>OY754311.1:22898122-24098122 GCA_963573325.1 Astragalus glycyphyllos
ACATGGCTAGGAAGACGAGTTTGATTTTGTAGTGGCTTCTTATCAATTTTCTCTTGCGGGCAAGGTATGAATAAATTATGCGTCTTCTTCTAAGTAAGGTGTAGTTATAGTGTAACTATTGGTTGTATTGATGTTAAAAATGTGGTCAAAAAGTGGGAATTGATATGTCTAACAGATTCTTAGAACTTGGATCCACTTAACATAGATTCTTCTACACAAAATTATTAATGAAGGATATCAAGCTCGAGAAGAATTGAGTTTTTTATTGAAGTTGGATTCGGTTGTTCAATTTCATTTTCTATGATGTTCTGTTTTGGCCATAGTGTTTCAGTTTTTTATGTTCTTCGGTAACTTAAGTTAGATATATATTTTAGTGTTTTACATTTCTTTTTAACTTTCTTTGTGTGTGTCTGTTTAGCTGTTGAGAAATGCATTTGTAGCGACTAATTGATTCTTAGTATCACTTGAATTTTCTAAACTCTTTCTTGATGAATTTGCCTTATTTGTTGTTAAGTTGTTTTATTTTAACTATTCTCTAAATGTCAATTGATGATGAGTTTGATCCAATATAATTAAATGGAAATTATACAATGAACAAGCTTAGTGGGTTAAGTTCTTCGCTTAGACTACTATTGAAATGGATGAAAATTGACTACATTACAGGACATTCAAAGATGGTGGCCTATTATCAAAGTTCTTTTTTTGTTTTATAAATGGGTATCATCGAAGTTCAAACCCTAAATAAGTAATCAGTTTTAAAAATTCATATACCGCAAGAAAATTAAACTAAAACATTAAATTTTCCAATTCGATTCATATAACGATGGTCTCACTTCTTGCTTTACTAATTTGACCCTGAGAACAACAAGTTTTCAATGCCAATAGGGGCACATTTCCGATCATTCCACCCATTTTGCTTTACTAATTCACTTCTAGGTCTATCTATATCACTTTCATCACTACCTTCAATTTCACTATGCAGGATTCAACACTTGCATATTTAATATGGAGATTATAATATGCCTCTTTTCTCCTTTCGTAATCATATAATTAATTACTTATCTAAACATTTTGTTGTTGATCACTATTTGTTTTGACTATGTGTGTGTGTTTGTTTTACAAATACATCTCCGTCATAATCTATTAGTTAATAATTATACGAAACTTTTCACTTTGTTAGAAAAATTTATCCTCATTACCAAAAAAATAAAAAAATTCAACATGACAATCATAGTAAGAAGTTCGTTCGGCGGTGTATACTCTGGTCTCGACCAAAAGAAAAGTAAGAAGCTTCGTTTACAATTCAAATATAAATTAAATTTTAGTTATTTTAATTGCTTATCGAAGTATTAAATTTCAGTATTATTTTAATTTAATTTTATGCAAGAAAATTACTTCCCGTGCATCGCACGGGTTACATACTAGTAAGTGACATTTAAGGTAGTTGGAATGAAATCAAACTTTTGTTTATAATATGTCATTTCATGGTTGACATTGTAAAAAATCACTTATCATAATGGATATACTCCTAAATTAAATCCTTGAAATAAACAATTTTAAAGAAGAAAAAACTAAAAAATATTCAATCACGAGATGGAACCCTCAAGGAGTTGGTTTAGTGAAATATGACAAGAGTTGTATCGAGAGGTCTCTAGATTCAAATTTTTATTAGTCGCCTTGGAGCGAGTGAGAGAGAGAGAGAGTGAGCGAATTCAATCCTCAACTCTTAAACCCGCGACTTGAAGGCACTCACCGTCACAGGGTGCTGCTCAAAACCCTCAACTCTTAAACCCTGAGCAAACGGCATTCCTCATTCCGCCGTCCACAACTCTTAAAGTCTTAACCATGGGTTTCTTCGACCTCAACATACCATACCCGGAACCCTCTTCTAACGCCAGTAAATCCACCGTAGAAAGCAATCGAACACGACTAGCAGTAAAAGCCATGGAATTAGGTTACACAGGAATCGCCTACAATCGCACGATGAAAGGCGTCATGTCCGATCACCACCGTTGCTCCATTTCCCTTCTCTCTCTCTCCTCTCTCCTCAACATCGTTCCTGTTCTCTCCTCTTCCGCTAAGCTCCACCGTGACCTCCTCGGAATCCCGTCCTCCACTCCATTCCGTCAATACACACGCCTCACCGTTTGCGTTGATAACCCTGCGCAGGCTCAAGCTCTCAATTCTGGAAACCCTATTTTGAAGACTTACGATTTGGTCGCTGTTAAACCTTTGAATCAGACCGCGTTTGATCTCGCTTGCGAGAGAATGGAGGTTTGTTACATTTCATTTGCGATTGAATACTGAAACTGCACCTGCACGTTTTACTCCATATGATGATTTTTGATTGTTAATTGTTATTGTAGGTGGATATCATTTCGATTGATTTTTCAAATAAATTGCCATTTAGATTGAAGCAGCCTATGGTTAAAGCCGCTACTCAGGTTTGAACTTTGGAGTTGAGTTATGCCTTTTAATTTTGTCAAAAATAGAAAAAATTGAGCTAAAAATTAACATCATTTGATTTATTGATGGATAGCGTGGGGTTTGTTTTGAAGTCTCATACTGTGGTCTTCTTGCTGATGTTCAAATGAGGAGACAATTAATTTCCAGTGCCAAGGTGATTGCTGCTTCCCTATATAATTTTTCCATCCAATGTATTCACAGGAAGGTTTCTTATTACCTTATGATTATTTACTTTTGGATGCTTCTCATAGTTTTTTTTTGGTATTGTTGCAACTGCCAAGTTATGAATGGATGGTCTTTTTATTATTATTATTATTATTATTATTATTATTATTATTATTATTATTATTATTATTATTATTATTATGTATCAGTTTAGCAAACTTGCTTTCATATTAAATCGCATGCTGTTGGTTAAATAAAAAATGATGTAAATGAGAGATTTGACATCTTATCTCTTGCTAGATTCACCTGCCTATCCTATATATCCACCCCTTCATCATACAAATGAGACAAGTTTCATTAACCTGCTTAGGGCTATATCATCTAGTAAGCTCGCATAATCGATGTTGGAAGAAATAAAAATGTCAAGTTACAATACACAGGTGTACTTTATTAAGATACTTTTGAATTTTGTTAAGGCGAGTTGGTGACTGTAACTTCGGTATTGTGAAATGTGATTGGTTGCTTAAGTTTTGAGGTATTAAAACCTCACTTTGTGTTTTGAATTGTTTGTGTGTATCTTATAGATTGCTTAATGGTTGCTGATGGTGGGGGGGGGGGGGGGGGGGGGGGTGTTTTCGTGCTAGGTTCTATATATTATTGAGCTTAAATATCTATAGTTGATTGTGTTAAGCTATAAGCATGCATGGACGTTGTGAGAAAAGAGATTCCCCGTGAACTGGAACAAACCAACTAGTTTCTCTAGATACAGTTTATTTATTTATATGCATATGATATTAAGAACCTGAAATTACACTATTTGCCACACCAAATCTGTTTTTGATAGAGTAGGAATATTAGTTATGCTTATCATTGTAAAACTGTTAGAGTTAGTTAAGAGTTAGTTCTAAGATTCTGTTGATAAGTCTGTTAGTTTGTTAGTATGCAAAACAAGTCTGATCAATATAAATATGATCAGCATCTGTACATTCTGAATCAATCAATGAAAAATAATACAGTTGCATATTCTTTTCTTAAATTTCATCATGGTATCTAGAGCTTCTTAAAACCACCCCTGTGGTTCTCTTGATCCTTTCTTCTTTCTTTCATGGCTACGCCGCCACCTACTCCACCGCTGCTAGCGGCCAACGCCACCGCAAACACTCCATTAGCTAGCTTCAACTACAAAATTTCTGTAAAACTTGATGAGCACAATTATCTAGTGTGGCTCCAGCAGATAGAACCCGTTCTTCGTGCGCATCGCTTGCACCGATTCTGCGTTTCTTCAGACATTCCTCTGCAATACCTCACTGATGCAGATCGTCTAGCCAATACAGAGAATCCGGCTTATTCGGCTTGGGAACTCCAGGACCAGTTGCTTCTGGCCTGGTTACAAGCTTCTTTATCTCCGGCGATATTGCCCTCTGTCATCGGATGTCGTCACACTTTTCAGTTGTGGGAGAACATCCACCAAACTTTCCAATCTAAAACGAAGGCTCAAGCAAGACAACTGCACACTCAATTGCGCACGCCAAAGAAAGGTACATCTTCAATTTCAGAATTCCTTGCGAAGATTAAACATATATCGGATTCGCTCATCTCTATTGGAGAACCGGTGTCCACGCAAGATCAATTGGACGTTATTCTTGAGGGACTTCCTCCAGAATTTGAATCCTTGGTGACGCTCATCAATTCCAAGATTGATTGGTTTGGTTTGGATGAAATTCGCGCTCTTCTTCTCGCACAAGAACAGCGTTTGGACAAACAGCGTATTGTTGAGGAAGTTCCAACTCTCAATCTCACTCAGGCACAATCTAACCCTAATTCTGAGTCTCAACATCAAATTCCTCAGGCCAATTTCACTTCTAATGCATCTGGAGCACAAATCCTCAATTCTGCTGGTGCGACAAACCCTAATTTTGCTGGAAATAGGGGAAACAGTCAATTTCGTGGCCGCGGTGGTCGTTATGGGCGCCGTGGTGGTCGCGGTGGTGGACGAAGCAATGTCACTTGCCAAGTTTGCCAACGTCCTGGACATGAGGCCTCCTACTGCTACCATAGGTTCAACGCTGCGTTTGGTCCTTATCAGAACACCTATTCTAATGGTAATCCCTATCAGTACTTGCGTCCTACTGTTCCTAACAATTCTGTTTGGCAACAAGCTGCTGGTGCAGGTGTTCCTCAAGCAAATTTCTTTGGGATTTATGGAGCTCCTCTTCTAAATAATGCCCTGGATACTGCTGCAACATAGCATGTCACCACTCAGCCAGCACCACCAGGAGCTGCTCCTCCTCCTACTCACTTGGAGAACATTTTCCTTGGCAATGGGCAAGGTTTGCCTGTCCGATCTCGTAGCTCATTTTCTTTTCCTTCTTCACATCCAAATAACACTTTGCATCTTAAAAATGTGTTACATGTGCCTTCACTTAACAAAAATCTGATTAGTGTTAGCAAGTTTGCTCTTGATAATAATGCATACATTCAGTTTCACCCTTTCCATTATGTTATGAAATCTCAGGATAATGACCAAGTTCTTTTGCAAGGGTGCCTGGATTCACAAGGCCTTTATCCTCTACAATCAAGCAGTTTGCCTTCCAATCAATTTCCTTCTGTCAACTACACTGTACCACACACTTCCACAGCTTACTTTAAGTGGCATCACAGACTAGGTCACCCCAGTATTGAGACGTTAAACAAAGTGTTAAAGCTGTGTAATCTTTCAACTTTTCATAAGAATGATGATTCATTTTGTATTGCTTGTTGCCTAGGTAAATCACATAAATTGCCTACCACTCCTTCGCAAACTGTATACACTGAGCCACTTGAGTTGGTCTTTTGTGATCTATGGGGCCCTGCTCCAATGTCTTCTTCTTTAGGCTATAAATACTACATTTCCTTTGTTGATGCATATAGCAGATTTACTTGGATTTATTTCCTGCACAATAAATCAAAAACTCTTACTATTTTCAAACAATTCAAGGCATTGGCAGAACTGCAACTTAATAAGATAATCAAGTCAATACAGTCTGATTGGGGGGGAGAGTTTCGCCCCTTTAAGGAATATCTCACCAATCTAGGGATCATTCATAGAATAATATGCCCACATACACACCATCAGAACGGGGTAGTTGAAAGGAAGCATAGGCATATAGTTGACATGGGCTTTTCCCTGCTTTCTCACTCCTCTCTTCCCTATCATTTTTGGGACCATGCTTTCCACACAGCAGTCTATCTCATCAATAGGTTACCCTCTGCTAGTTCTCATCAAATTCCCTTTCAAGTTTTGTTTCACAAACAGCCTGATTATAATTTCCTAAGATCCTTTGGATGTGCTTGTTATCCCCTCTTAAGGCCATATAACAATCCTAAGTTTCAATTTAGGTCTAGTGAATGCACCTTCCTAGGCTACTCACCTTCACACAGAGGATACAAGTGTCTTGACTCCAATGGTCGCCTATTTCTCTCTAGAGATGTTCTGTTCAATGAAAATCAATTTCCTTACCAAACCAAACCAAGATCTGATCAAACAACCCCCCCACCCTTTGTTACTGTTTCCTTAGGCGTTGTCCCACCTTATTCTCCACCACCAAACACTGCTACTACATCTCACACCACATCTCCTCCTCCCTCACCTATGCCACCTTATTCTCCTACCACTATATATTCAGAGCACTCCTCCCATAATACCTTACCTTCCACTGCTTCCAGCACCATAGATCACGACTCTTCCCCACCATAAATCTCACCACCACTGAACCTTTCTCTACTAACCATGCTCTAGCAACTCCATGCTGGGCAGAGGCTATGAAAACTGAGTTTAATGCATTGCAGGAAAATAACACTTGGCAGCTTGTCTCCTTACCTCCAGGCAAGCGTGCAATTGGGTGCAAATGGGTCTTTCGCATCAAGGAAAACCCTGATGGATCAATCAATAAGTACAAGGCACGCCTTGTTGCAAAAGGCTTCAACCAGAAATATGGAACTGATTACACTGATACTTTTTCACCAGTAATCAAACCAGTTACTGTGAGGACTGTTACTACTCTTGCACTATCCTATAAATGGCCTATCAAGCAGATTGATGTGAACAATGCTTTTCTAAATGGACAACTTAGTGAGGATGTATACATGCAACAACCACCTGGCTTTACTTTTGGTGATCAGAATACTGTGTGCAAATTAAAGAAGGCCATCTATGGGTTAAAACAGGCTCCTAGGGCCTGGTATGAGAGCCTCACCAAAACTCTACTCTCATTTGGATTCACTCAGTCAAAGTGTGATCCTTCCCTGCTTATGTACAACTATCGTGGCTGTTGTTTGCTAATACTCATTTATGTGGATGATATTTTGATAACTGGGAACTCTGCTACTGCTATCCAACTGGTTATAAACAAACTGAATGCTGCCTATTCTCTGAAACAGCTTGGTAATCTTGACTATTTTCTGGGCATTGAATGCACCTACACACCTTTTGGTGCTCTTCACTTATCTCAAGCTAAATATATCAGGGATCTTCTTCATAAAGCAGGTATGGATGATTGCAAAGGGATCTCAACTCCCCTGCCTGCTAATCTAAAGTTGTGCAGATCTGGTGCTGATTATTTTGACAACCCCCTGCTCTACAGAAGCATAGTTGGTGCCCTGCAATATGCAACCATTACCAGACCTGAGCTTGGCTATTCTGTTAACAAGGTGTGCCAGTTTATGGCACAACCACTGACTTCACATTGGACTGCAGTAAAGAGGATTCTTAGGTACCTTAAGGGTACTCTTGATCTTGGTCTGACCTTACAACCTGCCACCAGTGATTTTCCTCTCAGCATCAGGGCATTTTGTGATGCTGATTGGGCCTCTGATGTTGATGACAGATGTTCCACATCAGGAGCTTGCATCTACCTTGGTCCTAATTTGATATCTTGGTGGTCTAAAAAGCAGACCCTTGTTGCCAAGTCAAGTGCAGAAGCTGAATATCGCAGTTTAGCTCTTGCTGCCTCTGAAGTTCTTTGGATACAATCTCTCTTACAAGATCTCAAGGTCTCAACTCCTGCACCAGTTATCTACTGTGACAATTAGAGCACTGTTGCTCTGAGTCACAATCCTATTTTGCATAACAGAACAAAGCACATGGAGCTTGACATATTCTTTGTTCGTGAGAAAGTCCTCAACAAGTCCCTGATTGTCTCCTATGTTCCTGCCCAAGCTCAAGTAGCAGACATTCTAACTAAACCTCTCAGCAGAAACACGTTCTGTGCTTTTAGAAACAAACTCAGTTCTCAGAACTTCTGAGCTTGTGGGGGAGTGATAGAGTAGGAATATTAGTTGTGCTTATCATTGTAAAACTGTTACAGTTAGTTAAGAGTTAGTTCTAAGATTCTGTTGATAAGTCTGTTAGTTTGTTAGTATGCAAAAGAAGTCTGATCAGTATAAATATGATCAGCATCTGTACATTCTGAATCAATCAATGAAAAATAATACAGTTGCATATTCTTTTCTTAAATTTCATCAGTTTTAATTTACATTATCTCCTCTCTTACTGTTCTTATCAGTCTGTTTTGGGATTCTTCTTTCTTAATAGAGGCGGGATCCTCATTTCTATCATTAGACCCTTGTAAGATTTATGATTTTGAAAATCTTGGATGCAATTACACTTACATTGTTATGACAGCTAAAAACATACTGGCTAAACATGTAGTTGTTGATTGATTGGACTCGGGGACGAAACATCATATTTTCAAGTGCTGCTCCTTCAGTGAGTGAACTTAGAGGGCCTTGCGATGTTGCAAACTTGTTGTCATTGTTTGGGCTTTCCAAAGAGCAAGCTAAAGCAGCCATTTCAAAAAACTGTAGGTAATAAATTGCTGAAGTCCTTTTTAGTGGCCACTTCTAGGGACCGGCTTTTAACATGTTTAAAATATAATTGTGAATGGTTTGCAGGACTCTTTTAGCCAATTCGTTAAGGAAAAAACAATTTTACAAAGAGGCAATAAAAGTAGAAGTTTTATCATCAGATGTATCATCTCACTCTAATGAAGCTTGGCATCAGGAGTTACTAAAATGGGATCCTATCTCCAGTGGTGAAGGTGACATCCTGTTGGACGACATGGCCAGTTCTTGTTCAGCCTCGTCCAAAGCGTCCAAAGCATCAAAAACGGCAAAAGCCATTAACTTTCTTTCAGTGGTCAACAGCCTTCCATCTCATGGTTTTCAAGTCCAGGATTTCTTACCTACCAATGGTGCTTTCACTGCGTCCCCAAAGAATAAGGTAAACTTCCCACCTGTTGCCCAAGAAGTAAATCAGTCAACACCGGTACTGAACAACTTAACTGAGCAGCCCAACATTCTTGATATTTGTCCCACGCAAGACGAAAGCTTACCATTGGATGGGATTGAAAAACACCACACTGTGAGCCGTGGCAACTTTTTTGAGGAAAATATACATAGCGGAACTGCCGAACCCTTAAATTCTATGGAAGATATTTATACTCAGACAAATGCTACGGAGTTAGAACTTAAAAATACTATTGATCCATCACTTGAAGCCAAAGCACTTGAATCACAGACAGCCTTGTGCATCTTAAGTAATGCGTTGGATACTGTAAAACCACATGAGAACGAGAAGCTGGTCAGATCTTCAAATGATCAACAAAACATTGACGATAAGGTAGAAATCCTCACCCTATCCATGGACATTATTATCCGCCCCGGCTGCATGATAATAATGAGAAAAGCACTGATGTAAATTTAAATGCACAATTTTTCAAGATGCAGGAAGATTTGCCAAAGGAAGATTTTGAAATTGCCGGGCATACATTGTTGGAGATAAACACATCCACTATTGAAACTTCAGTGGAGGATGGACTATTCGATAAAAGGGAACCTGATGAGGTTGAGCCTGATGAGATGCCTCAACAAAGTGAGCCAACGCCTTTTGATGAGATGAAAACAGAAGTTGACTCCACAGTTGCAATGCATTTATTGCCAGATCTTATAATGGAAGATAAGCAATTAGGTGAAGTGAGCACCGGTTTTGATCAATTAGCCTCAGTTCAATCTGCATCAGGTTTGCCATCTATTGACTAATATCTTTATCCGGTTAATCATAGCCGAATGTTAATTTTTACTTTCCCTCCCGTAAGGTCCATGTGGTCCATGTAGGTTAAATAGTTTAGTTCCTTCAATTAAAAATAGTTAATATAATAGATATGGTTTTGTTGCACTTCATTCTGCAGATTCCCTATACGTGCATATTGTCCCCTTGCATGTCTCCATTTTGATTTGTTGCCACACATGTGTAATCGTGTACATTTCCATTATCTCCAGGTCGATTGAGAGTGAAGCGAAGGATATCTCGTGCACCACTTTTATTTCACAAAAAGTCATTGTTAAGTCAAATGACTTTTAAGAAGAAAGGTAAAAAAGATAAGGGGAGACTAATTTAAAGTAATTGTTTCTTTAGTTTTCTCCGGATTATTACCTGTTTAGATGTGAGCTAATTCTTTGTAGTGTATACTAATTCATTATATCAGTTTTTTCAACCCAAAAAACTAGATGAAAAGCTATTTGGTTTATTTAGTGGAAAATTGGTGAAATGTACACTACATTTCGCTTACACGAGCTATGGTTATCAATCTTGGATAGTGGCAGCGTGATAGCATGTACTTGGATGATTGCCGAGTTGATAAATTAGATATATGTTAAATTACAATGGCAATCTCTGTTAAATTGAATGTTGATTTATTATTTAAAAATATGGAGTAGGGTTTAAGTTACTCCAAGAGTAACTTTTATAGAGTTACTCCACATCTTAACAGTTGATTTTTATCTAATACAATGGTAACAATACATCATTACTTAGTGGTGTATTCTTACCGTTGGATTAGATCTAAATCAACGGTTAGGTTGTGGAGTAACTCTATAAGGGTGTGTTTGGATTAGGAGAGAAAGAGGGAGGAAAGAGTGAGGGAAGAGAGAGCAAGGGAAGAAAGAGTGAGGGAAGAGAGAAAGAGCTCATTTCTCTCCACTTGTAGAGAGATTATAAAAACTATTAAACTAATCTTTCCTTCCTCTCTCTTTCCTATTTCTGTTATTAACCAAACATCCTAAAATCACTCTCTCTTCTCTCACTCTCTCTTCCCTCTTTTACCTCAAACAAACACACCCTAAAAGTTAGTCATGATGTAACTTGAACCAATAATCTTAACTATGATATCTTTGATTTAATATTAAAAATAAACATCCACCAAAAAAAATATTAAAAATAAATCAACAAAGATTAATCTTGTCGGCTTTCTATAACCATTGATTTTTTTGTTAATTTTTCTATTAAAATAAAATCGAATGGTTGTCTCAGATCAATACTGGCAATCTCATTATTATTGAGACTAATGACATACTGGTAATCTGGTTGCAAAGCTGTCTTTTGTAGTTTGAGGGGCGCAATTAGAGCTGTCAAGATGAGCTGCCCGACCCGGCCCACTAGGCCAAAACATAAAAGTGGACTGGGCTGGTCTAGCCCGATTGTCAACTCGGTTGTGTTTTGCATAGCCCAGCCCAAAAGACTAAGCCATTGTTATGATGATATAAAAAAAGGCCAATACTTCATCCAACCCTCTAACTACTCAATGGACACTCTCAAACCTTAAATATTTCCAAAATACCCTCACGTGAAAAACTCTTCACGCTGCAATTTTAATTGGTTCGGACCACGATTATCCGAATTGGTTGGGACGTGGTTCAACCGAACCGGTTCAAACTTTTATTGGAATAAGGATGCCAATGCAGTTCGTATCACTCAAATGGTATGACCAAAAACAGCTAAAATATTTTAAAATATTTTCTTTCCTGAAAGTCTATGGATTCATGTATGGCTTATAGCATGCTAGCTATGACACGTGCATCTAGAAGCATCAAAATGAAAAGCTATCCACTTCTCAAATTGTATAGCTGACCATCATGCCTCCTTCTACTAACTTCCATGAAAGAAGCATGCTAGCTATGACACGTGCATCTAGAAGCATCAAAATGAAATGCTTTAGGATGGAAAGGACATTACAAAGAGCCATGTGATGGAAGAGGACTAATAAGGAAGAGGACTAAGAATGATTTTTCTGTTGGTGAAGGAAGTTGTGGAGTACTTGGGAGTTACGTATGTTCAAATGAACTGCCGAACCAAATTAAATTGCCAAATCGAATTGAACCAAACTTTTAGTAACGGTTTGAAACCGAACTAGCTTTGTTAAACACAGTTCACTAATTGAATCTTAAAACTCAGTCTAGTTAGCAAACAGTTGAATTGAACGAACTGTTTTTTGCTATAGAAGTATAGAACTAGACTCATTAAACAAAACAGGGAACTAAGACATTTGATATTCTTTTAAATATAAATAATTAATTAAAAAGAAACATAAAGGTAAGAAAAATGTAGATTTCAAGGTGCTGAATTCGAATTTCTAGAGAACAATTGTAAAAGACCATTGATTAATAAAATTTCTTTCCTTCTCCATTTTTTTAAATTCACGTTATAACAAGTTCAAGGTTAAGTAGTACAAACCCAATAGTACAAACCCAATATTTAATGATCATTACAAAAATTACAATATCAAATTAAGTTTTCATGTCTTACACTCCTGTACAATATCATCATTACAAAAAACTAGACTTTATTATTTTTTCAATGAATGGCCCGATGAAATTGAGTGATTCCCAAGGTAAATAAAACCGAACCAGACCGAATAGTTCAACCGGGAATCGAACCATATCCGATCCGGATAACACCTATAACCGCTCAACACAAGAACTGCCTTAAGAACCGCAAAACCGGCTAAGAACCGACGTAACCAGCAAAAACCGGCGATTGTTCGGTTGGGAGCGGTTAAAAAAAGAATTAAAAACGTAAAACTTTGAACTAATTTAATTGGACACGTGTCACAAAAATATCTGGAGAGGATCCAAATGTCTTGACCATTGCCAAGACGCTTGGACATTAGGCCTTATTGTTTTTCACACCACTTCTCAAGGTATTTTATAATAGCCACTTACCTTTCTTCATCTATATGTATGCTCGATGTGGGATAAATATGATGCTCACTCAGCTGAAGAGCTTTGTGAGATGGTTTTCCTCACAGATCTGTACCTGTACCTTTCATTTTTCACAGATCTGTACCCACTAAAACTTTATGTCAAAATCCATTTTCTCTCAATATCCACATGCAACATATTCTCAAATTTGTATGATTCCACCGTTGAAGAAGCCATATGGCAGTATTTGGGAGAACTCTATTTCATGAAGTGTGACAACACTCATGAGGAAGGGAACCGAACATAGAAAGATTCACAATATTTTTAACATTATATCAAATCATTTGCTTAAAATGCTCAACATCCAAGTAGCATTTAGAACAATTTCACATTAGCTTCTGTTCTGTAGTGGAATAATAATTTGTTAGATTAATGATTTAGATATAGTGTTGTGTTGTTGAACTCAAGTTAAGCCTATTTTAATTTTCATGGTGTGAAATTGTGAATATTATAACTATTTTTTTGTTTTTATCCTTTATATATTATACTAAAAATATTAAATAGTTTATATAATTAATTTCAGTTCAACCCCTCTTGGTGATTCCAAAACATAACATCAACATTCCAACAAGATTAATATTAATATCACCAATGGTTTGAGCTACCCTGGTCGACCTGATTCTCCCACCCAAGTTTGATTCTCGCAAAAAACAAATTGGTGTTACCCAACACGAATGGAGATTCGTCTTTTGTTGGAATCGTTGGGACACTCTATGGATAATTAACAATATTCTGAACAAAAAAAACTAAACCACTTATAGTATAATATATATTTGTAATAAGGTTATTTATGTGCTATACTCAGAGGAGTATAAACCCTGCAGGACAGAGGTGTGATCTCTGTCCACATCCCAATTTGACTATATATGGAAGGATTTTTCCCATCTCCATCTCCACGATGAATAGTTTCCTATCAGAAGTGCTCCGAATAGGGTGGTCTACTGGTCTCTGCATGGGTCCATGCACACATGTGGGCATTGCCACATAGAAAGAGTTCAATTCCTTTTTTGTCAAAAAAAAGTAAAAATAGAGTACTTTTATAATCAGGAGAAAGAATTAGAAGAGTAAGAAGGTAGGAAATTTCCAGTTAGTGGGGGGACCTAGGCATAGGCAAACTGATATTGCTCTTCATGTGCTGTTAATATATTTTTTGTTTTTTTATAACTTTCGTGCGTTCCATTCCTCAGAAAACACCTGTGTTGAACCGCGATGTTGTAGACTTGTAATAGTTTTGGTTTGATTTGAACTTTGAAGCAGCCCCCACACATGATCTTTTTACTTAATCAACTCAAGTCATCATGAATGATTAGTGAATAAAGCCTTTTCCAAACTTGTAGTTGTAGGTGTTGCATTCATAGCTCGTAGCTCGTAGCTCGTTATAATGACATCCATGATCTCTATATCATGCACTTATATTCTTTACTCTTTCTTGTTCAGGGTGGGGTTTCCATAACAAAGCGTCCACCGTGTGTTTTTCTGCTTCCAACTAGTATTTGTGAATAGTTAATAGGGTAGGTATTGCATTCATATACATAGCTCATATTTTTCTAGTTTTTTAATTATTTAAGTCAAATTGAGTTCGAGTTTCATCCCAAGATTTTGAGTTTGAGTTTTCAGCGTGGCAAATTTTTTATTGAGACACAAGAACCAAATGGAACGGCAGGCTTAGTAGCACGTAGCAAACTAAGTTCCGCGACACAAATTAATCATCGTCAAAGCTGATAAATCACTACTAGAATAATTGTTTTTACCTACGAAAATTACCTACGTACAAAACTTTGTCGCTAAAGCTTCATTTTCGACCGAATAAACCGTCGCCGCCGTTCTAAGAAAATGTGTGTGTCTTGCCGCTTAGATTTCCAACGAGTTTTGAAATTGGTCGGTATTTCCGACGACCCTAACAGTCGCTAAATTTCAAATTTCGTCGGAATTGTTTTCTCGTTTATAACTTCAACCCTCTCCTTGCCTTCGACCTCACTTATTCATTCACCACTCTCTCTATCTCTCACCCACCCACTCTCTTCTCCCTCAACCTATGCCCTCCTCCACCGTCCTCCACCGTCACTCTCTACCATCACAGACCCGTCTCTACCCCTAAATCCCTAAATCCCATATATCCCTCCACACAATCGCGCCTGAAACCCCAAAATCCCTCCACCACCGTGCCGAAAACCCCCAAATCCATCCACTATCTTCCCACTCGTGTCTTCTTCCAGTACCCTAACCTTCTTGATTTTCATTTCTATCTATTTTTGATGAATTACAGAAGTGGAACGCTTCAAATCAAAGTGAAAGTGAAGAGATTCAGATTTGTTTATTTTTTATTTCAAGTAATGCATCCCATTTGCGCACTAATAACACGATAGAAAACTTATACCCTAACATATATACAATGGTAGTTTTAAAAACTTAATGTTCAATTCACCAAATTTTTCCAAATATACCATTTGTATTTATTGAGGTTTTTAGAGTTCCAAAGTATGAATTAATTGTCTCAAGACACTTTTATTTTTTATTTCAATTATTCCAAAAAATTACAAAGAGAGTAATTTAGTATTTTGCTAACACAAATTAAGAATACCTTAATTTGTGTGTAACAATCCAAAAGTACCAAAGTCAGTAACGAAAGGAGAATTTCTTTATAACTTTTTGTTGCACCGACTTTCTTACCAAGACTGAGACATGATGCACCAAAAAATTTAAAATAATAATAATAATAATAATAATCACGAAACAAAAAAAAAGAGTAACATTAAATGGGATTTACTTTACATTTTTGGATATTAAAAAGCCGCCCATTAACCTTTACCTAGTGGCTAACACACCGCCGGCTGATGTTACCTAGAGGATCTTGAATTCAAAACCTCACCAAACTTGGAAAATATAATACTATATCCCCTAATTCCCTATGTTGTATTAACCCTTAATCTTGCAACTTGTTCATTTAGCAGATACGATCTCCTAAGTAATGATGAGTAGTATCGATCAGGTAGAAAATTGACCAATATTTCTGAGTTTAAATTAATCTTTCTCAGAGAATGAAAACCACCTAAAAAGACAATATAAAAATAAGAGGTTGCTACAACATATAATGTTTCGATGGGCTTATTTTTGAAGAAAAAAATAACTTACGTAAATAAATAAGTTTTTATGCATTATTTATAAGTTTTGTAAAGGTAATTTATAGAAAACAACTTAAGGAGATATATTTTTTGTTAGTGAGAACTTATGAATTAACATAAAAATTTATTTAGTTCCATAAGTTGTTTTTATAAGCTCGTCCAAACGACCCAATAGGGAGTACAAAAGGTATCCCAACTCATAGATCATAAGAAGGAATTGAGTCAAAAAAAGAAGGGAGGATGACTGTATTGATAGAACACCTCTCCCAAACATTACATGATGATATCATGATGCAAAAGACACAAAATATAAAAGTTCCACCAAAACCAAAAAGGAGAGAATGACCTAAATGAGTGGTTTCTCTCCAACATAAGCAAAACATGTAGCAGACACCCATACCAAATTTTCCTACCTAGTAGAAACACACTCTAAGGGCTTTGCAAACCAATCATAGAACATTCAAGACCCTTAGCCTCCTTGGCAATGAATTAACCACCTTCAACAGATAGACTTAATTACAATCGACTACTTCGATACACAAAGTACCTTGCACGCAAGACAAACATCATGGACACGCTAGAGTTCCCCAAAGCACTACATGCCAAATCAGAATCACCCTTTTTCAAGCCTCTTGGATAGGAAGAGCCAAAACAACACTTGAAATAAAAGAGACAAATCGAGTTGCATGACCTAACAATGTTGTGTATGCTAGCAAACGCCACATATCATATTCATTAGAACATTGTAAACAAATGATTCTAACAAATGATCATTCGAGGTATCAGAGATCCATTTAAGGGACGAATGTTTTTCCATACGCACTAGTCAGAGATCGACCCCAAGACCAAATGGTTAGGGTACCTAAGTATCTACCACTTGTGACACACAAGTTGGTTAGTTGTTGTTTTCTAATCACAAAATGACACATGAATTATTTACTTATCCTTTTTTGACATAATTATTTATTTATCCTACTTATTATCTTTTAGCCATTTTCTTAAAAATTCGTCAACGTGTCATGCTGTGATTGGAAAACAACACCAACCACACTTAAGTTTTTTCCTTCTCGAAACTAACTTTTAACTGTCACTTGTGCTGAGTTGGAACTGACCCATTTTCACATGGCGGTGACTCACTCTTTATTAAACATGGAATGTTTTATCAAAATCAAAAAACAGGAAAATATTATGCAAATATGTTATATTTTTTTATAATTCTTGATAGAAGTCATGTCGTGAATGAGAAAGGAAAAAAGCAAAGAGAAAGCTAATGAACAAATATTATTGATACTTGATCAATTGACTTAACCATGAATACAATAGATCCTATTTATACATATAAGTTCATATGAAAAATGAAGGAAACAACGACAAACAATGATATAACATGACTAACTCTAAACTAACTACTAACAAAGTATTGACAAATTTGTCTCTAATACATTCCAACAAAGAGAAAAATTGAAACAAAAGCAAATTTTTCCAAGAACTTGGCTTATGTTATGATATACTCCCAAACCAGCCCTAGTCTTTCACGCTTCAATCCTTTGCAGAGCAATATAAGTTGTAATTTATGGGTCAAACTAGAGAGATTTATCCTCATAGTATAGAAGTAGAAGTTGAACCATCCCAACAATATGGTGGAGGTGGACACAAGTCAAAGTTCACAGTATGTGCGTATGGGCAAGCAATAGTTATGCCAATTGTTTTGTGCTGCTTTATATAATGCTAAGGATCCAAGAGTGGTATGTTTTCCCCTTTATTTTGTTGAAATTGTTGTCCCAAATTCACAACAAGGGAGTTACAATTAACATGCGCGAAAAGGGTCACTATCTATTTTCTCTTTTCACCTTAGTGCTTCAACAAGAAGTATTAAATTAAGTCTATAATTTGCATATGGTCACATGGAAATGAGTAGTCAAATAAAGATAAAATATATTTACATGAATTACTACTTTGATCTAAACTGAAGAGCACCACAATAAGAAATTAAACTAATAATAAAGTTCCAATTTTCTAATACAATAGACCAAAGGTGGAAGTGCCTTGAGAGTCATCATGAGCAAGATTTGCAGCAACTATGGAATCAAAGATACTGATCATCCAATTATCATCTTCTTCCTCTTCAATACCAATGTGGCTCCACTGAACTTTAGTGTTCTTGTTAATTTCATCATTCCTCGCGAATCGTCCTCTTATTCGTGGCCTCCTGTCTGCCAATGTCTTCCTGCAAGCATACTGATTCACACATGAAATTAAGTCAATATCAATTGATTTTTTTTCTTCCATATCTAAATACTTTTAAGATTGAACATTATTAGAAGCAATAATATAAACAGTTTACACCATGAGTTGAAGAGTATCTATCCGTGAGACGATTTTCAAATTGCAAATCATAATTATGTACGGTGAATTCTAAAGTACCTACTACATAACCTATGGTACCAACACCTAGGTGAGTTATCAAAATAATAAATGTTGTCAACTCATTTAGCAATAGTCAATTTTTGGAAATTACAGATTTACCCTAATTTTGGTGCTTTAATTTCTCCTCCGCCCATATTTCCTTCTCTCTTTTTTTGATAAAAATTTCCTTCTCTCTTCTATTCTCCATCACACTTTATGTACTTTGTCATGAATTTTTTTCTTCATCAAACAGGTTATTGAGGACCGAACTTCGCGTATCTGAACATCTAAAATTTGTTTTGGACCCTAAAGTGCCCCCAAAATGCACTGCTAGCATCACACTTTACTTATTTTGTCACAAAGCTATTATTTTTTGACCAATCCGGTATTTGAGGAAGAAATTTCAGGTATTTAGATAGTTAATTTTTTTTTATAATCGTAAAGTACCTCAAAAGACACCATACTTTATGTATTTTTTTAAAAAATAATTTTTTTCACCATTAAGTACACAAAAGCACACTATTTAGCATATCATTTTACATATTTTTTCCGTGAAATTATTATTTTTCTTCACCAAATCGATTATTGGAAAAGAAAATTCGTATATTTAAACATCTAAATTTTTTTAGACTTAAAGTAGTCGTTAAAATATAAAAAAGAAGAAAATGCAAACCTTAAAATATAAAAGAATGAAAAAAAACAAAAACAAAAGATAGAAACTGAAAAAGAAAAAAAAAAGGTAAAAATGCAACTTAAAATATAAAGATAATTGATTGACAGCAAATTTTTTTTTTTGACAAAATTGTCAGCAATACATAAAAACCAACCTTAATAATTAATGCAAAGAAAGAGAGAAAATCTTTATAGTAAAAAAATTAGGTGTAGGTGTTGGTACTCACATTATGTATAAGTAAATACCACGTGGAATAAATTATTGTCCTATTATATTAGTGTGTAGCTTATTTTTTCTTAATCAAGATTTTGTGAAATTGTTTATCTTTTCACTGTATTGCTTGAATTATAGTTCAACCCTGCCAGCATAGGATTTAAATGATGATGATTCATGAAAGTGGACCGACAGGGATGTACAATATTATCGTCCATGTTTTTATCGGTTAAAAAAATGACAAATAAATACTACATACATGTATTATCGGTCACTCCTGAGTTCAAATTCAAGAGTTGATATCTTTATGTAGTTGAAATTGCTAATGCAACTTGTGTGGACCGGTGTAGTCCAATAACTGGTTCTTTAACATTGTTCTTATTTTTTTTTGGTTACTAAAATTCTTCTTATTAATGCTATATATGTTTTTTTCCTAATGTAAGAAGACAAATTATTTTGCATTTATATTTTAATTTGAGTAATGTTATTCAGTCAAACTTTTACAGTCAAAAATAGTCAAAAACTACATTAAACAACTTATTTTTTCACAGTATTCTAGGCCATTGACTAAATACTGTAAAAAAATAAGTTGGTTAATGACTTAAAAAACTTAGTTAATTGGTATTGTAACGTAGTTTTTGACTATCGGCTAAAAAGTGTCTGCAACTCTGCATGATGGTTTTAACAAGATTGATTCATAGCTTGCTTTAAAATAAATTGAGAAGTATAAAAAAGAGTATATATGTATGAGAAGGAGAGAGAACCTTAATTTTCTTGTTGAAGTTCCTCTGATTTCTCTTAGTTCTATATCTCTCAATCCTGAGCTTCTTCTCTTGAGGGCTATATGGAGAAACTCTGCTCATTCCTTCAATGATGATACTACTTTCGCTGGACAAGCTGGGACTATCTAGTTGAAGATCACCAGTACTGTAAACTCTCCTGAAGGGAGGGTTCTCAAAGAGAGGAGAGAGGGGTTGATGGTGGGTCCCATTGGCATTGTGGAAGAGCAGGGAATGACTGCTAAAGCTCCTCTGCATCATCATGTTGGGAATGGGAGTTGTTGGTGAGCAGCTGCTGTAACCACTGCTACAGCTGTTGAGGGGGCTCTGTTGCTGTTGCATTAGTACTGATGCGGCGGCGGCGCGTGAAAATGCGGTGTTAGACTGTGCATACATGGTGGTGAAGAAGCAGTTAATTAGTAACTAACTAACTAACTATAGTTGGTAGAAGAAAAATAATGGAGGGGAGTGAGAGTGAGAGTGAGCTGCAATGCAATGCAATGCAATGCCAAGTAATGAATATTTATGAATGAATTAATTATATATATATGTTTTTGAGACATACTACTACTACTACTATTCTACTGCAGAATAGTCTAAAAAAGGCGACACAGAATACTATAATATTATTATTACACTCTCTCTCTCTGTGATGTGAGTGACGTGGGTGATGACATCACCATTAATTTTATGAGTGGAGAAGGCGTTGACCTTTTCTATTTGTTTCAACTCCGACCAGTGGAAGTAGTTAAGAGACTGTACTGTGTTGTATCATGTATGTATATGCAGTGTAGGGATAAAAGTAATTTAAATCTCGAAATTTAGTTTGATGATGGTTAATTTTTGACAACGAGAGGAGGTATGAGTATGACAAGCTCTTACTATCACTTTACTATCACTAGCAACAATACACATGTTGTTTCGGACTAGACCGAGCTCGAGTCCAAATTTGGGCAATAACAGCCCAACCGCTCGAGTGGAGCATTTCTTGTTGGCAACTCGTGCGCTGTGAGTAGCTCTCGTAGGCGATTCGTGCGCTGTAGCTATCAACGATTGAAAACACATATCCGGATGACCGGATCCAACGGACAAGGACGCACCATATCACTTATGCGCCGGAAGCGCCCTCATCACCTGCAGCAGGTATTCACTCTGCCTCACTCTAGACTTCTCATCGCTGATTTGAGCGTCAGAGTGTCGTTGCAAATACCACCCCCTGACTTGGGCTCTGAGGTATGACTTCCACAAGAGCACTACCAACTATTCAACCCGGAACAACCCGTGCTCGAGTAAGGTACAAATCACATATCTATTGTTTTCCACCAAAACTATGCCTCATACGGAGAGGGGATCGGTCCCTTTAAGGTGGAAAAAAGAGTTATGCTTTTAGTTATTAGTATCTATCTCTCGCTCTGATTTTATCTATTTTTTTCCTCTCATCTTTTTCTGTAAAATAAAATCTAAAGTCACCAAAAATACCTACTACGAAAGAGAGTCAATCCAACTCAAAACTATTCGAAAAGCCCCAAAAATATAGAATTTGAGTCTATTTACACAACCAATTTTTTTATTAAAATGAAATTTCAATTTTTTTATCAATAAAATGAAATTTCAATTAAAATTGGTTGTCATTCTCTATTTTCAATCATGTCCATAATCAAGCTCTGGGTCTCACACCGCACAAGGGTCAAAGGAAGAAGTTGAAGTAGTAGCAGTTTGTTGCGTGGTCCTTTTGGTATCAAATATATTGCCTCCCAAACTAAATCGAATCGCACCCAACTTGCATCTGACCCCACCACTCCCTCCATTGATCTACATTACATCCTTGCATGTGATAGATACTCCTATCTATTAGATAGATAGATATAGTGACAATATACTATATATATATATATATATATATATAGCAGCTCCTATTTACAAATCAATTAGCTAGCTAGGCCCTAAATAATTAACTTAACTAGGTTCTTGATCATCATTAGGTTGAGACAAATCATATACCTAGCTAGTTACCACTTACTAGTACTTTGTTAGGACGATTCAGAATTTATAAGATTCAGGACCTTCAGAAAGGACGGAAGGTCATTAATTATTTTCATCATAATCATAATCATCACTAAAATACACATTTAGCAATATAAAATCCTGCTGGTGTTCTGCTTTAAGACAACTATACTAGTGCACTTCTGTGTTATTGTCGAAATGAAAAGTGCTGTCAATTTGAGCCAATTTAAAATGTATTAGTAATAAAGAATTGACTAGTGAACGTGAGATTTACTTCTTAAAACAAGTAGAAACTAGTATTTCGTTAAAAGTGATAGATACCCTTCGAACAAAAAAAGATTGGTTGGTCAATAACAGGTGGAACAAAAACTGAACCAATTAGCAAACCAGAATTTGGAAAGGGCAGTGAGGGAACAATGATCTAGTTAAGCAATAGAAGAAATTGATTGCATTTTGAGGGTTGCATTTATATTTCTCTGACTTTTGCTTTGATACATCTCTCTCGCCACTGATTCTTAGTCCCCACAGTACTGCATCTGCAATGATCCTGTGAAATTTTTTCCTGAGTCGCTTCCGTAGAGCACATGCAATGCAACACTTGAATTGACCACTTTGGTTTTGCACATATACTTCTTATATCGCATGCTTATCTAAAAAGGAAACTAAATAGACCATGCTTTTAACAAATTTAGTAGCTTATTTATCTTCTGCGTCCATAGCTGTCAGCTTCAGTTGCTGCATTTTGTGCTTAGTCAACCCTGATAATTATGTGAATTGAACAAAATCGTTGAAGTGTGAATGCCTTACTTGTTAGCATGGTTATCATGTGATGGGTTCAAACTCGGAAACTGTGTGTAATTTTCAAGTGCCACTTTGTGACTCTTCCGTCTACGGATAAAAATAAAGTCTCATGCCTTTTTTTTAACTGCGTGGGTTTGTGCCAGAGATTCGAGTTTAGGAAGATCAGTTTTTGATTATACTTTGTAACTGAGAGAGTATATTTGAGTTATAGGACTATTTAGGCATGGCCCAAATAGTATCTCAACTACGGTCACTCATCCTTTGACCTTTGTTTCTGAGTTGTATACAGGTTACAATTCAGAAGCTTGATATAAAGTGATGATGATATATATTATCAGCATTTTAGAACTGGGTTTAATTAAAGAAGTAGATTTGTTTGTGTATTAAGTAAATGAGTTACTCGTCCAAAAAAACTTGGACTATTTAAACTCAAACTTTCTATCTTATATTCATTTGAATTGTCTTTATTTTGTCCACGCACAAATTATTCTTTGGTATACTCCCTTAAGTTCAATTAGGAGGTCCTATTGAGCTTGATGCCATCTACGTACTATTGTCACCGGTGGCGGGACTATGTTGGTCCGAGGGCGTTCACTTGAACCCCTATATAAAAAAATTGAACTCCCTGAAATTCTAAATTTGTCGTAGTGCTTCTAAATTTCCACTTAATTTGTACCTAATTTTTAATAAATTTGTCTTATTAATCTTTGTAAGAGTCACTTTAATAGATTTTAGGAAGTAATTTTACTGATATCACATATTTTTACGTACTACTACTTATTTTCATATACTTTAAGACCTAAATAAGACAGAGTGTGTAAACTTCGAGGCTAATTTGTATTCTTAAATAAATTTGGAGTTAGATAACTTATTTATTAATTTTAGTAAACTAAGTAATGATATTTGAAAAAACAAATGTAAACAATTCGATGAATCAATATTTTTTATAATGAACTTATTCGCACCCCTTAATTCTGGATCTTTGATCCGCCACTGATTAACACCGAAGACTTTCTCCATAAGTGGAGTGGAGAAACCCATAGGTCTTAGACATCTATGAGAACTTCAAGTGCATCCCCATCCCTTCACTATATCAAACTTGAAGGTAAAAAAGAATGTGAAGAATAAACGGGGAAATGGATATAAAGGATTACTAGGACATCTAAGATATGTAGTCATCTCTAGAGCTATCAATTTCTAACTTATCATATATTAATGGGTAACACTTTCTTTGTAGCTTATAATTTCTATCAAGAACTAATCTCCTTAATTGGGCTATATTCGATGCACTATTTGGTTAGCCTCAAAATTTCTGGATAATGGTGTGTCAATTCAGATTGGACTTCACCAAGGTTTTCAACTCTAGGCCCTCTTTGAACTGCAAGCCCCCCCACCTCACGTGAATGGTCGTTTTCTGATGGACACATTCAAGCAAGCTGCTATTATCTCAAACACCCCTAAAGTTAGTGGAAGGTTGACTAGTGATTACGATATCCAAAGGTTTGTGCACAAATGCCATATTTGATGTTGTGTCTAGTAGTTTTTATGGCTGAATTTTACAATTAAATGACTATTGTTAGGAGACACTTAAAGTGATTTATGAGTGTTAAACACTTGAAAACTACTCTAAACTTCAGTGATGACCGCTACCGCCGCCCTTAAATAAAAACACGACCCTCTATGCTCGAATGGTCTTTAACATTGACTTGGCCCGTGTCAGTTTGACCAAAAACACCAAAAACAAATATGGGTACGAAAATTTAATTTGACCGATTTTTGTTGTTGTATATATGCTATTGGTCATGTCATTGTTGAAGAGTGTGCAGACGTAGAAGACCATAAATGTATACTTACAAGGGGTAATATTGGTCGTCGTTAGAGTTTTGAACAAATTTTAAGAGTTTGACCATCATCAATCATATTAAGCGTTGGATCACCCTAGTTATCGCCCAACTAACTCTTAATATCTTGGGGAAAAGAGAAAAATATGTGAGTCAAATAAAAAGTTGTGTTATTTAAATATTTTTCGAGTGATTCGAAAAAGGAAACCACTTTTTACGAATATCTGGAAAGGATATCTTCGAAGATAGATCACCAAGTTTTGTTGGAGAGTCTACATGGATTCCCTCAATGCTAATATTTGACACATTACTAACAAGCATTCACAACAACTAGGGGAGCATCATTTCTTTTTTGATAATCAATTAACACTTCAACCTTCAAAGATTTGTTCTCTTTTTGACCTTCACCAACTACTTTTATTGGAAAAGTGGCATCCACTCTCAGGTCTTCACCATTAAAAGTCTGAGATTCACTGTTCACATTTTCCGCGTCCTCCACAATCTCATCGTCTATATAGGGGTCAACATTTTAGTTTTGGAAGAAACGGGTGGTTCCTCTATTGAGAAAAATCCAAGTCCCACTCTTGAGTGGATCTCAATACATTATATCTCTCACAAAACAAGTCTCTCTATGAGGCTCTCTATTTTCTCTCACTCTTTTTCTCTTTTGAGTAAGGTTCTTTTTACAAGGCTATACTTCTTACTTCTTGTCGTGTTTTGTGTGTTGTGAGTTTGGCCAATGTTCTATTTATACAAGAGGCAAACTAAGTTGTTTTACATGCATCAAGACACTTGTCATTTGTATTCCATGCAACACACCAAGTGTCACTTGCGTTTCATGCATCTTGCAACTTGTCATCACATGAAACTTTTCACTTTGCATCACATGCAAATGCAACATATCATTACATATATCTCGACCATGTGGCAATGACTGGACCCATGTATGACTGAAAACTGAGTATATGAAGAATCATTAAGGCATTAAAGATGTGTAATTACAAGGTCAACTCAATCTGAATTCTCTGAAATATAGTTAAGTTTAGCTTTCAATTAACCAATCATAAGACACCATTGTGGAATGTTGAGTCAAGAGAATCTTGGCTGGGGTGTAATGGTTGGCTCATAACAGCTTGCTGCATGCCACATCTATCTCTACGTTCTTCTTGTTGGTGCTGTCATTGAAACAAATACTGGCCTTGGAAAAAAAATCCATTAACAAATGGATGTTAATTTCAACAAACGATTACCAAGATTCTCTCTATTACGGAATTCAACATTTCTCATCTCTAGCATTGAGTTCAAGATTTCAATCATTATACCAAAACAGAGCGCTACTAGTGGAGCCATATATAATGTAGGTGGGAAGGTTATCCCAATGTATTTATCTTTTCTTCTATTGATGCCAATCATTATACCAAAAAACATAATGAACTCTGAAGAAGCGAGGTTCCTTGCATTTCTTGGCCCCGTCACTTGATAATCACGTTGTTTGTGCGTTTGATACCTTCCATGGGTCTCTTACTTCTTGAGTGCTTTATCTAGAAAAAGAATACTAGTACTTAATTTTAGTTGCTCACTTTACTTTTTTTTGGTTACAATGTCATTGGTGCGCAGTTTCCACCGATTTTATCTCTGACTAATCTAAGTTGGAAAACCTAACTTTACCGACTAGTGTAGTTCTCCATTCCCAACAGGATTTTTGCCACACCCAAGATTCAGACTTTGGGGTGTTTCCCAATATTGTTACAATCCCAAAATTGAAGTAAATTGTTTCGTATTTGGCATGGTTGGATTCAAATCTTCCACTATAATAATTATGGTTTTAAAGGTCCCCATGGATGATAAATTGTTTTGTTTTATTTGGAAATGTTTTTATTAGGCAAAATATGCGGTCCCTTAACTTATTTTCTGTTTTCGATTAGGTCCCTTATGTTTTCGTGGTAACGAATAAGTTTCTTAACTTTAAAAAATATTGCACTGCCGTCTTCTTTAACGTTTTAACATTAACACCTTAAACAGTCTCTTGTTTGACTATTTGACTGCTGATGTGTGTATGTCCTAGTCATCATTTCATATTTTTATTTTATTTTTAATCAAAAATAAAAAATAGGAAGAACACCATTTCATCTTCTTTAGAAATCTGCAAATCCAGAAACGAAACAACTCATTTCACAAATGTGTTTAACACTCTAACATTTCATATTGTTTATTGAATAAAAACCAGAAACGACTGAAACTTGCGATTTGTATTCGTTTCCCCTAAATCTACAAATCTCTAACTTGCGATTTTATTTCCGTTTCAGTTTTCAAAACCGTTTTCGTTTCAATCTACCCCTTTCGATTTCGTTATCAGTTATTCATTTTTTGTTCTAAGATGAAGAAGATGAAGAATTGGTTTTTATTTTGATTTTCTTATCAAAAACGTTTCAAATCTGGGTTTTTATGATTCCTTTTATGTTGAAGATTTGATGTTGATTATTGATGATTCCAATTCAGATCTGGGTTATTGGCCTTTTCTTAAGTTTGTTCGATGATTCTGATGAAAAGTCAAAACACATTCCATTAAAACTTGAAACATATGTTGATTGTTGATGATTCATCATTCTTCATTTGGGTATTTGAGGTTCTAGAGAAATTAGAGGATAAGATGAGGAAGATGACGATGAATAGTAGTTAGAGTTATTTTGGGTTTTTTTTACTTTTAAATAAAAATTAATTTTTAATTAAAATCCTAATTGAACATGTCACATCAGCACTATTTAGACACATAAACATCCACGTGAGCACCGTCTAGCCACTTAAGATTTTTTTAATGGAGATAAACAGAAAATCAAAATAAAGATAATGGTGTAATGGTTTTAAAAGTTAAGGGACCTATTCGTTACACTTAAAACATAAGGGACCTAATCGAAAACTGAAAATAAATTAAGGGACTTGAGATGGTATTTTGCCTTTTTATTAATACACCCCTTATTGTGCGCGTATTAATAAAAGGTGCAATTGTTTTTCATGAAAGACAAATGGGCCTATGTCATTTTTCAAGGCTGCCCAAATTTCATAACAGGCTGAACTGACATATAATGACACCACCATTTTTATTAATACACCCCTTATAGTGTTTTTTCTTGGTTGCAAAACTTCCTAGTGCCAAATATAATTTTAAGATGTTGTGTACCCAGAACTAAGATACTTTTCCTTATGGGCATTGGTTAGTGGATATTCAAACTTTTGGACGTTTACATTTGAACACGTGTGTAGTGGTATTCAGATACATACATTAGGTATTTGTTCAAATGTTTTTATCTGAACATGTTAGCTAATGTCTAGAACTATTTGAGATGTTGTCTGGAAAAAAAAACTAAGTTATTGTGTTAGTATGAACGACTGAGATCGCACCGACACTTGTATAAATAGAAGTATTTTGAAATGAAATGTCTCACTTCTAGAATATTTAGAAGTCTACCTTACTCAATATTTTCACCCTTAACCCTTCCATCACAAAATTCATATATTTCATTATAAACATGAGTTTTACAATTGTTTTGTGTATTACAATGGCTTTAAGTAACAAAAATGGTCAATATGGGGCTCTGAAATTTGAAGATGACGAAGGTGTAAAAATATTGTTCTTCACCATTTCCCAATATGTTATCTTCGCCCTGATTAAGTTATAAACTAGTATGTTGGTTAGATCATTCCCACCTGATGTGATTTAAAGTAGATCTTGAAGTTTAGGATATTGAAATTTAGCAAATCAACAATTTTCTCACACAATCCAAACACCAACAACACAAAATCAAAGACACAAATGAAACAACACTTACTTGAAAGGAAGAAAATGCAAATATGGAAGAGATAGAAATGGAAGTGGAGAAAGAAGTCCACCACTTCTTCCTTGGGAAGATGATAAGGACAACACTATCATTAAGCTCTCCTAGCCTCAAGGTTGTGTGCTCAAGGTTCTCATCTCAAGAAACCTTGGAGAATCTATGATGAACCTCACCACACTAGCAATGGAGTCTAGCCTCTCATCTCTCTCTTAGATCTCACGGCTCTTTCTCAACATTTACTCAAATGTGAAAAGTGATTTCATTCATCACCAAAATTCTACCTATTACATGGAAAGGAAAAGTATATATAGGTTGGACTCTTGGATCCTAAGCCCAACACTCTAAAGTCCACTAAGGAAATAAATAAGGCCCAAGGCCTAAACTAAATGGCCAACAAGGCTCAAAAATAAATGTTCATTACAATTAGGAATGAAATACTAAATTTATTGAAAAGCAAATATAAATAAGTAGGAAACACTAGAGTTTGGATATTCTAGAAATTCTCTAATAGTATCCTTGGTCGCCTTTAATGTGCTCTTGTCTTAATGATTCGGTTGAGCACATTAAAGTATATTCCCTTGAATTGTTGTTGACTCTTTTTGGTCTTTATCTTTGTGATCTCATCCAAACTCCATGCATGTGGGATCACTTCAGCACATTGACTCAACCAAAATCCACCAAAACGCAAACCTTGAGTGGACAAATATCCACCTATCCAATCATCGCCGGACTAAATCATGATCTCACTTAATGAGAACCTTCAACCCTAGACTTTTGCTTATTTGCTGTTCTATCTTGTTGATTAGTACTTTAATGAAAAATAAATACATTAAAATACAACAATGAAAATACATTAAACACAATGTGTGTACATCAAAATAATTACAAAATAGTAGTTTAGTTGCAAAAATAGGTAACCATGTTGATCATATAATCTTTCTCCTCTTAGAAAGTATTACTAACATCTATTGAACGGTGGACTAGGCTAGGATTTTTTATAAGTCAAAAAATAGTTGATTTTTATTGATCATAATTGATTTTTTATAAGTCAAAAAATAATTGATTTTTATTCAATGTTTAAACAATTTAATTATTTTTACTCTTTTTAACATGTTTTTTTGCTGATATAGAGATAGAAATCCCATTAGAATCTTAAAAATGGAACTCTATTGAAATACTTGTCAAAATATTTTCAAATTTTTAATTTCATTTTTGGTCATAAAATTTAGTCTAGTTATTTTTCAATAATCGAATTTGAGAAATATTTATGTTTGAGGTACGGATATTCTTGTCTTAACTCAAGGAAGGTGGTTTGAGCAGGGATGAAAAAAATCATGTACTTGTAATTATCCACGAATAAGGGATAAGAGTAGCTAAAGGTACTCATGGGTAAAATAAATGAACGTTACATTATTTGCTATGAGCGAGGTTGAGGCAAATAATAAAATACCTATACCCACAGTGAAATTACCTAATAATTTTTATATGCAGTGAAAATTTCACTGTATATAAAAATTAAAATTATTTAATAGTAGTTAGTGATCTCGAGGATTTGACTAGTATTACATAACATTATTCTCATATGGGAGGAGGTACACCGTTCAATAGATGTTAGTGGAGAAAGATTATAGATGTTAGTAATCCTAGCCTAGTCAAATCCTAACCATGTTGATCATATAAGGTTACTAATTGGCTTCCATTTTCCTCCTTAGATCCAGATATTCAGAGCAAATCTAGGATTTTATCCATAAGTATCCAATGAGGAAGAGCTAGAATATTCACTTAGCTACTACATGGAGTTGGTAAAATAGCAGCTTGATTTTGCTGTTCTTATAAGTTAAAATTTTCACTCTTGGATATAATTTAATTTAAAGGTAACTCCATAGCTTGCTTTTGAGTGTTTACCCTGAAGAAGACTTGTACTACTAGTTGCCACAAAAAAAGGCTCAAATCTAATTAAAAAACAGTATATAAAGCCATATCTATATTGGATCATCACAATCCAAATCTCCTTCATAATTAATCATCCTTAATTATTAACATTACAATAACAATGTTGTCTATCTTTAGACAATACACCTTCGACGATTCATTCGAACAAGTCTTCGTTTCCAGCAAATTCCTCAAAGAATACCAAATTGCCCTCACATTTGCCACAGACTATGACGAAAATAACCTTCCCACAAATGGTTTATTCAGACCCAATTGGGACACAACAAAAGTCACACCCGAAACAATCCAACGGTTTAAAAACAATCACCCTGATGTAAACATCAAAGTGTACATAAGCATAGGTAACCAAGGTACCAAATTCCCATTTTCTCCTCAAGAAAACAAATCATGGATTTCCAATGCAACAAAATCACTCACCAACATCATAAAAAACAAAGACTGCGACCTCCACGTGGAAGGCATCGACGTGTTCTATGAACACATTGAAACCTCACCCGTTGACTTTGTTGACTGCATTGGACAACTTATAAAGAATCTGAAGGAAAGTGGAGTTATAAAAGAAGCTTCTATTTCTCCATCGTTTGTTCTTAATGAGGAATTCTATTTTTTCTTGTATAGTACTTTCTTTAATCTCATTGATTGGGTTGATTATCAGTTTCAAAATGAGGTTGCTTCTGTTTATGCACCTGATAAATTGGTGAAGCTTTATGATAAATTGGCAAAGGAGTTTTATCCGAGAAGGAAATTGTTTGCTGGGTATAGTGCTGAGAATGAAGATTGGGCTACTTTGTCACCAATTGTGTTCTTTCTTGGTGGCATGAATATTCTCAAAAATAAAAAAGGTGCTGCTGGTATTTCCATTCATTATCATAATTACTACAAGGAAATTACTCCACATGATGATGATAACCAGTGACACACATGATATATACTATACTATATAGCATATATATACTAATTTTATATTAAAGTATTAATGTGGGGTGGTTGGTTGCGGTGCATGCACGCTTGATGCTACCTAAAGCTACTCAGCTGCTATTATATATGTACTGAAGTGGATTGGATTCTCTTGTTTACTGTTAATAAATAAGAACTATGGATCATGATAAAATATTCTTTTGGCCAATTTACAATTGCATTGCATTGCATGTGATCATGTTCGTCACTAATGCAGAGTGGAGAAATTCTTCATGGCATCAATCATTAAAATTGGTAACCCACAACCCATAATTCACTAATAGTAAATCTATACTTATTTATAATTATCAATTGAGCAAAAAAATTACACAGGAAACTTTTTGCCATGACGCTTTGGTGCATTTGGAAGAAGATGATTCTCTTAACTCTTTTGCATGTTTGTAATTCTTTGTTATCCCACTTACGAAACTTTACGCTTAGTTTCATTAGAAGGCAAACCAACTTTGTAACTCATACTCTAACTAAAATTTCGAGGGATTATGCTAGCTCCAAGTGTTTTGATATGAGTCCAACTTGTATCACGAACTTAATTATTAATGAAATGAACTAATTTTTTTCTTTGTCAAAAAGAAAAGAGAGGATGAAGGGTTATCTTTTTTTGACAATGGCTTAAGAGTTATCTTATTGATTGTCTTTTCAACCAAAAATAATATAAGAGATTTGTAAAATGTTATGAATGGTTCAGATTTTATGCTTGTTGATTCAATCTCAACCACTCTGATCATTTTAGTTCAATTTGACTAATACATCTTTAAGGATTTAGTCGTTCTCTCACTCTAGAAGATACTCATTAATATAAATATAATATTTTTTAATTTAAACTTTATATAGCAATAAAAATATATTTTACTATAATGGGGCCCACCCAAAGCATATGTATTTTTTCTTGCAAATTGAACATCTCCTTTTTTTCTTACTCACACATTGTTTGTGGGACTCACTAAAATGACTCTGTAACCCACCTAAAAATTGGCTTCAAAATACTACCACTAAACTTACTTACATTCAATTTAGCCTTAAGAGTATTAAGATATGGATTTCACAGAAGAATTTTTTTGTTATAACTTATTTGTGTTCCTATGGTAGTCTCCATGTGGACCCCCACTATAAGAAAAACATGAATTTCCGGCGGATTTTTACCGGCGGATTTCTTCCGTCGGTACATTTCCGGCGGATTTTTAAAATTTTGTTTTTTAACAAAATCCGCCGGTAATTTCAAAAATCCGCCGGTAATGTTTCCGGCCGATTTTTTAACATTTCCGGCAGATTTTGCAAAAAAAAAATACAAAATCCGCCGGAAAAATTCGGAGGGAAAAAATTCCGCCGGTAATTTCAAAAATCCACCTATAAATAAAACTTTCTCCTACACTCCTCTCATTCTCTCATTTCACTCTTTATTTCATTCTCATTCTCATCTACATTTTCTCTATCTTATATTTCTTCTTCTTTCTCATACTCTCCAATCTCCATAAATTTCTCTATATATCTCTCCTTTCTTCTACATTCTCACTCATTCATTCTTATTTCTTCTTCTTTTTTCCAATTCTCTCCAATTTTAATACTTCTCATACTCTCCTTCATTCTTCATTCTTTATTCTTCTTCATTCTCACTTCATTCTCTTTCTTCTCATATTCTCTTTCATTCCTTACTACTTCTACATTCTCATTCATTTTCATTTTTTCTTACTTTTTATTAAAGTACATATTAAATTTTAAAATTTGGAAAAATTGGAAAAACCGCCAGTAATTACCGGCGGAATTTCCACCAGTAACCATTACCTGCGACTTAAATATCGGCGGATTTCCGGCGGAAAAAATCCGCTGGTAATACCCAATTTCCGGCGGATTATGGTCATTACCGGCGGATTTTGTCCGCTGGAAATTACCGAAATTCTTTTAGTTCCCCTTTTGTCTCCTATTCTCCCTCTTGCCTCCCTTTTGTTTTTGTTTCATTCTCCAAAACTCTCAATTTCCCTCATTTTTTTCTCTATTTTTTTCTTTCATATTTTTATATTTTAGGGAAACTTTATGGTCAGTAAAAATTTTAATTGTTCAAATAGGTCTAGTTTGTTCCTCAATAATCGGATTAGTAAAAACAAAATTTAATTTCGTAATAAATTATATAAAGTGTGACGCTAGGGTAAAATGTAACTCATCAGTTAAAAAATTAATTTATTTTTATACTTTTTTCCTTACATTTGCATTTTTTTTCTTGTGTTTTGCAAGTACTCACCTTGACCCCCTTTTTTTGTTTCTTTAATGAGTACTTCCGCCGAATCTCTGTTTTTAATGACCTTCATTTTGGTCATTTCGCACCAACACCAATAAGTATTAGAAGCATACTTAAACCACTTTAAAAATCAATTTATTTTTATAATTTTTCCCTTATATTTGCACTTCTTCTTATTTTTATTTTTCGCGAGTACTCGTCCCGACCCCCATCTTTTATGACCTTTATTTTCGTCATTTCACACCAACGGGTATTAGAAGCATACATAAATTGGTTTTTATAATTTTATCTTTATCTTGCTATTTTGTATTTTTTTACGGGGATCTTTGTTTTTAGTATTTGATTGTAAATAGTATTTACAAAATCAAGTTCTCTTTATACTTCTTCTCTAAATATTTTTTAGAATTATATTTTTCCGAACCTTTAAAAAATTAATTAATTCTTATAATTTTTTATCCTTATATTTTTTTAGAACCATATTCTTTTGAACTTGAAAAATCTACTAAGAGAGTAGTTAATGAAGAGAAAATTGCTATGTTTAGAGCCTTCGAGATCTTCATGCTAGTTTTAGTTTTGTATTTGAGGTGCTTAATTGAACATAGGATTTAAATAAAATTAATTGATTATTATACTAATTAAAAGAAAAATTGACATAATACTGTTGGCTCATATAAGCTAAAATATAGCTACTTAGTTCTACAATGTAATACCATTGAAGAATTGTTTCTTTGTCTTGCAATATATAATATGTCATAGATACTTTATTTATGAATAAAATATAAATTTGTGTTTATATTTTTATTTTCTTTTATATTCGAGTACCGCGTTGCAGCATCCCGCTAGAACTTCATCTACGTTTACAATAGAACCTCATCATCTTCTTTCAACTTTACGTAGATGCTTATATTTTATTGGTCATTTTCATCCAACTTTGCATGATACTCACATGTGTCACTTTTTATTTGTATTGTTTTATTTATTTTCTAATTTCACACCAACATGTATTAGAAGCATACTTAGTTGATTATATTTTTTATCTTTATTTTATATTCGAGTGCCACGTTACGACATTTACTCCTGCGAGAATTTCAACCACATTTACATAGAATCTCTATCATCTTCTTTCAACTTTGTACAGGTGCTTCTATGATATTTGTGGTTCTCATTCAACCATGCATGATACCCACATGTTTCACTTTCACATCGTGTTGTCTTCTTTGCAGTCATTGAACAGTGGCAACTAAATCGGTGTCCTCTTTCCAAGAAGAATTACTCACTTCTCTTCTTCTGTTACACCTTTTCTTCCCGTTTCTAAGGTTATCTTTCTTCATTCTTAGGTATTACTTTCTTCTCACTCTCCTTTTACAACCACCATAAGCCATGAACAGTTTCTAACTCTTTATCTCTAAACCCCACCACAGTGGTACTCACTACCACCGCGCTGTAGTTTTTTGTTGTGACGACTTCTTTTTCTTTATACTTGCACTATTTACACCCGTGGGAACTTCAACTACATTTTCAATAGAACCCACATCATATTCTTTCAACTTTGTATAAGTGCTACAATTTAATTGGTGGTTTTCATCCACCCCTTCATGATATACTCACGTGTTTCACATTCTATTTGTGTCGTCTTCTTTATTTGGGTCATTTCATACCAAAAGGTATTAGAAGCATACTTAAATTGGTGTTTAATATTTTTATCTTTATTTTATATTCAAGTACTGGGTTGCATAATTTACTCCCGCAGGAACTTTAGCCACTTTTGAAATGGAACATTCATCATCTTCTTCCAACTTTGTATAACTCCTTCTATTTTGTTGGTGGTTTCATTCAACCCTCCATGATATTGATGTGTTTTACTTTCTAATTGTGTTGTCGTCTTTTCCTTTTAATTATTAATTTTATTTTTACATTCGATGAATATGGATCATGTTATTATAATTCTCTAGACTTTTTCTTCTTATTATCTTTGGATGTGCATTTGAATGTCTTTGTTAATATTTCTTTTTAATTTTATAATATTCTCATTTAATTTATAGTTATAATTAAATTTGTATTCACAACTATTAAACTATATATTTTACAAACCATCATCGTTGGTCCTCTGGCGAGTGTGGAATTTGCTCCTAGGCACGATCAGACATTAGTCTTTTGTTGAAAGTATTAAGGCACTTCGCTGGTAGCCATCGATGATCGAAACTAAAAACCTATATATTTTCCACAAATTAGAGTTAGCCAACTCCGTGCATCTCACGCGTATTAGGGCTGATAGTTACAATACTTAAGACAGGCGTAACAGAACTTCCTACGTAGAATTTTGCCATTTCTCCAGCTTTTTGTGCTATGGGCTCGTTTCTTTAGTGCATGATATCCTAAGATTTGGAGCATTTGTCTTCAATATTCGTTGATCCTTTAACTACACGACTAATTTGTAACAATTTCTTTTTTTTGGGTACAACAATTTCGAGTATTTTAATTTATTCGATTAGCACATGACACATTGATTTGCAAATTATTTTCATGATTTTATATTTGTTAAATCAATAAAATAATTCTACACCAATTACATTATATTAACTTTATTTAAAGTAATGAAATTTGTATTTTATGTATATTACCACTATTCCCTCACTGTGTCTTGGCAATTTTAGTAATATGGGGACGTCGGCTCTCAAGTTTGAGTCCATGTGTGAGCCGTGGTATTGTGTGTGCGTTGTATTTATTTATCATTTCATCTAAGTAAAAAAAAAATATTACCTATATCTGTGAATAGTTTAATACATCTGCTACTTATTGATATAAGTTTAAATGCTAAAGAAAACTAAAATAAAAAGTGTGTGGAATGCATAACAAATCAATCAATAACATACCTAAGCTAAAATAGCCAGTTACTGTAAATTTATTTGAAATGCATTTTAATATAAAAACATATTTGTGATCATAGGATGCTGTCAAACATCATATTTAGAAGCTAAGTAAAAGAAGAAAAAGGAAAGCAAGAAGGAATCATAAAAGACCCAAGGGGCATGTGCATCACTCTTAATCAAGTGGGGTAACTTATGCCAGTATACCACGATGCTAAACCCCACTTTGTTTTTCTTTTCTGAACCACCAAACTTCTACTCCCTCTTATCTAGGCTGAAGGCTCTTTCTCCAACATATTAAATTGAAAAAAAAAACCACTTTTTTATATATAATTTTCTATCTCAATTTGGCACCAACTTTCGATACTCTTGTGTTTTTTTTGTAAAAGAACATGAAGAAAGAAAATGTAAAACAGTATTAGTATTATTTCCACAGACTTTGATTTTGTCAAAATTATAGTCATTTTGTCGTTTTATGCTCCTAACTTGGATGCTGTGAGTTTGTTTGCAGATTCATCTATTACGATTTTAGCAATTTTGAATTTGTGTTGTCATCACTGTATTTTATCAATTTGAATGAATGAATATATTTTTTTGTCAAAAAATTGAATTGACTAGGATTGTTCCCAACCGGACTGACTGAGACTCTTAGGGGCTCGCCTGAATTACTTTCACACTTAGAGGCCGATCATCCTGCCTGAGACCCATCTACTTCCGACTGATACACAACCTTTGGTCTCTACCCTAGGTAAGAACCAGACTCCTCATCCCATAATGGTTAGCACAACATTAACTCCCAGATCTCGAGATTTCAGCTCCCTATATCTTGTAACGGTCACAACAACTATCATTGTCATTAAATACCGACTTGTACAATATATTCTGCCCGTCGAGGCTAACAGAGGCATTCAATTCGGACTAATTGACTTTTATGCTCATTGATTTTACTCATTTGTTCGTTCTTAAATAAATAAACTAAAATAAGTACTATTTCTTATATCATGCTCCATCTCGAGTTTTAAATGTAATAATAACATATATAGTTTTTTCTGTCAACCTAGAATCAATATGTAGTTTGACAATGTAACATCCTATACTGCTTTCATAACTATTGAATGCCCCCCCCCCCCCCCCCCCCCCAACACCAACACGTGTCTTTCTAGCATGCGTTGTCCTCACTTGCATACTTTCTAGGAAACTTCTTAAAAGGTCACTCATCCCACTACTACTCCAAGTCAAACACAGTTAACTATGGAGTTCTTATAGGAAGGGATCCCGAAAAGATAATGCATCATGTTGGTATAGGTAGTCCAAATCAATTCTTTTAAGCATTTCTTCAACTGTACAGTCCCATACCTGCACAGCCTCGGGATCCCTCTCATCTCGGTGTGTATTCAGTTCATTCACGTGTCCCTTCGCCTAGACGCTGCCAGTAGCCGCTCTTTGCCGTGCCAACTTTTGGGCACCAGCGATCACTCTCTGCCCTTGTCAGCCACAAATGTCACTTGCTCACCAGCTTCTGCTTGGTTCCTCCCCAAACCACACCGTATTGAGAGAGGTCTGTTGCTCTAATACCATTTGTAGCATCCCAGACTATTTTCAGAACTATCGACGTGTCTTTCCAGCATGCGTTGTCCTCACTTGCATGCTTTCTAGGAAACTTCTCAGAAGGTCACCCATCCCACTACTACTCCAAGTCAAACATGCTTAACTATGGAGTTTTATTGGAATGGCTCCCAAAAAGATAATGCATCATGTTGGTATAGGTAGTCACATACCTGCACAGCCTCAAGATATCTATCATTTCGGTGCGTATTCGGTTCACTCATGTGTCCTTTCGCCTAGAAGCTGTCAGGACCCGCTCTTTGCCGTGCCAACTTTTAGGCACCGATGATCACTCACTGCCCTTGTCAGCCATAGATGTCACAGGCAAATTCAATTTTTAGCTTTTATATTGATGTAATCTGAGGAATATTTTAATTAGTGCGACTCTTAGTCTTAAAATAAAGGTTAAATTGCTTTTTGGCCCCTTAACTTATTTTTAGGGTCTAATTTGGTTTTGTCAAAAAAGTGTTCTAATTTGGTTTCTTAATTACTATAAGTGTCAAGCTAGTCATTTAATCTATCTTTGCTTTTAAAGTTTCAAGTCCAATATTTCTTTTTTTTTTACAAAAGGTTCAATGCTTGTAGATCCAATAAGGATTTAATCAAAGGATGTCCGAATCAATAAAAAGGGAAAATCAATCAAATTATTCTCATTCAATCCTAGAATTAGAAAACTACTCAGACATATTAAAGTAATTAATTCATGAAAAATTTGAGGAATGTTCAAACAAGAATTTTAGAGATGGAAGAAGATGAAAATCCCTGATCCCAACCTCAGGAGTTTCTCCCAGTTATGAAGAGTGCAAACCTAAGCAAGTGTTAATAAATCCTATTTATACTAAGGGATGAAAATGTGACAAAAATGTCCAAATTCTGAATAAAAACATTAAAAAAAAGAAGCAATAGTAAGTTACAAAGCACGACTGTGCCAGTTGCGACACCCCCTTGTCATGCTTCTCAACGGCACGTTGATATGCAATAGCTTGTGCCCAAAACACGCCTGTGCCAAGTGATAACTCTGGACATGTTTCTTGCCGACTCTATCTTTTTCATATGGTATAAACGGAAAAGACCAACTTAGAGTAACAAGGATAAATTAAAGGACCAACTTGACATTTTTTATAATTAAGAGACCAAATTAAAACTTTTTTTAAATATGTTTTTAGTCCCTACAAATATAGCGTTTTTTGATTTTAGTCCCTACAATTTTTTTTAAATAACTCCTTGCAAATATCAACGTTTTCTATTTTGATCCTTCCGTGAACTTTTTTGTTAAAACATAATGATGTGTCTAACAAGAGTCCTAGTTGGCATTACATGTCATTATTTATTTATTTTCATTTATTTTAAGTTGATAAAAAAAACCCTTTAATTCCCAAATTAATCTAGGTTCATACCCCATAACTCTTCTTCCATATGATTTGATTTTATCTCCACATGAAAAATAAGGAAATATGTCTTGGATCAGTTGATGAGGAAACTATATCCTCTTCATTTCCTCTTTTGAGACGTTTTGGCCAATTTTCTCTATACAACAAATAGATATTTTGGAAAGATGATAACATTGTTGGGTTCAACCTAATTGATTTATTTATATTTAGAGCAGTACCAACTAAAACTTCACCTTTCAATCTGCCATTTGCAATAGAAGATTATTCATCCAAGCTATCCATCATATCATACGTTACGACTGAGCTCGACCAATCTTGATAATCAATTCCCAAGTTAAGGTGTTATAGAACACGCTGTCAGTGGAAAAGGGGAAAATGTCGTGGATGTACTCAAAGGGAGAGAGGAATGGGGTATGAACCCTAGATTAATTTGGGAATTAATGGGTTTTTTTTATCAATTTAAAATAAATGAAAATAGATAAATAATGACATGTAAGTCCAACTAGGACTGTTGTTAGACACATCATCATGTTTTAACAGAAAAATTAATGGAAGGATCAAATTGGAAAACGTTGAAATTTGCAAGGAGTTGTTTAAAAAAAATAATTGTACAGGGATTAAAATCAAAAAACACTATATTTGTAGGGACTAAAAATATATTTAAGCCTAAAACTTTTAAATAAGTTAAGGGGCCTAAAAGGTAATATAATCTAAAATCAAAGTATTTGTGAAAAGGAAAGAAACACTTGATTTTTTTGATTGATTGTGAGAAATATGCGAGTATTATTTTGTTACAAACCTTAATTCAACAAATATATAGTTTTTGTAAAATAGATCTATTGATGTTAAAGACTTATATAATTTATTATGTAACTATTAGAGATTCCACAGGACATTATATAAAAGAGTTTCATTATAATATTAGAACCTCTATCACTATTATGTGGAAATTGGGGGTATTCTTCTTTGGTCTCTGCCCCATGCAGCTTCATATCTCTTCTTTGTTGGTGGAAACTGACACTGATTTTAAATTCTATCATTAAGACAGGTTACACTCCTTTGACTCCCCACAACCAGGATTGACATGTACATGTTAAACATATATAGTTTATAGCATTTTTTGAAACGCTACTTGAAGTAAGTTTAAGCTTATAATATATAATGTTTTATTTTTCTCTCATTTTTACCCTTGTTTCGTTGGTAGAAGAAGGAAAAGGAAAACAAAACAAAAATTAAGGACGCAAAAATTCTAATTTCCTAGGATCTGCTTGCAGAGGGAGTAGGAGGTTGGACGTAGGGGACTCGAGCATAAGTAAGGCTTGGGCAATTGAGGATCCCATCTTTGCCAATATGTCAGCACACATGTTTCCTTCACGAAGAGTATGAGTTATAGTAATCTACCAAGGCCACTTCTTCAAATCTTGAATTGTAGCTATAATATACTCATAGACATGCCACTGGTTGAGAGGCGAAGACACAAGCTGAATAGCATGGAGAGAGTCTGAGTAGCACACTATATGTCAGATTCCATCCTCCCAAGCAAGCTGAATACCCTTGTTTCTTTAATTAAATTCCTTATTAAATAAACATTCTCTCTCATATTTAAACATTAATCGCAAATGTTTGTTTATGTCATTTTATACATTTAAGCTAATTCAACCGCTAATTTTACCAAACACATTAAATTCAATTCGCTATTTGCTATTCGCTATCAGTTCATCCGTTATAAGCTAATTTTTTTGAAAGCGTTATAACTTAGGCTTAAATATGTTTTAGGCCCCTGCAAATATGGGGTGTTTTGGTTTAAGCCCCTACAAATTTTTATTTATTTATAAACCCTTGCAAAATGACACGTTTTGTTTTAAGCCCTTCTGTTAGCAAACTGTTAGTGAGACGTTAAAAATCTCTTCCACATGTGTTTTTTATTTTATTTTAAGCCCCTGCAAAAATATATTTTATTTATTAGACCATTGGAAAATATATTTTTTTGGTTTAAGCCCCTGCAAATATACACGTAGAAGAGATTTTTAACGTCTCACTAACAGTTTGCTAACAGAAGGGCTTAAAACAAAACGTGTCATTTTGCAAGGGCTTATAAATTAAAAAAAAAATTGCAGGAGCTTAAACCAAAACACCCCATATTTACAGAGACCTAAAACATATTTAAGCCTATAACTTATAAGGTAATTTATCCGCTAATTTTGCCAAACTCGTAAAGCCAATACTTGCATCGATGTTTTTGCGAGATCGAGGCACCATGGTAGTTTAACTTTGGACATCCTTGATGCCTCCCTCGTTAGATTAATTTGTCTCTTTATTTTGCTTGAATGAGGTATAGCACCTATCATTTTGTTCCTTAGCTTTTTTGCTTCTCCATTTATTTATTATAAAGAATAGCTATTTAAGTTAGAAATGTGAATTCTGGAGAAAATAACAAACCCCATAGTAATTTCACTAATTTGTTTTCAAGCAACAAGTTTTGCAGTGGGACCTTGCACATGATACTGAAGGGCCAGCTATCCTCGTCACTGATTGAAACCCTCATCTTGATTTTTTTTTATTTTTTCAGAATGTTCCTATTCTTTAAATAAATTATAATAATTTCCACGCAATAAGCGCAAAAAGTTGTTCTCTTACCCAATCTATCAAGAATTTAAAATTATTGAAGCTGAAGCAAGAGAAAGGTGTAGTGTCTTTTGTTGCATTTCAAAATAAAAATCTTTTAAACTTTTTTTCATTTTATAGTGACTTAGCTTGTCTTCTTTATAACGGTCGGATGATCCGATACGAGAAACGTCCCTTATTCACGCCGTTATCTTCTTCCATCATTAGCTCATTTTCAAACGCCCCCCGTAACAGGCTTCAAATTCAATTTATTAAATATTAGATTAAATTCTATCATAATTTATTTGATTAATAAACTTCTATTTTATATCTATTTCTATCTATTCGCTCACATTACCTTATTTTTTTCTTTCCCTTTTCATGCTCCCAAAAGAGCCACCCTTCCATTCCAGTTCCACCCCTTTCCTTGATCAAAGTATCACACCATATACTCTCTCTTGATAAAATAATAACCGTTAAGAAATTAAGAAAAAGGAAAAATCTTATTTGTGCAGTGCAGTAGAGTGCAATTTTTAGTGAAGTCTTTGAGTTGACGATTTCTCACGTGAAACTCTGTTTCAACAGAACACGCTAGAACCTCATTTGAAGGCCGGCACACTGTGAGTTCTGATTTCAATTCAATAACCGTTTCTTCTTCTTCTTCTTCTTCTTCTTCTTCTTCGTTTCTCGATCTCCTCGCTTTTCATTCTTCGCATTCACTCTTCAATTGCAGATCGCACTGGAATCATAATCATCAATTCATCATCGTTATCGTTATCTAGAAAATCCATTGAGAGAATTTTTTTTTGTTTCCTTTTAGTTTTCATTGATCAGGATTTCGAATTGGTTGAGATTGAAAGTGAAATGGAGGCTCAACAGAGAAGAGGAGGAGGTGGTGGTGGAGGAGGAGGATTGGTGCCGCTATCGCCGTCGCAGACACCGCGCTCAACCGATAAGCCGGCGCGAGATCTACGATCTGCCGATTCGAATTCCAATAGTCATAATAAGTATGATAAGGAAAAAGGCGTCAATGTGCAGGTTTTGGTTCGGTGCAGGTGAGTTTGACTCGCTATGACTCGTTGCTGAGTTTTTTTTTTGATAGAATTATTACTGAGTTGATGATTGTGTTTTTTTTTTTACGTTTCTCACTCGGAAAATTAAATGCGGTGATCGTTTTCTTGTAGGCCATTGAATGAAGATGAAATGCGGTTACATACGCCCGTTGTGATTTCGTGTAATGAAGGTAGAAGGGAAGTTTTAGCTGTCCAGAGTATAGCAAACAAGCAGATCGATAGAACCTTCAACTTTGACAAGGTTTTCTGCGTTTAGCTTTATTTTTCAACTCGTTTGGATTTTGACCTTTAAGAATTGGGCGATAAATAATAGTAATAATAATAATACTATCTTGCGAAACTGATGAACATGTAAATTGAACAGCTTTAACTCATAAATAGGTAATTCAGAATTTCCATAGCGGGAAATTTAGGATTTCAAGAATTAATTAAACAGCTTTAATCCAAGCATTGAATTTGAAGTTCATTAATTATGACATTTTTGTACCAACTCTTGTGTTTTACCTCAGGCTCCCTTGCCTGTTTTCTGATTTGGTTTGTTATCGTAGGTGTTTGGTCCTAACTCTCAACAGAAAGAACTGTATGATCAGGCAGTGTCTCCTATTGTGTACGAAGTGCTTGAGGGCTATAACTGTACAATTTTTGCATATGGACAGACAGGTACGGGAAAAACATACACAATGGAAGGAGGCGCCAGAAAAAAGGTTATTATTTTGCCTCAGTTGCTCTTCATGATATTTTTCTCATTGCTCTGTGTTAAAAATTTAATGTATTTGATTCCGTAGAATGGCGAATTTCCAAGTGATGCTGGTGTTATCCCAAGAGCTGTAAAACAGATTTTTGATATATTAGAAGCTCAGAGTGCTGAGTATAGCATGAAAGTAACATTTTTGGAGCTTTACAATGAGGAAATAACTGATCTTTTGGCCCTTGAGGAGACTTCAAAATTTGTAGATGACAAGTCTAAGAAACCTATTGCTTTAATGGAAGATGGAAAAGGGGGTGTTTTTGTGAGAGGTTTAGAGGAAGAGATCGTTTGCAGTGCAAATGAGATTTACAAGATACTGGAAAAAGGTTCCGCAAAAAGACGTACTGCCGAGACTCTTCTTAACAAACAAAGTAGCCGTTCTCACTCCATATTTTCTATCACAATTCATATTAAGGAGTGTACTCCTGAGGGTGAAGAAATGATTAAATGTGGGAAGCTAAATCTTGTGGATCTCGCGGGCTCTGAGAATATTTCTCGTTCTGGTGCTAGAGAGGTACAAATCATTATGCTAGATTTGATTTCCCACATGATTTTAGATGGTATAATTTGGAATAATGTGAAAACCTGCTATTTTGGCACATGTTATGTTATGTTATGACAGATTACTTATATAATGTGTAGGAATATCATTATTGCAAAAGTACGTCTTAATCCCCAGATTATATATAAAAAGTTGCATTACCCCTTGTCTATTTATTTTGGAGCTTCACTAAGAGAAAATACTTGCAGGGCCGAGCAAGAGAGGCTGGGGAGATAAACAAGAGTTTGCTGACACTTGGTCGAGTGATCAATGCTCTGGTTGAGCACTCTGGTCATGTTCCATATAGGTACGAGTAGCTGCAACTTGACATCTTCCGGTAGTGTTTACATTTGGAGAATGATTTTATTATTAAGATATTTCTTATTATACCAGGGATAGCAAACTAACCAGACTGTTGAGGGATTCCTTGGGTGGTAAAACTAAGACATGCATTATTGCCACTGTATCACCTTCCATTCACTGTCTGGAAGAAACTCTTAGTACCTTGGATTATGCACACCGTGCCAAAAATATCAAGAACAAACCAGAGGTGAATTCATAATTGCTCCCTTTTGAACAAAATTTCGCTCTTTTTATCAAGCAGTGAAGCATATCTAATAGTTTGAAGTTGATTCTTTTTTCAGGTTAATCAGAAAATGATGAAATCTGCAATGATTAAGGATCTGTATTCTGAAATTGACAGATTAAAGCAAGGTTGTTGATCGTTCCGCATTAGTGGAGTTTCTGTAACTCAGTGTTTTCTCCTTATGGTTCTTTTCCTTTAAGTAGAGATAAAATAGTATCTTGGTAAACTTGTTTCTCTCTTTCCATCCCATTGACGATCCATTGGCTGAAACATGGCACTTCCTTTTATGTTGTGCAGAGGTGTATGCTGCAAGAGAGAAAAATGGAATCTATATACCACGTGATCGTTACCTTAATGAAGAAGCAGAGAAGAAGGTTTCTTTATAAGTTTCTTAGTACGAATGCGAAACACTTAACTTTTTCAAACATTGCTGATCCTATATTCTTACAATGTTCTCCAGGCTATGACTGAAAAGATAGAACGCATGGAACTAGAAGCCGAATCTAAGGATAAGGTATATTTTGTTTTATTAATTATTCCCCTACCTATAGTTATTATGATTGCATACCTATTGAAGGAAGGATGTGCCATGACATGTTGTAGCAACTGCTGGAGCTTCAAGAACTGAACAATTCTCAGCAACTTCTGACTGCAGAATTAAGTGATAAACTTGAAAAAACTGAGGTAAAAATGGCCGTACATTATGATCTGGACTTCTGATCTGTTCAGGAACTAGACTGACTTCTGGCATTTGTATTCTCAGAGAAGTCTAGAAGAAACTGAGCAGTCATTGTTTGATCTTGAGGAACGACACAAACAAGCAAATGCAACTATTAAGGAAAAGGAATTTTTGATATCAAATCTCCTAAAATCTGGTTAGTTATGTATAATCTCACTGTTTTGTGTATTCCCTGTAAAATATTAAATACTTTCTCATTAGTCTGTTTTAATAGTAATACTAGGCTTAGGGTTGGCTCAATATTGTTACACATGCAATATATTATACTTCATATTATTTATTTTTGACCATTTATCATTCATGCTTCTCCAGAGAAAGAACTTGTGGAACGTGCAATTGAACTACGAGCAGAGCTCGAGAATGCTGCATCAGATGTGTCAAACCTGTTTTCCAAAATTGGTTAGTATAATTCTCTAGTGATTTTCTTATGGGGAATCAGTTGGAGAAGTGCATGTTCTGACACGGGGATATAACTTTCCCATAAATTGCCTTTTTCAACCTTTAGATCGGAAGGATAAAATTGAAGAAGGAAATAGAATACTTATCCAGAAATTTCAGTCTCAGTTAGCTCAGCAACTTGAAGCATTGCACAAGACAGTTTCAGCATCTGTAATGCATCAAGAACAGCAACTGAAGGACATGGAAGAAGATATGCAGTCTTTTGTGTCAACAAAAGCAGAGGTGGGTTTCCAAATGATGCAGCTATGTTTTTAGTTGAACTTCAAATTTCAGATTTACAAACTTTTTGTTAATATGCTACTGAAGGCCACTGAAGATCTTAGAGTAAGGGTAGGAAAGTTGAAGAACATGTATGGTTCTGGCATTAAAGCTTTGGATAATCTTGCTGAGGAGCTTAAAGTAAATAACCAATCAACTTATGAAGACTTGAAATCTGAAGTAGCTAAGCATTCATCTGCCTTGGAGGATGTAAGTGGTCTATTATACTTAAGAGTTGAATATGCTGAAACTTTTTTGCTGTGTTTAGCTAAAATTTTATACTTCAGGTTTTTAAAGGAATCGCCTTAGAAGCTGATTCCTTACTGAATGATCTTCAAAATAGTCTTCACACGCAAGAGGCCAATTTAACTGCTTATGCTCGTCAACAACGACAGGTCTGTGATTTTTTGTTTGTTGACCTAACTTGAGTTATAGATGCTGAATTTTCTGCTATTGCTTGCAGGCACATGCCAGAGCAATCGAAACTACACGTGCAGTATCTAAAATAACAGTGAACTTCTTTGAAACGATAGACAGACATGCATCCAGTTTGACACAAATTGTGGAAGAAGCACAATTTGTCAATGATCAGAAATTGGGTGAACTTGAAAAGAAGTTTGAGGTGACTGGAAAACCTTTAGCTGAGAATTACATAAACGATGATCTGGAATTTTTATACCCATTTTCTTATTTTAACTTCAATGCTTCTCATTCTGTACTCGGTGTAGGAGTGTACTGCTCATGAAGAAAAGCAACTGCTGGAAAAAGTGGCAGAAATGCTAGCAAGTTCAAATGCTAGAAAGAAAAAACTGGTACAATTGTTTTTCAACATGAGAAATTTACCTATACCCTTAAACCCGCGAATGGACCTGAACTTAACATTCTTTTTGTATTTATTAGGTTCAAATGTCCGTTAATGATCTTCGAGAAAGTGCAAACTGTAGAACTAGTAAACTACAGCAAGAAGCATTAACCATGCAGGATTCCACTTCTTCTGTCAAGGCGGAATGGGGAGTTCACATGGAAAAAACAGAAGCGAACTATCATGCGGATACTTCTGCTGTGGAATCTGGAAAGAAGGACCTTGTGGAGGTTCTTCAAGTCTGGTATGTATGCGCTAGGACATTGTATTTTCTCTCCAGTAATTTTTCTCTTCTGTTTACTGAGTCTTACTGAACAAACAACTGCAGCCTCAACAAGACAAAAGTAGGTTCACAACAATGGAGAAATGCTCAAGAATCCCTGCTTAGTTTAGAGAAGAGAAATGCTGCTTCTGTGGATACTATTATTGGGTAGGTTTTTGTATTGCCTTTAAGTTAAAATAATAACAATAACAGTATAATACATTTTTGTTAACCCTTTCCCACACTGATGTACGTCTAGGGGAGGAATGGAAGCTAATCAAGCTCTACGGGCGCGATTTTCAAGTGCCGTGTCAACTACACTTGAAGATGCAGGAATAGCAAACAAAGATATTAACTCATCCATTGATCGTCAGTATCTAGACTCATATCTATGCATGATTATTGCCTTGGTAGGTCATAATCATAGATGTCAACTAACAAACTAAAACACGTGCAGATTCATTACAACTTGATCATGAAGCTTGTGGGAATTTGAACTCTATGATCATTCCATGCTGCGGTAACTTGAGAGAATTGAAGGGTGGTCATCACCACAGAATTGTGGAGATAACTGAAAATGCAGGGAATTGTCTTCTCAATGAGTACACGGTAAGAAAAAAGACTTCTGGCACCAATTATATTTCTATTATTCAGTATGCATAAAATGTTTAGTGCGTGTTAAACGCAATCCTCACCTGTCCAGCCATGACGATTTTCAATTTCGTTGCTTACTGCTTGAATTGCCCTTTGACATACAGGTTGACGAACCATCTTGTTCAACACCAAGAAAGAGACTCTTCAATTTGCCTAGCGTTTCATCCATAGAAGAACTAAGAACACCATCTTTTGAGGAACTTTTGAGGTCATTCTGGGATGCAAGATCTCCAAAACAAGCAAATGGAGATGTCAAGCATATTGGGGCATATGAAGCCACTCAATCAGTGAGAGATTCCAGAGTTCCTCTTACTGCTATTAACTAAGGCACTGGAAATTCTGTAAATAGCTTATTATTCAGATGTAATTCCATAAAGTGATACATTCATTTATTGTTATTATTAATATTATTATTTTTGGGAAATAGAGGAAAGAAGAAAAAAGGGTTAATCTTTCAGCAGGCTGGATTATGTAAAAAGGTTACCCTTTTTTTATAATTTAGTTTCGCTTCCGCAAAGGAAGTACATATATTTTTGATGTCGGCTGAGATTGCTACGTAATATGATTTTGGCGTGTTTGTATTAAACTTAGACATTTCAAACTCGATTGACATCGGAAACAGGGTTCGAATTTGATATTTCCACTTTCCCGCTCCTCATCCCCAGTCTCGACTTGACTATTTGTACTAGGACTAAAAAAACCTCAATTGACACTGTCATGGCTAATGACAAATAGATAAATTGGAGCATCGAGGAACTCAACGGATTGGTATCCCATTAAAGTCTGAAGATAATGGGAAAACATAATTACATGAAATTTTAATGAAATGAGATACATTTGCTTTATGTTTAGCATTTTTGTTCTTATATGCTGCTTCAGAGTAAAATTTAACACTAAAATAAAAAAATATTAGCCCTCCTGCACTCTCTTTTTGTTTTTGGTCTAAAGGTCTTTGACCTCGCTCTATTATTTTGAAAAAATGGGTCATGACTAATCTACAGATTCACCGGAAGGTAAATAAAGTCTAGTTTCAAGTTGTTCCATCATAATGGAACTCGGGTATTAGCGTGGTACGTCATTTTAAATGGAGTGCATTAATCACTCGCACCCAACATGGGGAGTTGACCTGTGCTTCTCACTCAAAAAAATTAAGTGAATTGTTTTTTGAAGATAAAAATTTTTAAGCGACCTTTTTTAAGATAAAGTTTTTAATGTGATAATTTTTTAAAAAAAGTAAGAAAACTAAAAGAGGCTAGTATTTCAAAATAAATATTACATATAAATAAAATTTATATTTAAAAACATGAACATGTTCTTTTAGATTATCTTGTATTTTATATTTTTGAATTAGTTAAGGAGTAGCTACGTTTCTTAGGCAATATTTGTAAATACTATCTCCGTTTCATAATAATAGTCGCTTTAGCAAAAAAAAAGTTGTCCCAAAATAATTGTCATTTACGATTTTCAATGCAATATTAATTACTTTTTTACAATTGTACCCTCTAATTAAAATAATATTCATCACTCTCAATGTTTCATAAAGATAATTTGGTAAAAATACTATTCTCTCTCCTTCTTTTATGCTATTTTCTTAATAATAATATGTGTTAAATAAGCTAAAACGACCATTATTTTGAGACGGAAAGAGTATTATCTTATATTTTTTATTGTTTATTCATTTTACATATTACCTTTTAGTTATTGTTTTTTTTAAAAAAAGTGCACATGTCATACTGTTATTAAAAACTTCAAATTCAATCATTTATCTTATTTGTTTTCAATCTATCTACTATCAAGCTTATAAAATGATCTTATAATAAACTTTATGGAGTACAGTTAACTGCCATAACCAAAAAAAGATAGAATGCATGACCCGACATGAGTGGTGCGAATGGTACTTTGTCAGTAGCAAGAAAGAGACAGAGGTGGAAGCCCCAAGCTGGAGTGTACAAAAGCCTGGTCGCATGTGGAGAGATACTTCTCTTGGTTGTAGGGTAAACTAAAGGGACAAGTTTACCAGGTCAAGGTTGTTTGTGTGAAAAAAAGCTGCAGCTTGGATTTGGAAGTACTTATTTTTGGCTTGGATTCGAAAATAACTTTGTTTTTTTACCTCCAAGCGGGAATTTGTAATTGATCTTCTCTCACCAATTGTTTATATGTAATGTACCACCCACCCCAGTGTCATTTAATCTGTAAAAAAATAATATAATCGTCTTGTAAGCACGGGTAATATTTTTTTGATTACAATGAAAGGAAAAGACACAGAGACAAAGAAAACAGAACTAAACTCTAATCCTAGTTATGCCTAAGGCATCAGCTAGGAGTGTGGTATGAATAGCCGAAGGACACTGAATCCAATTGTGACAACCCTGTCCCATTGAAGAGCCATATTTAGCAAGCCAATCAGCACAAGAATTACCTTCCCTTAATGAATGAGTAAAGGATAGCTGTCAATCCCGATTCAACAAGGATCTAATGTGGTCAATAATTGGAGCATAGGGGTGAGATTGCGGCACTCCTACTTCAATAAGAGAAATGACGGTGATAGAATCAGATTCACAAATAACACGTCAGAAGCCATTATTCCAAGCAATCATAAGGCCCTTAGCAATAGCCTGAAGTTCAGCATTCATGATAGTTGTTATGCCACAGCCACCAGAGAAGCCAATAATCCATTGCCCCAGGTTATTCCTAAAAAGACCTCCATAACCCGAACGCCCGGGATTACCCAAAGAGCTTCCATCCACATTTAATTTGAGCCACTGATCAGGAGGGGGACTCCAAGATACTAGTCGTTGTTGCCTATTGTTTGAGTCTGAAGCAAAGGCCTTGTGAGCAGTATCCAAAAGAGAACGAATTATGCTAATAATTTTCCAATTTTCCCACCGAGTGTCAGAGAAGACTTCATCAGTACGGGCTCTCCATAACATCCAGCAAGTTACAGTGAATAGAGGACCAAGATTACCTATTGCATTTGTCATGAACCAAAGGAGGGGATCATCCAAATCAAAGTCCTGCAAATTATGAAATCCAAAAATAGACCAGATGTGTAAAACCGATGGACAATCACGCAATGTATGCAGTAGAGATTCAATATGAAATCCACATCTGTGGCAGGATTGGTCCTGTGTGATATGTCTAGCAAACCTGTAAGAATTAGTAGGGAGACTGTTATGCATTACCAACCAAACAAAGTGTTTTATATTTTCAGGAATTTTCAATTTCCAGATCCATTTCCACTTAGAATTGTCACCATTCACAGTATGTTGTACAGGTTCATGTTGATTCACAAGCCAAACATAAGCATTTTTAGCCGAATAAGAGCCTGATGAGGAAGGTTCCCAAATGAGCATGTCTCTTGAATCAGAGTTAAGGAAAATGCTTTGCATTTCAACCTGAATTTCATCAGGAATTTGTGTATAGAATTGCCATGTACCATCAATGACTACATCTCTAATCCGAAGATGGACATCATGGATATCAACAAAGGGAATGAAGTCACTAATCCTTCCTCTGTGCAACCATTTTTCATACCATAAAGAAACATCACCCATCCCTATTCTAGTGATATATCCAGGTTTAAGGATGTTAACAGCTTTGAGGATAGATTGCCAAGTGTAGGATTCCCCTTTGCATAAAGTGGTATTGAAAATGTGTTCATCAGAAGTATATTTAGTAGTGAGAAGTTGAACCCAAAGCTTTTCAGGTGTGTGTATGATGTCCCAAAGATGTTTACCTAACATGGCAGTGTTGACATGTCGTGATTTCCTCAAGCCCAAGCCTCCACAACTCTTGGGTCTATTAACAATGCTCAATTTCACCCAATGACAATGAGGTCCACCCCAAATAAACTGCTTGATACAAGAATCTAGTCTGTCACATATACCTTGAGGCAACCAGAGATTGTTCATGGAATAAATAGGCATGGAGCTTAAAACAGACTTAGCTAAAGTCACTCTACCGGCCCTGCTGAGAAGTTTGCTTTTCCAACCTGCTAATCTAGAATTGACTTTATCAATAATGTAATTAAAATTGGCATTTGTGACTCTTCCCTGAAGCATAGGAAAACCAAGATACCTACCTATATTGTGGGTGTGTTTGAAGTCAATGATGAGCTCAAACTTATTAACCTTAGATCTAGGAAGATTTTTTGAGGGGAGGAATCTAGACTTACGCACATTGATTTTCATGCCCGAAGCTAAACAAAAAGACTCAATAACTTCTTTAACAAGTCTAACCTGGGAATTTTTGGGCTTGGTAAACAACAAGCAATCATCTGCGAAGAAGAGATGAGAGATTACAGGTCCATGATGAGAAATCTGAATTGGCAGCTACTGGTTACTATCAATTTTTTCTTGGATCATCAGGGCCAATTTCTCCATACACAACAGAAAGAGGTAAGGGCTCATGGGATCACCCTGTCTCAAACCTCTAGTAGGGGCAAAGCTCTCTAATTTTTCACTATTCCACTTTAGAGCCAAAGTAGAGGAAGTGACACAGCTCATAATCAAATCAATGCAGAGATTAGGAAAGCCAAATTCAGTGAGAGTGAGTCTAAGGAAATTCCAATCAATTCGATCATAAGTCTTCTCAAAATCAATCTTGAACGTAAGGAAACCTGATTTACCATTCTTCTTATGCATAAAGTGAATAATCTCTTGGGCAATAAGAGCATTATCAGCCGTGCCACGGTTAGGAATAAAGCTACTTTGAAGTGGCCCGATAATATTTTCCAAATGAGGCCCGATAAGCACGGGTGATATGTGATCTTGACAAATAACCTCATGCAAAATTTGACAATTTTCGAGTTTGGACTAGTAGCCAAGAGATTTTGACTGACAGAGTAACAGAATATTATCTGAGTAACAAAAAAATCTTACTAATACAGGCGTAAGTACTCTATTCAACTTTTCACATCTCTTCGTATTAAGACTCGGAGTAATCCAGCCATTTTGGCTTCAAAATCCAACAAAAGTGGGTTGGAAATAATGACAAAAAAATTGGTGACGGTTTTACAATTTTGATAAAAGAATGAGGGTGGATATTTCTCGTACACCACATGGCTAAAACTCGTGTCCTTTTTATTTTCCTTTTCATATTTTAAGTAGTGTGTTTCGAAGTACTTTAGAGTTTAGAAAAAAAAATTAACCATTCAAACACATGAAGTTCGTTCCTCAATTACAGGGTTGGTGAAAAAAAAAATTGTGATGAAATAGGTAAAGCGTGACACTAAGCAGTGTGTTTTGATGTACTTTAGAGTCGGAAAAGAGTTTTAGATGTTCAAATACGTGATGAAAAAAATTAATTTCGTGCCAAATATGTAAAGTGTGATGTTAAGAAGTGCGTTTTGAGGTACTTTAGAGTATTGAAATTTTTTTACTTATTTGGATACGCGATGTTAATTACTCAATAACCGATTTCGTCGCAAAAAAAATAATGTTATGACAACATACGTATAATGCGCACTGAACAATATGTTTTGAGGTACTTATTTAGAGTCCGAAAAAATGTTAAATGTTCAAATACGTAAAGCGCAATCTCTATATCTTTTGTATTTTTTTAATGTATTATTGAAAATAACTAAGACCAGTGAAGCGCACAGAGTATATCTAGGTACATAATTCGTCAAAATAGACCTTTTTATCATTATTTATCTTTATGTAAGCTTTAATTTGATTCTTCCTTTATTATTTTTTTGTAAAATTTGTCTCATAGTAGTCCTCTTTTTGATCCAATATAGTCCCTTATTTTGTACATGTTACGTTAATGTGGTAACTTTCGTACACCATTTCAAACGAAAAGGGCTATATAAGTATTATTTTGCAAAATATGAAAGCATTTTGAAACAAAATAAAATAGAGACCAATTTTTTTTGGTTACTGTGTTATTGGTGCGCAGTTTCCATCGACTTTGTCGATGACTAATCTACGCTGGGGACCAAATAGAGACCAATTTTAAAACTAAAATAAAAAACAAATAAAAGTAAAATTTAACCTAAATTATATATCAATTATTTATGATATAAAATTATTTATTTTGAATTCACCCTAATGTAGGACTTAAATTCAAAATGTTTTAGTTACAATTTTCTTCATTTACGTCCCTCAAAGTGTGACCACCTCCCATTTCTCTGACATTATCAATGCGACTACTAAATTTAAACTAAATTTGAATTTTCAATTACTATTAGGGTAAAATTGAAAAGAAATTAAAAATTGTGACTGAAAATAATTAAAATAAACATGAATAGTTCAATTATTAGTATTATCTATCGTTATATGATCACTTTTATCTTCCCTTTGTAATATAAACTTGACAACACTTCATATCCTAGGCTCCTAGCAACTTAACTGACTCATTTTCGTCAACTGCAGCCCAACATTTTTTAGCTAAAGGTAGGTGCCTTTTCCCGCCTTCAAGGTAAATAATCTATTTCCGTTGTTCCATTTGCCAAACACCATGAGATTGCCTTAGCATAAAATATCATTCAAGCAAAGAGCAGCAATGTCTTATCTTTTCCATCTGAGTCGACTATTTGACATGATGATAATTAAGATTTTGTCATTGTTTATTTGGATGAACAGATTTATTGGATGTACTAACGTCATGTCTTAATTGAGATCCGTATATATACACATAAAAATTTTGCGATGCGATACAAAAGGGCCACTTGAGCACCTTGATCCATCACATAAGTAAATTTGAGATCATTTGATATCGAGACCCAAAAGGTATTATTTATGAAACGCAAAGGCACAAAAAAGATTCAGCTAACCTAGCCAAATTCCCTGAGATCTTTCAACAAGATCATATTCTATCCTATTCTTTCCGATCAAATCAATATACAAAGCTACTGCGCCTGCATTATACAAGCACAGTTACAACCAGTGTGATTGAACTCTTGAATGCGGATGGATTGAAGCCTGCAGAAACAGACATGTCTTTGAGTAAGTCTACAAGTGCTAATAGATGTTCTAACTGAATAAAAGACAAAGGAAGGTATTTAGATTAGCTTTGTAAAAACAATTTTTTATTTTTATTCAAACTTCACTAATTGAAATACCAATCTCTCCTTTCAATATATATATATATATATATATATATATATATATATATATATAAACCCAAACAGCAAAGAGGAATTTGCAATCAGAATCAGAATAATGCTACAATTGACGAAAGGAACTACCTGCAAAATTCTTCATAATAAGCTTGCACTTAGTAGTCCAACGGGCTTTTCTCTCCCAAAGGCTTCATCATCAAAATCTTCATTTATTGAATTTTCTTGGCATAACTCTCGGGTAGGATTCAAACCAAGAGACTCCCAAGCCATTGAGTTACCCTCACAAACATTCCCTTCTTCACAAGCAGGATTGACATCAACAAGATCATCCGCATTCGGTCTTGTATCATTAGGCAAAAGTTCAACTCCCTGTTTATCGTCAATGCATGGTGGGTCCACATTAAGATCGGAGAACAAATCATTTCCACTTTGTTCTCCAGTTCCGTGACAAGCAACAGTCACTGTTGCCTGATCAGATTGATCTGCGGGATCTTTTTTCTGCCTCTTCCATTTCTTTGTGGATGATGTGCCATCATCCTCAAAATCCTCTTCCTCTCTTTCTCTATGTAAATAAACCCACAGTTTCCTTTCCCCATCAAATTGTACACAAGGATCACGTTCATAATGCAACCTATCCAAGGCTCCACTAACTACTTGGTTAATTTGTGCATCAGAGACATCTTCAACAATGTATTGAGAATCTCGGATTAACGTACAAACATCTGCTCTAGTGCCAATACTTCCAGGCAACCTAGCCGCTGCATCTCTGACAAGACAGAGAATTGTAACATGCGGTGGGCGATCACGCTTCAACATAAAATGGTCTCTGGCTTTTGATGTTGGCTTACCGCCACACCTTCTCAAAGGTGCCACAATAGACTTTTTACCATCAGCTGCAGTATATGAGAAAGCTCGGTCGGGAATGGAGTACCTGAGAACTTCCTCCTTACGGAAATAAGCCCTCACTTCCTCTGAACTTGGGCTTATGGTGTTAAGACTCTTTTGAGCCCTCAGATCCCTAAACCTTTCCTTCTCATCAAGGTTGACTTGCATCAAAGCCAAGGGTGGTGCGGGGAGACTTCCTATTTGTTGAAGAGTATCCTGACCACATTTCAACCAATTGGCAAAGGAATCGACCAACTTGACAAGCATCTTATGCGGAAGTCCCCAAGCTTCAGGAGATGCCACCTCCTCAATGGAATCATGATCAGGTGGATTTTGTAAAGCTGGGCCAGTCCAGGACCAACTTCTGGTAGATTTTTCATAAACTGCTAGCACCTTCCAACCCTTTGCTCCTAAAGGTGCCGTTCTAGAAGAAAATATCTTCAGAACACCTCTGACCAAATCCTGCAGTGGCTCTTGTGTCTCAAGAATACTGGGATCACCAGGGTTTGATCTCACACGATCGACAATCTCCTGAACAGTAAGAGATGGCATATTCGGTTGGTCAGCTGGCTCACAATTGGTAGGTACCTTATCATTAGACAGAACACTACTGACACCGACTTCCTGTGCTTTGTCCTGCTCTTCTCTAGGTACTTCCTGTGCTTTGTCCTGCTCTTCTCTAGGTTTCCCCACCCCCAAACTGTGTTCCGGTTTGTCCTGGCTCACAACTGGACTAATCATTGCTATGCGGACTGCTGAAAGAAGACGCATAATAGAAAATGAAAATCCAGTATGAACAGTAGGTGTGATCAAAATAAATGGCTTTTTCTGTGGCTTAGTTTCCAGTTCCATGTCTGCTGTCCCCATATCAGTTACAGCCAGTTCAGAATTTTCTATTTCAGGACTAACCATCTCAACCTCTAGTTTTTTCTTTGACTTTCTTTTCAAGGAAGTCAAATCATCTGTTTTGGCAGGATTGCTTGGCAGAAGCATGTCATCTTCATCTCTTCCACTAAGAACTGCTGCACCATACTTCATTTTTCGCTTCTTCATTGCTGAGTTACAACCAAGCAATGGTGCCTCAGATCTTTCATTGTGATCATCCTTGTACGGAACATATTTCTGCCCTTTTCTCCAAAACCTACTCTGACCAACTCCATTTTCATCCACTAGCATACGATTCTCAAGTGAGTCATCCTCATCATCAACATATTTATGCAGATATTTTGACTTCAGAATGGAATGATCAAGGCCAGTTCTCCCTTTCTTCCTTTGCTCAGCAGCATATGCATTTGATGAGGGCATGTCTAATCTTTCAGCGGGCTCCCCTCGTAGTCGGCCATTCTTGCTTCTGTATACCTGCCTCCAATCCTCACCACCACCATTAAGCATATCTAATCCCAAGGGATAGCTCTCTTCAATGATTTTACCAGCAGGGTTATGCAAACGACCACCATTGCTTATTTCACTCTTCTGCTTTGCTTTTTTTGAAAGAAAATTTTCTACACCATGCATGTGCCCCTGCTCTGCAAAGCCACCTTTCTTTTTGGATTGTGTTATAACACGTGTTTTCATATCAGTCTGGCCAAATTTACCGTTCTTAGGATCTAAACGAGACTTCAAAGATTTCATGTGAAAACCAGCAGCTGTACCAACAGAGTAAGAATGTTTGCTCTGCAATAAAGGATTGTGATCCTCATCATCATCCAATGGTTCTGATGAATCTGATTCAGTCTCTTCACTTCTCATGAGCATCTGGTTACCCCTTAAAGCCTTTGTCCCTTTTCCTCCATTCTGTGCAAAAGTCCCTCTGATCTTCTCTTGCAATGATTTTGTTCTGAAGTCAGAAGATAGTAGTCTATCACTGACCTGTGGTGATGAAGACCTATAAGCTGTATAACTGAGATCAGGAGACCCTCTCTCTGCTTTCCACTTCTTGCTCTTTGGATTCCAATCATCATATTTAAATGAAGAATCCATACCAAATTCACGTGCTGGTGTTTTGTTAGAGATAAGTTCATCATAATCCGATGAGTCAATCATATTAACTTTACCTGGCAACTGTAAACCCCTGAATCTCGACTTCACCTGATCGCTGCCTACAAATTGTTGAACATTTTCAGGATACTTGGCCTTTCTAGAAAAATTGTGGGAACTTTTCTTAGAAGATGGCTTTGCTGGGAACAATTTCTTATCAGAAGGTTGATTTAGATTTCTAGTGTATCCATGCATATCAGTCTTTGAGGACATAGACAGGCCCATCAAATTGTCACCATCTATTTCATCACCTCTCAGATGGTTGTGCCTCTTTCCCACTCTTGGAGCACTAGACTTATCCATCAGGCTGCTACGCAATGCATTACGATCTCGATGGACATTTAGTTCATATGACATATCCTCATCATCGGCACCATTCCACAGCTGATCCCTTGTCCTGCGCATCGACCCTAAATCATATATGATTGACTTATTATGTTGAGAAAGAGAAGAAGCTGAACCATTGAGCCTCGAATTCATATCCAAAGCATGGTGGTAGACAGAAGAAGAGTGACTCATTGGGTCGTTTGCTGCAGGTGTCTTCGAACCAGCCAGCTTGAGTATACCTTTCGGGTTTGGCTTGCCATACTTCTCTTGTTCCATAACTGCTGATCGTCCTGGTGGGGGGAATTCTAAACCTGAACCCACCCCATCGAATGGATAACGACCTGTTTTCTGAGCAATTTTTCTATCCTTGTTCTTCCTGCTCCACATACCTGCTTCACCGGACTCTTCATCTGAAGAATCAGCCTCCAAATCTTCCATCTTCTCATGCATCAAACTCTTCTGACTTGTCATAATATTCAAAACACGGAGCCTTTCTTCAATACTGTATCCCCTGCAGTTAAGCCAAGCATCTCTTATCTGACAAAGATTGCTAACCATGGTGTTCTGATGCTTCTTCAACATATGATAGTGTTTCCGCTTCTGAACAAAATTCCAGCCCTCCTTGTAAAGGGCAACTCTCGGCTCACAAATGCCACCCTTTAGCATATCGAATAACTTGTTAATAGGACTCCCAAACTGGAAGTTACAACCAGTAAAAAGCTCTTTCAAGGTTCGAACAAAAGTCTCTTGGTCCATGTCAGGAAGATACTTGGCAAGTTCAAGCCTCTCCTCCTCACTCAAGCATTCATTCCACACATCCACGGACAGTATATCTTCAAGGCCTGAAAGATCATACAGTTCCAATGGAATGCTGCAAGTCTGATTCCCAACCTGACAAAACTCAGCCCCAGTCTCACCCAATTCCAGCAAATCAAAATCATCAGACCCAGCCCCAGAATCAGCATCATCAAACTCATCATCATCGTCATCAGATTCAGCGGCAGAGTTACGCCGCTGAACATCATCTTCATCACTGGACATAGTTTCTCTACTAAGAGGCGAACACTCAGAATCAAGCCTCGATACCTTAAAGTTGTTCTTCTCAATTGCCATCAAACATAACAAACACCAAACTGCCGCCAAAAAAAACTCGTTCGTGAACCCAATTTCAAAAACTTGAACACCTAAACAAACAGATCTCAATCGAAACCCTAACAAAATCAATACCACAAATTAAAAACCTAACCAATCTAAACATGTTCAAAATAACAACAATTAATAAATCACAAACAAAATCCAGAAAACCGAATTCAAAAAATTCACAAACACGAAAAGGAATCAAAGACAGAGAGAGATTCGAGCGTGAAATAATACCTCAATCGCGGAAAAGGAGAAAGCAACGTTGATGAAATTGAAGAGCGAAGCAAGAAGTAGCAAAGGACATGGAAGGATAAAGAGGATTTGGAGAGGGTGGCGGAGTGCGATGAAGAAGATTGTGCGTTGAAGAAACCCTAAGGGGGTGAAAAAATTGTTATATAGTGAAGGAGAAAAGAGAGGGTGAAACAGAAAGGGAAGGTAAAGAGGGGTATGAAGAAGACGAAGATGACGTGGATGTAGATAGACCGTGTGATTGAATGGAAGAAGGAAAAGACTAAAAAGGCCACCACACCAAACAGAGAGATGAACGCAACGCAATGCAGAAGAGAGAGAGGCAGCGAAAGAAAAGTGAGAAAAAAGAAAGGGTTTGTTTTGTTTGAGAGAGAAAGAGAAGACGAGAGAGAGATAGAAGGTGAGTCTCTATGACTGAGCCATGAAGCGAACGAGTGAGCCGAAAGAGAGAGAGAGAGAGACCGTTGTGAGTTGCCACTCGATCATGGGCCCACACCTATTTTCACTTCTCACCGTTGGATTCGACGCGTCAGATCCAGATTAACCGCTATAACCTTGTAGATCGCTTTTCAACCGACGTCGTTTCACATGGCGTCTTTTTTTCTTTTATTTATTTTAAATTTTAAATTTTTAATCCCTTTTGTCTTGTGCTTATATATTGCTGAAACCAAAGGGAAGATAGTGTGGAAACTGCAAAATGCTGTACCGTCGGTCAGTGCTACGGTGGTAAGTATGAACTCGTTAAGGTTTAATAATTTAATTTCTTCTAAATTAGTACTACTACACATTCAACTAATTAATTTTTTGGTACATAACTAATTACTATAAATTATGGTATGAGTAACTTTTAATCTAATTAAAATAAAATATAGATGATTTTTTTTTTATGATATTCTAGTTAATGATTGGTTGATGGTGCAGAAAATCTCTTGCACCAACCGTGTATGTAAGTTAAATCTATAATAATAATAATAATAATAAATAATAAATCTATATAAGCTTTTACGGTCATACCTGATAACAATTTATGTAATAGTTGACATATAAGATGGTTATCAATTGCCTAATTTTTTTAATAACGTGTCAACTTATAATTGGTAGATATTGTAAAACACTTAGACACCTATCGTGTATATAAATTATATTATATTCATAATAATGTAAAGATTTAATTTATTTACATTATTGATGTAGAGATTTTTTACAACGTCAGTCAATCACGAAATTACATTTTACCTTTGATACACAATATAAGAAACAAAGTGTTTTTGGTGATTCACGATATAAGACATAAGCAATATTTTAAGATGTAATCTCAACTTTAATTTACCCTTAAGTGGTGTGATTAAAGGTGATATCATTAATAAGGAGTATTTTTTTATCAGTAAGAAAAGAGAAGAAAAAAACAGCAAAACAAACTACTCTCTACTATGAATCATCATTTAATTGAAGAGACAATTTTGAAAAGATGTTAAACTTTTAACCTTATTAAATGAGAATAGTTGATTTTAATGTCATTCATTTGTCATTTGGTGTAGGGTTTGTTTCTTATACTATGGACAGGAAGTAGTATCGTATACTAAATTTTTTTGACAAAGTATTGTTAGGATAAAAATCTCTCTTATGTTTTGATGAAACAAATTTGGTAATGAGTTACGTTTTCTAGTTATTTGTCATCTAACATGCTTGTTAAGTGCAAATAACAGGTTATTAAAAAGCAAAAATATTATTCTACCCAAGGACCAAAACATGTGAAAAATGAAAATCAAAGGTAGTCATGACTTGAGAAAGTTCGAGTCTGAGAAGGTTTAAGAAAGTGAAGTCTTCAGATTTGAGAAAGTTGAAGTCTTCAGAAAGTTCAAGTCTGAGAAGGCTTGATAAGGATACAGTTGAGAAGGTTCAAGACATCAATCATCTCAAACATTACTCAGAAGCTTCACAATATGTATAATCCTTCTGAAAATGAATAGAAGCTTTAAATGCAATTCTGGAGAATTTTGTGACCTTAGAAGGTTTAAATAAGTCACAGAAATTGTTCCTAGGGAGAACAAAAGGTGTTTGTGTACAAGGAACAAAACGTGAGAAGCTTCAGTTGTGTGGGAAAAGTACAGGCGCAGGTTGGGAAGGTTCAGAGTCTGTCCCCTTTTGCAGGTTTTGTCACATCACCCCTAAGGATCAATGGATCCTTACAACAGACTATTTTTCACACCTAATGTGTATATCAAGACCAGACTTCGAAGATTGAAGTATGAGATTTTATTAGATTCTTCTCAAGTTAAAGCTTATCAAATATCAATTGAGAACATTGTTCTCACTCTACATTTTCTATTTGTGTTGTCCAGTGCTAACAAAACAGTGTATTGGACAACATGTTGTCCAGTACTGCATTACTCAGTCCAGTACTTACTTATTTGCGAATCAAACGGACCCTAAAATTTGTATAGTTGTTTGCATCATACATGCATAATGATTTGGAAAGGTTGAATGTGCTTGTTTAAGAAGACAAGTTGGTTCTTATACAAGCATAAACACCTTATGGAAACTCCAAACATAAAAACATGGGCACCATTTTTGGAGAATGAAAACAATCCACTATTTAAGTTCTCCTTGAGAATATGTTGGTTGAATAATCCTATTCCCAATGAAATTTCCATCCAAATTTCTCTACATGAAACCTTCAAAATGAACAAAGGGCAGCCAAGCCAATACTAATACATTCGTCTAGCATATTAACCTTCAAGGCATTATGAAACACATCCAAATGAAAACCAACCACCAAACTATGGACGAGCCTATGATTGGAAAATGTTAGTGGTCAATTAGTTAGGGGGAATGGGATTGTTAGATTCTAGAATTTGAACCTGAACCTACTGCTTCAAACTCGTTTGGTATCACTTAGATGGTCGATTGAGTAACTTACTTGAGACTGGACCTTGTGTGTATGTTTGACTCAAATTTGTGCAATCAAATTTGACTAAAGTTTCAAACAAGTCTTGCTCAAAACATTTTCTCTAAACGACCTTGCCAAATCAAGTTAGTTTCTGGGAGTAGAGATAATTCAAACCGTCTTTGATCTATTTTTCACACGACATCACTACCTTTAAGGTGTGCTGAAGGTTATAAACATGGTAGATGCCAAACCAGGTCAAAAACCAATGTTTACTTCCTATTGCTTAGCCACAACATTTGATGCATCTCTATTCCGGAATAGAGATGCATCAAATGCAACTCTTCAAGAAGCTGCAACATTTTTTGAAAATTATTTCTTACCATCTGATTCAAGACCAAGTAAAACCATTTATTCAAAAAATTAATTAATTAATTAAGTACTCAATAGTAATTAATAGATCATCATCATACTACAAGATTTTTATTAAAAATAATTTACAATACGTGTTTAATTTTTACATTACTTATTTTTAATCGACTCAAAATATTGTTCTAGAAAATATATACAAGAATGTTTACACTAGACTAAGTGCACACAGTCCCAACCCACAATCCTCTACTGGATTGCCAGGTAACTTAAACAGCTTAAACTATCAAAAATTGTATCTCCATTCATAAATTACAATGAACATAATCAAAAATTACATCAATTTTTCAAAATTGCAATCCCTCATCATTTGTTTCTTGAATGCCATTCTCCATATTGTTAACCTACGGGCCACATGATAATATGTTAGTAACTAGTCACTAAAATGAGTATAACCATAACAATTACAGAGAGAGAGAGGGAAGAAAGACCTTTCAGAAAACATTTTTCTCAAGATCCGCTAGCCCGGGGTCGATATCTTTGGCTTCTTTCTCTTCATTTCCCAGTAAGAGAGGAGCATCAAGCTCAGGAGGTTTCTGGTATGATATGAATGTTTTACCAATCAAACAGTTAACCACAAAATTAGACAGGATTTTGAATATATCACTGTAGCAAATAAGGAAGCCACTGCTACTAAAGTTTAATATTGTGTTACCATGCAACGAACTAGTGCCCAATTGACACTACGGAAGAAAGGATGGCGCTTAATTTCATTTGCCCCTTCCTGTGAACCCAATCTGTCTTTGGGATCTCTGTGCAGCAACCAGTAAATTAGCTGCTTTGCTTGGAGACTTACCTGCATCAAGACTTGCATATTAAAACAATACTATCATTAAGTTGGTGTTCACAAAGTTGCGTTCGAACTCTGGAGGTTGTTGTTATGTATATAACTACATATTCGATTTGCACTGAATTGGATTTTCATAAGAATTTGTGTGATGTGACAATTCAATATTTTCACATTTCCTTTATTATGCCTAAGATTTGTTACATTTACAATTAGTCTAAATGCATGATTTATTAGGTCCAAAAGTCTAAATGCATGTTTGGAAAACCAAAATATTGTTGAAATGACATGGGAAAACCATAAAATAATTTAGGAGTGATCTGGCCTGGTGGCCCAACTCGCCCCTAGCAATTCCAAGCCAGAGCCTAGGTTTGATCATGTCTCAATGACATTAAGATCCAAATAAGACCATGTCACCGAAAGGTGCATTTCCTAACTCAGAATAAAATTGAAAATTATTAAGTAGCAAAGCAAAGTGTAAGAAAAAATGCATCTTGTTATTACATAGAAAAACAATCTCACCGGTTTGCTTTTGGGAAACTTAAGATCTTTGTGAAGAATATTTGCAAATGTTTTTTGTCTAGTCTTTCCCCTGAATGGTGTATACCCATAAAGCATTTCATATAGAAGAATACCTAAAAAAGAGCAATGAAGTCAAACACAGTGATATAATATTTTCAGATATGTCCATACTCCATACTGAGTGCAGAGTGCTGCCTTTTGTGTGTGAAAGAGTCCAAAAGGTTAGAAATTAATGTGGCCAATGATTTCAATTAATCGCAAAATTTAACGTGAAATAGATTGCATAAGGATGAGAATAAGTGTTTATTTCTAGTATTTCAGTTGTCATTTGATCACCATTTTAATTTCTATTCTCAAAATCATTTAATCGGATGCGCATACGCTTAAAAGCTTTTTTTTTTGAGGAATACGCTTAAAAGCTTATTTAGTTATATCTGTGGAAAAATTAATACCTGCAGCACAGACTAAATATAAACAGCAATTACACTTTCCTATTTTATTTTTTTAGTGTCTAGAAACTGATCTAGATTCACTATTGCATGTTTTTATAAGATTTAAAAGCTACCTAGAGCCCACCAATCCACAGCACTAGTATGGCCTGAACCGGTTATAATTTCCTGCACAAGTGGAACAGTCAGTTACAACAAATCCTGAGAAATGCATTAACATTTCCGATGTTCAAAATTCAAATAGAGCCAATGCAATAAAATTCACCTATACTCCCTTCACATTCAATTATAAGTAAAATACCTACTTTCACACTTATTAAGAGCAACATTAATTGTATGCTTATAATTGAGTCTGGAATAGTATGTTGTATAGCCAACAAGATCCCACCCCCACCCGTTCAAGAAATCTAAGGTCTCTACAGTTACTCTAAATTTAACAAACAGATCCATGTTACAAAGTACAAACTGTCAAGCTAGCCATTAAGATTCTAAGAACATAAGTTTTACAAACTTGTCATATATGTGCACAATAAACATGTTTCAAAATAAAATGTGAAGTGTTAGACAATATGATCAAATGCACCATATGTATAATAATTGGTGAATTCAACATAAGTATCTTTGTTTTAACAACATTCAACTTAAGCATCGAAATCAAGCATATCTTGAATCATAGTTATTGCTGCTCAATAATATATAATATGTCCAGGAAATACAAACCGGAGCTATGTATTCTTCTGTGCCAACAAAAGAATTGGACGCCCTCATTGGTTCAGCCATAAACATTGGAACCTGTTGAGTTTTCTGTTGTTTCTTCTTTTTCTTCTTCTTTTCATCTGTAGCTGGAAGTATAAGCTACAAAGAGTGCAGTCAGAAGTAAGTAAAACCATTTAGTGGCATGAGATAAAATATTACTAAAACCACATTATCTGAAGTTCTTTTTTCTAATATACCTGTGGTTTGCAAGACGTTAAACATGACAAATCAAAATCTGTTAGAGATACATGCCCACTGCTCTGGATCAAAACATTTTCTGGCTTCAAATCCCGATAAATTATGCCTGTAAATTCTCACCAAACAGTGTCATATTAAGTTTTAATCTAGTAAGTGTCTGAGTACATACATCCAAAAATTTTATAGTGGCAAGGTTTCTTGCGAAAGAAAAGAAATTTTGTGACACAAAGGATCACATAATGACTTGTAGGTCAGTGTTTGACACCTGATGACTTGAAAGGAAAAATATCTTAAAACATCTTTGGATGATTGAAACTTTATATTCATCTTAGAGTTTCGGAAGTATTATATAATTAAACATATTCCAAGTTATAAAAGACAGTTTCATAAGTTACAAGAGAAGGCGAAACAACAATTATCATGGCGTCATGTGTGTGTATTCTGAACAAGAACCTACCTTGACAATGAAGGTACTCCAATGCAATCACTACCTCAGCAGCATAAAATCTATAAATATGAAGAACTTAATGTCAACTGAAGAAAATGAGACATGCACAAGAAGTAGTGGAGATTGTTGAAGAATGATCATTTGCTTTAAAGGGGTCATTGAAAGTCTTGGTGCGCCAATTTTTTTAAATCTTCATAATTAATTTGATTCATTAGGAAGAACATCTACTTGCAATCTATGCCTTTTGTAGCATTTAGGTGGAGAACTGGGAACATATAAAAGATTAGCTCAAGATATCCGATGAAGTAACATTATAGGTACAGACAGGTATATTCAACTAAAATAAGTAAGGAACAGCTGAATTATGTTGGGAAAAAAAAAAGACAAAATTTCCATGGTGCAAAAGACAGAGCCTTGATCCAATTTTATCCAAACAAGTCTTCTTATTTCAGTCCTTTTCAAGTTTTATACTAGTTAACAATTCTGAAGAACAGAAATACAAAAACAAATCCAGGAATGTTTATACTCGGCCTATTAATTTCAGTTTTTACTTCAACAGAATATTTTTCCATTATGATATACTCTCCTCCACTCCATCATCTTCAAAACTCTCAATCTCAAACTAAGCCTTAATTGTAGGCTGAGGGAAAGCATATTTTGAAGGTAATACAAGAGGACTTCAAATAAGGAACATAAACAATGGCATGGCTTGACCAAAGTGAAAAACATGCCTAAAATCACATTAGCATACTATACCTCACGGCATCTTCCTTGAGAACCTTTGTTGGCTGCCTGTCAAGAAGCACGAATAGTTCTCCACCTTGACAGTAATCAGTTATCAAACAAACATGTGTTTTGGTCTGCAAAATAAATCAAGTTCCAAATTTTCTGATAAATTCAATATATGAAGCAAGCAGCCAGAAGAACATACTTGCTATTCTCTAACTTTTGAATTAAATGAAACAGAAAATAAAGGCACTAATCTAGGTGAAGACAGAGAATATAAATCCTGAAGTCATTATCCATGGAAGCAATGGTCACTGATCAAGAGACTATGATGTGACATTTACACACTATAATCACAGGCTTATCTGTGCAAAGAGAGGAGGGGGGGGGGGTAGTGATCTACCAATCATAAAGATCTCAATGTTCCTACTACCAGTTATTCATAATTTTGATCATTAATAAAGGATGATTATTAATTACTGAGTCATCTATTCAAAGTAATATTTGAGTTTCAAACCTGAAAGGAAGCATATAATGCAGGCAGAAAAGGGTGGTCCAACATGTCAAGGATCTCTCTCTCTGTGCAAGCTCTATGCACCTGTGTAAAGTGTAAAAGGTCATCCGGTTATGACAAGTTGTAAATGCTGCTAAAACTTGATTTACACAATCAGAGTTAAGCACTTGCTTCATTTGATAAAATTTTTGGACTTTCACTAGTAAACATTGCTTATATTGTAAAATAGAGAGAATCTACAGACGCCAACCACAAGTGTTTAAACTTACACAAAATACAATCCGCTAAAATCAATGTTTAATGTACACCCCCGAAAAAACCAATTGTTATTAAAAAACAAAAGAAAGGGACTGAAAGCTAAGGAGACTCCTCAACGCCAAAGCTTGTGTTAGCAACAACTATAAATGGATTTGGATTCGGTTACTTTGAGAAGCCAGGATTATAGTTACTTTAAGCCATTCTAGAGAGAGAAATATGACAGAGAAAGTATTAGATGAGAAAGAGTTGTTAATTTATACAAGGCATCTTAGCCAATAAATACTTAACTAACCTTACGTGAAAATTAAACTAACATCAATTAATCTGTATAAATCCCAAAACTTAGCATTGGTTTTTTTGGGAGGGGGCATAGCATTTTAAATAATCATAATTCATAACCTTGTTGCGGTTGAGCATAACACTCTTATCCATAGCCTTCATTGCGAAAAGTTGACCAGTTCCCTCTAGCTCCACCAGATGCACACTGCAAGCCAGTAATATATAATATTATCATAGCCACAGAAGCTTGACTTTGAAAATTAACTGAACAGAAAGAAACTTTCCATCACCTAAACCACTGGAGAAAATCCAATAAAGAAATTAAAATCTCGAGCTCACTTAAATTTTCATCTACCTAGATATCAATTCATTAATACAGCTCTTACAAAGTTACATATTCAGCAATTCCATTAAGCAAATGCTACAAGAGTTATGTAGGTTGTATGTGGTTGTCTAAAGGATTATAATGGTATGGCTACAATCTTTATCCCATGCTACCACTTCAAGCAATTGCGAAATAATAAGGGAAATGGAAAAGAAAACCAAGGATAAAAAAATCAAACCTGCCAGTGTCTCCAGATCCCAAAGGTTTAATTGGCTTAAAGTGCTTTAGGCCTATTTGTTCTCCACTTTCTACGATCTGTAAAACCAAGAACCAAGGTCACAAAACAACCTGCAAAAGTAACATAACTCGCATATGGCATTCAAGAATTAACTAGGAAATAAGTTCAAAATACTACATCCCTTTGGAATAGAGAAGGATCTATAAAAGTTTCATGTCATAACCATCAACTCAACAAATAAAATCTTTCTATAATACATAATTTAAGAGAAAATTATGATCACTTCACTGGGATGATGAAGTTTATATCACATCTGTCCATTGTTAAATCGTTTCTACTTTGCAACCATACAATGTGACATAACTTCCTAAATCTTTGCTCAGTTGATATAAATAACAAGAAATTAGAAAAACATAATGCATCCTCAAATACAATAATAGTACCTTCTGGATAGATCTCCAAGTAGCATCATCCTTCCTGTGAGGTTTGGGGCGAACCACTTTTGAATGATTTATCCATAAATCATCCGGTTTCTGGAGATCGCAAAAAACATAATGTCACAACTGAGAAGTCAAAAACATTTTAGAAGACAAAGCTAACAAGTACACCTTACCAGATTAGCATCCGGAAGTTCTCTCACAGCCTCATTAACATTTTCTGCAGTTTGTTTGACCTGAGAGTGGATATCATAAACTTGTCATAACATGGAATATACACAGCATAGTATATTGAACAAACTTTCCTACTACTACATACAGCGCAACAAATATTATATGAAAAAGTAGCTCATAATAAATGTATAAAGTTAACAGAAATCATAATCCATAGGCTTTATAGACTTTTAAATTTAAAGCCAGGGTTTGGATATTAATGTTGTGATAATGAGATATTTCAATGTATGTTAAACTAATGAAACACTTGAATAGAGACCAAACCAATTGTTCTCCTTCTTTGGCAGTATTTTCAGCTATGCAGTTGTGAAGAGGTTCAACATGTTGACTACCATCAAGTTGAACACCAATAAAATATTGTACTTCTCCCTGTTTAGCCAAAAAGAAAAGGAGAGGACAGCTTTAACGTTGTGTTATGTTAATGTTAAAGGGTTGTAAATAGAATATGATTAACATAACCCAAAACAAAAGTTGTTCTGTAGGATATTGAAAGATCAAACATCTTCAGAGGACTATCGTAAGTTGTACCTTATGATCACGCATCGGTTGCAAATGAAAGAGATTCCAGAACTTTTTGCCTGGGTTGCAAGGAAAAATCTTCAATAGCAAGTGGAATAATATTTGCAACGCTAATGATCTTCACGTAAATAGCTTTATTTTCTTTGTAAAAGGATTCAGGATTCTATAACAGGGATCTATGTGCAAATATAGGTTAACGTTTTCATGAAAAACTTGGAGTTTATGGTATCTTTATTTCTTTATAATGAACTGCATATACTACAAGAAAAACTGGATTTTCCGGCGACCAAAATCCGCCGGAAATGACCAAAATCCGCCGAAAATGTGGACTTTCCGGCGGATTTTTGGCGCCGGAAAAACCCTCGTCGCAAACAGTTTCCGGCGGATTTTTGGTAGTTTCCGGCGGATTTTAAAATTTTTTTGGAAAATCCGCCGGAAATTACCAAAAATCCGCCGGAAAATGTTTTTTTTTTTTTTAAAATTTCGGCGGATTTATGGTAATTTCCGGCGGATTTTCCAATTTTTTTTTTTTTAAAAATCCGAAATTTTTTAAATTTTTTTTGAATTTTATAACTTAATATGTGTTTTAAATAAAAGTCAAAAAACAAAAGTAAAATCAAATGTTGAATGGTATTGTTGAAAAAGGAAAGAATAAAAGAGAATATGAGAAGAAATGATATATGAGAGAATAAGAATGAGGAATTATGAAGAAATAAGAATAAAATAGTGAGATGAAGAAGGAATAAGAATAAAGAAGTGAGAATGAAGAAGAAAGGAGAATTATAGAAGAGAGATATGTAGAGAAATTTTTGAAGATTAGAGAGTATGAGAAAGAAGAAAAAAGATAAGATAGAGAAAATGTAGAAGAGAATAAGAAGGAAAGAGAGATAAATGAGAGAATGAGATGAGTGTAGGAGAAAGTTGTATTTATAGACGAATTTTTTTCCCTCTAAATTTTTCCGGCGGATTTTTTTCCCTCCAAAATTTTCCGGCGGATTTTTTGAAATTTCCGGCGGATTTTTGAATTTTTTTTTTCTGGAAAATCCGCCGAAAATTTCCGGCGGATTTTTGCAAAAAAAAAAAAATGGAAAATCCGCCGGAAATTTCCGGCGGTTTTTTGGTATTTTCCGGCGGATTTTTGCAAAAAAAAAATAATATTTAAATCTGCCGGAAAGTTTCTGTGGGATAAAAATCCGCCGGAAAGTCCAAAAAATCCGTCGGAAACTACCGTGGGATCAAATCCGCCGGAAATTCCTCAAATCCGCCGGAAAGTTTTTGACAGAAAATCCACTATTTCTTGTAGTGATAGTGTATTATTGAATGTTCAATTTTTCCTGTCATTTTAAACTCAGTTAGATATTCCACACATAACACTTGCAAAGTTCCAATAGGTAAGCATTTTTCACCGCATAGAGTCAAATATCTTACCAGTCTTTGTATAATTGATGAGTTGAACAGTAACTTCTGTTTGATTGTCAATTGCCTCTCTAATTTTTCTCACAGTTGCTCTATCGGTTTCAGGTCCTTGCAGAAACCTAAATAGCCAACCAGCATGTAAGCTAAATAAACTGAATTTTGACATCATAAAAACTACTTTTAGATCATTTTCAGAAAGAAAGTTCGTATTACCATCTTCTGGTGATTTTGCTTTTTAATTTTGGCATTAGTACAATTGTTATGTGCAATTTTACTTCCTAGTTTCCTGAAGCTTCTGGTGATTTTGCCATGTTTATATCTCTATGCAACAACTAGGCTCCATATTTCTTGAATTTTACCATTGATCTTTATGGATACATTTAAAATGCACAAAGGAAGCCCGAGGTAAAGTTGGAGGCAAGATTATGTAAAATATGAACCAAAGTGTTTTTTATATTGATTTGCATGATTCTGACTACTAACATTCAACTTAAAACATACCTGCAATTTCTTCCCAATATTTCTTCACGACTATATTCTGTAAGCTCTAAGAAGCTATCAGATGCAAAGATCTGAAAATTTTGAAACCAAATGCAAAATTTTGCTAGTTAGTACATCTAGACCTTCCAAGTACAGGAATCCAACGCAGAATTGGGAAACACTTTTAGTCAAATATAAGTGATTTGAAGAATCTTACAATAGGATTATCTGGAAGCCTTGGATCAGTAATGACAAAGTTTTTCTCAATACGCTCAAGTGTAGTAGCAAGATCAAGACCTTTTCGCTTTTCCCTCAGCTTTTCTTTGCCATCTAATTCAAAACTATCAGACCTCTCATCATCCTCACTCTCAGAGCTCAAATCTTCAATAGCTTCACTATTGAAGCTTTCATCAATGGACTGACTTTTCCTGATGAGCCTAAAGCATAGAAAGATAGCATTATGATATAGGATGATCAGATATAAATTGGATTAATAAAAAGAAATTGCTGGTTAAAGACTATCTTAAGAACAAATAACCATATATACCCCATGAAAGAACGGCGATGAGAGTTTTTCTGTTTAGTTTCAGGAAGCTCATTGATTCGCTCCATTGAATTTCTAGTTCTTGCATGTGATTTCGGTCTAAATGAAGCAACACTCTCAGATTTTCTCCTTGATTTGTTTTCTGCTTTGTCTCGCTCTTCCTCTTCAGCCCCTCCTGATTTTCTGACCAAGGGGCGGTTTGCGGATTCACTGAGTGCACGGGGGCGCTTCATGGCTTGTAATAACTCAGATACAGAACTTGTAGCCTTCTCTTTCTGACGAGCTGCAACACACAAGCAGTTAGTGCTGTTTAAAAGCATATTTAATTATTCCAGCATATGATAAGGACTAAGGTCGTAAAAATAGTTTGATAATTTGTATTGTGAAGCGTGTGTTTAATTTAACATTTTCAGTCTTCCTGGTCTTTTGCAATGGAAATATATGTATCTATATGCATAGCATGAAACTTGGAGCTCATGAACAATAAAACCAATATGGTGGTAGTTACTTAGTGCCATGCTAACTAGCAAGTTTTAGACCGTCAAAAAAAAAAAGAAACTAGCTCGTTTTGGTCTTTCTCGATAATAACAGTCCTGTAACACTGACTTGACTCAAATATGTTTGGACTATGATTGTAAAAGTGATGCTGAATATCTTAACATTTGGGTGGCACATTGTGTGTGTGTGTATATATATATATATATATATATATATACTCCCTCCTGTCTTTATTATAAGAAAATTTTTGGAGTTCATTTTGGTCTCAAATATAAGAACAATTTTACCCTCATTTAGTGTATATTTATTGCTTGAATACCAATTTTACCCTCATCGAATGTTTTGTCTTTTCAATTTTCAAAGTGAGTGGGAGTAGTGCACATAATGTCTTGAGAGTTGAGTGGAGGGTATTTTGGAGACTTAATTTAAAAAAGACAAGAATTAAATGAGCTCCTTGGTAGTAATAATTTTTGTATTTTCTTCTTATAATAAAGACCGGAGGGAGTATTTAATTGATCTTGACTGCCATCATGTTTCCAACAAGAATCGCAACGATCTGTTCTCATTATTTGTCTCTAATAATTCAGTAAAAAATTTAAGGCAAAATATCTCTCCAGGTCCCTTAACTTATTTATTTGTAACGAATAGGTCCCTTAACTTTTTTTTCTAACGCATAAGTCCCTTAACTTATTTATTTGTAACGAATAGGTCCCTTTACTTTTTTTTTGTAACGCATAGGTCCCTTAACTTTTAAAAATGTAACACAATTGCCCCTTCGTTACAAATAAATAAGTTAAGGGACTTATGCGTTAGAAAAAAAAGTTAAGGGACCTATTCGTTACAAATAAATAAGTTAAGGGACCTATTCGTTACAAATAAATAAGTTAAGAGACCTATGTGTTACAAAAAAAAGTTAAAGGACTTATTCGTTACAAATAAATAAGTTAAGGGACCCCGGGAGATATTTTGCCAAAATTTAAATATTTCTCCTATTGTCTCTAATAATTGTAAAAAAATGACAATTAAAAATAAAAAACATCATTTAAGGTTCTGAATAAATAAAAAGAATGCTCCATTTCCGGAACATTATTTAATACAGTAGTGTACTCTCTCTCTCTCTCTTAAAAATAAAAAACATCATTTAAGGTTCTGAATAAATAAAAAGAATGCTCCATTTCCAGAACATTATTTAATACAGTAGTGTACTCTCTCTCTCTCACACGCACACACGTTAAGGTAAACTTCTTTTAGAGTTAATAGGGTTAAATATGTTTTTAGTCCCTACAAAATTTCACTATTTTGTTTTTAGTCCCTATAAAAATTTTCATCGACTTTTAGTCTCTATAAAATTTAAAAATTTCGTTTTTAGTCCCTATAAATGCCAACTAGTGTATATCCATTGAATTTTTGAGTGATGTTTTGCATACATGTTGAGGACATTATAAACATCTCTTCCAGAAAAACTTTGAATTTTTTAACAACTCAAAAATTAAATCTAAATTTTTTAAGTGCAAAAGATTCGATAAACAAATTAAAGGAAATACTAACCTAGAAATCAAATTTTGAGTTTATTTTTTGTGAGGGGGATATTTTAAATATCTTTAACGTGTATGCAAAATATCATTCAAAAATTTAAAAGGTATACCCGAGTTTACATTTTATAGGGACTTAAAACAAAATTGTGAAATTTTATAGGGACTAAAAGTTGACGAATTTTTTTATAGGGACTAAAAACAAAATAGTGAAATTTTGTAGGGACTAAAAACATATTTAACCCTAATTAATATGTTGACTTCATAAAAAGTGGGTGTTAACTTTTTTGTTTTTACTTATTTGAAATTACTTTCTCCCTCCATTCCTAATATTTGATACTTTTGGTTTGTTACACACATATTAAGGTACCATTAGTTTGTGTTGGTTAAGTATTAAAATGCCACACTTGTAGTTGTATTGGGATAATTGAAGTCAAAATAAAATAGTCTTGGGACAATTAATTCATGCATTGGGATTCTAAAAGACTAAATAAATATAGAGGGTATAATAGAAAAAATTAGGTGAAATTGACATTGGATTTTTAAAAATACCATTGTTTTGGAACAAAAATAAAAGACCAAAAGTACCAAAGATCGGAAACGGAGGGAGTATTAATTTGTTCTCAATAATTTTAAATATATTGAAAGTTAACTATTTTAAATATTTTTAATACTGTGACAAAAAAATAACTGCAAAGGATCATACATGTTTCTCACATTTAACTAATGACTTTTTTAAAATGATTTTAGTTTTACCCTTTTATTTAACTGTGTTTTTGAATTTATTTAAAAATAATTTTCAGATAATTATCTTTTTTCTCATAAAAATTTGCACTAGTTAGTCATAAAAAAGTATTGTAGTCTTATTGACTTTTGCTTTTTGTTACTTTTCCTACTTCATTTTCTTTTTAGCTCTTCATTTCAACTTTAAAAAAAAATAATTTATGATTCAATCACTGTTTATTTTCATTGATGTTTCAGGTATGATTGCCAAAATATATAGCAGTAAAACTAAAATGGAAAATCCATCCAATACCATCATATCGAATCAAAGATTCAGGCAACCCATTAGGGCGTAGGTTCTTCTCCTTGGACCCCTCTGTGTGCTTGTTAACTTCCACCAGCATTCTACATCAATCACCAACACAAACAAAAGACATTGGGTCAGTAAACATCCCACTATGCTGCTTTGCTTTCTTTCCAGTTCACATCAAGGTCCACATTCAATCAATGCAAAGGCTTGGTTCTTTATCCACAATAATAAGATAAAAAGGAGGTTCCCCTTGGACCCAATAATGAAAAGGACTTGCATTCACTACCAAATCACCTATTCTACTTTCAACCCAGTTGTTCCCCTGATAATTAGGGAGGTTCTTAAAAATAGTCATGTAATGTAATGTAAATGTCCAAACAAGGCTACAATTTACATAAACAGTTAAACCTAGCCCACTGGTAGTTTCTAAATTTAAAGAAAACGATATACAAAGGCTTTGGTAAAAAAAGAGCGGATAGTAGATGAGTTTGCTTGTAGTAGATGAGCTGATAGCAGATAGCTTATAGCGGATAAGCTATCAGATTGAATTTTAAGTGTTTGGTAAAATTAGTGGTTGAACTAGCTTATATAAATATAAAATGACATAAAAAGACATTTGTAATTAATGTCTGAATATGATAGAGAAGAATCATTTAATGGTGGATAAATGAGGAATTTAATTAAAATAATAAACATAAAAGTGGTAGAAAAAATGAAATATTATAAGCTATAAGCTCAAACGTTACTTCAAGTAGTATTTCACAAAACAGTATAAACTAGTAAAAAATGTTATAAGCTATAATAGGCCAACTGTTATCGTTTGACAAATACAGCTAAATGTGGTCCTTATCGGAGGCGAAAGGAAGGTGAATGAAAATTATGAAATACATGCATCTCTGAGTATACCCCCACACTTTCTATCTTAAAGTTTTCAACAGACAAACACCCCGTGTGCCATGAGTATAATATTAATCAAACAAAGGTCAATTTTGGTCCCCAATCATTCCCCACAACATAGGTAAAGACAATAGTAATTGCAAAATGTACTCCATGATAATGATAATTCAAATTCAAATTAAAAACAAAAATTAAGAAAAAAATGCTAACTTACCCGATGAACTTAAGCACTTTTCCATCATCGTCCTTGATGGGTGAAATAGTAAGAAGGTTCCAGAAAGGCGTTCCATCCTTTTTGTAATTCAGTAACCTTCCACAGTAACTTTTCCCCGCTTCTAATGCTTCCCTTATTTTTGCCACGTCATTCGGTTCCGTATCCGCACCCTGTAAAAACCGACTGAACCCACCCGAAATTAAAATACCGTTAATACAGTTAAAATGATCACTCGATATTTTCAAGTAGTAAAACGGTGCGTACCAGTTCCTTCCGATGACTTCTTTGGATGTATAACCTGTCATGTTGAAGAAACCCGCACTTGCATACATGATCGGGTAATCGGGTTTAGTAGCATCCGAAACAACGAAAGTTTGTTGAAAAGCAGATAGAGCGTCTTTCAAATCCTCGGAAACTCTCGGTATCCCGTGAGATTCGCTGCCGTCGGAAGACTCACCGGAGTTTCTGCCGGAGTTGTTTGAGTTCCTCCTGGAAGAAGAACCGACGGTGGTGTTGGCAGTTCCGGTGGTGAGTTTAGCATTAGGTTCATCTCCGCCGGAGTTCCGAACGGCAACTCCTTGCGGCTTCCCGGTCTCAGCATCTGTTTTTAGCACTAAACCCCACTCGGCTGCTCTCTCCGCCGCACCGCCGCATTCTCCCTCCTTAATTGCCATCCACGAAGTGTTGGTGATTTCATCGGATGAATCATTATGTTGCTGTTCCGTTTCCGTCCAAATTTTGTGAATCGACGGTGATCGCACTGGCGAATTGGAGTTGCTCGTTGGATTGAACACTTCAAGAGAGCCACGAGGATCTCTCGGAAACGATGATCTCAGTGATGATTTCGTTGAATGCTCCATTGTTTACTAGTAGCTGCAACTAACTACTTCTCTGTAACCAAAATGTGAATTAATATTAGTTACAAATTTGTTAGGGTAGTTGTTTTTTAAATACATTGGAACAAGATTTTTAAATTGCTATTAGTGTTACATCATAATCTCTAAAATAGCAACAAAAAAAAAATTGAAATCAGCAGATGTGACAGTAGTTGTTTTGGCAAATTTGTGTTCCTTATCAATTGGATTACTGCAAAAAATTGTGTGCCTCACATTTTTTAGTGTAGTTTTGTCAAATGATAATGAGATTTGATTAAATTATTGGATAGAGGAGCATAATTTTAATTACTAGAACTAATATTATTTGGTACCTTGGGGAGACATACATCAATTTAAACATGGGTTGTTTTCTAATTATGGAAAACAGTTACAGTTAACTGTATCAGGCCCATAGAAATTAGGGAAGCAAATTGTATGTGATAATGAAATGATAAGTATAATTGATGGTAAATAATGTTTCTTAATATAAAGTAAAAGTGAAGATGATATGAAAATTATTAAGCACTTCTGAAACTTGCTAAAAAAGAAAATACCTCAAGCTGAGTTGTGCTGCGTAGCTTTGTGCTGTATATTCTGCTTATTGTTCTGAAGCAGTAAGATGGATAATAAAATGATTAGAAAGTTGGTGTTCTAGAAATGGGTAGAGGAAAGGTTTTTGAGAATCTGAATCATTGTGAAAAAAAGGTTTTGGCTTCCCATCCCTGTGCAGTGTTGTTCACATGCTTCAATGATTTGTGCTCAGCAGGAGAGAATGGAAGTGAGTTGGAAAGCAGAAAAAGTGTAGATTTTCTCTTTCTCAGCCACGTTGGTGTCTGTATTGTGTATTTTGTGTAGCTGTGTCTTCCATTAGTAGAATTGAGCAAAAACTTAGTAGTAGTAGTAATACAGTGAATATCTACCCCTTAGGACGAATAATAATATCATGCAAAAAACAACAAAAAGTCTTTGTAAGTGGACACGTGACGCGTGTGGGTTGATGTTGGACAACACATGACTACACCCACAAATTATCATCAACTTTGTGAAATTGTGTATTATTTTCCTGTAAGGAAGGTTACTTGTTGGAAATGTAGATTGGACGTTTGCCTAATTTATTGTTTAACGTGGCTGCTAGTGCTTAAATTACTGGTTGCAAAGTGGTTCTTTCATTAATGTCTGATGTTATATCTCAAATATTGGGCATTTGTTTACTCTCTGCAATTTGTTTTTTAAAATAAATTTCTGTAAGTGTTACGGTCGCAATTTGCACCTCCGTGAGCTTCGATTGAACTCGTAGGAGCATGAGCCGACCACCGTTATGGGAATAAGTGATCTAACCTCTCATAAAAGAGTGCTAACTATATCTACATGAAACACCATGTGAAACATGGTAAGTGCTGGAGGCCGAGCACTGAGCTCTACCCTGCGTAGGCCTTCACCAAGTCCGCATAAACAGGGAGCACCTATTGCGTGCTCTCCTAAATATCATTAGCGATGATCAGATCACACAACGATCGTGAGCCCCCCCCCCCCCCCCCCCCCCCCCAAAAAGGACATGCGCTCCTAAATTAGCGGACATCACTTTGCTCAGAATCAACTGCTACTTACTACTATAAATAAGGGTCTTCACCCACAGGTTTGATAGGTCGCTTCGATCTTATCTCTAAACTTAGGCATTAGAGTGCCTTTGTATGAGACACCTATCGGCGTGGAGATGTGAAGACCTCAACCACAGCATGTAGAGGAGAACCACCAAGTCCGCATAAACAGGGAGAGCCATGTTAATGCAAAATCTGACATCAACATAACTTAGTAAGTAATAGTAACTTTTTCATTCTGATTCTTTTAGTAGTCTCTCTATCTCTATTAAGTAAATGTTGATGTCAAACAGAAATATATTAGAACAAATTCATACCCTAAATGTGCTTCTTCCTAGAAAAAAAAAAAGTTCCTATAGTTGAACAATTATTAGCTAAGCTGTATTTTTTTTCTCTCACTAGGTCCACTTGTATTGCGGGCGTTTTTTTGGAGCAAAGTTATGGGCAATGTGAATGAAGATCAAAAAAATCAACCTTGTCGAATAAAACAGAGAAATAATTAGAGCAGGGAACATGAGAGGAGCATAAGACTCGGAGACATAAAAGAAAGACTGAGATTAGATAGTGAGAGAGAATAGCAAGATGCCAGAATACTAGGTCCCATAACCATGTGAGGTACTTTTTGAACAATCATCTTATCTTGTTGGTTGCATTTATTTATTTGACCATTGCTATACTGGCAAGTCTACCCCTACTTGTAACTATGCCTAAATCCCAATCGTACCTGCATAAACATAACATAACATAGACAAGATAATTTTAAAACTTCAATATGCTATGTCCTTTGCTTCTATCGCTTTCATCTTTTACAGCTCTTTCTTTCTCTCTATTCCCATGGGAATCATGGGATTCCTTGGGTTAATTGTGTGTTATATTGTATTTGCATGTACCTCCAACTAAAAGGCTATTATTGTATGTTACATTTAGCGTGCAAATGTACCAATGAAAGTTTCCATGGTTGGGAGTTGGGACTACTAGACGCATGGTAAGTTTGAAGCTCCAAGTGGGAGCTTTCACGTCCACGATAATCCTACCGTGAAAATGGTAGGTTTCCAAACACGCTATAATCGCGGTTCGAAACTAACACTATATCATATTTACCTAATTTCATTTTGGTTCACTATATCATGTTTTGGATTCGTTTTTATTTATAGATAAATGAACTAAAATTTGTAACTTCTATAAAAATTGAATAGCAATTGCATGAATTGAGGGAAAACAGATTTTTTTTACCAAAGTAAACTCATATCATTTTATTGAGAATAATGTTGGTAATACAAGATTGACTAAAATTATGAACACAAGAGCTAGCATAAAATCTTGACGCTCGAGTAAGAGAATGAGTAGCAAGATTTGCTTACCTTCTAACAATTGAATAGCATTTGCATGAATTGAGGGAAAGTGGATATTTTTTACCAAAGTAAACTCATATCATTTCATTAAAAATATTGTTGGTGTTATGGTGAGTCTTTTGACCATATACACCTCATTCTTTCACATCTATTCGCACCACACAAAGGCCCAATATCAAAGGGCCCAATCCAAACATCAATGGCTCAGATCGAATCGCAAGATCGGACGGTCCTAATTCGTTGAAACAAACCCCACCACACTCTATAAATACAACATTCATTGTCTCATTAATGGTAAGCATTCTCACATTTATCACTTTGCTAAGACTACTCCACTGACTTTAGCATCGGAGTGATTTTGCAGGTACAACACCAGCCAGGATCGGATACGGTCATTGACTAAGGACATCAACCACTAGCTGCCTCGGACCACCCTTCAAGGTCGGAAGCACGGTGCAGAACATTGGCGACCACAGTGGGAGGTATCAAACCAAGATCTTCTCCCCTCACCTTGATCAATGACGACTCAAAATCTTCGTTCGAAGGCAAACAGCCTCACGGCAGGTATCCCCCCCGAGCCAATCCTGAGGCCGGTCATCCCTCACTTGGCCGAACCTCAGCCAACCCCGGAAGGATTCGTACAAGACCTTCCAGACTCCACTCAAGCACAAGTTCAAAGTCAAATTCAAAACTTCGTTTTGGTGACCGGAAGCTCCGCAAGGAACCATGTACCTCCTCAAACTCCACTTTCTGTCCCGGCCGATGCTGTCCAACAGCTCGTTAATAACTCTATTTTATATAGAGTTATTTATACAACTAAACCTAAATAATTGTTGAAATCAAGTATAAATTAAGTAAATATCATAGAAGAAATTAGATAAACAACATTAAAGGATAAAGCAAGTGGTCATTCACAATATTAAGCATGATGTCTAGATATTGGTATGTTTGATATGTTTGTGAGTATTTTCAGATAAGACATCTACATTGGAAGAACACAAAACACAAAGTAAAAGATTTCATCCAAATCATCCAGTGCACCTGCACTGCATACACCTGCACTTGATGCAGCTGCACTGCATGCAGCTGCACCATTCTGCGAATGGTAGAAAAAGGCCAACACCGGAAGCACCTCAAACCAAAAGAAGACAAAGGCACCGCCAAATGACATTATAGCTGATCCACAATCTCATGGGGCACATGGAAACTTTATAAAGGAGGCGCCCACAATGGATGACCACTTGAAGAAATCATTTCATGAACCATATGGCAAGCTCTAATTAGACCACTCTTGATATTTGAGTATGAAACTCAAATTGCTTTATCAAAGGCTGAAAAGTAACCATGGTTGAGTTCTCAAGTTTACTTAGCCCTCAAGGAATTCACTTTTTGGAGGCTATATAAGGATCCCCACTTCTCACTTTGAATATATAATCTCTTTTTCACATTTCTACACCTTTAGAATTTCTTGTACTTTTATTTTCAAATTCTTAGTTTTAATTTCTTAGATAGTAGCAAGGAGAAAAGGAAGGAATTGACGACTTCTCCCTTCTCTTCTTCATAAATATAGTAAGGAGATCAGTGCACCTGCATTGCTTGATGCAAGAAAGCTTCAATATTGTAAACTTTACTTTGTTGTTCTTTCTTGATAATTTCCATCACCTCAATATGTTTTATTCAATCTCTTTCCATCTTGCAATGTCTAATATGAGCTAATTTCATTTAGTTGAGATGTGCTAGTCTTATAATGATCTTTTAAGGAAGTTTAAGTGTCATTTGTGTGTTGTAAGCATTTTGATGCTTGTGTTATACTACATCCATCCTAATTTAAGGTTGATCACTTAAATATAGGTAGAGTTATATTCACAGACATGGTTTATAACTAGAAATCAAGAATCAATAGGGGTAAGTGTTTAATAAAGCCTTTATTAACTTGATTAATAAAAGAAGCTTGTTAATTCGATGTTAAGTCCTAGACATAGGATAACATAGCCCTTAGGATTAAATCAGCAAGTATTTCAAAAGCAAGAGTGAATTTATTTAGCATGCCTAGACATAGGAAGCTTGTAAAACAACTCTGTAGCAAGTAGCTGAAAGGCACACACTGATGCAGTTGCATCCAGTGCACCTGCACAACACAAATGCATTTAACGCTTAAAAGAAAGTTATTTGATGAAAGCATCTCAACTATCATTCTCAATTGATTACCTATCTATTTTATTGCTTATCTACATTTTGTTTTCATTTCAACTTCAACCAAAAATTGTGAGTAGATAGACAACACTAATTTATGCACTTTGAACTACAAAGAATTAATTCAATCCCTGTGGGTTCGATCTTTTATACTACTTGCTTGTGACTGTGTACACTTGCACATCTTTCAGCACACCACTCGTCCTACTGCTAAACCGACATGAAGCGGCAAACCAAGAGAGGAGTTACCGATTTACGGATCTTAAAGGACAGGTGGCGGAGCTCCGGGCCCGGAATATTCCAGATCAGGACTCGCCCGACCCGGATTCCCCCTAAAGAAGAAATCCGGCCTGAAAGCGCCACCGATCTCCACCCAGAAGACGACATTACCATCGCTCTCCTCCTCATCGGCTCGGAAGGAATGTTTCCCGTTCGCCTCCAACCGGAGTGTAATCGGAAGGGAAGACGCTGATTATTCACCCCGAGTTCATTCTTCTTTGGCATCCTCTCTTCTCCTATGCAACGATCGAGGAGCAGAGAATATTCACCTTGAGGATATCGCCCTCATGACTGCAGGCACCCGCACCATCGGCACCGATCTCCGCCACAGGCTCAAACAACCAAGCGCAAAGGCCCTTTTACGGAAAAGATCGACCGCTACCTAGTACCCAGATATCTCGAAAAACCACCAGAAGGCTTGAAGACCTATGACGGGACAGGCGACCCGGACAGACATTTAAGTTATTTTGACACAGTAATGCAGTATCGGAACGTTCCCGTAGAAATGAAATGTCGAATTTTCCCCCTAACATTGGAAAAAATAGCCTCAGAATGGTTTGAAACTCTCAAATCAAACACAATCTCCTCCTGGGATCAGATGGCCAAATTATTCTCAGCTAATTTTTCCCATTCCAAAAGCAAACCAAAAAACGAAAATGTCTTAGCGTCCATCATCCAAGAGAACTTCGAATCTTTAAGACAATATATAGAAAGATTTAACAAGGAAGCAGTTCAAGTTCGGAACCTCGATGATGCCTTCCGAGTTTACTTCATGGGGATGGGGCTGCGCCCCGGAAGCCCGTTCAAAAAACACATAAACACATGGGAGCCAGAGAACCTCCAAGATTTCCTCCAGCTATCCCAATGCTTTATCAATGAAGAAGAAAGCGCCATGATCGGTAAAATGCCACCACTGACCGAACCATCTAGACCCCAAAATGAAAGAGATCAAAAGAACGACGGCCGAGGCAACAGGGACCCCCGACCTCGGAACCATCATCAATTTTATACCGAGCTCAATGTCACTCAGGCTCAAATTTTAGGTGAATGCTGGAACACGGAGTTTAGAGACGAAAAATTCCCAAAACCACTCGCCCAAGATCGGGCCAACGTTCTAATAAATACTGCCGATATCATCGGAGTAACGGTCACGACACCAACCATTGCAACGCCTTGAAAGATGACATTAAGGATATGATTAAAAGGGGAAAACTAGCCAACTATGTAAACAAACCAGGGCGTCAAGCTGGCGAGATTAAAGATGAACGGGAACAGGAACCCAGAGCAAGGGGAAAAACAAAGCCGAATCCGACGACGACGAACTTGATTCGAGGAAATCAAAAGGACGGTCCGTAATGATGATGATCGCAGGAGGTTTTGCCCACGAAGAATCCGGGAAAACAATGAAACGAAAATGGAAAGAGTTACTCAATATAGCCTCCACCTCGGTCGCACAAACACCTTCAAACTGACCTCCTTTGTCTTTTAGAGATGAAGACCTTCTAGATGGGAAGCCCAACAAACACATACCACTCCTTGTCACGGCGGTAATCGCCAATAAGGAGATTAGAAGGATTTTGGTCGATCAGGGAAGTTCTTCAGACATCATCTTCCTCGACCTCGTGGAGAGAATGGGAATCGATAAAGAAGACATCGCTCCTTACTGAGGATCCGCACTATCAGAATTCAATGGATCTCGGACTAAACCTCTTGGACACCTGGAACTGATGGTTTCCTACGGTGAAGAACCCTTGATAAGGATCATCAAAACAAAGTTCCTCATCCTACCGTGTAAATCAATCTACAACTGTATCATTGAAAGACCAACTTTGGGAAGGCTCGGAGCAGTAACCTCCACCACTCACTTAAAAATAAAATTCCACTCCCTCTGCAACAAGGTGATCACCTTAAACTCGGATCTTGAATCCGCCTCAAGATGTTTCTTCCTATGGACAAAAGCAGAAAAAAAAGGCTTAAGATAAGGAAGGGGTTCCACCTGTGATAACCAAAAAAGAAGAAATTACAAGAAGATCCGCTGAAGTCAACTTAATTGATTTGGATGCAAGATACGACCCAGACAGCTCGGAAGAGGAAGATGATGATGAGTTGGCCAAAGAACTCAAAAAGAAAATGAGAAGACCCGAGTCTGATGGGGAATCCATCGAAGTACAGCTCGGAGACGACCCTACTAGAACAGTGAAAATTGGAGCGGACCTATCCGAAGAGGTAAAAATCAAACTCACTCAGTGTTTAAAAGATCATGCTGATCTTTTTGCTTGGTCGGCAAAAGACATGCCCGAAATCCCGCCAGAAGTCGTGTGTCACCAGCTCGCCGTTAATCCGGAAGCAAAATGGGTCCCCCAAAGGAGACGAACGCAGAGTGGAGAGAAGGCCATGGCCGCCGCAAAAACTGTTGAAGATTTGATCAAAGCGAACTTCATAACAGAGGTCAAATACACGACTTGGTTGTCAAACCCAGTACTAGTTAAAAAGAGCAACGGTAAATGGCATATGTGCATCGATTATACCGACCTAAACAAAGCCTGTCCGAAAGACGCGTTTCCTGTCCCAAGTATTGATCGCCTCGTCGATAATGCCTCGAGTTTTCGGCTACTTTCTTTTATGGACGCATATTCCGGTTACAATCAGATCGCCATGTTTCCTCCCGATCAAGAAAAAATTGCATTTATGACGGACCAAGGTAACTTCGCCTACCGAGTTATGCCCTTCGGTTTAAAAAATGTCAGTGCCACTTATCAGAGAATGATGAACAAAGTATTCCAAAAACTGATAGGCAAGACCGTTGAAGTCTATCTTGACGACATGATTGCAAAAAGTGAACAGGAAAACACCCACGTAGAAGACCTTCGAGAAATTTTCGCAGAAATCACGAAAAATAGCATGAGACTAAATCCGGAAAAATGCACCTGAGACTAAATCCGGAAAAATGCACTTTTGGTGTCCGAGCTGGAAAGTTCCTCGGTTTCTACTTAACAGAGAGGGGAATTGAAGCAAACCCTGAAAAATGTCGATCCGTGACTGAAATGCGAACTCCGACTTCCAAAAAAGAGGTCCAAAAATTCAACGATATGATCGCCGCTTTATCCCAATTCCTATCAAATGCGGCATTTAAATCTCTCCTATTATTCAAACTTTTGAAAAAAGAAAAGGAGGAGGGTGAAGGAGAATTCAACTGGACAAACGAGCAAGATGAAGCCTTGCAAGAACTTAAAAAAGCGCTTTCAGAACCGCCCATGCTAACTCGCCCATGCGAGGGAGAAACTCTATACTTATACCTATCAATCTCGGAGGAAGCTTTAGGCGCCGTACTTATCCGGGAAACACAAACCGGTCAAAGTCCCATTTACTTTGTAAGCAAAGCTCTCCAGGGACCCGAATGCAGGTATCAGCAAATAGAAAAAATCGCCATCGCCTTAGTCATCGCAGCTCGACGCCTCCAACCATATTTTGTGGCTCACCAGATAGTCGTACGCACCAACTATCCAACAAAGCAGATTCTACACCGACCCGACCTTGTCGGAAGAATGATTAAATGGGCAGTAGAGTTCTCCGAGTTTGGAATCAAGTACGAATCTCGTACGACAATGAAGGCCTAAGTTCTAACAGATTTTGTAGCAGAAATGATTCCCGCTGATCCTGTTAACGACATCTGGACTTTACACGTTGATGGGTCTTCCAACCCCAAAGGAAGCGGCACGGGTTTAATGTTGGAAAGCCCGGATAAAGTGATCATTGAAGTCTCCCTTACCTTCACTTTCCAAACAACTAATAATCAAGCAGAATACGAGGCTTGCATCGCAGGTCTACGATTGGCAATTGACCTACGAGTCACTCAGGTCAATCTCTACACAGATTCACTCTTGGTCGTTTCACAAATAAACAATCAATTTGAGACCAATGATCTGACCCTGCAGAATTACCAACTTCGAATACAAGAGTTACTCGCACAATTCAAAACAGCCGAGGTAAAGCACATCCCCAGATCCGAGAATCAGAGGGCGGATATCCTATCAAAACTCGCCAGCACCAAGGTCCCCGGTAATCACCGGACGATTATCCAAGAATTACTCAGAAGACCTAGTATCTCTCTTGATCCGACTTGTGTTTCTACAATTTGTTCCATTGAGGAGAGCCAAAGTTGGATCACTCCAATATTGGAGTACATCAAAACAGGAATCGAGCCTCTAGACTCAGCTGAAGCGAAAATCATCAGAAGAAAAGCCTCGACCTTCTCAGTCATAGATAATACGTTATACAAAAGGAGCCTCTCCTCACCATTATTAAAATGCATCGAAGGGGAGCAAGTGCATTCCGTCCTAGCCGAAATTCATGAAGGAATATGTGGACAACATCTTGGCGCCCGTTCCCTAGCTCGAAAGGCCCTACGCACAGGATATTATTGGCGGACCATGGAAGGCGATGCTAAGAACTACGTAAAGAAGTGCAAAAAATGCCATCTCGGATACGGCCGAGGCCTCAAGTTTTATAAACAAAAACTAAAAACTAATACGACTTGACGAAGTTCCGAGCTTATGCATGATTCTCTGTATAAACCCGGAACTCTTACAAAATTGGATCTGGAAACAAATCAGGCAGACTTGGGGTGAACCACGGTCTTCACATTGCTCTTGATGTCGACTTTCAAAATCTGATCACCCTCAATCTCATGATCCACGTTCAAGACGGTCTTGTCAAGGGTAAGGGAAGGATACACAAGCGCGATCTGACTGAGCGCGAGATCAAAACCATCCCCCGCTATTTCCAGAGCAAGATCAGCTGCTGTCTGCGCTTCCTTCTTGGACTTCGCCAGTTCAGCACGGACTTGGGCGAGCTCTTTCTCCAAAGCCGCGTGACGATCTTCCGGGTTTGAACTTGTCTCGGTTTTGTTCTCCTCAAATTTCTGCAAAGACTTTATCAGCTCTTTAATCCGACCCTCCAGCTTTCGTATTGTTTCCTCATCTTTCTTTTTCTCATCTTCAAGCTCTCTGATCCGATCGTTCAGCTGTTTAATGCGAGCGTATCATCCTCGATTTGCATCTTGGCAGAATTATGGGACTTTTCAAGATCGTTCGCATAAGCCTTCAACGTCTTCATGTCACTAAGAGTATTGCCAAGGACTTTGTTCTTTTCAGTCAACTCTCTCAGGGCATTAAACAGCTTAGCACGCTCGGTAGTTACCAACTCTATAACGAGCAAAAATGAGCAAAAAATGAAGTCAAAAACATAGGTAACAATATAAACAAACAAGCTATTAGAAGAACGACCTTACCTTCGTGACGACGCTCCAACTCCGCCTTCTGCAACTTGGTAACATCAGCCAAATGAACAAAAAGCTTCGCAGCCGCACTAACAGGATCGGTTAAGTATTCCTCCATGTTTTTCTCCATAAAAGTCGCATCCACAGGAACAGGGGTAACTTTCTTAGAAGATTTATGCTTCTTGGAAGACTTAGAATCGCCTTGCATCACCCCTTTCTTCTTTTTGTCCTCGACTTGCCGGGCTACTTTTGGCTGCTTAGTAGAGGTTCCCTCATCAACTGGTTTCCTCTTGCGGAATTGAAGATCGACCCCAGGATCCTCCAAGTTTTCCTCATGGACGGTCCTGATGGGGGAAACATGAATGGCAGCACTAAGGTCGGGAACACTTTGCGGAATCCCTTGATTTGCAGACTCGCCTTCCACAGCACCCAGGTTTTGCAGCGCCATTCTTTTCATCATAGCAATCCTATTCCCTGCCATAGTATCTAAAAACAAAAAGCAATAGGACGAGTCAATATACTTAAACAAAAGATAAAGTGAAGAAACACAAATCATATCTTAAAATATTCAAAGACGACCCTACCTAGAACCCTTATAACCTTTGTTTTGGTGGCACACTTAACCATACGATCGGCAGGAATACCTCGGTATTTATGTTTGGTATAAGGAACTTGGGCGGAGATCAACAACAGTATATCTCTGGTCAGAATGTCGGCACGACACAAGTGAGACTCACCAATATGGTAGGATCCTGGAGATCGGTTATAATGTCCAAGACCCCAGCCTATAGGAAACTTAGTAGACTCCAAGGTACGCCCATCCTGGCCGAACTTCCCCACATGGTCAATTGCTTCACCATTAACTGGCTCCACGAAATAGAAGAGCTCTTTCCATCCCCTTCAGCGAATCTGAGTAAGCCCGGAAAATCTTAGCACCTCTTCTAGATCGAAGGCTCACATGCTCCGGAGCACTCCCTTCATCACCTTTTTCATAATTCCTGTTTACCTCGAACAAATGAAAGAACAGGTCGGCTGACACTGGACAATTAAGCGCGAGGCACATCAATTCGAACGCTCCGAGAAATGCCCAACCGTTGGGATGAAGTTGTGATGGTGCCAAATCCAACCTCGCCAAGACAGTTTGTTGAAGGTTAGTAAAAGGAGGACGGATGTGCATATCCGACACCAACACATCATACATGACAAATTTCAAAGACCCTGGCCATGTCGCAGCATGCTCATCCGATTTCATACCTTCAACATTCCAAAGTCGACCCCGAATGGATAATTTGTTTACAATAACACTCATATCCTCTCCAGCTTCATAAAGAGACTTGGTTTCGGTAACAGAAGATGCAACCCAGTTGAGAATACGAGGAACATTCACATCATAGGGCATAGGAAGATCGATTTTTCCAGGACCGGTACTGGAGTAACCATCAGTCAAAGCAATAGAACGATCACCATGATCGGCATTTCCGTCCTTTCCAACCTCATCATTCCTATCTTGCGGATAGACCTGCCAATCCTCAGCTCCTTCGACGGATCTTTTGCCTTTATCAACCTCGGGCTCTGTGTGGCTTTCTTCCCCTGTCTCGGTAGTTGACTCAGAATCCGACTCTGAACCTTCCACCTCCTGGGTATTTGACGACCCTTGTTCATCATCGGATTTAGTTTTTTCAGAGGAATCCGACTCCACCATAACCACATCGGCCTGGTTATCTTTCGTGCCGACAATAACCACGTCCTCAGAAGATTGTTTTCCACCATGAGGTTCGTTAGTAATATCCTTAGAGGAACGACGATTGACCTCAAGATCATCCTCCGCCTGTTCGCTGTTTGGAGCAGAATCAGGATGGTCTCGGACTTCAGGAATAACGGGGGCGCCTTCAGAACGACGACCTTCAACACTCTCTCCTCCAGAAGCCATCACCTTTGCTAATCGCGGGGGCTGCTGCGAAATTTGCCTACAGGTTTGTTTGGTAACCGCCAGTTTAAAATACCTGCAGGAATGGGGGCATAGGGAGGTCAGGACTAACAACCTAACGGGTCCATGCCAAGTTTGAAACCCTACCTGACGACCCCCACCTTGGAACGACTAAACAAATTGGGGCCGAGTACAACTTAAAAAAGAGACGGGGACGAGACTAGCTTGAAAAATCAAAAAGAGTAGCAAAACAATTAAACAAGGATTAGAACTAACCTCGCCCAAAAGAAGAAGCTTTCGCCGATGTTCTCTTGCGAAACTCAAGCACTTGAACCCACTGGAAAGGAGAAACTCTAGCAACTATCTCCCAAATCAACGAACTCAAGATCGGAAATCAATATCGGTATGCAGAGCAAATTGAAAATCAGGAGTAAATGGAGGGAGTTGAACCCCTATTTATAATGGGCCTCATAGAGCTGGATTGGGCCTAAGTCGAATCGACACATCCCATCAATAGTCTTCAAAGCACGCGCACGCCTACCAGAGCGTCACCATCATTAGCCACCATTGGGAAACGTGTTTTGACAGGTGCAATAAATGCAATAGCGCGAAAAACGAAACGTCACCTTTAAAAATGTTACAACGGTCGAATCAATATTTACAAAGCAGGCTCATCTTCGGTAAACCTTTCATCGGTGAGTCTCTTGTTCATCAAACATCGGACAGATAAGATCGCCTTCCCATCTCATAGCAACATCTGAAGAGTCACAGCTCGTTTAGAGATCGGTAAAAATACATCATAATCTCGTCAACAAGTCAAGATCGCCTCTAAGACGACCAGACTTGGGGGGCAACTGTTATGGTGAGTCTTTTGACCATATGCACCCCCTTCTTTCACATCTATTCGCACCACACAAAGGCCCAATATCAAAGGGCCCAATCCAAACATCAATGGCTCAGATCGAATCGCAAGATCTGAGGGTCCTAATTCGTTGAAACAAACCCCACCACACTCTATAAATACAACATTCATTGCCTCATTAATGGTAAGCATTCTCACATTTATCACTTTGCTAAGACTACTCCACTGACTTTAGCATCGGAGTGACTTTGCAGGTACAATACCAGCCAGGATCGGATACGGTCATTGACTGAGGACATCAACCACTAGCTGCCTCGGACCACCCTTCAAGGTCGGAAGCACGGTGCAGAACAGTTGGTAATACAGGAAGGACTAAAATCATGAACATAAGAGCTAGCATAAATTCTTGACGCTCGAGCAAGAGAGTGAGCAACAAGATTTGCTTGCCTTTTAACATAGTTAATCCTATATAGCTTTGATGTTGCGCTATGACAGTCCTACAATGAGAAAAAAGTACACCTAGCTAATTTATTATTGAGAGTGGAATAATTGTTCATGCTATTCACCACAGAAAGACCATCCATCTTAATAACAACCGATGTTACATTCATCTCTGACAAAAAGATAAGTGCTTGTACTAAACCCACTACTTCAGCCTCTTGAAGAATTGGAGACCCAAAAAAATCACATTGTTTTGCCACTTCTATAGATTCCATTCTCATCTCTTATGCACAATCCAATACCATACTTATTGTCTTCCTCAAAAACTGCAGCATCGACATTGCACTGTAGACTCCCTGCTACTGGTTTCCTCCATCGCATTTCGTTGCTAGGCTTCACACTGATGTTGTTAACCAAACTGGTAAGACAGGATCTGGCCTGCTCCCAATCACGCAGCTGGTCAATTGCAAGGCTAGCAAAAATCGCATATGGTTTCACAATGCCTTTCCAAAACTTCTCATTTCTTCTCTTCCATAAAGCCCATATCATCATAGCAAAAGTATTTCTATTATCCACAGATAATTGCTCCAGCAAGTTAAAGAAACAATTGTTAAAACTAGTAGCATCTTGCATTGCTTTACTAACTTCAAGACCAAGGCTATACTGGCAAAACGGGCTATCCATCCCGCATCGGGCTCGGACTTCTACGGCCCGAGCTAAAAAGCCCGGGTTGCAATTTGGGCTCAACTTTTTTGGTCAAAGTCCAGCCCTATACGAGTTGCGGGCTTTTCGGGCTAGCCTGTATTGTGCGTCAATTTTCTTTTTAGTTTCTCTCTAATGCACTGAACCGTAAAAAGAATTGAATACAATTTATCAGTTATCATCACTTTTCATCTTATTAATTTTCAATCACTTTTCAATTATCATCACTTTTAACAATTTGCATTAAAATCCTTTATTATTATTACCTACACCATACATTACATGCTACTGTATGAACTGAACAAACAAAATCTCTAAACTATGAAAATAAACTCCATTGCGTAAAAAGAATTTCTTCCACAAAACCAATCAGATAAAGACATAAAGTGATACATGAATTTGCAAAAGAAAGCAAAAAGCTCCTTTGTAGTTTGTATGTAGCAGATAAAAAGCGATAAAGTGATACATGGAATTTGGGAATTGGAAGGGCCGATGGTATGTATATTAATGAATTTAATGTGGCTTTTGGTGAATAGAAACTAGCGGTATACTCGTGCATACGCTCGGATACTATCGTGTTCTGTATATAAATTGACTAAGTAAGAAATTAATTAGCTCGAATATTAAAAAATAGATGCATATAAAAAACAAAAATATTAAAAATTATAATTATCAATTATCAATGACAAAATTTGTCCCGTGTAAGTGGCAAATATGTCACGTTTTTTTTTAAATATTTATCTGTAATTTGAATAGTCATTATGTCTTATCGTTTTTAAGAGACTAATTAAAAATTTCTTTTGGAATTTTTCTCGGTGGTTAAATTGATTAGTTTTAGTAAATTTGTAAATGATTTTTTTTTTAGATAAGCAATACTTCATTGAAAAAAGCACTAGGGGTGTTCAAATCCAAACAACGAAAGTTACATATTGTTTAGGCAATGAAGTGGATCAAGCCACCAAGCAGAAATATCAAAATTTAAATTACAATGAGATATATAGACCAACTAACTCCAAGTTAACTGCTTGATGCGTGACATGATAGATTCAATGTTGGGATCCTCGTTCTTGAAGATAAGAGCATTCCTAGCCAACCAAATACTCCAACAGGTAGTCAACCAAATTAAGTGTTTTGTTTTCTTGGCCTTTTTACCTTTGGATAGCTTCCCCCACCAAAGACAATGTTCGAGCAAGCTGTTGGATCCCACATGGTCGATCCTACACCAAACGCACACCCGCGACCAAATATCCGATGCAAAGGTGCAGCTCAAAAACAGGTGAAACTGCGATTCAACTTCATTGCAACACAATGGACAGAGAGCGTCATCGTCCGGTGCGATAACAAGTCGGTGTCGCAAATTTCCGCGAGTTGGAAGAGCATCCCTAAGTAAGCGCCATCCAAAAACAATAACCTTGGAGGGAGCGACACATCTCCATAACTTCTCCAACGTCTCATGTAATTCATTTTGATCGCTCCCCATTACCTCCCAAAGCATCTCTTTGTAACAAGAACGGACGGTAAATTTTTTCGAAGTCTCAAGCTTCCATATTCAAGTATCCTCAATCCCTTGAGCAAGAGTCACTGGGGCCAAGATTTGTTGAAGATATGCAGCCTCCAAATGATTAACACGCGATTGAGATACTAGCCAAGATTCATTCCACCGCCAAACTCCATCCCTCCACCCTCCAAAGTCTCGCACCACCACACGGTTTGATTCACGGCCCGTCCATAGAGAAGGAAAAAGCCGAGAAAAAGAAGAAGTTCCCAGCCAAACATCATTCCAAAAATCCACCGAAGCGCCATTCCCCATCCTACGAGAAACCTGCTGGCCGAAAAAAGATAGAGGAGAAAACGCGAGATCAAGCATCATCAAATCGCGCCACCAAATAGACCCAACAGTACCTCTTCTTAATGCACCCTTCGACCGTTGTATAAAGGCATCCTTGAAGCTTCCATATCTATGAAATAATAAGCCTTTCCAAGGAGCGAAATCATCAACAAGTGCCCGCCACTTCCACTTACTTAAAAGAGCCACATTAAATAAATCTAAATTTTTGATACCGAGGCCTCCGTCATTCTTCGGTTTGCAAATTTTGTCCCAAGCAACCCAATACATACCCCTATCTCCATCATTGATTTGCCACAGAAAATCCCTTTGTATTTTAATCATTGCTTTAATAACCGACTTTGGTGCTTTATAGAAAGAAAAGAAATACAAAGGGATACTATTTAACACCAAATTAATAAGAGTGACTCTACCTCCAATTGAAAGATGATGCCCCTTCCATGATGCTAGCCTTTTTCTAAGCATATCAAGTACCGGCTTCCACGTTTTCGCCCTTCTCGGATTGGCCCCAACCGGAATCCCCAAGAACTTAAACGGGATGTACTCCATTTTACAATGAAGGAAAGTAGAAGCGGAATCAAGAAACTTCTCTGAAGTGTTAATACCAATGATCTTGCTCTTATGAAAATTCACACGTAACCCGGAAACCAATTCAAAGTTTCTTAAAATTGTCTTTATGGCCCACAGATTATCCCAAGAAGGCTTCCCCATTAACACCGTATCATCCGCAAATTGCATAATAGAAAACCGGAGAGAAGAATTAATATCATAACCCGCAAAATAGTCAATCTCCACCGCTTTAGCTACTAAAGCCGACAAGCCTTCCGCCACAATGAGGAACAAAAAAGGGGAAAGAGGATCCCCTTGTCTCAAACCTCTAAACGCCTTAAAATCATTAGTAGGACTCCCATTAACCAATACCGAAAAAGTAGTATTGCAAACACAAGACTTCATCCAAAGAATCCATTTTTGAGGAAAGCCCATCCGATCTAACATATAAAATAAGAACTTCCACGAGATGGAGTCATATGCCTTCTCGAAATCAACTTTAAAAATCAAACATTCATCCTTCGATCTCTTAGCATAATCAACTACCTCATTAACGACCAACACCCCGTCCAAAATTTGCCTACCCCCCAAAAAAGCCGATTGGCTATTCGATATAACACTAGGGAGCACCTTCTTAAGCCGATTTGCCAACACTTTTGCCAAAATTTTGTAGAGAGACCCTATCAACGAAATCGGTCTATACTCCCCCAAACCTTGAGGATTATCATTTTTGGGAATCAATGCAATAAAAGTTGCGCTAACGGCCTTAGGGAGAAATGCTTTATCATGAAACTCATTAATAAAATCAACAACATCCTTTTTCAACAGATCCCAACATGATTTGATGAAGCTCATGTTAAAACCATCCGGCCCGGGGCTCTTATCGCCATCACACCTCCACACTTCCTCCCTAATTTCTTCCTCCGAAAAAGGTTCGATCAAGAAATCCATATCAACACGAGAAAGTTGATTAAAAGCAAGACCATCAAGAGTGGGGCGAAATTGACAAGACTCCACAAAACACTTCTCAAAATGATGTTTAACCGAATTCTTCACTTCCTCCACCTCCTCCATCATCTCACCATTACTCCTTAATAACAACAAACTACAACGGCGCCTTTTAAATTTTAAAAGGGAATGGAAATACCTTGAGTTCATGTCACCTTCCTTGATCCACCGTGCTCGAGACTTTTGCGCCAAAATTGACTCCTTTGCTTGAATTTGATTCCAAAAAGAAGTTGAGACCTCCTTTCGGTTCATAACCAAAGCGCTATCCCACCCCTCACATAAAGCATGGTCAAGCGAATTCAAATCCTGAACCAACGACTCTATGTTCAAGTCAAGCTTACCGAACACCTCTCTATTCCAACCCCGCAATTTCTCCTTTAAAAGCTTGAATTTTTCCTTTACCACATGAGCCTTATGACCCCTAATATTGAACCCATTCCAGCACTCCTTCACAAAGGGTAAGAAATCAGCATGATCATACCAAGCCTTAAATATCCGAAAAGGCTTTGGCCCCCAGTCTTTTGCAAGACGAAGGAGCCAAATAGGATTGTGATCGGATATGTCACGCTTACCAATCCATTGTCCAGATATGCCCCACAAATCAATTAAACCCTCAGAAACAAGGAACCTATCCAAACGACTCATAGAAAGACCATCTGAACAATACCAAGAGAATCTGTTACCTGATACCGGAACATCAATCAAATCCATGGTTGATATAAAGTTGTTAAAATCAGAAATTTCTATATAAGAACTATCACCACTTCTCCCCCGCCGCTCCTCCACACTAGAAACCGCATTAAAATCCCCAGCAACACACCATTCCCCTTCTCCAATGGACTGTTTAATTAGCCTCAAATCATTCCACAGTCTTCTCTTTTCCACTATCGAGCATGGGGCGTAAACATTGATGATATGCACCAAGCTAGATTGGAAAGATATAGTAACTCCCAAAAAACCTTCACCATTAAAAGTAGAAGAGACAGACCAACCACTTTCAACCCAAGAACACAGTAAGCCACCTGAGAGACCCGTCGACGGATGATAAATAAATTTAAACGGCTTTGCTCCCCATAACACGCCCACTTCCCTTTCATCCACCGCCTCCCTCTTAGTTTCCTGAATGCAAATAAAATCAAAGCAACCAGACTGAATATTAGTTGCTAGCCGGCGCCGTTTACTACGGTCACCCCACCCTCTCATATTCAACGAAAGTAAATTCATGGAACCCCGTTGGTGTTCACCCTCTTACTGCATGCCTCTTCATCTCTTGCCTCCCATTCCTCAATCAGCCTAACATAATGTTCATCAGGCATGTTTCCTTCAATTCCCAAACTCTTTGCAGACTCCCACACCTTTTGAGCAACTGACTTACTCTGCAGAATCCAAAACTTATTATTACAGCAAGCAATATTACCCGAAGAGATAGAATCATCACATAACACCACCCCCGCCAAAAATAAAGATGATGAGTTTGGCCTTTGATTGGATACCAAAGGAACAGCGACAACATCATTTTTCTCAAGAGAAGCGGTGGAAACGGATTTGAGCTCACGGGGAGCTTTCTTTAGCTTGCCTTTTCTTGGGTTATGTTTTGGTGCCACCATTAAAATTTTACGCTCCTTCTTGGTTTTGGTCAAAACAGGTGGGGCGTCCACACCATGCTGATCATTAGGGACACAAGTTACCAGCGCTGGTCCCGATTTTTGATTGGAAGAAAACAAAGACTCTTCCACTATTGTTGGAGTCGCTCCACCGGCCTGGGTCCCACCCATCATAGCCTCATGATTCCCATTTATATTTAAATTTGAACTTTCCCACAAAGGTTGTACCTCATCAACGGCTTTCTCATTAATACCATCCTTTATTGCTCCGTTACTCCCCCTTAAATTGATGGGCATTGATTCCCCATTAAAGTCGTTATCATCACCAGATGCATCCCCGAAGGTATCACCGTTATCGGAAAAGTAGGACTCCAAGAACTCCGCATCAGAACTAGAGGAGTCATCATTCACCTTTTTTGTGTCATTCTTAGTCCACACCGATGGACCACACCAATCTTCCACCATTTTAATCGAAAAAGATACCTTGTTAATTGATACTTGGATCACCTTGTTGACCGTTCCCGTGATTGGAGTGCGAACCATGATTCGGGCAACATCGAAAGACTTCTTCAAAGCTGTATTATCATCTGAGCACATATAGACGCCAACATTAGCTGATAGTTTCTCGAAAAAATCAGCATTCCATGCATGCACCGGAACCCCGTAACATCGAATCCAAGTTACCCTCTCTGTGTCAACATCAGTGGGTTTCCATGGACGGACCCATTTGAACCATTGAGCTAACCATTCCTTCGCATCATCAATAAAGCCAGTGAAATCATCGTCATCTTGTCCACCTTCCAACAGTACTAGATTAGACCCCAACGGAGTAGCTTTGATAGTAAACACCCCTTCCCTAGCAAAAAATTCATGGATATTATAAGCATCTCCCGGATTGATAACCTCTCCCACCATCGCTCTTACCAACTGTCCAACGTCCGGAATATCATAGGACCACATATCCTTCGTCACATCTCTCTGGTGGATGAAATTCGGATTGAGTTTCTCTTTCCAAACCATCGTTGCTTTCGAAGGAGCCTTGGGAATGGGATTTGGTCGAAGTTTCTTGGGATCCTCCCTTTGGAACCTAGGAAGATTGACGTGAATCTTTTCTCCCTCCACGAATATATTATCCAACATGATCGCCATTCTCTCCGGATTGCGAACGTCAAAGAAACGAACGAATCCAAACCTATGTCCAAGGGCGTTTCTTCTTCCCGGAATTACGACCTCCTTCACCCTTCCATGTTTGGAAAATATCTCCAGTAGATTTCGTGCCCAAAGCCTCTCCGGGAAGTTCGTAAAATAGAAAGAGGTGCAATCTTTTTTCCTATCGGCATCCTTCATGAACCGAGACGCGATATCTACTTTTCTCTGTCGGTGTCCGTCTCCATAGCGTTTGTTTTTCTTTCCCATAACCACGTGCCATCCTCCATTGATACGGCCCCCACCCCACGGTTCACCCGTGTCCTTCTCCCACGTTTTCATACTAATTGTCGTTCACTAAACCCGTTCTGCGTCAAAAACAAATTTGTTCAGAACATTGTATTGCATCAACAAGTTAGTCGTAGGAGAAGAATCAAGTTTTGATGGTGACGACTTAAGGCTGAAGACGGCGGCACACAAGCATGATACGCGACGGCTAGGGTTTTTTGACTCAATTTCTTTGTAAATGATAGTAGATAGTAGAAGATAGATAGTAGATTTACAATAGGTTTCAAAAATTATAATCATCAATAATAGATATTTATCCTGTGTTTTTTTATAGTAAGTGACAACTATTTGTCAAGCGACAAATATTTGCCACATGTATTTTTAATATTTATTAGTTGTTTGAATAGTCATTAAGTTTTCAAAAATTATCAGTTGTTTTAGTAGATGACAGTAAATGATAAGTACATTTGCAGGCGCTCAAAGTGTCGTGAGACCTACCCTGACACTGGTGAGCCTCGAAGCCCAACTCACCTAAATTTTAACTTACAAAAAATAAACATAGATAATAGATTTATAGTCTATAACCTTTTTCCCCACTTTTAGTTGTTTGAATAGATATTAAGTCTTCAAAAATTATCAGTTGTTTTAGTATATTAGTAGATGATAGTAAATGATAAGTACATCGATAAGCGCTCAAAAAGTCATGAGCCTACCTGACCCTTATGAGCCCCGAAGCCCAACCCACCTAAATTTTAACTTTAAAAAAACATAGATAATAGATTTATTGTCTCTACCCTCTTTCCCCTTTTTCTTTCTCCTTTGTCTCTCACACCTATTTTTTTTCACTCTCTCACTCTCTTTTTATTTTCTCTCTGCGTCTCTTTTTTCTCTCTCTTTCACATTCTCTCACTTTTTTCTCTCTCTGAATGTCTCTCTCTCACTCTCTCTCTCTCTCTCTCTCTCTCTCTCTCTCTCTCTCTCTCTCTCTCTCTCTCTTTCTCTTTTCTCCCTTTCTCTCTTTTCCTCTCTCAGCGTCTCTTTTCTCCCTCTCTCTCCGTCACATTCTTTCTCTTTTTTCCTCTCTACATCTCTCTTTTCTCTCTCTCTCTAGCTCTACTTTTCAGATTTTTAAAAAAGTTAGTAACTTTTTTTGTTAGTTAGTTATCAAATTAACCCCAAAATGATGTTTTGATAATATTTATAGTTATGGGTAATTTTGTAAAATTGGTGGTGGTTGTTTTGCTTATAGTATAGTAGATAGATAGATTTAGGATAACCGAATAGTCTGTCTGACAGTTACTTAGTGTGAGACTGGTTATTTCTTTGTTTAATTCACGGGTTTGCCACAGGCTCGGGCTTTTTAGGGTCAGGCTAAAAAGCCCGAGTGTAATAATGGTCTCATCTTCTTCGGCCCAAGCCCTATATTTTCTTGGGCTAGTCCGACTGGGCGGGCCAGGCCCGTTTTGCCAGCTCTAACCATGGCCAATATAGTTTCAAATCACTACTGCATGACAGCATGAGGAGAGCTTAGAAAAGTGTGTCTTTCATCTTCAATCCCCCAAAAAAACAATTATGGTAGTTCCAAATCTTGATGGTAGTTCAAAAAACAATGATGGTAGTTCAAAAAAAGACAGAAAAGAGTTTGGAATGCCATTACCATTATTGTTTTTTTTGTTTTAAATTTCATTTTGGTCATATAAATATAACAAATACTCATTTTCATCCCTGCAACTTTTTTTAAAAAAAAATCCCTTGCAATTTATAAAAGTATTCATTTTAGTCCCTAAGATGATTTTAGAGCTAATGTGTCGCATTTTAATCCTAACGGCAGCTGATGACATGGCCAGTTTGCCTACGTGGAATGCCAACATGGATGAGAGGAGTTGAAATCCCTAATTTCATTTTCCCCTACTACAACCCAAATCTCACAGAAAACAAAAAGACAAGGACGATCCAGAGAGAAGACACTACAATAAAAATGAGATTTTTCGGTGAGCAAAATCCCCGGAAATGACCGAATTCTGCCAAAAACTTGGATTTTCCGCCGGATTTTTGGCGCCGGTAGACAGCTCGCAGCAAACGGTTTCCGGCGGATTTTTGGCGCCGAAAAATCCGCCGGAAATTACCGGCAGCAAATCCGCCGGAAACATACCGGTCGAAAATCCGTCAAAAAAGTCGTCGGAAACTCATATTACCGACAGATTTTTTAAAATTTTTTTGAAAAATCCGCCGGAAATGTACATTACCGGCGGATTTTTTTAAAAAAATTAATTTTTCAAATTTTAAAATTTAATATGTATTTTAATAAAAAGTAAGAAAAAACGAAAATGAAGTAGAATATGATAAATAATGATATAGAAGAGAAGGAAAAGAAATAAATGAATGAGAATGCTGAAGTAGGAAGGAATGAAAGAGAATATGAGAAGAAATAATATAGGAGAGAATAAAAATGAAGAAGTATGAAGAAATAAGAATGAATGAGAATGAAGAAGAAAGAAGAATGAAGGAGTAAAAATGAAGAAGAAAGGAGAATTATAGAAGAGAGATATGTAGAGAAATTTATGGAGAAACTAGTGGTGGTGGTGGGCTGAGAGAGAGAACATAATGGTGGGTGGTTCTTGCGGTGGCTTCAACAGAGAGAGAGGGGTGACAACGAGAGAGGGAGAGAGAGAGGGAGAGAGTTGAGGGAGGAGATGAAGGACGGAGTGAACCGGTGGGGTTGTTCGCTAGAGGTGCTAGCGGCTCGCCAGAGAAACTAGTGGTGGGAACTAACATTACATGCAAGTTGTGTTTCAAATCCAAAAGTTGAGATGACATTAGAAAGTAGTTGCTCACTTCTCTTTACTTTTTTTGTTGAAACACAAATAGAGAACACACAGTTGATTAGTTGGGATTGTACTCATGAGGAGGATTATCCACGTACTTGGCTGAAACTCTCATTCAATCCATTAGAAAGGAGGGAGACCGAGGGAGAAGATGAGATGCCAAGAGGGAGGAGGGAGATCGTTAGATTTGGGTTGCAGAATAAGGGAGAATGTCTGTGAAATTTGGGTTGCAAAATGGAGGAGAATGTGATTTGGGGTTGGGGAAAATGAAATTAGGGATTTTAACCCCTCTCATCCACGTAGGCAGTCCATGTAGGCACATCGACCATGCCATCATAACTGCTAATAGAATTAAAATCTGACGCATTAGCTCTAAAATCATCTCAGGGACTTAAATGAATACTTTTATAATTGCAAGTGCTATTTAAAAAATGCAGGGGTTAAAATAGATATCCGCTATATTTGCAAAAAACCAACAGAATATTTAAACCTTGTTTTTTTACCAAACAACCAATCAATATAGGGTAAATATATAAATACAATTCATTTTTCTTGAAAATAAAGAGGCTAAAAATCCCAAACAAAACTACACAAATAATGTGAAGTAGGAACTCCAATTACATTATAATTCCTTATACAATTTTAAAATTATCAAAATGGTATGTAGCATTTCTAAATTGACATTCATGTGTTTTATTACCATGTTATTGTTCTGCAGTATCCACTAACTTTGTCGGTGACTAAGTTACGATGAGAAACCTGGCTACGGTTCTTCCCTCCCAACAAAATTTTTGCTATCCAAGCCTATTACCACTTGAACCAACCCTTCTCGATATTCATGTGTTTATTTTCTCGCTGGTTTAGAGATGTTTGTTTTTCTAAGACTCAAAAACCACGAGGTTAAGAACTCATCAAAATTATCATATAACTAAAAGAAAATTCGTGTTGCCCATCCACAATACCACATTTGTCAACTTAGCATCCATATAAACCGCATTCAACTTCGGTAATTCCAACCCTAACAAACTTCACTCATAAGCATTGAACAAAATACTAACAAGACTAACACAACAAACAAACACCCTCTCTCATCCCTTTCTATGATCCGAACAATTCTGAACAAACCTCAAAGAAACAAAAACAATCTGAAAACAAAACTAAAGACCAAATCATCTTCACCTTTAATTAATTTACAAACCAAAAACCAAATGTACTCTTCTAATTCCCATCATCGTATGCTTCACCCAGGTTCCAAAAGCATCACAACTTGGTTAATCTTAATAACCATTGTACTCTACATCTTATATTCTTCCAACATTCTCCTCTTCAATAATGATCAACAAGAGTGTTCCACAACCACATTAGATGATACCACACAAGAACATGTTCAAATCACTAGTTATAATTTATCATCAACCACAGATGTTGCTGAAAACATTGCACACAAAAAACAAATTGTAGAAAAATCACAAAGAGAAGATGCAGCTGAAAAAGAAGAAGACGAAGAAGAAGAAGAAACACAACGAGATGAATCCGAAGAACAAGAACAAGAACAAGAAAAATCTCCTATTGTAGTTCGATTAACACCGAAACAAATGGCTCAAAGACAAGAAACTGAGATCAAACACATTGTTTTTGGTATAGCTGCTTCATCAAATTTATGGCAAACAAGAAAAGAATATATTAAAACATGGTGGAGACCTAAACAAACAAGAGGTGTTGTTTGGTTAGATCAAAAGGTAAGGATTCAACAAAACGAAGGGTTACCCGAGATTCGAATCTCGGGTGACACTTCGAGATTTCGATATATGAATCGACAAGGACAAAGATCAGCATTGAGGATATCAAGGGTAGTGACAGAAACATTAAAACTTGGAATGAAAGATGTGAGGTGGTTTGTTATGGGTGATGATGATACAGTGTTTATTGTTGATAATGTGGTTAGAATTCTTAATAAGTATGATCATAGACATTTTTATTATGTTGGTAGTTCATCTGAGAGTCATGTTCAGAATATACATTTTTCTTATGCTATGGCTTATGGTGGTGGAGGATTTGCCATAAGTTATCCATTGGCTAAGGAACTAGCAAAGATGCAAGATCGGTGTATTCAAAGATACCCTGCTTTGTATGGTAGTGATGATAGAATTCAAGCTTGTATGGCTGAGCTTGGAGTACCCCTCACTAGGGAAGCTGGCTTTCACCAGGTAAATTAATGGACTAATTGAATAAATTTTGTGCCACTCTCACATTTTATATCGTTATTAACATATCAAATGTGTTTTATATATACGGCGAATACTCTCATACCCATTATGTTGTGTTGGGTATGATACTCAACATCTGATCACTTAATAATTTTTATATATAGAACTCTCTTTCATATATACATGTAGAGTGAATATTTAGGGTACTTGTAACCCTTAATTAGAGAACCTACTACACGAAGGATTCTTAGAGTCTCGAGAGACGCTCGATGTTATGTTGCATATATAATTTGTTGCTTTTTACCTGTTTCATATTACTTTCAATATTGTTAACCAATAATTGGTCCCACATTGTCGATTTTCTTAGCAATTTCAGTGGTATAGGAACCTTGGCTTCTGAGTTCGAATCGTAAGCAGTAGTAGTAATGTGTGTGCATAGTGTTTATAAAAAAAGTTGATAGTATTTTGTTTGTGTGGCCAAGTCTCTTACTATTCAACAATAGTGTAACCATTATTATTATTGGTAGTGTTTAGAGATTTTTATTCTCTTGGTTTGATTATGCAGTATGATGTGTATGGAGACCTATTAGGCCTTCTAGGGGCACACCCAGTGGCTCCACTAGTATCATTGCACCACCTTGATGTAGTGCAACCAATATTCCCAACAAAATCAAGAGTACAGTCACTTCATCACTTAATGGAATCTGTGAATCAAGACTCAGGAAGCATCATGCAACAATCAATTTGCTATGACAAAAAAAATTATTGGTCAATCTCTATTTCATGGGGCTATGTGGTTCAAATTATAAGGGGGGTTTTGTCACCTAGAGAATTAGAAATGCCATCAAGAACATTTCTCAATTGGTATAGAAGAGCTGATTACACTGCTTATGCATTCAACACAAGGCCTGTTGCTAAACACCCCTGTCAAAAGCCCTTCGTTTACTACATGACGAAAACTCATTATGACTCGTCTACTAAACAAGTTGTTGGTGTTTATGCTCGTGATAGTAGATATAAGGCTCCGTTTTGTCGATGGAGGATGAATTCACCGGAGAAAATCACTTCGATTGTAGTCACAAAAAGGCAAGATCCATTGCGCTGGAAAAAGGTAAAGATGTTATATAGTAGTTATACGAACACAAATTTGTATTCATTCTATCAAATGTTAAACTACGCTTTTTTGCACTTTCTCAAGGTTTTAAAAAATGATTTGCAAATGTAATTGTAGTTGTAGTGTCGAGGTTTTTGATGTCTCTATCACTATCGCGATTGCAATTGCAGTTGCATTAGCTTTAGCATGTATGGACTCTCTGCAGCGACTTTTATAGCTGTTGGATTTAGAGAGAGAAAATTTCGCTCTCTAGCACTCAGCTTTGTCTGATTGCAGCTTTTTGTAATATCAAGAATCGCAACATGATCACAACAACAACTTGATTTAAACTTTTTTTTTAATTTGTTTTAAATCCCTTTAATCATTAAGGTTTCCTAGATTGAAATGGATCATTTTACTAAGTGAAAATTTGACTTGTTTTGCAGTCACCAAGGAGAGACTGTTGTAGACTTCTGCCAACACGTAGGGGCTCCTCCCCCTCCACATTGTACATATGGGTAGGCAATTGTCAAGAGGGAGAAGTTACAGAATTGTAGCATGTGAAAGGGTATATATTGTATATCTCAGGTCACTTGTTTCTAATCTATTTCATTCAAGACACAGGAATAAATGAGTCCAAAAGCTGGAAATGGAGCTTCTAATTGTACTCCCATTGCACCAAAAACCTCCTGAAGCACGAGTTAAACTAGTGTTAGTATTTCTGTAAGGCCTAGCACGACCGGTTGTTAGTTTACGGGTAGTATTTATCTCTTCATCTGTATACCTTAAAAAACTAGTATTAATTTCGGTATCTGAGTCTGACCACAATATCATGTGCTAATGTTGTCTTCTAAAGTTCTTCACCTCTTTTCCTCGATGTAATTAAAACAAAGCATACTTGGAATGTATTTATGAAACATATTCATTATGTTTTCCCAAGGAGAACACATGCTCAAACACATAAAACCCAGATTCTTAAAGCAAATTTCAATTCCGTAAATCGCAAGCTTAATCCATTTTTACGACCCCTAAAACCAATCTTCACACTTTTTCCATATTTATTTTTTCCCATACAAAATGATTTTCACATTCTGGTCAAATCGAATTTATACAACATAAATGTTTGGATTAATTAATATTTATAGTTATAGCATTATGAATACAAATTGTATGTAACAATTGATAAATGTTCTGATTAATTACTATTTAAAATTATAGTATTATGAAGCATGTTGCATAATAAAAGCATATCATGCACTAATAGAATAGCATTCATTTTTAAAGGTAATAATTCATTACAGTTCATTTTCATCTTTATCCTATTCCATTTCCAGATTTCAACAAGTACAAGGAATAAGTCTGATTTCTCCATCCCCACCCCCTCTCGGTATCTGCCTTCCTTTGTTATCTTGGCAAAGTAGCAGCAAAGGTTCCATAGTGGATCTGTATTCATTAATTGCTAATGAAACTTCAGTCAAGATCAAGATCATAAGGCTCTGTTCAACAGTAAAGAGAGGAGGGTCGGAATTTGGGAGGAGAAGATGAGAGAAAAAGAGTGAAATTTTTTACCTTATTTGAGAGAATGTTTCCTAGAGAGGTGAAAAGAAATACTTATAAAAGAGACACCATATATATGCAAGCTCACATGTACAGCAGGGAGAGAAGGGGCAACTAAAAGGAAGAAATTTATCTATAAGTGAAATACTTGAGATTTTAAGAGGCACCCGTTATCTTCTATTAAGCAAAATTTGATAACTAGTGATATAGTAATAAGTGTCAATAAAGTAAATACTCAACTTTTCTAATCAACAGATCTATCAGTCTCGGAACCATTACTAACATAACGTCTATGATCTTCACTTCTCCCACTTGGAGAAGGTGAACGTTTTTTAGAGCTTCGAGGATTTTGGGGATCATATTTTTGGGAAGCAAGGTAATTTAGAGCTGTAACCACGTCAGTTATAACGGGGCGCATATTTGGCTGCTCTTGAACGCACATCGCGGCAATAGCAAGAGCCTGGTACAAACCTCTTACTGGATATTGACCTTCAAGTAATGGATCCACCATGACTGAGAATCTTTTTCTGTCTCTAAATAAGGGTCTTGCCTGCATGCAAAGATACAAGCACAATGTAAGGATTTGAGAAGAAAGGGAATTAGTTTTGTCAAATCACATAACAATAATGAGATAATGAATTAGCAAGTTTCAAAATAGTTGGTTCTTTCAAAGTCGCGAAACTACAGATTCGAAAACAATGTGTTCAGCAGTGCTAAAATAGACAGCACAATGAATTATTACATCTTTCACAGTATAAAGCTTTATTAATAATTACTTATATTCTAGCCACACAACAAGAACAAACCACAGCAAAAACCACAAATGCTAACGGTAGCAGCCTAAACAAAAGAGCTAAGAAGAGGAATTTGGGATTACATGCCATGCAATAACTTGAAGAACTGCAACAACTTTGTGCTGAAGTAACCCACCAATAACAGCACTATACTGTAACTTCACTTTAGATATTAGCAAGCACTACAAAATAACTTGTAGGAAATTGGAAAATCAAAGCTTTCAATTTTCTTATGAATATGATCATCTAAGCTAATTGAGTTTTCTTAAAGAGTACCAAATTGCAAGTTTGCATGAGCAGACAAAGTAATCAGCTAGCTTCTAAAAACTCATAGCTTAACAGCTACAATACTTCATAGCACCGCGCAATAAAATTAAAATAAAATTACACTAGCAATTCAAATCATCTAAAAACTAATGCAATGGACAATCCCTGTAAAAGAAAAGTATAAACAGATATGATTCAATCAATAGAGATAGGTAAAGATCATTGACATACCCATGCAACTAGATTTTGTTCTTTATTAGGCTTTGTAGGGTCAATGGCTTTTCTGCCGGTGATAAGCTCCAAAAGAACAACACCAAAGCTGTAAATATCAGACTTGAAAGTCAATTGACCTGTCATTGCATAATCTGGAGCACAATACCCATATGTCCCCATAACTCTTGTTGACACATGGGTTTTATCACCACTTGGGCCTACTTTAGCCAAGCCAAAATCAGATAGTTTGGGATGATATTCCTCGCCTAACAAAATGTTAGAGCATTTGAGATCACGGTATATGACAGGAGGCTTCATTTGTTCATGCAAATACTCCAAACCTCTAGCTGCACCAGCCGCTATTTTCATTCTTGTATTCCAATCAAGAGGTCTTTTCCCAGGCGAAATATCTAACAAAATGCATGACAAGAAAAGACATAAGCCATGAAGACAAACAATGATGTTTCCAGATTAGTCTATCTTATATGAAGAAAATTGTGATACTAGGATAACAAAATATACCATGCAAATGGTTCTCCAAAGATCCCAACGGCATGTACTCATAAACCAATAGCCTCTGCTCTCCCTCGGCACAAAACCCAATCAACTTGACAAGATTAGGGTGGTCTGCTAAACTCAGTGTTAACACCTCAACAACAAATTCCCTAATTCCTTGAATACCATGAGGGTCAAGTTGCTTTATAGCTACAACCTAAAAGACAACAATAAAAAACTTAGTCTCACCAACCCTAATTAACATGAAGCAATATGAAAACATCATAAATTAAAGACATAACAAACCTGATTTATTTTCTCTATGAAACCCTTATAAACCTTGCCAAACCCTCCTTCACCAAGAAAGCAATTTGACCTAAAATTTCCTGTTGCAGCTGCAAGCTCAGTAAAAGTGAATGTTTTTGCTCGGTAATCCTTGCAAATATCCTCTTCCAAGTTCAAATTCTTCACATCCAGGGAAAGCTGATCATGTTTATAATCATCATCACTTTTACCATTCACATTCAAATCACCTTTGACCTTATCTACAACAAAAAAAATACCATACAAAACAAACAACACGTGAGAGATAGAAATCAAACAAAACGACACAACTATTAATCCGAGGAAACCATAAACAAAACTCAACATCCATCAAAATTCAAAAAAATGATAAAAGCGCAAAATGACAAGCTCCACTTGTCTAGGTTGTGGACCAAGTCAATAGTCATATTTACCATGCAATCATCCAAAATGAAAAAAAAAAAACAAATGGAATATGAATAATTATTTCCTTCAAAATATTAGACATCCATGTTCAAAACTCAATCTAGAATTTACATAGCAGATAGAAAGAGAAAGGATGTTCATGATATCAGAAACTGTCACGCAAGAATGTTCCGCTGACCAAATAATTATAAAATTAATAAAACAAAAATTCCCTAATTTTTTCCATAAGCTTTCAACAATTTCCATAAGATTGAACCAGTTTTTTTCTCCATGTTTTTTGCAAAATGCATTTCAACATTAATCAACAAAGATCGGATGATAGAAATTACCAGAAGCACTGGAATTGCTATGCCTCTCACTACGACTAGAGTTGTTGATTTCCGTTTTCTCTCGTGGTTTCCCTTTGAAGCGAAAGCAACTCATGTTCTTTAATCGATTTCTCTCTAAACCCAGGGACCCCCCAAACAGAGTCCCAAAAAACAAAAACCAATACAGTATCAGAGAGAGAGAGAGTCCTAATATTATTGTTGTGGCCCTGCTGGTTTCGCTTTAATATATTCTGGCTCTGTTGCAAAGGCAAAGAAGAGAAGAAACCACGAAAAAACACTAAAGGGCTTTTTCGTCTTTTCATTCAAAAGCTCTTTTTGTAAATGGATTGTTTGGGTAGTTCAGTTTCCGTTTATTGTAAGTTTGTAACGTAATTGCATCATCTTCTTCTCTTACCCGGTAACAAACAAATACTACTAACCAACACCGTTGGCCCGGTAGACAAACGGAAATTAATCTTTAGAAAGTGTTAATACAATCGGTGGGAAACTAGCAATAGTAAGAAAAAGAAAAAAACAAATACTACTGCTTTGCTGACGTGGCGGTTTTTTAATTGTTTATGGTGCGAAACGAGCAAAGCAGTAGTATTTGTTCTTGGAACAATGCGCCGGTGGCACAACTATCGAAGCTCGCTTAATCTTCACCGTTGGATTAAAAAGAATGTCAACGCCTAGAAGAATTTGGATTGGGTTTGAATGAAACGGTGACATATTGTGCGGGACCCGTTGCATTACACCATCGCAGATCTTGTTCTTTAGTTTTGTTCCAACGGTGATCTACGCGTTCCATCTAACAGTAGTGAATAATTAGAATAAGACGTTACGGGTGAGTTTAGCTGCACTGAATCATGGCTCCTATTTATAACTTTACGCGTGTGAATGAATATTTATTTATTGTCCTTGGTTAAAGGAGGTGGCTGAACGTTGAAGGGGATGGAGGGGTAGAATTGTCATAGAAAATTAAATAGTAGTAGGTGTAATTTTTTGGGGGTAGATATCGTGTATTTGGGTCACGCGCACTGTTTGTCACTTTGAATGGGGAACGTAAATCATAAATGCAAATTTACTTTGCATATGACTTTTTTTCCCACTTGTAAACGGAATAGTGTTTTGAACTTTTGATACAAATCGATTATGGCTTTTGGGTGTTTGGATATAAAACTATGGTTTTTTTTATAAGTGATGATTCATTGGAAAACGAGCACTAAAGTGCTCGAAATCACAATTATAAGTTGTTTGTACAAAGAAGAGTATTAGGCCACCAAGATTAAACAGAGTAATTAGAATGTCTACTCACTCCATATATAAATCAACTCCTAGATAAACACTTGATGTAAGAAACAATTGAGTCTAAAATATGTTCATTCCCTTTAAAAATTGAATTATTTCTAGCATACTAAATACACTAACATGTTGCTAACCAAATGATGTACTTTGCCTTATACGCCCTTCTTTCTTGAGAATGTTTTGAGCGAGCCAAAGTGATGAAAGTGTTCCAACATACAAGAATGTTGTTATTGTTGCAAACCAAGCTAATCTTCTACTTTATCCCACACAGTTTTGGAAAAATCACAATAGAAAAATAAGTGTAAAGAATCTTCACGCACCTGCTTGCATAAAGCACAAACTGCAACTTCCTACGCATATAAGTAAAAAGCGGTTATGTACGCTCATTAAAAACAATTAAGAGAAACAGTTTACTGCTCCGATGTTCAGGGGAAAGGGTCCTGAATCCGGAGTTCGGCCGGGTGATAAGTAAAGTCTGACTCCAATTTGTTGCATCGTTGGGATACTAGCTGAGTTTGCCCCTTTTGAAAGAGTGCATTAATCATTTGCACTCGAGTTTGGAATTGATGTTTTACAAATTCAATACTAATTTAATCATTTTCTTCTAACTATATCCTTGATAAATCAATAGACTATTATAATTGAGTTTTTACTAGGCACTAATATCTCACTACTTATAAATGTGAAGTCTCAATATCCAAAATATTGAAGGATTTTTTAGTTTCCAAAAGTGAATATTTCTACTACCATACTACTTCCATATGCATATACTTGAATCCGGTAAAACTATTTGAAGCGGCCAAAGTAACTATGATAATTTTAGCTATATTGATTGTGGAAGTACATTTATCAAAGTAAAGTTGTGAAGAACAAAGTACATTAAAGGGCATGCAAAACCCATCAAGTCCTTTAAAAACACTCCAAAACATAGGAACACCGAACACAAATCTACTAGAGACGGACACTTTGGTTAAAATATTAATATTTTATTTCATGTGTCTACCTTTTGTAAATTAAAAAAAAAAAAACTTTATACCTATTCTATTGAAACTGTTCATTAATTAGAGAGAATTTACATTAGTTTTTTCACTTTATTTATATTGACTGCTATTAAGGTGATTTGGTTAGAAGAGAAGTTGGGAAGAGAGAAATAGGTGAGAGAGAGTAAGGGAAGAGGGAAATTTGGGTTAACTACTATCATTATTTATCTATGTATATGTATATTTTATATCTTCCCCTGCCAACTAAAATTTATGGATCCGTGGCTGAAACACACCCTTATTTTATCTTGTCGCTCTTGGTTGTAGCTTGTTGGAGGATAATTCATACGTGGGCTCCATGCGGCGTTTTATATATAAAAAGAAAGACATGGGTGACGGAATAAAAAGAATAAGATTTTATTAATTAAAAAGTGTAACATTTAAATACTGTAATAATATAACTTTTGAATAAAAAAAAGTGAGTATCACTATCCATTAACTTGTATCCTAAAAGTAAAAGCACTCCCTATTAAGCATTATAAGGGCCTAAGAAATTGATGTTCATGCAATTGAGGCTTGATAGCAATCAATATCCCAAAATCTGCTATAGTTTGATACTATTCAGTATTATGACATCCAGCACCAGGCTGTAAGGAAGGAACAAAGAAGGAAGTTTAGGATGAGAAGTAGGTAATAATATGAGTACCATGTTGTCTTTTAAGTAGGTAACCGCAGCTTAGTAATGGACTAATGGTCCCACTAATATGCTTCAACCAAAATAATAGTACTAGAAGACTGCAAATTTGATTATTTCTAATTCATAAAAGATAAAAAGAAATCTAGATGTTGCCTACCATCCAGCACTAGCAATGCCAAAATTCACATGGTCATATTTCAGGCGAATCATAAGAAATTTGGATTAATGTAACCGGACATTAAGTTGGATTAATGTAACTATTTCCTCCCAACTATACCTTTAATAAATCAAGAGACAATTATAATTGAGCCTTTAATAGACACGAATACCAAGACTAATTATTTCATCACTTATAAATGTGAATGAAAAATTATGTTTCATACGAAAACGAAAAGAAATAATAGTGCAAAAGCAATGTCTGGTTTGGTGTGTTGTTAGTAGATGTAGTGATATTCGTACATTTCGTTTCATATCATATATCATGATCCGTTGAAATGGGAGTTCACATTATCTTAAATATTTATGTATTTCTGAATTTCGAAGAGGGTGAATTCACATTATCGTAAATAATTATTTTAGTACTTATATTTAATCCTACACACATCCATTTTTAACATCTCTCAAGTTTACTTTGCACATAGTTATAGTTATTATACTAATTGTCAAAAATATATTTACTAAAGTAAAATTATGAAGAGCAAGGTATTAAATGAGAGCATTTTAATCTAGGCTTAAATATGTTTGAGGCCCTGCAAATATAGCGTGTTTCGGTTTAGCACCCTGCAAAAAATCTTTTTAGTAAAAAATTCTTGCAAAATACAATGTTTTGATTTAGACCATTCTGTTAGAGTTCTGTTACAAAAAATGTTGACTTGGCTAACGGAATACTTATGTGTCATTTTTTTTTTGACAAGAGGCACTTAGTGTATTTCATTAATAATTAAATCAGAGATACATATAGGGACATCATAATAGTCTTGAGGACTAGCTGACAACAAGACCAACCCTGCAAGGGTATGAGCAACCTTGTTAGCACTCCTCCTAGCAAACTCAACATGAGAGTTATGATTAAAAAAAGAACACAAATTCTTACAAACTTTGACAAATGACCCAAACTCGGAAATGTTGTTGTTGGAATCAAATGCATCAACATCACATTTGGCGTCTAGCTCAAAAATCACATCCTTATACCCAAGATCACGAACCCAATAAATAGCTAGGAACAAACCCAACGTCTCACCAAGAACGACATCCGTAATTGGCGATAACCAATGGGTACTTGCGCAAATGAAGCGACCAAAATCATCTCGAATGCACATGCCAATCCCAACTTTGTTTTCCACTAAAGAGAAAGAAACATCCACATTACATTTAACCCACCCCGACTGCGGTTTCCTCCAACAATCCGTTACAAGAGGTGTTGATGGCACTAAAGGAGTGACTGGCCGGTTAACAACACCACTACGAACCAAACTCCAATCTGAATATAACTTCTGACACGACCAAAAATGTGTCATTTAATATTCATTTTTATTTATTTTAAATGCTTATTTGGCATGCCAACTATTTTTTTTTATATTTCATTATTTTGTATTATTCCCTTTCTTCTCCAATCTCTTCTCTATCTCACCCACACCACAACCACCACCACTCTCTTCTCTCTCTCACCCACACCACCACCACAACCACTCTCTTCTCTCTCTCACCCACACCACAAACACTCTATTATCTCTTTAAACTCCATCTCTCTCAATCTTCCCTCTTCTCTCTCACGTAATCATAGAACACTGGCATTGATGCCTTCAACTTTTTTTCCTTCCTCTCCATCTTTCTATTCACAAACTCCATCTCACAAGGAATCAAATATCTAATAAAATCCCTAATCTTTCATGAGGAATCTGGAAAAAATGGGGAAAAATTGATAATAGCAAGATTGATAATGAGCAGTGGAGTCTGAAACAGAAACAAGAACACGAAAAAGAAAGAGAAGTGAGAAAGGAACCCCATTTTCACGGTTGTAACCATGGAGGTGTCTGAGAAGAGAACAGAGGGAGAAGAAGAAGAAAAATAAACTTGAAATAGGGCTAATATCAAAACATTGTATTTTGCAATGGCTAATATCAAAACACTGTATTTTGCAATGACTTTTTACCACGTGGCAGACATGTTGACATTTATTTAACGTCGGTGTAACAGAAATACCTAAATCAAAACATTGTATTTTGGAAGGACTTTTTACTAAAAAAAAATTGCTGGGTGCTAAACCAAAACACGCTATATTTGCAGAGGTCTAAAACATATATAAGCCTTTAATCTACATATTAATCCATGTGTCATTTGCTAAAACATACAAAAATTGATACAATGAAAATATGTGCTTTTAGGGTGAGGAGCAAATCAAATTCCCCACCGATGAACCATTAAAATTGACCGTAAGATATTATGTAAAATGTTATAAATGGTTATGATTGAATCAACTAGCATCAAAACTCAATTGTTAATAAATTTTTATCATACATCCTACGGTCATATTTAATGGTACACTAACACTAGTGAGGGAATTGATTTTCCCCATCACCCTAAAAGCAACCGTAATATCATTTAATTAATTAAAGAGAAATAAAATTCCATTGTAACGAGTAACGACGTGGGCTTTGTTTGGCAATGCTCATCCGCTAGTTTATAGCGGATCCGCTAGTTGTAAGTGTTTGACACAACTAGCTTTTAGCGTTTTTCCACTAGTTTATAGCATTTTTTGAAACGCTACTTGAAAGAGCGTTTGAGCTTATAGCATATAGCGTTTCATTTTTTCTCCCAACTTTACCCTCATTACTTTAATTAAATTCCTCATTTATCGTCCATTAAATGAATTTCTCTCTCATTTGTAAGCATTAATTACTAATGTCTATTTACGTAATTTTATTTTTATAAGCTACTTCAACCGCTAATTTTACCAAACATTTTAAATTCAATCCATTACCTTATCCGCAGTTTATCCACTATCTGCTACCTTACGTAAGCATTAAATGAATTTCTCTCTCATTTGTAAGCATTAATTACTAATGTCAATTTACGTAATTTTATTTTTATAAGCTACTTCAACCGCTAATTTTACCAAACATTTTAAATTCAATCCACTACCTTATCCGCAACTTATTCGCTATCTGCTAGCTTATCCGCTATCTGCTACTTTTTGCTGAAAAGAGTCGTTGTCTCAGGGAAATGGGAGAAAGTCGCGGTGCAAAAGCACAATCGCATGAGCGAGAAACCCCGAGAAAGAGTGAGGGAGTAATGGAATTGCTACTACGATCACTGAGTGCCAATGCTCACAAAGCTCCCTCTTTGCTATTCACCTTGAACTTACACCCAAGGTCAGTTCGTAGTCGTGTTATTACCACGCGAGCATTCTCCTCCGCCGTATCGCCACCGTCAAAGGCGATCATATACGAGGCGCACGGACCACCCGACACGGTGACGAAGTTGGTGGATGTCGCAGCCACAGAAGTGAAAGAGAACGATGTCTGTGTTAAGATGCTTGCCGCTCCAATTAACCCTTCCGACATCAATAGGATACAAGGCGTCTATCCTGTGAGGCCAGAACCTCCTGCAGTTGGCGGTTACGAAGGTGTTGGAGTGGTTCACTCCGTTGGATCTGCCGTCAACTATTTCTCTCCCGGCGATTGGGTTATTCCATCTCCACCTTCTTTTGGTACCTTCCCCTTTCTTCAATTTTGCAGTTTCATTTGTTATTATTTCATAAAACTAAATTAGCTGTATTATTTATTATTTTTGGAAGTTTTTAGGTTAAATTACAATTTTCTTCCTTTAACTTTTATTTAATTTTAGCTTTATTCCATTTTATATTGTTGTTGCCGTTTTGATCCTTAACTTTACAAAGTTAAACAATGTTAGTTCTCTCTGTGTAATACTAGTCTATCACTGTTTGCCTATTCCAGCGTGAATAAAGTTTTTTAGGTGAAATAAGCCTATTCCTATTCCTATGTGGTTAACGTTTTTCATGGAATAAGTTGATTCCCATTTCCTACGTTCTCTAGGGTCCGTTTGGTTGGAGTGAAAGAGAAAGGAAAGAGAGAAGAATGACCTTCTGTTGTTTGGTTGAAGCGAGAGAGAAAGGGAAGAGAGAAAGAGAGAAGAGAGAATGACTTTTTATTGCACTAAAAGCGTGTTTGTTTGAGGTGAAAGAGGGAAGAGAGAGTAAGGGAGGAGAGAGACAGAAGAGAGTGTACCAAACAATACTCTCTTCCCTCTTTCTCTTCAACCAAACGGATCCTAAACAATGTTAGTGTTATTACATGGACATGACTAGCATAGTTTAACTTTGTAAAATTAAGGGATCGAAATGGCAATAATACTAACAGATAAGCAACCAAAGTGTAATTTTTAATTATTTTTTCAGGGACGTGGCAAACATACATTGTGAAGGATCAGAATGTGTGGCACAAAGTAAGCAAGGATGTGCCTATGGAATATGCTGCTACAATTACTGTCAATCCACTCACTGCTCTCCTCATGCTTGAAGACTGTGTTACTTTAAACTCAGGCACTCCCCCTTTAGCTGCAAATCCTAATTTTTATTGTTTGATCGACTTTGGTTGGTTCATGAGTGTATTTGTTTATGGTTGTAAGTTATGAATTATGTATGCATGTTTTTAACAGGAGATGCTATTGTACAAAATGGGGCTACCAGCATGGTTGGCCAGTGTGTCATTCAGCTTGCAAAATCTCGTGGCATTCACAACATTAATATTATACGGGACAGGTGCTAATTTCAAGGTTCTTAGCATGATTTTTGAGCTTCTGAGTATTTCTATTTTCTAGACCATGCTTTGTTTATTTATTGTAAATGTAATGCAAATTTCTCTATTTCTCAGGAAAATAAATTAGGATTAGCGTTCTTTTATTCCCGTTTTTCCCACCATCATGCTGAAGAAGCTGTTTTATTTTATTCATTGCTAATCCTTTTGCTATAGGCCTGGGGTTGAGGAAGTAAAAGAAAGACTTAAGGATTTGGGTGCCGACGAAGTTTTTACTGAGAATGAATTGGAAGTGAAGAATGTCAAGAGTCTCCTGGTATACCTTGAATATATTGTTTTTATGAGGTCGATGTCAAATTTTCAGTTCAAATCTGGTTTTAGTCCTTGGTAAAGCGTTTCTGAAATGTGATCTGGATATGATTCTATATATTTATTTATTATTTCTGAAGCTTTGCACCTGCCTTCCAAAGATGCTAGAGAAGCTGACAAATTAAATTTTTCTTTAGAAGAATGATCTTCTATACTGAAATAATTAGTTAAGTGACTCACTTGACATCAATTGGCATGGTAGGGTGGTATACCTGAACCTGTACTGGGATTTAACTGTGTTGGTGGCAATTCTGCTTCTCTCGTTCTCAAATTTTTAAGGTATGACATGAGATATTATTGGGTAAAGACTTTAAGAATGGAAACTTTATCTTCTATTACTATATATCATTACTATGGAGATTTAAATAGTTTATCCCTTGCAGAAAAGGAGGAAGTATGGTGACATATGGTGGAATGTCTAAAAAACCTGTCACTGTATCAACTTCATCCTTCATATTTAAGGTCAGGCTGTAACTTCCTATCATTTTCTTATCCCTCATAATTGATTACTCCAGTCTATTGTGCAGCACCTGTTTTAGTTTAAATATTGATATATCTTGGTTAACAATGATCTACATGAAGCATAGAGATAATAAATTATGGGTATATAAAGTCGAATCAATTTAAAATTGCCAGTAAAATTTGTGACTGCCTGACTTAGGAGTTTTCATATTCCATTGATATACCTGACAGGGCATTAGTTGTAACTTGGAAGTGACTAAAATTGGAAAGGTTTCAAGTTAATTAGTTGTTAAGATAATTGATCATAGCTCCCCGAAAATTGATGTCATATTCTCTCAGAATGTGCTTAAGTTGGGTATAAATGATATTAACAAGTAGTCTGTCTTGGCCATTTATCCCGGGTTTTTTTGAAAGATTAGCAGCGATCAACATTGGGCTAGAGAGCCTAAGCTCAACAAATGTTTGAGTTCACAAACCTTCTCAAAGGTCCACGTGACTACATTTTAGCAGAGCATGTAAGTCATGTTTGTCAACACTGCTATCGGCCCACTGGGTATTTTTTGAGTTTTTCCTTTAAGTAATGTTAAACTTGTTAAGAGTAGACAAAAAGCCTAATACAATCAAGGTTCTGCAAATGATTTAAAGACATAATTTTTTTGTTGTAGTCATTTTGTAATGCTGGGATTCTGTAGTGGTGTGGTGCTGCTTATAAAAAATTTAGTGATGAAAATGGGTTTTATGTTTACCCAAGAAATCTTAACTTGCTTGCTTGATGACTACATAGTCTTTTCTGTGTAAAGGAATCAGAATGAAGTGCTTAAATGACGATTACAATTTACAGATTCTTTACCTTTGTTTGAAATAGTATATCTAAATGTTTGGTCGATCAATCAAAATAAACAATGAGCAGAAAATGGCAATAAAAAGCAGTCATGTTGGCCCATGAGTCTTGGGATCCCTTACTATCCGTTGAGCCAAGATCTGAGTTGGTCACCATAGCTATGCTCAACAGTTGTGTTGCTATCACGTGGGGCTGAGTGCGATGGAGATGAAGAGATGAGTATTTGCAAAGACACGTCAATAAGTGAGCGAGAATTCTGCAGACTAAGGGTATATTAAAAGGTACTACCTGAGGGCTGAGGCCTATAAGGCCCATGTATGTATTAAGTTTGGGTGTCGGCGAGTCACAACTCCATCACTTGAGGGCTGAGGCCATGATTCTCAAACTGCTTATGAAATGAAATGCCGAGGGCTTAGGTTGGAAAGCCTGAACTGCTTATGAAATGGAATGCTGAGAGCTTAGGTTGGAAAGCCTCTGGAAAAGGAAATAACAGATTCTGGAATGGTTCTATGAGATGCGACTCAGGTCCAAAGCAGGTTACTCAGCAACCCAGCCCTGTCTTCACAGTGGATCAAGTATCATCCAGCTGGTTTGTGCAAGGCCTGGGTCTGAGCTGGTTCAAAACAAACATCATTACTTATTTGTGGCATAACCTTTCAATGACATGTGCCTATATTTTTACAATTTTACTGGAATAGCATTGCTCTGGCTTAACCATATCTAGAATCATATATTTGCAACTGCAGGAACTTTCCTTGAGGGGATTCTGGTTGCAGAATTGGTTGGGCACAGATAAAGCAGGAGAGAGCAGAAAATTGATAGACAGGCTTTTGGGTCTTGTACAAGATGGAAAGCTGCAATACGAGTATGCCTTATACCTATCATAGGATAAGAAAAATAAGGACTAGGGGGTTATACTCACTTTGGACGATAAATTGCTCGTAAAATTTGAACTTTATAATGTTCAGAGACACTTCTGTTTCTCTCCCATTCAGTTGACACATTAATTAGTTACCTTTTTTGCAGGATGGAGTTGACTCCCTTTAACGATTTCAACACAGCATTGGATAAAGCTCTAGGAAAGCTTGGGAGCCAACCAAAGCAAGTGATCAAATTCTAACTTGAAACATGGAATTGGTGGCATAGGATTTAAGGCTTGTGGTTTTTTTTATTTGACAATAACTTGATATTAAATCTTTCTGCGAGGAATGAGTTCTGTATTTTATCTGTCATTTCTGATTTTTTCCTCTTGATGTTAAGTACACATATCTTGGAGTGATGCTATATGGTACGGAAATATAGTGCACGAATTGCACAAAATCTGCTAAACAACACAATAGCATTTGAAAATTTGAAAATATATAAAAAAAATGCAGAAATGATGCAGCAGTTAACAGAAAGAGTACTGCTATTCATAAGATGCTTATCTGTCGTTAGTTATTTTTTCTGGTTACATCCGAGAAAATGTTTTTATTCTAGTATTTTATTGGAGATCATGTTTGACTAGTTCTACTTTATTGGAAATCATATTTGGTCAAAATATCTCAAATAAGTAGTTCAATTAGCGAGCTAAGAAATACTGAAGGAGTAAACTAACATTCCCTGCTCCCATTAGGAGTACACTACAGAGTGCAAGCAAGAGCTCTTGGATTTAAATTTGGAAACTAACATTCCTCCCTCCCATATTAACATTGTTTACAAAAAAAATATTCGGCTAAATATTTTGACCAACCAATGATAACCCGTGACTCCTAGTTTGAAAGTATTTCCGTGAAAAAAAAAACACGAATGATGTACACACTTCTAATTCTTGAGGATTGCTATATGCCCTCGAAAAAAACTTTCACAACGAAAGGTTATTGAATCCACTCTCCCACTTGTTAACTAACGTTTATTTTAGCAAAAGCAAAATACATGTACATGCAAAACGGCTTTTCACTCAACAAACCACATTGCTTGGATGAATCTACATCTTATTCTCTGTAGTTTATTATTTTAAATTTCTTATATTATGATAGAGAACTTGAGGGAGCTAGTGTCACCAACTTTATGAGGAAAATAATTTGATAAAGGTTGGTCTTTAGTTGAGATAGAGTTTGCCGGGAAAAACAAGATGGAAGTGGAAACAACCGACGGATAAGGTAGTAATCAAAATTGTGTACCTCATGTGTCTTTTTTCAAAAAAAAAAATACTTCCGTGCTATATATAGCACTATCCATCGGTTTCAACATTTGTCTTCTTGTTTTTCCGGCAAATTCGATCTCAACTGGAGACCAAACTTTATCCAATTATTTTCTGCATATGTAAGCCATGTCATTCCTATGTTTCGTATCAAGTATTCCTCGTACAGTAGTATCCATATCAAAAATAATAGATGGTCACCCATCCACCTCTCCAACACCATGAAAGAAAAAAAAATTAGAGGGGGAGAAGTGGTAGACGTGATGTGTGGGTTGCGAGAGAAAAAGGATGTGTGGGTTGTGAGAGAAAAAGGAGAGAAAGAGAACATAAATGACAGTTTGAAATTATGGGGAGTTCATGCATGGCAGGATTAAGCCATTAATTATTATTACAGTGTTTTTCTGATCACAAAATCACCTTTTTAACTTGGAAATATTTTCTTTTAAGAATCCTTGCCATAAAGAATCGGAGCCTTCGCCATGTAAGGCAAACGGAATCTACGAAGTGCATTCCCTTGCTAAGATGTAGTCCACAGCTTCTTCCACAGTGTCAACAACCTGCAGAAGCGAACTTTTATGATAATCACCTCAAGGTAAACACTTGGGAGTGGAAACATTAGCCATAAGCCCACAATTCACAAAAATTAAAGAGAACTGCTATATACCGTGAGGGGTTCTCTTCGTGGATTCCACGAATGACGTGAGTGTAGTTTTTAATAACCAGTAGAAGATGAAAAATTGTTATTTGCGATTAATATGGAATGGTTGAGTCAAACAAATGGTTGACCCACCAATCAGGGGGGTTCGCGATGGTTTTCGGTAAAAACTTCTCGCTAGATCCAGCATTTTCCAAAATTAAATTGTCACAAGGACCCAGTATGTTAAGTAGAACTTCCCATAAACTTCTGACAAATTACGGTTTGTACAAGTCATCCCAAGCCGTGTTATAACAATGGCTACATATCCTTTGTGTACATGATATTAGAGTACATGGTTCCAACTATCCATGATATTAGAGTACGTGTTAGTGTATCTTATAAGCTAAGTTAACCTCTGTGTATACATGACAGAATTGCTTAGTCAGCGATTCTGTTAAGAGTTAGTTAGGAACAGTTTTCAACTTACTCATACTAAATAAATGTATTGATGTACAGTTCTATTCATTCAATGAAATACACAATTCAGTTTCTCTCCTTCCTCAGATTCTGACTGTTCATCTTACCACAAGTAAGCTGCATTCCAAAGAGTTTTATATTTTTGAAAAAACAAAGAAATGAGGAAAAAAAGGTACATGTATTTATAAGATTTTTCTAGAGGATAACAAAAGGAATTACCAGATCTGCTGGAAATTTGTCATGATTTTCCTTCCCCTTGAAAACACCAGTTCTCGTGAGAATAGAAAACCAAGGTTGCCCAGCCTGAAATGCAATATTTTCATTAGTAGCATTTGTCAGCAAATAATTTTTACCAATCATACTTGTCAAGTTGTGAGTTCCAATAGACATACCTGTCGTGCACCTCTGATGTCAACTGCAGGATTATCTCCAATCATGTAAAGTGTTTTAAAATATTGAGCACTTTTATGATTTATATCATTGAAATCGCCGTAAGGTGATGGCACGAGTTGCTGTAACACATTTTCTGCATTCTTGAATACAGATGGATGTGGTTTGCCAAAACATGTGTACTCCAGGGAATGAGGATGTATCCTGTAGAGTGTTTCATGGTTATAGATGAATCATGAATGTTCTCGAAAGCCTACATATGAATTACATCAGCATGCCCCTAAACTAATTTAGCTGCAGTTTCAAATATGATTAAATAGTTTCTCATTTTCACATGTATTCTCTCTGGTCTCATTTATAAGCAAAAAAACACTTTTTAGGTTTATTGAATAAATGATGTATTTGATCAATAATATAGACTAGATACCTCAGTTATTCAATGAACCTAAAAAATGTTTTTTCTTATAAATGAGACCGGAGGTAGTATATGTTATCCATTGAAGTCTTCAATTTAAAGGAACTAAAGTAGAGAACACCCATTTAAAACTAGGTAATAGGCATTCTTACCTATTGAAGATGGATTCTAATGCAATTCTGAAAGCTCCCATGCCCAGACGTTCAGAAGGAAATTTGGTCTACCTTTTGTGGGACATTGTCAGTGAGTATATATAGTAGTATAATATTTTAAATGGGATTCATATAATCTGTAAAGTACTTATCTATTTAGTAAACGTTAACCAACCTGATACTCAAGGTCATCATTTGCAAAATATAAATGTGGTTGCATTCCAACATTTCTTCCAGGAAGTCCTCCTGTTTTCAAGATGTCACAGAGAACCTGAATAAAAAGTCTTGGTCAGTATGCAGATTTATCAATTTGATGCATAAAACAAAATTCTAAGATCTTTTAGAAAACCCAAAGTAGAGATTTTTTTTTATTGTTCCCACTTCTTAGAAACATGAGCCAAGATATAACTTAGATATGATTTGAGAGTTCAAAATGTCAAACTTAGTTGTATGTTTCTCTTCTCAATTTTGGATCTTTGTAGAGTATTGTAGCATTCCTTTTCCCGCATCTTCTCAATTTTTTATTTCATTTGGTTTGATCTCCAGCTATAAGGTAAAGACAAAGTCAGGTTCCATGAATAGCCCAAACACAAACCACTCAGTTACTCTCATAAAGAATTGTGATATGTACATGACATTATACTCCTAATATACAAACAAAGTTCATTTTGCTCTACCGAACATATGGCCTTGAGCTTTAAGTAGGTAACAAAAAAACATGAGTAGTTCTGTAACTTCTGTTCCCCATCAAGAAAGAGACCAGAAACGACTAATAAAGTAATAATCTAATTTGATTTGTTTCATTTCACATGCAAATCATGCTTCGTGAGAAAGAAATGGCTGCACAATGATTGAAATTACTACGAACTTTTCAATGCTTATAGTTATGGTAAAAGCTGTTAAAAATATTCCACTACATTCCAGAGAGACAGCACAAAAGAGCATAACAAGCTCAAACTCGATGAGAAATAAACAAATCATAAGGTTCAAAATTACTTGAGGAATTAAGGGTGGTGGGATTATGCTCCTTCTGTTAGGGCTAGATTCAGCTTGGTGGCGCTAGGTCATCAAGAATGGGTTCATTCACCTAATTGATTTGTTGGGTTCATTGCAAACTTGCAGCAATGGATTTAATCATGTTTTATGGTTCATGACTTTGTTCTGCTGTATGCGGTTGAGACTCAATATTGTTCACCTTTTTTTTTTGCAGATGGGTTCTTGTCATAAGTTAGATCATTTGTGGAGTTTACTAATAAACTATGAGGCTAATGTTTTGTACACTAGGGAGCCCTATTGTTCAGCTGCTGCATTTTGGATTTTTTAAAAGACGCTAAACAGTTGTTATTTTAGGCATGTCTAGTGGAAATAACCATTATGTTATAGACTTGTCCAATTGTTCTCAAACTGGAATTTTATGTGAGTTTATCAGTTTGAGGACAATTTTGTAATTTTATGGGAGTCTAAACTGCAAAATATAACCGTGAGTTTAGACTTACATAAAATTGCAATTTTGTCCTCAATTGTCCTCAAACTGCAATTTTATGCGAGTCTAAACTGCAATTTTATGTGAGTCCTACAAAATTGTTCCTAGATAAACTGATAAACTCGGGACAATTGTAAGCAAGTTAACTTGATTGTGAATTTGTGATACCTACAGTCCTAAACTCACGGTTTTGAGTTAACTTGAAGTTTGACAACCATTCATGTGATTCATACAAATAAGATATAGAATCTTTGAACATGTATGTCCCTCACAAAATATGCATAGGTTTATATGGAACAGTCATAAAATCGTTGTACAATGCTACCTGTATGTCCCTGCTCCAATCAACAGGATCACTAACTATGAATGCTGCTTGAACCCTTTCAGAGAAGACATCAATCCTTGGCGCTTTCGCATCAGACTTTGGATTCTGAGTGGCAGCTAGCTTGGTTGTCCATTTCTTGTATGGTGCCAGTGGATCGATGTTTTCAAAGCATGATGCATATTCATCTATTGAAATAACATTTCTGAAGATAAAAATCAACACGAACCAAAAAAATTTAAGACATTGAAGATGAAGTTTGATTAATATTAACAAAATCATGAAAAATCAAACAAGCCAATTATCTTAAAATTTAAAACCTTACTTAAAACCATATTCAGACATCACAGCAGCAGGTTCTCCTTTTCCCACAGCAATAATGAGTTTATTCTCATAACTGATAAACAGAAATTCTATAAGATAAATATAATGCAACAAAATAGGCTTGAAGACTCTGTAGTGCATGTTAACCTTGCCGGTTTCAGTAGGTAATCATATGCAGCTAGATCAAATAAAATGCATATGCATACCTATTAACCAATTTTCTAAATGGTGAATGGCCCTGCAAAACCTGCATAACGTTCGCATTTCATTAAGGGAAGAACCTCTGCAATTACAAAAAATAAAAATACAGTACAACAATGTGAAAAAATAGTCTCCTGCTCCCACTTTTGAGAGAGATATGCACGCAGAAAACCAACCATAAAAAAGAACCTCACAAGAATATATCACCTTCGGGGGAAGAAAAAGAATTGTCACTTACTATAGATTACTGCATATTTCCAAAATCAGTAATTTCAAATTCTCCGAACTCCTAACCAATCTTTCCAATTCTAAAAGAATTTTGGATGCTTTTATGTTCTTCAGAGATATTAAATGCATTTACGGTTTCATTATTTTCAGTGATGCATTCTTTACTAATAGGGGTAGGTAAAGCAAAAACTATTTCAAATTTTTTTTAGCAAAAGAAAGGGTTGCTATGCAGCATTGTTAAAACCTTCCGATGCAAAAACCCCCCATTTGGGAAAAAACATCTAGAAGAAAAAAGAGAGCTCCCCACAAAAACTCTTTCAATATACCTGTGAAGATGAGACATTTATACCCAATAGTTGACTCAGCTCCGAGGTTCTTTTAGCTTCAGGATAGCCACCACCTGTGTGAAAATGAAACTAACATTAAAACAAAATATTTGCCTAGTGCTCCTTAATTGGACCACATCAATGCAAAAAGGAATTTCATATATAATCCATCTAAAGATTCTGAATTGCATTGAACGAAACGGACAAATTTAGGAACAATGGTAAATAGCACAAATAAAATTAGAGGAAGAACTCACCATTTGTGAGGAAAACGTATGGAATTTTCAGTCTACCTGAAAATATAAACAGATCAACAAATTCATCAATCGGTGATTGTAAATAAGAAATAACACAGAAATGGATACAGAGAGTTTGCTTTTCTTTTTATTTTCTTCTTGTTTACCATCGGCGTCGTATAATCTTCTCAAGGCTTCCGAAGAACCACCGACGGGAGAGTTTCCGAGCAGAATGACGCCGTCGATGTCGAATGCAATGCCGAATGAAGGCCTGTTGGTGTTAGATCAGTTATTGAATCCGAAAATCATGAAATTAAGAATGCAAGCAGAACGAAAAGAGAAGTATAAACACGAGGTTTCACGAATAACGAACTGTTGTAATTGCTGGGAAAATGAGTGTGAGAGAAGATAGGAAAATGCAGCGCGTTTTCTTGTTTGGCTCTGTCGTAAAGCATTGGTTAAGAGACGGAAGCTCATCGTCTCGGTGGTTTTCTCCAACTTCAAAATCAGAGTAGAGTACGAGAGGAAGAGTTCTTTTTTTGGGTCGAATAGTTTGATTTGGTTAGTTGGAGGGTTTTAAAAACTGAACCGATAGGAGTTGTTCATCCGGTTAAATTATGACCCGAATCCTTATACGATTCGATTATTTCAACGGTTAAAAGTGGTTTCATCCGGTTCACCAAAAAAAAAGTGGTTTTATCCGATTTTGAACGGTTTTAAGCAGTTGAACCATGACCCAGAAGTCTCATCGGTTCAATGTCCAGTTCGGTTTTCAAAACACTGGTTAGTTGCTCTGGTCTTTGGTTACCGAATGTGTCAAGCGGCCGGGTTGGAAAGTGGAAACCATTGTTTAGAAATGGGGTGCTTTTTTTTGCAATTTTTTAAGAATACATTTTTAAAACTGAACCAAAAAATGCATTGTCTCTTATAAAGTAGATGGGAGGTAGTAATAATTTTGGCTTGAAGTTAACTTTAAGCTAGAGGTGGGAATAGATTAGACTGATCGACAAGAGCCTATGGCCCAGCCTACGTCAGGCCCAGGCCAAACCAGACTTTTTAGTGAAAAAGGTCCGGCTACTGATCATTGAAAAAACCTTTTAGGCCTACTAGCTCAGTCTATTTAAATATAAATAATATTTTTATTACCATTATTACATTAAATTTTGTAAATATTTTCTATTAACTTAAACATATTGACCTACATCAATTTTAGACATATTTAAATTATTATTATTATTATAAGATAGAATTAAATTGGATGTCATATAAAGATATGTATCTAAAATGTTTTGTAAGATCTTAAACAAAAACTTAATCTCACTAACCTATTAGTTTTTTAGTTTATTTACAAAAATACACACCATTGTAGACTTTCGTAAAAACCAGTGAAATAGAATTTTAAACATGCTAGATCTAAAAGTTGGGCAGGGCAGGGCAGGTCAGGGAGGGTTAGGAACTGACTTGTGATCATTTGACACTTTTGGTGCCCCATGTTGTATTTTGATGTGTTTGTTCAATGCTCCAGCACTGGATGCACCTGCATTAATATCACAGCAATGCACCTGCATACAAAACAAACTACAATGCTTAAAGAGATATGCCTCAGCATTCGTGGCAGTGAAATGCTCTAGCATTCGAGTGGGAAATTACTCCAACCATGAAGAATCCTCACTCAAGGGAGCCACCTTTTGAGGACACTTGTCAATTCGCTATAGGACCCCTTCTCTTTAATAAAGCAAATATCCAATCTACTTTTTGAGGCACATGGATTTAAAAGAGATTAACTTCTCCAAAGAAACCCAACCATGAAGAAACCTCATTCAAAGGAGACACCTTTTAGAGACACTTGTCAGTTCACTATAGGACCTTCTTTCTTTAATAAAGCAAAGGTCAAATCTACTTTTGAGGCATGTGGATTCAAGTGAGACCAATTTATTCTCCAAGTAAACTTAACCTTCAAGAAAGCTCACCCATGAAGTCTATAAATACTCTACATCTCCTCATTCACAAGTAGACCAGAATTCACTCGTTAAAATCATATTAGAGCTGGTTTCGTTGGAAGAGGAATAACTTGACAACTTCTTCCTTCACCTTCATGCAACTACGTGATGCGCAAGGAATGCTCCCTGCACAGTGCAAATAGAAGCGATGCTCCAGCATTACGGGGGTGATTTATGCAAAGGATAGACATTATATCTTGAAGAATAAGAAAGCTACCAACCTTGTTTTTGGCATTTTTGTTTACTTTAGTGACACGGGCTTTTCCCATGTTGATTATTCCACGAGCACCCTTACCAAGTCTACCTTGCATTTCCAAATACAGGAAAAAAACTCCAGAAACTAACAGTAGAACACATATCATCACCAATTCGGGAGGGTCAATGCCTAGAACTTTTTGCTGAACAAAATGAATACAAATAAGAAAAAAAATAGTATAAAATGAACTTATAGCTTAAGTTAACAAATATAAAAAATGATAGACATTATTTATAAAAAAAGGAATAAAAAAACTACCAACCTTCTTTAGTGCATTTTGATCAACTTTAGTGACATGGGCTTTTCCTATGATGACACGGGACCGTTACCACCGGAGCCGTCACCAAGATCGGGTTCATCTCGCACTATCCAGGCCAGATACAACATACATCCCAAAAAACAACAGTGTCGGAACAAATCCCATCAATTCCCGATACCAAACCTTTTCAGGAGAATATGTAACAGGTACATAATCGTGAGGGTCAATGCCTAGAGCTTCTTGAGCTTTCTCTAACTTTTTCTCAAATGAGTCAACACTTCCAATATTGAAATAATGTTTATATTGGCCTCCATATCCCTTTGCAGGAAGGGTTCCTTCGACTACTTCACCATCTTTTTGATTACGGGGAGAGCTCCTTACATATATTTTGGCAACCCATTTGTTTGACACATAGATGTGATCTACTAAGCCTGGTTCCAAAAGCTTATTTTTAAACTCCTGAAAGCTAATCTGCGGATAATCATATTTTGGTCCACATTATTAGTAAGAATTTTTTTGACAACACATTATTAGCAAGATGATGATGATGATATACATACACTTTCAATCATATAATCACCGTTAATAGGTGACTTTTAGCCAAATAAAATAAACTAAGTAATTTCAAGTCAAGTTAAAATTAGCAGTTACATTTAGCCAAAGAAAGTTAACTGATTAAGGTCAAGTTAAATTTTTCCATTTAGGAAACTCCAAGTTAAAGTCCTTTAAAGAAGGAGAATAAAGACTCCAAAGTCTAAACATACATACAAGAAAGAAATCATGAGAGCTACCAAAGGAAGTACTAGAAGAAGGTTTCAGCAAATATAGTATTTATAATTATAATACAAAATATAAAACTCAAATCTAATTTCTCATAATCACTTTTATATTTCAATTTTTTCCCTTTTATCAAAGAATGAAGATCATAGTGGCATAATGTTGAAGCACTACAATATTCATTTCTTATGAATTTGAAATCATTGCCGTGATCATGTTACCTCTTTTCCTTTTCTTTTCATCCAAGCTGATGCCATCATCCACTACACTACTTGATTTAGTGAGAAAAGGTACCACTCCAACTTGTAAAAAGGCACGTTATCTATGCTTGCTTGTTGCTGCAAAGTGCGAAGCATTATTGTTAGAAAGAGTGGGGTCCAAGGAAATTCATTTCATGCATAACAATATTCCCCCCTCCCCCCTATTTTTCTCTAAATACAAATAGAAGGAAAGACTTCAATAAGGAATTTATTTTTCCCCAAAAAGTCAAATCCCCTCAATTTGGAGGAACTAAAAAAAGCATTGGAGGAGGGTTTTGGAGAATTTGGAAGGGCTTGGGCAAATTCTTCAAATCATTTACCTCCTTTTATAATAGCCTTAAAATTAAAAATATATTAATCATAAGCATTCTCTTATCATTATCTACAGAACTACTCTCTTAATGAAGGTGCAATATTTCTATGGCTTTCTTTTTACTCCCCTCGACAAAGCTCTCCCCTCCAAACTCCCAAACAGGGCCTAAGAGTGTGTTTGGTTTAAAAGTGAAAGAAGGAAGAGAGAAAGAGGTGAGAAATAACGTAGATTAGGGGTGTTGTTTGGTGTAAGGGAAAGAGAAAAGAAATAGAGAAGAGAGATATGTGTTTCTTGATTCGATTGAAGAGAAAGAGAGAAGAGAGAAATGATGCTACTTTTGAAAAGACAGAAACACTCATAAACCAAAAAATATATATAATTGTTCATAAAGAAATAGAGAATAGAGTAATGTGTTTCTTGATTCGATTGAAGAGAAAAAGAGAAATGATGCTACTTTTGAAAAGACAAAAACACTCCTAAACTAAAATATATATAATTATTCATTTGTTTAATTAATTAAATTTTTATTTTAATTTAATTAACTTAATATATCATTTAATTAAATAAACTAAACTAATCATCCCTCTCTTCACAATTAGAGATATTACAAAAACCACTAAACTAATCATCCCTCTCTCTTTCCCATTTCCCCCCTTAACCAAATTAACATGAGAAAATCACTCTATCTTCCCTTACTTTACTTTTTAAAAACTGTTTTATGTTTTATAAAAAATAACAAAGAGCAAATTTATTCTTATAAGATTTTTAAAAACTAAAACCGTTTCTAATAAGAGAGTTCAAAGATTCTCTAAGCATTTTCCCGTCAAGAAAAAAAAATTCTCTAAGCATTTTCCTTTAGTTATTGTATGTATATTTAGGATATAGGCATTCTTCTTACTTTCTCTCCACAATTAGAGAGATTACAAAAACAACTAAACTAATCATCCCTCTCTCTTTTCCATTTCCCCCATTAACCAAATTAACATGAGAAAATCACTCTATCTTCCCTTACTCTCTCTTCCTGGATTGTACCGCAGTTGAACTGCTTTGAACTGTCAATTTACTCGGGGTTGAACCGCCCGAAATGCATTTTTTGCTTTTTTTATTAACTTTTTCCTCAAAAGTTAATATTTTTTATTTATTTATTAATCATCGGTTCATCCATGGTTGAATCGAGTGAATTTGTTAAACCATGACCTGGAGGTCTCACCGATTCAATCTTCGGTCCGGTTTTAAAAACATTGCCCACGAAGGAAAGTTATGTTTTAATTAATTGTGTAAATAAATGTTAATTTGGAAATATATTTATTTTACCCTATTATTATTAATTAATAATATTTATTTATGTGATTGACTTAACAATATTTACTTATTTCTGTGCTTCTATTGAGAATAAAAATACGAGTGATTCAGAAAAGACTTAATTTTTTTTTTTTTGGTGATTGGCAGAGGTGAGCTCCTCTCCGCTTCTTTGTTTTTATGTATCTCTCAATAGAGAATGAAATGCTAGGTAGTTTTTGGTAAAAAAGTTTATGCATTGATATTTTTTAATTTTATTTTTTTAAAAAGAAAAGGGATATTTTAACATATATTTTAGAAATAGAAAGGGTGACAAAATAGAAAAGGGGATGTGCAATTACTTGTAGCCCATTTTTATTGTTTTCGTAGATTTGGGCTTTATAGCCCATGTTTGTATGACCCACGAATTTAAGGTGGTGGGGGGCTATATGACTAAAAAGGGGGTGTAAGCAAAAAACAGATTTTTTAATTTCAAAACAATATAGAATATTAAAATGAGAAGGACATATATAATAAGGTAACATCTAGTTTTGTGGAACCCTAATCTTCCTCATTAGGCGCAGGACTAATCTCATGAGAGAGAGGGTGAGAGACTTTCAAATGAGTGAGAACTAATCTACTAGTTTTGTATCACCCCCTAATCTTCCCTCATCTAGTTTACGGCTACTCACAAACCGACGACGGCGACACCGCGTACGGTGGCCGGAGGTAAATTCAGTTTTTTTTTGCTTTTTCAGACCTGTTTTGTCTTTTTCATCTAATCTTTGTTTAGGATTTTTAAACCGCCAAGTCTATTTCAATGTCTAGGTTCTGGTTTATCCCTAACTTCATCTCTTTTCTATTCTATTTCCATTGTTAATTTTATTCTGATTTTTTTAACCCCTAATCCTGAGGTATAACCCACTGATTATGTTTATTAGCAATTAGCATGAGGATTTGTTGCATAATCTCCTTAAATAAAACTGACATTAGACTAATAACCGATGAAATACGCACCTAAGTAACAATAAGTCAATAACAGTATCGCAGACTAATTCCTTTCAATTCAAAATTAATTGTTGTAGCACATAAACCCTAAATAAGGAAACCCTAATCCCTAAAATCACCTAAATTGTGTCTAAAAATACAGAAAAGTAACAAAACCAACCTAGTTTCCAAGCCTCTGAGAAATATCTCTCCTTTTATCTACTGCTTTTGCTTCCCTTTTGCTACCAAGATCAACTGTGGTCAAACACTCTAATCTCTGTTTTTTTGATTGGGTATTCTGAATCCTTTTAGCCTCTATTTATAAGTGTGTTTGTGTAATTAGAAATTTATTCTGCCATCACGGTGATTGATGTAAATTGATTCCAATCCGCTCTATTTCCTATTTTATAAATAGGTTTAGCTTTTGAGGAGAGAAGCTGCTGCTGGATGAAGTACGGTTTGGGCCTGATCATGAATTTTTTTTTTTGTAATTTTTTAGTTTGTGGTTAATTATTTTTGTAATCTTTAATTTTTTTTATGATTTTCTATTTTTGTAATTATGTAAATTCTGTAACTCTTCAATTTTTGGCAAATTTTAACAATCATTTTTTTTAATTTTATGTTATTTTTATTTATTTATTCTTTTAGAAGAAAAAAAGGATTTTTTTGGTCAAAAGTCAAAAAAATTGCCTATAAATTCTGTTAACTATTACATCTTTTATAAAATGTATGAATAAGTGTTTAATAATTGTCTATAAATTAATTTGAGCTAGTCCAATAATTGCCTATTTCCACGGTAAAACTCTAGGAGTTTGAAAATTTAGTTTCTAAAATTAACAAAATTAAAAATTGATTTATGAAATTGAAAAATCTTTAACGTCATATACTTATATCCAACAATATTAGACACTAAATAGGTTCATCCAAAACGACCAATATAATCAAGATTTTTCAATTTTAAAAACAATTTAAAATATTGATAACCTTTACATAATCAAAAACGTATTTTTATTATTTTTAATATTTTGAGAATAAATTTGTTATTGTTATTTTGTTATTGTTATTTTTAAGGACCAATTTTTATATATATTTAACTTAGTTTAAGGACTTTCTTACCATTTTTATTAATTAGTTCAGAGACTTATTTATAAATTTTGAATGCCACATCAGCATTGACTATATAATGAAAGAACTTAATTGAAAAAACTATAATTGTTCAAGGACCCAAGCACGACTTTTTTTTGGTTTAAAGACCTATTTAAAAATTCTCAAATAATTAAACTAAAAAAAATTGGACCAAATGCCAAAAAAAAATGGACCAATATCCTTAATTTTTTTTTGTACAAATTGGTATCTCTGTGCGTAACAGTAGAAACTAATTATCCGAGCAGGACTCCACTGGATAATAAAACTCTCCATCACGATTTTTAACATTGACTCTTCGAGGTTGACTCTTCATACAAACTCAATACAATACATATCACACTCCCGTAGGAAAGCTAGCAAGCAAGCATTTTAGCAACTATTTCGTTTACCCGAAGATCAAGAAAAAAAAGCGTATTGTTTTCGGCGGGAAATTGCAGAGGAAGGGCCAACAAGAATGGCGAACAAGCTCATTAACCAAATGGGATTGCCCAGATCCATCTCCAATATCTTCACTGCTCGGAACATTATCACCGCCAAGGTATGTCAATCGTCCCTTTCCTCCTTTTCCCTTTATATTCGCTTTTCGTTTTTGCTCATAAATTTTGCAATACATGTTCAAATTCAAATCACTCACCTCTCCCACTATCAATTTCCATTACCTATTACATGAAACCCTCATGGTTAATCGGCATTCAGTACCGATTCCCTTAATTTCTTCGCACGTTCAAATTTTCTCTCCGTTTAGTTGCTGGTTCTCATCTGCATTAGCTAAATAGATTCGGTTTTTGCTTCTACATTGAATTGCGAGTTTCAATTTTTTGAAGTTTTATCGGCTTTGTTCTTCGACTACCTTGATTCACTTGAGGATAAACTAATGATGAATTTTTCCAAGTTTTTATCATCTATTATTATTTTTAAATCGCAGGATGCAATATCTCTCACTGAATATGAGTTGATGGAATTGTTGGACGTTGGGATGGCAGAAGTAACATCTGCATTGACACACATTAGCAAAGTCGTGTGTCCACCTTATCAAACAGTATATATACATGCTCATCTTTTTTCCCTTTTTAGGTTTTTTTCCTTTCTTTTGCTAACTTTTATTTTCTCACGAATTACTGAATTTTATGGCAATACTGTAATAGGCATCACTTTTGATGGAGCAGCGAGTGCGCAACGAGAGTTTGGCTGGCCATCTTCCTACTCGTTTGAAAGGGTTGGATGAAGCCTTGTGTGGTGGTATACCATTTGGTGTTTTGACAGAGTTGGTTGGTCCAGCAGGAATTGGCAAAACACAGGTATATTATTAGTTTTGCAACATTTAAATTCACATCTGGATGCCTTTCATGCCTTTCAGTTTTTGATTATGTTTGGAGTATTTTCATTTATCATTAATCAGGATGGGCGAATTTTATGTTGCAGTTTTGCTTGAAGCTCTCATTGCTGGCTTCGTTGCCGACTGATTGTGGTGGCTTAGATGGCCGTGTGATATATATTGATGTTGAATCCAAATTTAGTTCAAAAAGGTAGCTGAAATATGGGCTTTGAGTGCTTTCAGTCATAGTGATGCTATTTACTATCTTGTGTTTTGATTAAAAAAATATAGTACCTTTCACTCTTTTACCCAGATTGATAGAAATTGGAATGAAGAGTTTTCCTGAAATATTTCACAAGAAGGGAATGGCACAAGAGGTGTGTAGATTGTTTCTTTTTTCTTTTCTTATATTTCCTTTTGTGTAGGTTTTTTATCTCATCAACTAGAAATATCTAGGAAGTAGTAACTTGATGAAGATTATCTTTACTTGACATATCACAGATGGCTGGTAGGATACTGATTTTGCGTCCTACATCACTTTCTGAATTTGCCCAGAGGTGCGAAGTTCCACACGACTTGATGGTTGTTATTCTCAGCAACAACAGTGATGCTAAACAAAATCAAAAGAATGATATATGAGAACTGTAGGATAATTAGGCACCATATTAATAGGTTAAAAGATGGGAACTTACTGATGAAAGAGATGGAGGAAATATCAGCACTTGAAGATTGTCATGAAAAATATCAAAGCTTTTATTCAGCACAGAGAAAAATAATTTAAACAAAATGTGATAAACTAATGGTTTTTGCTCTTAAAGAAAAAAGAGGACTGAATGCGGTTGTGTTACGATAGTTACCTTCAGAACGGAATGGAATATTACTAGATGGGTTTAGTCAATATCATTCTCTATTTTGTTCTTATATCTGTTTGTCCTCTTCCCAGTTGAAGTAGATTAATGATATTGATAAGTCATACCTACCCTGTCAAGACTGCGTTGTCCCTTGTCTGGAAAAAATGCATGTAGAGGAATACTGCCATTTTATCGGTCTTTTTAAGGTTGTTTTCACAAACCAAGGAAAGTAATACATTTTGTTGTTTTTGATAAAATTATTAACCTTTTCCTATGATACCCATGATTGTTCATTACTCATCAAACTTATTTCTCTTCTACAATAAATAATTAAGGGTATAATATAGAAATACATAATTAATATAACCTTCAATTATCAAATGACAAATAGAAAGGAACGCATATTTTCTTAAAAACCGACAAGTAAAAAGAAATAGTGGGAGTAATTAATTACTGTTATTAGTATCTGTATTTTGAAAATCTCTTCAAAGAACCGTATTATTAAATGGGAGTTCTGTGATCAAAGCTGATCACTAGTTTAGAAGTGGGATAGACATGCTGATTTGGTTTCTTTTAGTGTTGAAGTCTGTTTCTGATTCATGACACTCTAAACGTATCTTCTACTTTTCGGTGTCAAACTTGTTGCTTATAATAACATGCTGCTGATTATGCTGATAGGATCTGTCATAGCTTCTATTTTATTCTGCCCTTTCTTTCTATGTTTTTATAAGAAAACTGTATAAAATAATTTGTTAACGTTACCAGTTTGCACCGGATCAAGGTATCACTCCTCCAGCAACAAGTGAAGTTACTCATCGTTGATAGTATGGCTGCTCTAGTTTCAGGGTGAGTTTAACTTTTGGGCAATGATTGTACTTTGTGAGTAATGTAATCAAGGATGATCTCTTAAATGTTCTTCAAGATTGTAATTATTCTTTGATAAGCAACAGTGTCCAATTAGGAGAGTATATACGAGGGGAACTAGGAGATCTGAGGATCCTAACCTATGAATTTGATTAGTTAAATCAGTTACATGGTGCAACAGAACAACTAACCAACAATGCTGGCTGCATGCTCCCAACTATTCTCTTAATCAGGTGAGTGAAGCCATTTGATCAACACCTCAAATTCACCTGCAGAATGTTCCCTCGTGTCAACCAACTCTCCAGTCCCCAGGCTGTACCTTCAACTCATGCTAACTCATGCTTATTTGAAAGCATTGGGCTAGAGGTTGGGCCTCCTGATTTGGGTCTAGGGCTTTTTTAACAAGGAGACATCAAAAACTGGGTGGATGCTGCTGTGATGAGGCAATTGTAACCTGTATGCAACCTGTCCAACCCTCTCCAGAACCTTATACGGCTCATAAAAATAGGGACTTAATTTAGCATTTGTTTTTTCCCCCTTAACTAAAGGCCTTATTTTGTAAGGCTTCAGCTTCAGAGAATCCTAGTTGCATACTTGAGCAAATTGCCTCTCAATTCAGCTAATAACTCATTATTTGCCATGTCAGCTTATTTTGGGGGAGTTTGGAACTTGGAAGAGCTATTTGGGCTTATCTTATGACATGCATTGCTCGAAGTGTTTTGAAGAGTTATGAAACTTATGATATGCTCATAAGTTGTATTTAGCTTATTTTTATAAACTTCCCAAGATAGGTTATAGAAATAATTGATTCAAAGCTTATGCAAAGGTTTACCCCCATGTTCTCTTTGATTGTGTAAATAGTTTATACATAAGCTTTTATATGATAAGTGTTTACCCTAATCCATTAATACTTCTTCAACCTTAGAGAGAATAATAGTCTTTTTGATAAAAAAAAAAGGAGTTTCCAATTTCCTCCGATGCCCATCCAGATACAAACTAGCCCTTCTCCTTCCAATCTAATGCGCTCCTTCGCCGCTGAATTTTCAGAGCCTTTCTCCCGTGTTGGTTCTTCCAAACTTCTTGAGCTTAGCTACGTACAAATCTCGCTGAGTCATTTCATTTTTTTTGCTCTCACCTTGGCTTAAATTGCTCTCTCCTGCAGTTCCAGGCCTCGAGCACCTTCTCCACGGACTCCAATCTTGCCACTGTGCCAACCATCTATCTTCCTTCAAACGATATTGCAGCTCCTGAATGAAGTTCTTCTGATACCAACTGATAAGAAATAGATCAGAAAAACAATTGGATTGAAATATCATCAAAGAAACCTAATTCCTAAATTTTGTACCACTGGGGTAGCAGAGCTAGGTTAGGATAGAAGACCTGGTGGAAGTACCATACCTGGTATTTGAGAGAGCTGCACTCTCCGACAACAATAATAACACTCTCATCTCTTGTATCCTTTTGCTTCCCTCTTCTAGTATTCTCAACTTGCAGTTAATTAGTTGTTTAGTTACACTATGTAACTGTCTTAACTAATTAAAAAGATGGGATCCCCTCCTTCTATCTCTCCCCATATATTCCTTCACAATTGGACGCGGCTGCTTATCATTCTTATGATATACTTCTATTTATGAATGTCTCTCATGCATAGAAACTGGTCAAATTTTCTGTTACAGTGAATATGATTCCGGGGCTTCTAGGCAACAAGCAATGGGTTGGCACATTTCTTTCATCAAGTAAGAACCATACCATCTTTACTGTTATATTTGGTGAGAATTTTGTGAAGAGGAATTTACACGCCTCTTCCTTGAGGCAGTACTGATTTTGAACCTGCCTAGGTCACTTGCTGAATTTTCACGAATTCCAATTGTATTGACAAATCAAGTAAGATCTCAAATTGGCGATGAATCTCTTATGTATTCCTTTCAAGGTATGGTGAACAAATTATAATTTATATTTGAATAGCTTTAAACTAGTAGTTTAACATATCATTGGCCATATTAAGCAGCACAGAGCCGCTCTACAAAAGAAGACAATCCCGCTACATATGATTCTCATCTTGTTGCTGCTTTGGGAATTAACTGGGCTCATGCTGTGACCATCCGCCTTGTACTTGAATCCAAATCAGGTTGATTGATTTGCACTATTTGTGCCCTCTTGATCTTAAATGTATTTTTCTGTAACAAAGTTTGCATACATGCCACCTGGACTTACATGATTGGAGGAGGTGGGGATTTGGATTGATGTCGTAAGTTGAACCCATGATAATGACTTCCTAGATACCTGGATTATATTAATAGCATGTTCTAGTGTGGTTGGAGGCTTCCAACTCATTATTTGTTTGAACAAAAGAAAGAGTGAAATCAGAAATTAATCAATCCTTAATAATCCATCATTTTCATTCTATTAAAATATGAAATCTATGGGGGTGTTTTTATCAAATGCCTCATAATTTAGTAAAAAGTGTGAATAATTGTTATATACAGAACACTACCTGATAGCCATTTTATTTATTTATATTTATATGACATTGTTAGTTGATTAGTTCCTTTAGCCAATCCGACAAATTGGAAAAAGGTTTGGATGTTATTTTGTTGTTATTGCTGTTGTTTAATTTGGGTATGTTTGGACTTATGATCAGGCAATTTTGTTTTCAATACAACTTGTAATTTTTGTTTTGCTAAAATAGCTTTGATTTTCTTCCTAATTGTCAACCAAAACCAAGTACACACTAGGTTTTTGGGTCAAGTATAAATGTCGTACAATAAGTAAAAAGCCAACCCAAAAGCACTCTCAGGACTAACTAACACACAGCATAACTTAGTTCAATGATTCTATTTCATATGGGATCCCTTAAATTTCAATGTGCCAACCACCGTTTATTTTTTACAATATATGATTGTGATTGTATTAAAATTTTGAATTTCGCTTCTTGCAGGTCAAAGGTTTATTAAAGTAGCAAAATCTCCCATGTCACCCCCTTTGGCTTTCCCTTTTAGCATAACTTCGTCAGGGATTGTTCTGCTTAATGATGATGGGATGGAGATGAAAGGGTCAGAAATAAACACTATTCACTGCCAAGGTTTGTCATTGGGCTTACTTGATGTTAGTTCTGCTGAATGCATTTTAAGAATATTTGGAAAGATTAAGCCAGAGCCATACGTAGAGAGTGACATTCACACCTAGTTCTCTATTTTTTTTTATGTAAGCATGAACTCCATGGGAAAAATGATCTTATTCTGGTTGAAATTCTATATGTATTAAATGTGACAAATAGGGGGTCTACATTGTCTTCTTGCATGAGTAAACAAAATATGGGTAGGGATTTATTTACATCAACTATAACTATTGACATACTTGAAACACTTTAATTACTTTGTATGAGCGTTAATTTTTATCAATTCAACTGTGGGATTGAAAGTTTCATGATAGAACTGGCACTAGAAAACAAAAAGAATTGAAATAGAGACTGTTGATTGTATGAATTGAAACTGAATACACAGTTATTGGATAGAACCAGAGTCTCCCCAAAGGACTACTCCCAAAATACAAGATAACCTCCAACCCCCTATAACTTCCATTATTACCCACTTTCTAACTGACGCCATCTGTCATAACAGCCTGGTTATTTGGGTTATAATCCCCTGTACCCCGCTTCTTTCGCCTAGCACAGACCCTCAATCGAGGGTTGTGGTCTCTATCATTTCATGAAGTAAATCAAGTTTACAAAATTTCATAAGTTCAAGAGTTAATTGATAGTAAATTGAACAATTTTTTAATGTATAATACTTATAATATAATATAATATGATATTAAAGTATAAGTAAATGTTTACTACTATTTTACATTCCTATGAAGACTTGAGTTATACTCCCTCCGCCCCATATTATATGACGTTTTGGCTATTTCACACAAATTAAGAAAAGTAGTTAATTTTGTATGGGAAAGAGAAATTGAGTTACTTTACAAAATTATCCCTCTTTAATGATATTGGGAAGATGAATTAATAGAATTGGAAGAAGAGAGGTTATTAAATGATAAAGGGTATGATAGGAAAAACATTAATGATGCATTGGTATTGTAAAACGTCATATAATATGTGACAACTTTTTTTGGCTAAAACAACATATAATATGGGACGGAGGGAGTATAAAACTTGGTATCCATGATTAAAGAATATCATATGATTCAGTGGTTGGACTAATTAATTATGCATTCTATAAGAAGTTATTTGATGATACAATTTGGTGAATACTTGTACTCTATCCCCTTTCCTTTAATATAGTCACTTTTCAAAGCATTACTGAAAAATTTGTATGTTTGAGTTACACTTTTTCTAGTGTTTCCTTTTATTGTTTAAATATATTAAAGCTTAAATCTTTACTTACTGATTTTGGAAGTCTGGTGAAAAATATGCAGGCCAAAATGCTTTGTTTAATTTTGAAGGGGTAAGGCTAAAGGCACTGATTAACAGTCCGTAGTATGGTTTTGCCAATTATCTGTTATGTACATGACATACTCTCCATATATTTTTGCTCATCTGCTAGTGAAGGGAAATAAGTTGGGACTACTAACACACTTCAGCAATCACTTCTTTTTCAGATATTCTGAGGTTAGTTTAATTATTGTCATTGGGATGTATATATTATTATTTAGGCTTTCATTCTTAAGTCGGATCTTTCATATTTATTTTTCCTAGTTGTATAACCGATAAAATTGGTAATAATGTTGATGATTTATGGCAATTTTTTCCATATTTATTTTTCTTATCATGAGATTATTTATGGTAGTTGAATCGAAAGTCTTTTGGTGTGTCTTAAAGCTACAGTTATATGAAGATGAACTGTGATTAAATTTTACCTGTTGATTTAGATCCTTATATCTAGTTGTGGACAGTTGCAGGTATCTAACTCTGCCATTGCGGCCACTAACAGTTATGTAGTCTTTGTACGGTATGTGATATATCTGTCTCTTGCAATTTGGCTTCTATTTTGGATCACCATCTTGTGCTTGTATGAGTGGGTTGTCTGGGGTCTTTATTATGAGTTATGAAAATTAAGTAACAAACATCTGCGTAGAGACTTTGGCTATGGATATATCGAACGGTAAATAGTTTGGAAACGTCGACATTAATCTAGCATGTACCTTGGTAAAATACCTAACGGCATGAAAAGGCCTAGATGTCTTGACTCAAGAGTGTCACTAAATACAGCTTCATGTAAGAGAGGTGCAGAGGTTTTTCTTTGTGTGGGTTTTGTTGCTTGAATTGCTGGAATATTTTACTGTTAAAATAAGTGAATTTAGATATGCTCGCAAAAACCTTTAAGTATCAGTCAATTTTCAGAAAAATTGAAATTTAGAAGTATCTATTAGTTGCCTTCACGTCTAAAAATATTATTCGTAGGTCGAAATGCTCGAAATCAAATATGATTAATTTCTCATCTCTATTGTTCAAAGATATATGAACTCATATCTTGTTCTTAGGAATGTGACAGAATAATAGGTGATTAATCCGTAAGTTTTTGGTAAAAGATGTACTCCCTCCGTCTCATTTTAAGTGTTATGTTTACCATTTTTCTCTGTCTTAAAGTAACTGTCACTTTAGAATCTCAATACAATATTTATTATTACTTTTCAACAATACCCTTACTTTAAAATATCAACAACCGTGCATTTGCTCTAACCAAGAAAAGTGTAAGGATGTTTTAGTCCTATCACATTTTTTTAGCATAAAAGTTAGCATAACTAATTATTTTCTTAATATCCGCGCATAACCATAAATAAAATGAGACGGAGGGAGTAACATTTTATTCATGTGGGAAAAGCCTCAACAACATTACATCTAGTGCAAACAAGCAGCCCACTAGCCACTACTTGGGTATAAGACATGATTAATGCACACTCAAAGGTTTAACATTAACCACAACTATTGGATTTCATATTCCCTTCGATCCTGCCTGTATACAGTCAATAAATAAATATCTTTTTTTATAAACAAATGTTAGTTGTTAATTAATTAGAGAGATGAAGAAATATTAGTTTCTAGGATTTAAACATCGGATCTTTGCACGTTCTACTTTGATGTTTGATGTCATTAGCTCACCAACTAAGCTACCACAATAAATAAATATCTAAAGTTAAATTGGGCTGGTATGAGGATGAAAACATGACGGGACTTCATAATAAAACGGCTAAGTATCAAGGTTTTACCATATTAAAAATAAAAATACAAATATAAAATATAGTGAATGGCCGACTCAACCGTGTTTTGATACTTAAAATTTAGAGGCAGGGAAGACGGGGTCTTTAAGCACTTACGAAGGTAATTACATTTACCTCACCCCATGGAGACTAGGGGGAGTTGAACTCGGAACCTCTCGGATACAACTCCTGTCATGCTCCACTAGACCAACCCCTTGGGGCTACTCTATTGTGTTGATGTATATGTTTATGGGTTTGTAATCTCTATATTCTAGTTTCATTTTTATCAATGAGTAACGTTATATTCATTTTGGGCTTTTTTTTAACCCCCTTAGACCCCGTAACCCCCACCCATTTTATCCTCAAAATTTAAATGAAAACTGTTTTTTTTGGACAAAAAAAACTATTTTTTTTTAAATTCCCACAATTATCTCAAAAGAGGATGATTTCGGAAATTATTTTGAAGAAATTTCTGGAATCACCTCAAAAGTGATATTTCCGAAAGTCAAACCGTCCTGAACCAATTCTCTTCGCCACTGCGCCACTGCAAAAAACACAAAAAAAATTCTAAAACACCTCTCTATTGAGGATGATTCTGGAAAACTTTTTTATTGAACTTTTCGGATTGAAGTGTTTCCGAAAAGTTCAACCACAAAGTGTTCCGGAATCATCTTCAAAATAGGTGTTTCCGGAAAAATTGAAAAATAAGCTTCCGGAAATACGTAAAAAAAGGTATTTCCGGAAAGATCAAAAATTTTCTTACTCTGATTTTCGGAAATATGTGAAAATGAGATGTTAGTTTTGGATTTTTATTGTGAATAAGGGTTTATTGGCCAGTTTGCGCAAAATAAGGGGTATATTAATATGCCTTTTGAAGGATCTAGTATAGGATGTTTATATTTTATTAGGATATGTACCATCTCTAAAGTTTTGGATTTATGTAGATTATGAGCCGATTGGAAGCTTTGTATTCCGATAGCTAATCCAAATTTATCGGTACACCTCTGATATTGTAAATATGAAAGGGGGTAAAAAAAAGCCTTCATTTTGAAGCCAATAGCACTTAAAGTGGTGGGGGTAAAAAAGCCTTCATTTTGAAGCCAATAGCACCTAAAGTGGTGAGAGATTTGGGTAAATCATGTGAAGTCATAATTTCAAATTCTGTTACTACCAGTGTACGCCACAAATGCTATTTTCTTGTCGCTTTGGTTTAGTGATTAAAAGAGAATAAAAGAGAATATCTCTCTACCTTGACTACTCAAGTTTCAACCCACGGCTAACACATGAAGAAATTAATTTTCTTAAATACATCTGAACTAACAGAAAATTCCTTTGCCATTATTTTTTTATTGTTAAACTTAATTATCAATACTATTAAACTAATTGCGTTATATAACCACTATGGTCTAGCGCAAGTGGTTAGTGGGTACGGTATGTGAGTGTTGCAAACCCCGGGGTAGAGAGTTATATTCCTATTCATAAAAATTTGCACAAATCCTGTAATTATTATTATTATTTGAAACAGTTGAAGTGTTCATATAATCCCATTATGGTTTTTCTGTGGTTTGATTATAGGTCTTACTTTGTGTTGATTATGAGTAGATTTCTTCTGGATCCTTTGTGTATATATCAGTGCTCTAACTCTCAGTGATTAATAGTCAATGTTGTGACTAAACATAGATATTTCTACTCCAACTGAACGAAATATGTGACTAAACATTACTCATTAGGTAAAAAAAAATACTGGTACTCTTTAAAAAAATATACGGGTACGAGAGAATTCTTTATGTGACATACTACATGACTTTTAATTTATTTCCATTCTTATATGAGCATTTTCTTTAGTTTTTGATACAAAATCTGAGATATGCAGGATCTCTGTTTGTTTTCATACATTGCATTGATTGTTAGTATTAACATGTGCATAATTGGTTATGAGGACTAAATGCCATCTGATTTATGACTGTTAGAAATGACTCATAAATTAAAATACCAAAACCTAGAACAGAATGGCATTATACTAAAAGGTGCAGCATGTGCTTCTTGATTAGATCAAAGGCCTATATCCACCGTATCATAATCTTAAAATATCTTAGGAGTTGCATTTGCATCATGACGATGATAACTTTTTAAGTATAGTTTGGATTTAGGATTTTAACAATAATATCTTGACATGTACTCCATCCAGATTCAGTTCACAAGTCACATTTCTTTTCCTAAACAACCAGGGGAAAAGAAGCCTTGTAATAATCATATTTAAAAAAACAAAAAAAATATACTAGGGATATGTTGCTTGTTCTCACTGCCTTCTAGCTTTGGGTTCTTAAAAGAAAATAATGGCGACAAGAAGCCAAAGATTCCAATCGATTTGAAGTCTTGATCTCTTTCTATGTTAGACTTATAATATTATGGCACATGATTTCAATTAGACAAATTGGCTTCTATAATTCATTTGTTCCCATGGCACTTAAAAAAGGTTATCAATAATACCACGCAAATCGATCTGACTTACTCAGAATTATATATAAAAGAAATGGCGAATGATTTCCAAAACCTTCGACTATATGTCTTTGAATCTTGTATAACTGATAAGTATAAGGTACATGCAATCAAACATTACTTAGTATTGATTAATACTAATATGGTTCCTGTTCTGATTGCTGCTCATTTTTTGTTTATTTATAAATAAACGTGGCATCTTAATCTCCTCGAATTTTTTTTTGCTGTGTCAATAGTTTATAGGGCAACCTTGTTAACATTTAATAATATTTCCAGTGGCATCATATTCGGTGGGCATGATCAACATTTAAATACTACTTTTGGTTGATGATTCTTTTCCATAGTTAATTGTTTATTTATTTATTTATTAGTTGTTGCCAACGTTTGGTGCGCTTACCTGAGCAGTTTCGTATATCCCATGCATGGCGCTGCAATATTATGCGACTGAAGAATCCCATTTATGATGAATTTGTTTCTCATTAGCGTTTCCCCTACGTTGTTCATAACTAAATGACACGTAAATTACTTCTTCCAGTCCTTTTGGTTAAATCGAGTTTAACATGTACGGTAAATTCTAATGTATCCACTTGAAAAAAGTTGGGTAACCTTTCCGAGAATAGATCTTCTCAAGTGACATGAGAGTCTAGTAAAATCTCCATCATCCATTCAAAGAGAAAAAATGTGTATATAAAATATTGATTGTTCATAAGTTATTACTAGCACATGTTCTATCAATTTATAATTCTCAAAATAATGAATGAGGACGCAAATTAAATTAAAAAGCTGAAGACACAATAAACTATGATTACATAATTATTTACTGTAATGCGGTAGAGAAAGCAGAAAGATGGGCATGGGAGTGTCTGTCTTTCTGCAAGTTACAATATTTGAAGGAAAGGTCATTTAGTAGCGAGTTGACAGACATATAAATATCTATGTGTATTCAGTATTGTCCTTTCATAGGAGTTATTTTTCAAAATTGCAAATTTACCCAATATTCTTTATTGTTATCCTAAATTACCCCGCTTTAGATTTGGACTTTAATTTCTTGTAGACTCATTTTTGCTTGGCAGTTGCGCATTTGTTTCTTCCTTCGTTATTATGAACAAACACCTATTTTTTGAAAATGTAATGCAATATGGGGTGAATCTAAAACTTTTCAAAGTTACTTTCCCAAAGTAGAAATTATCTTTTTTAAAATTACCCCGTAGATGGCATCTCACAAAACTACTCTTCTTTGGACAACTCACATGGGTAAACTTACCCAACTTTTTTCCTCGATGTGTTAGAATTCGTCATTCATGCTCTCAAGGTTGAGACAATTATTTTAACAGTGTTGATTCGAACAAAAAAAGAGAAAGCAAACATAAGTTGTGTTTTGAGGTTTTCCTTTATTTTTTGTCGAATTGACCTTGATTAGCTCACCATCTAAGAGCTGTCCAAAAAAAATTCACCGTATAAGTTGTGAGGATGATGAAGACCACAGACTTCTACTTACCCAAGGTGGTGTAGAGACTAGGTATTTTAAACAGAAGATAACGTATGCACATGACAAGAGTGTCGTAGATAAAAATTAGAAGATTGATTCAACTGAGAAAATGACCAATGGACACTAGAAGTTGTAACATCTAAAACTTTTAGCTCGTCAAAAATAAAACGCACCCCCTTGCTTATGCCCTATTCAATCATCTCCTGGATTGAAGATTTGCACATAACAAGAGGTTGAAGTGAACAAAACTGAGAAACTAGAATCACACACAACTAACCTATAAAGACAAAATTCAATGTAGTGTTAGCAATGCGATAAGCATTTGAAAGTGACAAAATAAGTTATGCAATAGCCCCAATGCCTCTTAAAGACATAAGAGTGTCATATGAAGCCATGACTAACAACACCGTATGAGGTACAGATTGAGGATACAATGGCGTAGATCATATAACATGAGATGAGAGGCCTAGAGTTAAGAATTATATGGAGGAAATCTAATGAACTAGAAGAAGACAAGCCTATGTTGGAAGAGGATTGTGATACAAGATAATTCTATAAAGCCCTTCAAATCATCCCCAGAGAGACAAAAAAAATCAGACAACTATCTTCTCTACGATCAATATCCTGTTTAAAAGTTCGTAATTCGGTAAGAATTTGCTAATCACAAAGTTTGATTATGGTAGAATAGAACTCTTGGGTGCGCATATTACTTTGTTTAACAGAACGGATATCCGATACTAGAAAAAGCCTAAATAACAATGAAGATTAGAGTCACAAAATAAAATAAATTGATCTCTATTGGCCTTTTTAAATTTTAACACTCAACGATAGATTTCAATTTTTTTGTCTCTAAATTCCATCGTTATTTCTACTTTTTCTGATAGTGATTTATCTTCTATTTTCATGCACTTACAACTTTTTCAAGAACTTCCTAGTCGTTACATATTTTGCTAGATAGACGCCCATCGATTACAAAATAGACTTATCATGGGTTGAGGTACTCTTTGTACCTCCTCCAATATATTTTGACTTATCTAAAAAAACAAATTAGAGTTATTGATCCAAGTGATTATCTCTGAGTTGTTTGCTTCCCAGACGTCCAATTTTTCATCAATTTTTTTTCCATCATTCAACTTAATAGAGGTTCGAGAAACATATCTTCACATTTTCTTTACCATTTAAAAAATATTTAAACACATAACTTCGATATGAATAATTTTTCCTCATCAATGGCACATTAATAGACAAAAAGGATCATCTTTTTTACCCCGCCATTGATACTATTATCAAGTATCTAAGAAAATAACAAATAAACAAAGTGTTAGGTCCAGACAAATAATGAAATTTATGAAGGTCAGCTGCCTGTCATATCAAGGGGAAAATAATACTAATTAAATTTAATACTAAAATATGACATTGTTAACAAGTCTCAACTACGTATCTTGTTGGGTGGGGTGGGGGCTGTGATGCGTAATAGGTTAAATGCGTCATTATGGACCATGATTGTGTCACCAAATTAAAAAAAAAACTTACTAAAATTGCTATACATATAAATTAAATTCTATATTTAAAATGTTCATTGTATATTGTATTGGGTAGATTTTCTGATTTTTCAATTTTGGACCGGTGGTCTAATCCACTTCATTGTCTGAATCTCTGTAAATTTATTCTCTGGTAAGGGTTTGGAGTACCCCTAATACTCCTTAATTTTATTTTGCTTTTAAAAAAATGGTTAATGTATAGAAATTAAACTCTAGATTTGGTCGAAAAAAGAAATTAAACTCTAAATTTTAGTTTCAGTGAATTGCAAATGTGACAGAATAGTTTGTTTCTTCTTTTCTAATAACAAGAAGCCCACTATTGGACAAAATTGGGTAAAAACAAAGAAGGCCTCCATAGTTTGTGGTTTTCTTTATTTTTTTCCTTCTGTAATTTCATGTTATCCCTTGATTTATGTGCTAGTAATTACAAAATCATTTCTTTTTTGTCGGCAGTCGAAATATCAAGTGTCATTCGAAACTCAAACACAACTAAGGTCTTTGGTACAAAATCCATTTCTTTTTAGATGTAATTTAAGGTTGTATTATTCTAATGAAATTGTAACCAAAAAAATGAAATTTATAAATTTATTACTACTTTTTTCAACGGTACATTTAAAAAATTATTATCCAACACATTTATTTCTCTCTATCTCCTTCTCTATGATAAATGTAAGTTTAACCTATCAAAATGACAAATTAAAAGAAACGAATTTCTTCTTAAAAATAAAAAAGTAAAAAGAAACTTAAGTAATCTGTTCTATATTTTTTATGAGCAAAAATAGTCTATCTTAAGAAGTAAAATTGATAACATACATACAGACATAATGAAATATATAATATACAATTATTCAACATATAACAAAAGTTAAAGTGGATCCACACTTATTATGTTTTTAAAATAACATATTTTAAATAACATAATAAGTTGATTCAAATTTTCTCCAAACATAAAAAGTTAAAGTGATAGTTGACGCTGGCATAAACTATAGCGGTTAATATAATTTTTGAATGGTCAGTGTTTGATAATATATAGTTGAATATCTCCATTCCAAATTGGTAAATCTTTATTCCTAAAAAAACAAAGCCAGGTGTCCTCTCCTTCCATTTATTGGTAGGTTGATACTTGATACTGACTTCGCCTTATCTTCACCTCTCTGCACGGCACAAGGCACGCCCCACATATAATAGAAACAATCAACAAATATATATTATTTTTTTATAAAAAATCAACAATTATTTAATAATATTATAAGGAAGTAAGGAACAGTCCAAACACATTAACAATATGATTCTTAAACCAATAATTGGGGTTGAGGAAAGTTAAAAACATAATTATTCAAAAAATAAGGAAGTGCCCTACCTGTTATATTAAAGTGGAAAATGGGCATAAAATAATACTAATGATTTAGATTAAAATAATGGGAAAAATGGAAAAGTTTGACAAATCGACTTGATAGGATATTAAAGAATGCATTTCTATGAATGGAGAAGAAGCATCCACGTCTCTCCCTAAGTTTAAACCTCGTACATCTTGCCGACAACATACCCATCCAAAATCAAAAAAAAAAAGTAAACCTAATCCTTTTTTAGCATGTATAGTTGTATACTCAATTCGGAAACACATTGTTGTATTTATCCATACCCGTTTTATACCATGATAGTGGTATTCGTGTACGGTTGGTTAAACACATGCGATTTTGATATGGAGAACAAACAGATCAACTTATATTTAGGTTTAAATATATTTTAGTCTCTAGTAATTCTAGAATATAGGTGGTGTCTTAGGTTTATCGTCCATTATGATATAATCCGATTTGAGAGATTAGTCTATGTATTTGGCACAGAAAATACTCGATTTATGAAGAAAAAAAAGTATATAGGTGGTGTATGGTGTCTAAGTTGAGACACAAACTAAAGCTCTCATCAGTGATTAAAAACTATTTTCTATTACATGTTAGTATTACTACTTGTTTTTTCGGTAGCTAAAATATAAAATGAAATTTCAGGAATTTGGAATAGTACCGGTTTATAGTATGAAATCTCAGTCATGTATAACATATATAGCATATTAAATGGTCGATGTGAATAGTATACTAACTTAATTGATCCCTCACCCCTTGAAGTCGTTCTTTTTTTATATGCAAATATTAGTTGTTACTAATTAGTTAGGAGGGGATTTTAGTTTTCAGAATTTGAACGTGGACAATTCTTGCAACTCATTTATGTGTCTTATCTCGCCAACTGAGCTATCTTCTTGGGACTCCTAAAAGCCATTCCAGAAATGGTATTTTTTCTCTCTAAATATATTTTAACAAATATCTCAATTAAGATCAAAAAGTGTCTCGCGGTTCAACATCTTCAACAAGAAATATCTCAACTTTCAAAGGCAGTGGCTGATCCAGACTAATAGGTTTGGGGTAGAGTGCCACAAAGTAAAAATATTTTAGTTAAGAGGGGTGTGTTAAGAGTCCTACATCGAATGTGATATGGTCTGAAAAAGAGTTTATAATTAAGTGGGAAGTAACCCTCACCTTACAAGCTGATTTTTTGGGGTTGAATTAGGCCTAATCCACATTCTAAGAGTATATTTGATAAGAAATTTCTACCTTAAAATATAGAGGAGCTGCTTTCATAAAAGCTAGTTATTTCTTAAGTGAACGTGCAAAGTTATAAAAGATGCGAGAGAGAATTATCGATAGTAACTTTATTATTTTAATTTTTATTATTTAGTTTTTTTTTCTAACACTAAATTCACGCATTGTAAACCTTAGATATTTTGAGTTTTTCAGGATTCTAATTAAGGCCCAAAAAGATTTTTTATAAAAATACGATGACCTATTTGCTTTCTAAGAAATAAAAAAATACTAATTTGGCCATTGGTCAAAGGCGTCTTTAATACGACTACAATGTTGATAAAATTATTTTAAAAGAACTATTTAATTGATATTTGAGGATGGAATTGATTTTTTTTTTATTTCTCAGAGGTTAAGTAAGTTACGATTTTTTTGTCAAGTGCTAATTTGGGTCTCTTTTAATATTTTTTTATCATGAGATTATATATTTTTTAGATGCATATAATATTTTTCTAAGAAAATGTTTGACTTTTTATCCCCAATGTAAAATATAGTGTGATTATGTGACATTTGGTGTCACTTAATCCTTTCACATTAAAATGTATATATAGTATTTGTATTAAGAAAGTTACACACCATTTTGTCAAAAAAGAAAGAAAGTTACACACCACAATATTTAGCCAGCATAATATAGAGTGCACGTACTACAACAATTTTAATGACCACATTATATAATTAAAAAGGCATAATTTACTAAAGTAAACAAAATTGGAAAGACAAAAGCTGATTTGATGAGTAATTGACACATGCATCATATTTTCCACCCATATCTTCATCAGTAGATTTGTTTCTGCAATCTGGTACGCCATTGTTAATTGGTTGGACTTCGATTTTGTGATGCAGCATAATATTTCATCTTTGTTTCTCCACTTCATTCATGTGGGTGGTCCAATGAGATGTAGATGTGGTTTGGTGTTCATTTGGCATACTGTGGTTTGGGCTATTTGGGACTTGAGGAATAATTGTATTTTCTCTGGAGGTATTCCTGATTATGGGAGATGTTTTGACCAGATTTTATCTCTTTCCTGGCGATGGTTTCATCCAGGCTAGGGATTCTTCTCCCTCCTGCTTATTCAATGGTGGTTCGTATTCCCTATTAATTGCATTTCTATATAGGAGGTAGTTGTTTCTGTTTTGTTTTTATCCTTTTCTGGAGGCAGATATCCTTTGTATATGGGTGAGTACCCCTTGTACTCAGGTATTATTTTATTATATTATATTTGTCTCAAAAAAAATTAATAATGAAAACGTAATATTAACTTTATAAATCCAATATACCGTAGCACATAGATAGTTCAACTCAAGTAGCTAATAATACTGATTATTTATTAACATAAAAAAATATTGATTATTGATTAACAATTTACATTTAAGGTCGATTAATCGATGCAAAATTATAGATTTCGACTCGTAATAGTTTATACAGTTTTGTGATCTAGAATTATACACCTATAAGATTTTATTAATTTGAGAGTTTAACAATGCTCCAAAAGGACTAATACCATTCGACTAGTTGAATAGTGTATTATAGCTTAATTTTCAATCTCCTAATAGCGAACCAACACTGTTGGCCTAGTGGCTTAATCTACCCTAGAACACGGGGAATGGACCCGGTGCTCCCGGGTTCGATTCTCGCAGTGGGCAAACTCGGTGTTGGCCATTGTGAAATTTGATCCTAAGCACGAGCGAAGATTAGTCTTTCGTGGTCCAAACCAAAAAAAAATCTCCTAATAACGGTAACTCTATAAGAATTTAAATGTTTTTTTCCTGCTGTAAGGAAGAAAAAACATTTGAGCACTTACACTTTGTTTGGACACCACAAAAAAATGGTTATTAAAGAGGGAAAAATTCCTCGCTAAATGTTCCAAATTCGTCGCTAATCACCATTTGTGAGGGAATTAGCGAGGGACTTGTTCCCTCACTAAATCGCTCATCGCTAATCCATTACTGAAATTTATTGATTTTGAATCCCTCGCTAATTAGCGACAGACAGTTCCCTCGCTAATTAGCGAGAGAATCAATTTCCCTCGTTAATTTTGACTGTCACGTGTTCCAATTATGACTGCCACATGTCCCAATTTGAATGGCTTGTTTTATGTGTTGTTTTAATTTTTTTAAACTGTTTTTTATATATTTATTATTGTGGTGGTGGTGGTGGTGGTTGGGAGGAGCTATGTGGTGGTGATTGTGGTTCACTTTGTAGGAGAGAGAGAGAGATGGAGGATAGGTGCTGGTGTGGTGGTGGAAGGTGGAGAGAAGAAGAGAAAAAGAGTAAAGGAATTCATAGGTGAGAGAAGAGGAATTTACAGGGGAGAGAGAGGAAGGAAGAGGAGAGGAGTTCATGGTGGTGGTGGTGGTAGTGTGGTGGTGTTGGAAGGTGGAGAGAATTCGTAGTGAAAGAGGGAAAAGGTGAGAGAATAGGTAAGATGAAATGAGATTGTGTGGTTATTTAAAGCAAAAAAAAAAATTGCCCTTTGCGAGGGACTGATCCGTCGCTAATTGTCAGTTGGCATTAGCGAGGGACTGATCCGCCGCTAACAACAAATTCCACTTCCCAAGAACTTTGAGGAGTGGAAACAAATGTATTATAAATACATTTGCTAACCGTAAGTCTTTAATATAAATACCGTTGGATCTTTTACTTACACATAGTTTTTTTTATGAGACTTACACCTAGTGTCATATATATATATATATATATATATATGGTGCGGGTTTGAAAGAGGCTAAGCACGATAATACCCATACTCGAGCCTGCACCCATTTGTACGAGTTAGACATGTGCTTGATTGTCATCCCTAGATGCAGTTGTATATGTGTCCCTAAAATATATTGTACGTGCTCCGTATGATATGAAGCAGTAAAGTAAGAGGGATCACGCAAAACATGTAACTGCAGTGAAGGGCCAGCGAACAATGGCGCGTGAAATGCTGCATCTTTTTACTGGCAGTGGCACTTTAAAAAGGAAGACACCGAGGTTTCTTGTCTAATGTCTAAGTCTAAGCACAGGGACCACTATTCCAAAACCAATAACAACTTCTGCTGTTCTGCGTGCTCTTCTTGTATACTGTTTGTTCCCAAAACGCAATTTGAGCAATTGGCCAAGTGCCCATTTTTATAATCTTATATTCATTCATTTGTCCACCTTAACTTTATAAAATCATAAATAAAAATAATAGATTGGTTGCATATAATATACTACTTGTACGGTTCACTAGTCTCCACTTTTGCACAAAACGAGTCAAGATTTACTAATTAACCTAACTCTTCTTTCAAGTTCAGATTCACCACTAGCAACACTATTATTATATACAGATTATTAGAGCCTATGGATCTTAAATGTATATATATTGGATCTTTTTTTTTTGACAAGAATATATATATATATATATATATTGGATCTTAAATGTATATATATAACCATGTTTCTAGTAGTATCATCGCACACCCGAAAGTTTCACCTACCACTTTTCAACCTAAACATTGAAGAATTTCATGTTATACCACAAAACTAATTTGAAATTACTGAAATTTATTGATTTTGTTTGCTATTACTAAAGAAGTTAAAATTGTAAGAGTCCAAGAATGTAGCTGAGTTAAGAGGCATTGAAGAAGTGCATACATAAGAAGGTCTAGAGGCAGAAATTGTGGCTTATCTTTCTCAGATCGGTTTAATTGCCCGATAGGTTTTCTACAATCCTTGTGTTGATGTAATGGGTGGGGTACTCTTTTTCTTTCTTGAGTTTTTCCCAACAATCTTTGGTCCTGAGAGGTTTTAACGAGACCCCACGTTGATGTAAGGGTTGAAGTACCAAATTGTACTCTCCTTAATAAAATTGTTTGTTTATCTAAACAAAACAAAATGTCTAGAGTGTTCAAACCCCGAAACTAACATCTTCCCCTCCCCTAATTACTTAACAACTAACATTTGCTTATAAGTAAAATGCTTTTTTTATGCATCGTATAAGTAAAATGTTAAAATTGTAAGAATTGAAGAGAAAACTCTACTTTCACCAACTAGCTTGCATTAAAAATATCCAAACTTAAAAGTTTGAAGGTTTATTTAAATCTAAGTAATTAAAAGTCAATTATTAAATCATGTGCAATTCATTAAGCCTTATTAAATATGATTTTAACTTATTAATTAGTTTTTTATTTAATGGGAGGAGAGATATTAAAAGAAAGTAAATCCATAAAATAAATAACACAATGGATAATTAATAAGAATAGGTAATGAGGTTTAAGAGTTGAAATCCTCTCAATTTCTCACAAAATAAACAATTTCATTACTAATTTCTCACAAAATAAACAATTTCATTACTATTGATAAATGTTTAATATCTACTTTTTTTTACAAGTCTAATATCTATTAATATGTCCTATTTAAGACATGTGTGTATTTGTACACTCAAAATTATAGTTATGGAGTTTTCCATCTCTTTTGAAAAATAAAAAATATACAACACCCTAGATTTAACATGATTGCATAAATATATTATAAAAATGTCGCAGGACATCCCATATCTGTTCGTTCAGTGTATTCATGTGGGTGGTCCAGCCAGGTGCAGGCGTGGATTAATGCTGATCTGGCATACAGTTCTGAGTTATCTGAGAATTGAGAAATTCCTGTATTTTCTTTGGAGGTGCATGTTGCTGACTTTGGGAGATCTTTTGACAGAGTATTATCCTTATCTTTGGCGTTGGTTCCTCGCTAGGGGTGATTCCCCCTCATGCCTATTTTATGAATGGTTTGTTAATTGATACTATTGTATATCTAGGAGGTAGTCGGATGCCCTTTTGGTGGCTGATATCCCTTTTTGTATATGGGTGAGTACCCATTGTGCTCAACTTTATATATATTATATATGTTTGCCTTTCAAAAAAAAAAAGAAAATAGAAAAAATTGCATGCAATACTCATTTTAGATAAAAAAAAAATATGTATTTTTTAGTTACTCATGGATCCTCTAATATTGAGACCTCTAACTTTCTCTACCTTTCTCTCCACTCTCTCTTATTTCGCTTTCTCAATCATTTTTCCCTCCATCTTCTTAAACTACTACATTATCACTCATTTTACCTCATTTTTAAGGTAGAGAAAGTTAGAGATGTTAACGTTAGAAGATCAATTCCCGTTACTTTTTTTTATCATGTTACTCATTGTGTTGTAGAGTACAGAAACAATCGTTACATCATACACACACGTATTGTATCAAAAAAAAAAATCATACACACACGTATTTTGTTTCTCTACCGTTGACAACTTTTTATTGTATACAGTACAGAAAAACATCCAACGATTTCATAACTCAACAGAAAACACAAAACAATATACAAACCGTTGGATGACCAATTTGACCGAGAAAGTAGAGTTGCTGGTGGGTGAGGAATATGTGTAGGAAACGAGGACACGTGTTTCTTTTCAATTGGTTAACAGATAAAATAAAATAAAAACAGGATTATAATTCTCTCATAAACCGGCTATAGCCGGTGTAAACGTCAAATCAGATAGGTACCGTTGGGTCTAAATCTAATAGTCAATTTACCCAAATTAGAAAATAAGGTTCACCAAAAGATTTTAAGGTTGGGGAAGATTACCCTAACAAGAAGTACTAATTATGCGACTAAACAAAAGATAATTACTTACCTTGTATTCTCTCGTGGGGTCACCCTGTCTTATTCGTGCTATTAAATTTATTGCTATAGCCAAAGAGCAAGTGCCAAGTAGCTGTTGTTTTAGGTGTCCTTTTGTGTGTGTTTGGCTATATTACGCTACGTCTTTGTTTGAGAGGAACGTTCATGAAATGAGAGTGGGACCCACACACAGCTTTCAACATTATTTGTTTACATGATTAGATAAGACACCTTATATTAACTTTATTTATTCTATTGTATCATATGATAGGTCTTCCTTGCTTTAGAGAAAAAATATCTCATTAATAGTAGTATTTGTCAAATAGAGGAACGGATATTCCCAAATTAATGGCATTATTGGTCATAAACTTGATCATTAGGGGATAATAATGTCTTTTTTTAACTCTTAGGCATTATTAGTTGTTAGTTGTTAGAGATGTAGGAGAAATACTAGTTTCCAGCGAAACAATTTCTTTGTATAAATTGTTATGAGAATTGAACTCAGGAGCGGAGAATCGACTCCACGTGTCTCAAGATAACTTATACCATTGGAGCACGCGCTTTTGATGTTCATACAATATATTTGTTTATATTTTACCACGAAGTGCTCTCAGGACAATAATAAGTTCTTACTAAGAATTAATCAAAATATTTATAATATTAATATTACTAAATGTTATACTTTAATAGCAAAATTTATGTATAGTTTCTTAATCATCAAGCATATAAATTGATTCCTTTTGCAAGATATAATTAAGCTCTAACTGATTACAGTAATTAAGCTCTAACTAAATGCTAACAATTTCTTTTTTATATCTCTAACTACTTTAAACAGAAATAAATAAGCTGAAGTACTAGCTTGTAGCATCCCTACTCCCCTCAAGTTTGAGGCATAAACATCAAGTGCACCCAAATTGGACATAAAGTCGGAAAACTTAATTATGTGAGGTAGAGCCTTGGTGAATATGACTGCTAGTTGTTGGTGGGTTGGGGAGGTGCACTTGTTTAAGGAAGCCGGATTGAACATATTGTCTAATGAAGTGACAATCTATGTCTATATGCTCGGACCGTTCGTTGGAGGTTGGATTTCTGCTTGGATGACAAACTTATATTGTCACACATTACCATGATGGAGTCTAAGGTAATCTCAAATGTTCTAAGAAGTTGTTGAAGCCGCAGTAATTCACTTGTGAGACATGTCAAGACGCGATATTCAGCTTCGGCGGAGGACCTAGATACTGTAGGTTGTTTCTTGGATTTCCAAGCAACGAGTGAGGAACCCAAATACATACAAAAGCCAGTTTTGGACTTTCTTGTAACTTTATAATTACCCTAATCAAAGTCTAGATAAACAGAGACCTTTAAATCGTCTTCTGCAGGAAATAACGGACCTTGCCTGGGGGACGTCTTGAGGTATTGAAGCACATGGTGTGTGCTTTGAGATGAGGAGATCGTGGGTGTGCCATAAATTGGCTCAACTTATTGATAGCAAAAATAATGTCCGGTCTAGAAATGGTTAGGTACATTAAACGACCCAACAACCTTCTATATTGAGAAGCTTCCTCCATGCAGGGATGGATCTACATTGAACTAATTGGGGGCATTTTCCCCCCACTTAAAAAACTATTTTGGTTAGAAATATATATAACAAATTTATTTTGCTCCCATAAAAAAAATTGTCCCCAAAAGATAAATTTTTAAGTTAAAAGTAGAAATTCACAAGAGTAAAATAAAAAAGAATAAGTTGGTACTAATTTTACCTTTTTAACTATATAATTTGTAGAAGTTTAAATACTTTAGGATTTTTCTATAATAAAACAATATGTTTTGTAAAAATTTACAATATTTTTTTGACAAAATTTCTTGAGTCACTGCAGATTCTGTTCCATACGTATGGAGGCTAATTTTAATTCAAGGAAACCAATGTCATCAAGTAGTTCAAAAGTGTATTTGCGTTTGCTAAGGTGTATTCCCTGTGTGGATTTTGCAATTTCAAAACCAAGGAAATATTTCAAGTCACCAAGCACTTTCAACTTGAATTGTTTTTGCAGGTTGTCCATAGTTTGTTGTATCAAGGATTGATTTGGGCTTGCAATGATGATATCATCAATCGCCGTAGAGGTGGTGTAGATAACACTTGCAGAGATCTCTTTGGTTAGCAAATTGAGGATCCACGATGCAACAATACTATTGTTGCAGTGCCAAAGGCGCAATTTCGAAGCATCAACAACATTTGGCTTGGAGATTGAACCATCGACGAAACCTAATTTGTTTAGCCCATCAAGAGCAAGAATCACAGATCTGCGCCATGTGAGACAATTAGTTCCATCAAGAGGTTTAGACACAAGGACCAAGCCATGATTGTTTATGTGATGGATATAGAAAGGATTGGTGTTTCCATTGCAAGATTGAGAGTGAAGAGCAAGAGATTGCAAGGAAGAAGATGAAAAGGCAAAACGCACTAATCAGATAGAGGTAGCGGAAGACCTCAAGAAAATAATTGATCCATATTAGATCAGTGAATGACCAAGGAGAGTGGAATCTGTAAAATGAATTCTCATTGAATCGGTTGGGTCATCGGTTCAATCAGAAAATCGATCGGGTCACACCGAGTGTCTGAGTCAGACCAGATCTATGACATGTACTGTCCAACTACTTGCTCGGACTAACCATACCACAGATTCCAAGTCAAAACGATTGGACCAATAAGTCCAGTCCAAATTTAGTTACACCCGAATTTAGTAACACCTGTACACCTCGTTTTATTATCTTCAATCACAATTTTTGTGCACTCCAAAATTCCCAACATCTATTCAACACCTTATTATTTTGGCTTAAATACAGTTTTCGTCCCCCAAGTTTCACCAACTCACGATTTTGATCCTCCAAGTTTTAATTTCACGAATTTGATCCCCCAAGTTTCCCAATTTGTAAAATCAGGGTCCCCCACTAATCTAGTCAAAATTGATGTTGACTTGTCCGCCACTTAAACTACGTGGCAGCCACGCTGGCATGCCAAAGTGGCTTTTTTATATTAAAAATTGTTATTTTTATTTTAACATTTTGTTTATATATATTTATATTATATTTAAGAAATTAAAAATTAAAAAAAAGTGAATCAAAATGGATATAAAATGTTAAAATGTTAAAATATAATATAAAAAAGCCACTTTGGCATGCCAGCGTGGCTGCCACATAGTTTAAGTGGCGGACAGTTCAGCATCAATTTTGACTAGATTAGTGGGGGACCTTGATTTTACAAATTGGGAAACTTGGGGATCAAATTCCTGAAATTAAAACTTGGAGGATCAAAATCGTGAGTTGGTAAAAGTTGGGGACCAAAACTGTATTTAAGCCTATTATTTTCTATCTCTCTCTCTTCAAATCACATCATTTATTTATGACATTTTTTATACCACTTTCTTCATATCTTACTCTCTATAGGTGTTATGGGTTTGGGGTTTCTATAAATCATTATTGGTTGTTTGATATTTTCTTCTTTATTAAAAAAAAAGGAAAATGGTTTTATAAAAATCATACTATCATCTTGTCAAAAAAAAAATCATACTATCATAAAAATCTCTGGGCTAGCTATCCTACCTTTCGAAGTGCCTCCAATCCAACAAGAAGATTAGTAACTGTGTTCGGCAGTGGGTACTCTGGTCTCGACAATAAAAATCATAGGCTTAAATATGTTTTAGGCCCCTGCAAATATGGAGTGTTTTGATTTAAGCTCCTGCAAAAAAAAAAAAAAATTTATAAGCCCTTGCAAAATGATACGTTTTGTTTTAAGTCATTCTGTTAGCAAACTGTTAGTGAGACGTTGAAAATCTCTTCCACGTGTGTTTTTTATTTTATTTTAAGCCATTTCAAAAATATATTTTATGTATTAGACTCTTGCAAAATATATTTTTTTGGTTTAAGCCTCTGTAAATATACACGTGGAAGAGATTTTTAACGTCTCACTAACAGTTTGCTAACAGAATGACTTAAAACAAAACGTGTCATTTTGCAAGGGCTTATAAATTAAAAAAATATTTGCAGGGGTTTAAACCAAAACACCCCATATTTGCAGGGTACTAAAACATATTTAAGCCAAAATCATATTATCATGTCTGCCGCATTGTGTATACGGATACGTAAAAAAAGCGCTCAATATGCCTCCCTAAAACAAGAAACTCGGCCGTTATTGGTGGACGGTTGTTTCCTTTGGCAACATTATTGACCGGTGACCGAACCAACCGGTTCAAACCAAGAAAGAGAAAATGTTTATATATTCCATCTTCTCAATGCGTTTGCCTCTGAAAATGTTCCGTTTCGATTCCTTCATCTCTCTCTCCCTCTCCGGTGCCAAGGCATCCAATGTCTCCGGTTCCCAAATCATCGCCGGTGAAGTGAGAAATGTAAATACCATAGCTCATATTCACGGAGCTTCTTCCTCACACTTCGTTCTGTGAGTTTCCTTTACCTTACCTACTCCCCGTTCACTCCTTTCCGATCGCCGGAAAACTTGTCCGGCATACTCACAGTAACTCAAGGATATTTAAATCTGTTTATCTTCGCTTTACTTCTATTCCACTGTAGAATCCTTGTTCGTTGAAGTTCTTTCCATCTCTCTCTCTAGAACTAACTGTTCACTCCTTCTGATATTGCATCTTCAACCGTTTTGCTTACATTTTAAGTGAATTAGTTGATTCCTTGTTTTTAATTGAATCGGTTATTCACATCTGAACCATCGCTTGAAGAGAATCTCCGGTGATGTTGAAGTAAAATTAGTTTACTATTTATGTTAGCTCGAATTATTAAATCGTTGAAGTAACAACAAAAAAATTAAGCGCGATGTTGGATCTTAATCTGAATGACGATTCGACTCAGAACGATGACTCGCTCATGCTGTTGGATAAGTTTCCCGAAGCTTCTTCAGGAACCTCCAATTCGTCCATCGTGAATGCGGAAGGATCAAGTAACGTTGGAGGCGATGAGGACTCGTGTTCCACACGCGCCGACGGTGTATTTACCTTCAATTTTGGTATTCTTAAAATGGAAGGAAGGAACGATATCGTTGCGACTAAGGAGTTGTTTCCTGTGAGTTCGGGGAATTGGCTGCAGGGACAGTCTTCAACGTCACCGTTTCTAGCAAGGAAGAGTGTGGTGGATCTATCGCTGGATCATCCTCGAAGTGAAAACGAAGTTGTTCAGGTTCCGCAACGGCCTCCGGTGAAGAAAAGCAGGAGAGGTCCAAGGTCTCGGAGTTCTCAGTACAGAGGAGTTACCTTCTACAGGAGAACTGGAAGATGGGAATCGCATATCTGGTTCGTACACTTCACACTGTTCAATTTACTAATTTACCCTTTCTGGTATATTTTTCCCCTTTTGTTCTTGTGTTATGTTGTTGACTCTTGCTTGATTACTGGAAATGGAAAGTATATGTTGCTTACTTTGAATTTTTAATTTGAATTGTTTCGTGTAGGGATTGCGGGAAACAAGTCTATTTGGGTATGGTGATTACTGATTAAAACTATCATTTATTTTAAAGTTTTTATTATATGCTTCTTTGCTATTTTTAGCAAGTTTGATGAAGTTGGTGTTTGTGATTTCTAGGTGGGTTTGACACGGCTCATGCAGCTGCTAGGTAAAACTTTTTCACCAGTTTAAATATGCTTTGTCCTTTGTTTTATTACTAGCGGATAGTGATTTGATTGTTGTCCTCCTTCATTGACTTTGAATTTTCAAACTCAGAGCTTATGATCGAGCTGCTATCAAGTTCAGGGGACTTGATGCTGACATCAATTTCAATCTCATTGATTATGATGAGGATCTGAAACAGGTTGGTAAAACGCAGAATTCTATGAATTGATGAATTTAGATGGAGTATGTGATTGGTTTCTCACCGTTTTACTAATGATGGACAGATGAAGAATCTTTCCAAGGAGGAATTTGTGCACATATTACGTCGCCACAGTACTGGTTTCTCAAGGGGGAGCTCAAAATACCGAGGAGTGACACTTCACAAATGCGGCCGTTGGGAAGCTCGAATGGGACAATTGCTTGGCAAAAAGTGAGGATTTACTTTTATTTAAACTGAAATTGAAGTAATGATCTGCTGTATCATAGGATTAGATATTAGTACAAATTTTAGTACCTGTTGGCCTAGAACGCAAATTGGATTCAGCTTAGTTCTCAGTGGGTTTGTAGTGTTTAGGCTTTTTACATGTTTGGAGAAACATGTCTAAGATGCCTGTTTCAAAGAAACGATTGGCAAAAAGGTGTTTTTGTTATAGAGATTGCACTGCTTTCGTGCAGGTATATATATCTTGGGCTATTCGACAGCGAAGTAGAAGCTGCAAGGTCCTTATGATACATAAATTACATTCTTACCTGCATTGTATTAATTAGCCTGAATTATCAAAGCTCATTAGGGTTCCAACCAATATGTGTCTCCCTTTTGGTTTTCTGGAAATCAGGGCTTATGACAAGGCAGCTCTCAAGTGCAATGGAAGAGAGGCCGTGACTAACTTTGAGGCAAGTACATATGAAAGCGAGATGAAACCAGAAGAAATTAACGAAGGTATTATTTCATAACAATAGTTTCTCCTGGCGTCTTTGATTTTCATGTGATTGTCAGTGTTCAGAAAATATTATATTGTGAAAGAGAGGTTTATGTTTGTCTTCAACACAGGTGGCAGTCACAATCTTGACCTGAATTTGGGCATAGGGAGCCCAGGACAACACAGTCCCAACGAAAACAGAGGATGTCATCAGTTCCAGACCGTCGTCCCTTACAACCTGCATCCTGGAATGAGTTCAAGGGTATGTATATAATTGAACTCTACAAAATAATTTATTTTAAGATTTCTCAAAAATTATGTCACATTCTCACCCTTTATGCACCCCAAGCTAATCACATAATACCGTCTCTTAGTAAGATATAATAATTGTTGAGCATATTTTTCAATAGGATCAGTGATATTTTGGCCTTTTTCGGTTCACATAGCCGCCTGCTTTACTTTGACGCTGTTGCTCTTTGTAAAACATTTGGTTTGGTTTCTTCTGGTATTCTTTTGTTACTACCTCAGATTTATGTCATGATAAGATGCGTTCAATTTCTTGCAGATGGGGACTAATGTTAATTCAGTTATTGGTGATCCGTCTTTGAAAAGGCTTGTAACTGAAGATCGTCCTTCTGTGTGGAGTGCCACGTATCCCAGTTTCTTTCCCAACGAGGTGAGTTCTCTGCCAATCTCTCTCTCTCTCTCTCTCTGGCAACAACTTCACTGACTATTCTTTAGGAGAAATTCTATATTTATTTAGTAGTAAAAAAAGGGGAAAAGATCTGTTACTATCTTGACGAATAGAAAGAATGCCCCCATTAATTGATAAATCAATGTCATCTCAGCTAATGAAGACCCCACCATTACATCTTTCAACAATTATTTGAAAATGAAAATGAACTGTTTCTTATGTTATTTTAAATATCTAGGTGAGCTGTCCCACCCTTCGAGGTGTCTCCAATCTAGCGAGAGGATTAGTCACTGCATTCGGCGGTGGATACTCTGGTCTCGACAAAAAAAAATGACATTATTTTTTGAAACTGGCCTAATCTAATACATGGTTCCTTAGATTATTTTCTTGTCTGTGACTACCTTAGAACGAGGGGGTACCTGTGATTTTGCGTTGTTGTATATATTTGGCATTCTATGTCACTCAGTCTTTTTGAAAAAATGAGTTGTTCCAATCTATGTATAAAAACAGTCCTTGAAGTGGAGATCCCATAAGTAAGGTCATTGAAATTCATAAAAACATTTAAAGTAGGTCATTGAAATTCATAAAAACATTAAATATAATGGCCATTCTAGTTCTAGTAATAAATGATTTGAATTTGAAATATGCCCAAGAATTCTAGGACAAAATCCCATCAGAGCATTAGGATAATATATTTCCACCAACGTTCCATGCTGCACTCCTTTTCAATTTTGTATCTTGTACAGATAAATTGTGGGGATTGTTGAGAGATTGTTGAAATATTTAGCAGGAAAGAGCAGAGAGAATCGGCATTGATCCTTCAAAAGGACCCCCCAACTGGGCGTGGGAAGCGCATGGCCAGGGCAGTGCTTCCCAAGTACCACCGTTCTCTACTGCAGCATCATCAGGATTCTCAATTTCAGCTACCTTTCCATCAAGTACAATCTTTCAAACAAAATCCACGAACTCAAGTCCCCAGACACTCTGTTTCACTTCATCCACCGCACATGGTAGCAATACATCTCAGTACTATTATCAGGTGAAGTCGTCACAGGCACCACCATAGCCTATTTTCTAATACAGACATGAATGGTAAATTGCAACGAGCATTTCTGTTAAGACTCGTTGTATGATTCAGTTAGGAATTGGTGTATATTGAATATGATATTTGATTGCTTCTCTTGGTAAAACCATTATGAAATCATTGTGTATATTTCCCTGTTGGTTTGGAATGGAATGTAATCCAAACCAAACAGACGGAAAGGAACGAGGACTAAGATAACAGTTTAAGATTACTGTAATTCATAATTTCACTCTGTCCACCTAATCAATTATACACATAATTATTTTCAAAAAAAAATACAGATAATTAATTATCTAACTTTTTTATCTAAATGAAATTTAACGGTTAGGGGATGACCGCTACCAAGTAGGTAGCTCAGCTAGCGAGCTAAGGGATACCGAAGAGTGCACCAAATGAGTGCAAGAAGGAGGTCCCAGGTTTAAACCCTGGAAACATTTCCCCCATTCCCACTAACATTGAAAGGGGGTAACCGTTTAGTCCATGTCGGGAAAATCTCAAGCTCTTTAAACATCTACTTAATCAAGGGAATTACATTTAACCCGGTCAAGATGATTAATTATCCATTTTTTTTTTGACAAATAATTATCCACTTCTTAGTCCTTTTTATTCAACACTACTATTTTTTTAAAAAGAAATTAATGTATGATTCTAAACTTCCTTGATATCTTGGTCAAAGACAAAGAGCAGCATTATTGGAACGCTAAAAAAAAGAGCAGCTTTATTATTCAGGTAAAAAGATCTACTATGAATGGAGCAAAGCTATGAAATCCAATAACTGTTCATATGCTTTCTGTTTTTATGGTGCCGTCAGACCACACAGACCAATCAGAATACTGTATACCGGTATTACTATGTGGGTTTGTGAGGGACCAAACCAACCCCCTCATCCTCATGAGTCATGAGTTCCCCAACAACTTCCGCGTGGGTGGTCTTTGAGTAAACATGAATATCTTGCAAAAAGTTTCAATCTTGTGTTATACCGTCCACAGTATAAGAAAAAAAAGTGGGTTTTGATGGTTCACAATATAAGAAAGAAGCATAATTTTTAAGTTGTATTAAATGAGTAATTCCGAATATGCCCCTATTTAAGTGGTGTGGTTAAAAATAATGTCATTAATTAGTAGTGTAAATCATCATTTAATGAAATGCCATCTTGGAAAGAATGTAAAATTTTAGTCTTATTAAATGAGAATATTTGATTTCAATGTCATTCATTGGTCTGTGATGTGTTTTTTTCTCTTATATTATGGACCGGAGGTAGTATAATGTAACTACAGATGGCACAAGTGGTAGATATTTGAGTCTCTTAATTATTTGGTCTTGGACTCGTCTTGACTGATGCGTATGGAAAAACATTTATTGGGAGATGTCAATCCCTTAAATGGAGATCTCAGATACCTTGAAAGATTAATCTTCATTGTCGTCGTGGATGATACATTAATTTACAAAAAAAAACGTGAAACTAGTCCCATACCGTCCTAGCTAAACTATGAGCAACTTGGGTTGCTATAAAACTTATACTAAAGTTTGAGTAAAATTATAACATGTTTCTGCACTTGGAAATTACACAGCCCAATTTTGAGTCCTAAAAACTACCTAGGTCCGCCACTGCATATTGTTTTGTTTGTAACTGAATATGGAGGGATTACGTCTTACTCCCTCTGGTCTCATATACAACAACAACAAAATACTATTGCTATATCACACTTCTAAGTCTTTTAATAACAAATTAATTTTAGGCAAAATACCACCCGGGGTCCTTTAACTTATTTTCCGTTTTCATTTAGGTCTCTTAAGTTTGAAAGTTAACGTTCAGGTCCCTTAAGTTGTTAAAACGTTGCACTGTTTTCCCATTTAATGTTTTAACACTAACACCGTTAAACAGTCTCTTGTTTGACTATTTGACCGTTGAGTTGGCATGTTAGACCAGTGATGTGTATGTCCTAGTCATCACTTCATATTTTTATTTTATTTTTTATTAAAAAAAATAAGACCGAATAAAACAACTCAGAAACGAAACAACACGGGTGTTCTTCCTCATCCCCTTTCTTCCTCTTCCGTTCTTCCTCATCCCCTTTCTTCCTCTTCCTCTTCCCCATTTTAGGTTGAAAATCTGCCAATCTACAAACCTGAAACTTGCGATTTGTATTCATTTTCCCTAAACCTGGAAAAAAAATCCCCAATCCTCTCTTTGAACAATTAGAAGAACAATTGCAGTGAAATAAAAAAATGAGCTCATGTCATTAATGATAATGAGTGTTGGTGGGCGTATCCATATTGTTTCCGTCTTTCGTTTTCAGTAAGATTCACATCAACATTTTCAAGTGATATATATATATATACACACACACACAGCACCACACTAAACACGTGCAAAAAAAACCAAAAGTTTGTGTGTGATTTGATAATCCCCCCACTCTTATTCTCAGGTTCATAGTTTTCTTGAGTTTTTCAAGATCCAGATCCAAAGCTAGATTCAACGCATACGGAAATGGAGAGACTATCAAAAGATTTTGGAAAAACATGAGATTTCTTGGATGAAGCTTGGGGAAGAACAAATTTGAATTTTTTAATTTATATTAATAAAAAATAATAAATCAGTAAAACGTGGCGTGCCAAGTCAGCGCACTAACAGACAATAAGACATTGCTTAACGGAGTTAAAGACAAAACGTTAACTGGGAAAACGGTGCAATGTTTTAACAACTTAAGGGACCTGAACGTTAACTTTCAAACTTAAGGGACCTAAACGAAAACAGAAAATAAGTTAAGGGACCTCGGATGGTATTTTGCCTTAATTTTAACATGAAAATTTATGAACCCTAAATTTAATTGAGGGTATTCTTGGAATAAAAACATTTAATAGGGTACAAATTATCAAATTTTATTATATTTTGGACCAAAGATTTGGCCTTTGTTTTTATATTTTGGTTAGTTAGGTTCTCCGATGTAGATTAGTCATCGACAAAGGTGAAAGATACTGGACATGCATCAATAATATGGTAAAAACAATAAGAACATTTCAAAATGTTTGATGTGTAAATTTAAACAAGTGACGTCTAATTATAAGAATGTAGAAATTCAATATATGAATCCATTGCAAAATGAGATCTCGTGGTAGAATAAAATTTATTTCTTATACTTCTGATATATTTTTTTATTATCATATCATTGGTGTCCAGTTTCCACCGGTCCGTTTGATTGGCGGTCGTACGCGGGTCAAAAAAAGTAAAAAAAGATAAAATATAGTAACAACGTAAGTAACCTTGGTCGTCTCACAATGACCTCTAAACTAAAGATTACCATAATCAAGAACGAAACTAACAATAATTAAAAGGGTTTTTTTTAAGAAAATAGTTTAATGTTTAACGAAGAAAATCAATTAAAGATAGATAATCAATCTATTGGTTTCAGGTGCGTTTCTTGGATTTCTCATCGGTTCTAAAATAAAGATTCGTGCAAGGTTTAATAATTTTTAATTGATCATAAACTAACAAAACAAATGTTAGTCAGTTCATACGAATCCGAGACCTTGGGGTGAGATGCGAGTCTAGTACCAACCAACCCTTGTTGGTCTTATACTTCTAATATAATACAGATACTTTTTATTTTACACATCTAATATCAATTCATACCAACAATACTCCACTAATTTGATTTCTATTATGTAAAATTACTATATCAAATAAAGTGTTTTTTTTGGTAGTAATCCGTAAATAAAGTGTTATTGGTCGAAAAAAATAAATAAAGTGAAGTTATAAAAATAAAGAACTTACAAATATAGAAACAGAAACTATTGTACCAAAAAAAGAAAGAAACTGAGTCTATAATAAATCTAATGTGAAAACAGATAACTTTATCCAAAATTCCAAATACGATAACAAGTCATATCAACCTGAAAGTGAGAGGAGAGCTGCCAGTAGCCTAGCGATTTTTTGTTAAACAACATGATCATTGGTTCATTATCATCCTCATGATTACCTATTTTGTCCTAGTAATCGACATTACTAAACAAAACAATATTGAAATAAAATTACAAAAAAGCTGCTTTAAACGATCAATTGTATTGTGTTAAAAAAAGTATGTTATTCTCTCCCTTGCACCATCAACTTCTTTGATTTGGCTCCTTCAAAATGAAGTGGGAACTAAATTCGGGTCGGACAAGTACCCGACTTTGATCCGATATTTGGAATTTGCAGAGTGAGTGTCCACCACTTCATTAAAAAAACATTATAAACGTGTGGTTCTAATGAAGACATCCCAATTTGATAGGTACTTACGTTATACTAATATTTATATTCTATCTATCTTTTTTCCCGATAGACCCTTCCCTTCACCTTTGTTTACCCACATTTGTTTGTTTGTTCTTAACTATATTTGTCTATTGTGTTGACATATATATACGCTTTGTTTTCTCACACTATAGTTATAACAATTCTCTAATCTTAGTATATTAAGTGAAAAGATTCTGTTGAGGTGAGAATGAAAGAAGTAAGTCATATCCATTAGATTCAACTATTTAAAACAAAGAAGTCAGAAAAAAATAGTTTTATCTTGTAGGGACATGATTAAAACAAAAAAATTTAAACTTTAACCTAACTTTTTTTTTAATTATGGTTTATATGACCGGAACTTATCTCATAAGAAAAATCACTCTCACCAAACCTATATGTCATGATTCTGCCATTTTAAATTTTTCAAAACCAGATAACTTCAAAGTTATCAGCCATTTTAAAAGAGACCAGCCATCAACAACAAAAGGACACTCGAAAAACAGGTGGAAAGCGTCCTCACTATGATCCAAACATAATATTGTGGAATTCAATCACCTGAAAAAGAGACTAGACATCAACAACAAAAGGATACTTTCCCGAGTATGATCCAAACATGGTGGGCAAAATGCCTCTTCTTCATCGTTAGTAACATGTCGATGGAGTAGAAGAGCACGAGTTGGAAGAGAATCCCGCACCAACCGCCAACCAAAAATAAGCACTTTAGAAGGGATTGAAGTCTTCCAAATATCTTTATATACCCCTTCTAAATCACTACTAATGTCATCAACAATGGAAAAGCCAATCTGATGACTATACAAATGAACCGAAAAATATTTTGAAGCCTCCAGCGTCCACAACTGTCTGTCCTCCCTATCTCAATCCAACTTCCAGCAGAATATCATTCAAGCTAGTCGCTTCATCAATGTACATGGGACCTCATAGCAATAACTTATATATGTTATTTTGTTTTATTTTTTTATTAATTCAAATATAACAAGGAAGAGTCCAAAATAAGTAGTAAAAAAAGGGTCTGAAAAGATATTTGAACTCTACTTAATATTTAAGCTACTGTTGTGCCTCAAACGCAGTGTGTTACTGCTGCTTCCTCTTGGTCTCGTCCTGATACTAGCATGGTCAAATGCAACGTTAATGCAACGCTATTTGATGAGGCGAAAAGCTATTGGTTTATTGGAAGCCGTCACTTGATTACGAGAATTAGACATCCAGAGTGTTACCATCGAACTTGATTACAAAGTGGTAGTAGATGACATCCGAGGAGCGTGTAATATTGTAACTGAATATAGCTCTATTTTGCATACTTGTGACTTATACTTTAGCTAGAGCATCAAGATCTTATGCTAGCTCCCACGTTTTTTATTGTATTCCCACTTGCATTACTTCTTAGATTATGAATGAAATGCTATAAACTTCTTTTGGTCAAAAAAAAAAACTAAACTACTGCACCCGTTGAAAGCAATAAAAAAATAGACGCGCTTGAAAAGATTTTGTTCATTAAGAGTATTTTTATCTTTTTATAAAGTCTAAAAAAGGGCATATCATAATATCAAAATGGTATGTCGCTGACATAGTCTACATGGCATGTACTTAAATGACTCCCTTTTACAACATGGAGTTTCTAAACGACAACGCTAACAAGAGCAACTAATTTAGTACATTTCCCAGGATCAAAAGTTGAAATTTTTTTTAACTTAATTTCATATTTAAACCTAACTACAACTACTGCGTGCAAAAAAACTTGCCCAAACATCTAATCATATTTCACCATTTGTTCATGCAGTATAGTAGAAACCATGAAAACAACTCGAGAAATTAAACTCATCCTGCTGTGTATATAAAATGTTCAACTGACACTGCTGGACCTGCCCAGAAGGCAAACACAGTCGGAAGGATTTCCTATCTGCCAAGTTAAAAAGGGACAAATTTCATATCAAAATATTATAAGATGAAGAGCTGCTGCCAAAGTTATTTCCAAGGAATCATTCCCACCAAACCTATATCTATATTCACAAGTTCAATACAAAAAATATTACAACGCCGATTGATATAGAGCTGATTATTTGACTGTGAATCATCAAGTTGTTCCTGCTCTGTAGACCGTACTTATAAGAGAAAACACTCGAGGCCATTGGATCATGTTCGATCCATTGTTGATTTCTTAAATCTCACACAGCTTGCCTCCACAAATCCAGACCTAAACATAAAAAAGGGGGGGGAAATTTGAGTGCCATTGTTGTTTACAAAAGCTAGCAGCGAAGTCATTCTTGTCATAATTAAATATAGTGCTGGCTGACAAAGTAGTTGAAGACATATTCTGATATTCATGAACATGGACTATGCCACTAGTAGCCAACTAAAACATAAAAATTAAATCAAAAAAAAGGAAGCTTGAATATTACCAGCTGCAGCTATAAACTGCAATTCATTGTGTTTCATCATTAGGTAGTTCAATAAAGCAATTATGTCGAGAGCCAGCCCATCACCTTCAGCAACGCAGGAAAAAGTGTGTTTGTCCATTTCTAACTTGGCTTTCCCATGGCCAACATTGAGAAAGAGAGTATAGCCAACAAATTCAAATCCCAAATGTCCTGTTGTATAGATCACCAGAATTTGGCATCCGGTATTTTGAATCATCATATCCTCTATAAAACTTGCTAAATCCAAGTCTTTCGTTTCTCAAAAGATCAGCCATACCCATACTATTTCCATTTTGCACTTCATTCCACCCATCCCAATTGCCATTTGACAAGACAGTATTTCTAGACTGCTGCAGAGACAACTGAGGATATGAGGCAAGATTACTAACTTGAGATTGATCCAGCCGTGAAGAAATGCCATAAGAATCACCAAGCTGAGAAAAGGTGTTCCCCATTTCAGAAAATCGAAGGTTTTGTTGTGGTGAGAGAGATCTTTGCATCAATAATTGAAGTCTGGCCTCATTTTCAAGGTAATTTAGTTGTGGATTGTAATTGGATCGCATGTCCAGCATTGGGCTGTTTAGTGCACCTTGAAGTCTCCCTTTACCAACTGCCAAAATAGCAGGATCCATAAATTCAATGTCTCCTGCACCATCAATATTTCCATTCAATGGTGTCTGATATGAACCTCTCAGTAAGAAAGGGTTGAGCAATGAATTCCCTGTCACAAGGACAATGATTACATTCAACCAATGTGCCGAAAGTATGTACAATAAAAAGTTGGACAAAACAACAACTAACCAGAAGTCGTGTCAAAAGCCTGCCCCATTCTCTCATGAGAGAAAAAACCAGGAGGTGGTGGCCTGCTTGGAACTGAAAATCCTGGGGGTGCTGAAGTTTGCACCTTTGAAACAGCTGAAAGCCATAATAAAATAAGATAATTAGATGTCTTTACAAAGATAAGACAACTTTAGAAGCTGCTATTTAACTTTCAGCTTGGTGCCATAATTGAACTCAGAGATCCACTCTACTAAAAAACACCACACAGTTGAAACTTGAAAGGGTATGCTATCCAGAAATTCAAGAAGCAGAATAAAACCTGGCCAATTGACCTTGTTACTTTTTTTCCCAGTGATATCCAATTGTATTTAAGAAATAGTCAATTTCTCAACCATGAAGAAAACTCACCTTATGTTACTCTACACGCAATTACAAATTCAAAATTTAGATACAAAGGCGCCATTGGTTATAAAATTAGCTCCTAACTATAGGCCTTTCACTAGACAATTCTGGCAAATCCCACCAAAAGTATCATTTTTAATTTCAGATTACTGAAAAGGATAATCTTCAAGCAAAAAATGGCAAAAATAAAATAACATTAGTACGAAATATAAAAAGCAGCGAAGGAACAAATGATAAGAAATGCTAATATAGTCAGCCTGTTTGAGTAAATAAAAATACTCACCAGAAATGTTATTAGAAGCAGCAACAAAATGCCCATTGACTAGATTATCAGATTCCTCAAAGTTATTGGCAGGATAGCCATTGGCAATACCTAACTTGTTCAAAGAGAAGTCTGTTTCCACAAAATCCTGGACGAGTGAGCGATTTTTGAGAAATTGTTGGCTAGCACCATGAGATGGATTCATATCAAAGGCTTGGATTTTAGATTCCTCCTGTCTTGCAAAAGAAAATCTTGATTGATTGCTTTGAACTTTCAAAGAACTAGATTTCTTTAGCGGACCACTCTGATTATCAGTGCTGTCACTCAACAACTTGGCGAAATTCTGGGGTGATATTAATGAGTCATCCCAGGCATCAAACTCCATGGACAATATATTTGAAATTATACTATTCTCACCCTTATCTGTAACAGCGTCACTTCCAATATTTGCTGCATCACTAACTATTCGTCCAACGTGATGCTCGTTCCTTTCATCATAAAGCAACCCATGCGAGTTGGTCTTGACAAATTTCTCAGGATATCCATTGCATAATGCTTCAGATCCATGTAATAGTGAGCCATCCCCAAATTTATTATCTGTGGCCAAAGAACCAGCAGTTACAACCGTACAAGGTTCACCATGTTGTAGAAGATGATGATTAGAATGATTTGAGACATGAAGGAAACTTGACTTAGGCAAATAAGAATGACAAACAACTTCTGGATCCTTAAGTCTCTGACTATCAAAAGATGTTACATCATCTTCCACTTCAGCAGTATTTGATGCTAACTGAGATTGAGAATCCAATCTGAACTCATACTGTTCCTTTGAACTATAAACCTTGTTATCTGGTATAACACTGTTGTTGGCTTCATTTGTAATTATCGAATCTCTAAATTTGTCAGTATTATATTGTGATCCTTGAGATTGTATAGACTTAACCATGACATCATCAGGAGGTGGGCTGCTAGGTTTGGTTACAGTGTAGTGTTCATCTTGGGCATTTCTGTCAAGGTCAACAGAGGACAGCTCATAGGCTAAATTTCGAATCAATTTATTGGTAGAAGTAATTGCTTCCCCAGGACCAAAGCTGCCAATAGAATTTGTTGTGTTTGATGTTGTACAAAGCTCTCTATCACTATCTCTGGCTAATGGTAGAGAAGACAACTGGCTGTTCAAGTTCACAGGTGCAAGAGAAACATCAGAAGCCACGGTTTTTTCACCAGCACCCGCCAAGACATCCATGCTATTATTTTTCACCCCAGGCATTATACTACGGCCCCCATCACTTGACAGTGGCCTCTTTATTGTATCACTATGTAACGAAGCATGAATTGTGCCTGCAACAGCCGAGGAAAAGGGTATTGTGCTGCTGGTTGAATCAGGTGTGGGATTGGACAGTCCAATTGGACATAAAAGGCCTCCGGCTGGCTGACAACTTGTAGCCCGTGGACCCCTAGGAAATAAAGATTGAAAATGCTAATTAGCTTTAAATTATCTCGACCTTCAAATCCAAATCCAAACACAATTAAATATTACCATGCAGCAGCAGGAGCCATAGGTCTTGTGGGAGTTCCATTAGGAGGTGAACCTCTTACAGTGCTAACAGAGTTCTGCTCCATAATCAAAATGAAGTTAGTAATTAATGTTCAGCTACAGAGTACATTTAGCACAGAAGTGACCCAAGAAAAGCCAACACCCAACAATGGAGGCAATATAACAAAACAAGAGTGTTAATATGAAAAGAAATGGCATACACTTGTAGAATTTATCACAATGGGTTTTCCGGGAGTGTTGTTGGTGCAATCATCTAATGGGGGAGGCAACGCATTCCCTGACCGCCGTTGCATATTGCTTGTAGTACCAGTAATTTGTTGAACACGACTTCTTCAAAACAACAAAGCAAGTGACTAAACCATTATAAGAAAAGCATTACATGCAGTTCAAGCAATAGAAAATGTGGAAGCAAATAAGCAAAAATTAGGGAAACACAAATTATGCAATTGAACCCCTTGAATCTTGACCCATTTCAAAAGTAAATGAAGTCATTAATTAACTATCACAAAAATTATCTCAACTGCCAATTAACTGTAAAATTGATATGGGAAGTTTCAACTATTACAGTCCTTGTCTTTTATCATTCATTATTTCTAAGATGACGGAGTCATCAGATTTTCCAAATACTTAACCAGTCAACATGATATTCACAAAATGAAAATTTCAACTATCCTCATGTAGTTTATTGTTGCAAGAAAAGTATGGTAGACCAATCAATGTTTAATTAAAAACTAAATACTGGTGTAAAATGCATTCATGACAAGGGCTAAGAAACATTCTATTAAACAAGATGAAGGTAGATACTCTCCTCCTATACTTTATCAAATTAAAAAAGACTGAATGGCAGGACAATAGATGTCCAAATCCAACATATGATTTTATCATTCAACCAAATCATATTAATCCTCGCATCCAAATTCATTTAAAAAGTACCTAGTGTATGCTGAAACTATTTCATCTTTTGTGAAACTGTCTTCTTGAGAGCCAATCTCATGCAGATATAGACAATCCGGATTGCTGCAAGGCTGGTAACCAAGATCTATACTCGATTAAAAGCTTAACTAGTCAAGGAGCGGGGTAAAAATTATATAGGAATCAGAAATTTACAAACCATGTTTCTGATCCATGCATGGCAATATTTAGTTGTTCCAAAACAAGCCCTGAAAATGTAGAAACCAATAATATACAGAACTGGTAAGCAAGAACCAGAGGACAATCATCTCATATACGAAAAGCTTCAACAGGTGCAAGTATTGATACCTTAAAGGTCTACCCTCCAAAACAAATCCATGTACATTTTGAATACATCGAATAGCTTCTTCTTCCTTTGAATAAGTTATATATCTGAAACCACAAACCCTTCCTTTAGGAGGTGCAACATTTAATATACGACAACTATGATGGATGTAAATGTTAAGATTGATGAATGGTCACGCTCACACAAGACAAGAGATGATTAGAATAAGTTAATAGAGAGAAAACTAGGTAGCTCCCACTATAGGAAAAAAAAATGATAGAATCTCATCTGAACATTGAAGTGGTTCGGATTGGATGTGTGGAAAAGACCATAGAAGCACTATTAAGGATTGACCAGATAGATAAGAATAGTCTAATATTAAAATGCAGAGGGAGATAAAAAAACTATAGGCTAGACTATTAAGAAACATTTGGAGCAAAACGGTCTATTTGTGAACTTAATACATGATGGGGAAGTATCATGTCGATCCATGTAGCCAGCCCCAACCCAATGGAATAAGGCTCGGGTATTGTCTTTATTGCAACATCTATTATATTAGGTGACTACCCCGGTACTTTGGTAATTTGTTGGGTACCAATACGCTTACACCACTTAGTTGATGCCACATCAGTTTTTTTCCTTTTAAAATACTTAATTGTTTTAAAAAAATTAGCTTTGTCTTTTACTCATTGGGTGTCAGTACCCATTTTTCATGGGTAACTAAGAATTTGCCATTATACTATTCAAAATTCAAAACAAGTAACCAAACAAGATAACATAGCAGGGAACATAATGGAGAGAGTGGAAACCAGAAATCCTCCTCAGTCATTTAAAAAAGTGCTTAGTCGGTAACTAACGAAAAATGTAGTTAGTGGAAGAGGGCTGTGTAGTGGCCACATGGCCCACAACCTAAAAGGTATAGTGGTATAGCAGATTTTGCAGTAGCTAATGCAGCAAAGAAAACTGTTGCAATGAAACAATTCAAATATTTGCAAAAACCACATAGTAGATCATGCTACTAGTTTTAAAACTTTATGTAGCGTGTAAAAAATCAAAGTTGAAGATGATAGTGGCTGCCATGGCTGTTATTATGACAATCATGCACAATACTAATAAGGGAAGAAAAGGTAAACCACAAAACTAAACAGAACACAAACTTACACACTGCATGTATTGTTCGGAAACTGCTGAACAACACCAGCAGCCGTCCGAGACATCGACACTTTTAAGACCTTCCCGTACTGACCAAAATACTCTCGCCGCTGCAGAAGCTGCACGAATGTTGATAAAAATTAAAATCTTACGCCGAGAACAAGAGCAAATGAAAAGACAGGAGGGGAAGGTAGCAATTATTTTGGGACAAGATGGCAATTATTGAAAGCAGATGAGGTGAAAATATTACATCTTCATCTGCCAGACTGAGAGGCAATCCCACTATGTAAACAAGATGCCTCTGAATAACTCGCACACTGCTGAGCTGCTTCCGTCCATCGGCTGATTTAGACTTCACTTTCTGGTTCTTCATCTTTTTTTCCATATGAACTTCAGCAACCAGTCTAAGCAAAAAGATATAATGAGCAAGAGCAACAAACAAAAAAGACCAAGTTTAGCAGCATGAAAAAGCTTCTAACTCGCAAGATTTAAGAAACAGAAAGTGTAGGGCCTGTTTGGTTGTCATTTTCTGTTTTCAGTTTTAATTACAAAAATGCCACCACATTTTCGCATTATTTCCTGTTTTCAAAGTTCTGTACAGAAAACTGAAAACAATCTTAAAAAACAGGAAATAAAATGAGAACAGGGCGACATTGCAAAAAGAACTGAGAGAAGAAAAGCGAACAGGCCTCTAATAACTAAAGTTTACCTGTGTTCTATCTCAAAGATAAAAAAGCACGCATCCATGATTAAAACTCAAAAATAGTCATACAACTGCCATGCATGGATAATTAAAAATGGAAGAAAGGGAATGTGAACACAATTAAACATTTCAATCCTACAGAAATGCAATGTTAATAAAATAACCTCTCACAGTTTGCAGCCATCCCGACAATCTTTTCCTTATCATATGCAGAACGACACGCAGGACATCGTCCCTCTGTGTCATCCTTCTCGGCCATGTCCATAATGTGATGCCAACACCAGACACATATCTACAGTCAATTAAAGATGAAATTGGCATTGATCATTGTTGGTGTTTGCGATAAAAGAAAACAAGCATATCCTCAGGAAACAAAACACACACAACAGCAGCTGCATCCTAAATACATGTTGATTTCCAAAAGATGCAGGGAGGAGTAACATTTTTTCTAACCAGTGAAAAAATTCACTTACACAAAATATTTTAGAGAGTGACCACAGTATTCATTTAACAAGTAATAACCAATAAAACACTGTATACTCGTTACAATAATAAATGCCACTTCACAATTTTGAGGGGTACATAAAATACGAGTAAGACAGAGAATAGAAAGGGACGGGGAGAGAAGAATAATAAACAGTGAAGAATTCCAAATGTCAAAACTTAAAAGATCAACGAATAAAAAATATATATGCCAAGGTGACTAAATTGATAAAGAAAGTAACTGACATTATAAAACGCACATCATTTTCTTATCCAACAGATTATATAAAAACCTTCAGATTATTGCCCAATAACAAGAACATTTAAATAGAATCAAACCTGGTAGCCACATTTGCATGGTCTCAATTGCTGATCTGTTAAATCCATCTCTTCCGCACAGAGAGGACAAGTCCTTTCTCCTTCGTCACTCATGATTGCCCTGGATGAAAATGCAGCAAACCATGAAATATAAATCACAATCAAGTAAACATTGCGGGCAAAGAGACATTATTATAAAGAATATACATCACAAATTTGAATTTTTAACTTCAAAGTTTTGGGTAAAAAACAAAAGGAGAAAACCTATGCTCAGTGAACTGACATGAACCCAACAACAACTACGATACTTTTGAATATCATCCACCCCATAATGAAGCAAACTAATCCGTTCTACACAGTGCCACAGTCACTTCAACATACTTACGCTAAAAAAATCAGAAAAAACAAAACACATGCATTCGAGGATATGCAAATTTTAACATGCAAAAATTAATGGTAAGGAAGTGAACTACACCCATAAAACACAGCTTAAATTCGTATACTTACATTTCAGTTAAGAAATAAATAGATGGATTGTTCAACTAAACACCATAGATCAACTAAACACCATAGATCAACTAAACACTAATCAGAGTATAAAATTAGACAGAAAAAGGGAATAATTGGAAATCGAAGACCTAATTGTCAAAGACTAACAAAATCAAAATCCGAAAGACAAAGCTGGATTGTCAATTTAAACATTAAAACAACACCGACAACATCAAAACAACGCCGGATTGCAATTCATCACAAAGATCGATGAAATCAACAGCAAAACACAATCAACGAATCAATTAGGGATCTATGAAAATTAAGATTGAAGCAAGAAATTAGGGTTATAGATTGAGAGTCCATGACTTACAGTGATGAGATCGGGAAGAATACGAAACTGTGAGGATGAGATTGTTCGAGAAGCGCACGATAACGAAGACGAAGAAAGAGAGCAAAGGGGTAAGAAGGAAGAGAAAACCACAACAAAGGTCTCTTTTTAAAAAGAGAGAGAGAGAAGGCTTTGTTTGGATGAAACTTTTTGGCTGCTGCTTCTATCTCTCTACGCGTCGTTGTCATTCAAGGTATTCAACCTTCACTAAATGCACTCCTATTTTAATTTAATTACAGAGATTACCCTTTCCTACCCTCTTTGACTCTATCTTTACTTACGGTGTTTAGATTCTCTACGGTACATGTTTGTTCGTTAGTCCATTATTACTCCAGGTGGCACTTAAATTAGTCGACACGTGCGCATTGTTTTTTATCGCACGGCTGTGCCTGTGTGTTCGATAAAAGGCCCCTTTCTTTTCGATCGTATTTCAATTTCAACTCGTTTTATGATTTTTTTTTTGACTGAATACATTTATATATAGAAATAAAAAAATATATTGTTTTTTTTATCAGATATTGTTTAAATTGGTTTATCAATTTAATGTTTTTGCTTCAAAAAAAAATTCATGTTTTATTAATGTTTTTGACCATAATAATAATTTAATTAATTAAATGCTTCAAAAAAAATTATGAATAATATATTGTGTTATAAAATAAAACCATAAGTAGTTTTCTTCCCATTTTGTTTTCGTAATTATCTTCCCAAATAGTTATAATAATTAATTTTTGATCAAATATCATATTTATTATATCCAAACTTAAAAATAAGAAAAAGATAAATGTAATTGGTCTAAATTTCGACCAAATACTTATAAACAAACTAGCAATATGCCCATACATAATTAGATTGGTGGCTTTTTAGAGTGGGATGGTGAATCATGTAGTCTATGGTGACCCAATTGATGTCCGTCGACAAAAAACAAGGAAAAACAAATACGAGAGCCCCAAAACCGAACATATTCATTTTTCCTCATTTCTTTGGCGAACTAGCACTGGTTAAGTCATTGTCTCAATTGTGTGGACACAGAGTGCGGTAGGCTTCTATTTATGAGGGACAGTGTCAGTCTTCATTGGATTTCCAAACTACATTCAAACATCAGTGCTTTGTAGACCACATGATTCGTTGTCCCACTCTAGTCATTACAAATTAAAATGATATAAAAATTTATATAGATATTTTTTTATATAAATTAAACAAGCTAGCAGTATACATGTACATGCACACCAAATTCTTCATGTCTGGTTGCTACCAATTCTCATACATCTTGGAACCTTGGGATCTCGCCTTCATCTTCATGCACCATTGGTCGTAATTTTTTTCATCAAGGATTGGAAATTTACAATTAGTTGAAATATCTGTTTCTTTTATCCACGGATACCAATTAAGCTATCTGCTCCGCTCGTCAATGATTTTATTCACGAGTACTTTTTTTTTTTGCCATCCTTAAGTTGGAAGCACTTCTTTAGGGAGGTAAATCCGATTTGGAAAACATTTACGTACCCAAAACGTAAATCCGTTTTTGTCATTTAATGAATCGGATTTACATTTTAGGGACGTAAATCCGCTTTGGAAAAATCAAAAACGGATTTACGTCCCTAAAATGTAAATCCGATTTTTTAATTTATTCTTCTATGTCTTATTTTTGTTCTATTTTTGAAACAGATATGGATTATTTTGGTTGCGAGAAGCAAGTGAAGTTTGTTACACACCCTCTACCCCGTCATGGCATAAATATAGCATAAGTAACAAAAACAACCAGAAACAAAGTTTTGTCCAAAATAAAACTTTAATTTAACAAGATAAAGACACCACATTTACAAACTTGCGGAAATATAAAAAAATACCAACTTATAAGTAAAACAATTAACCCAAATTCCCAATGTCACAATAGTTCAGAGCTGGCCCTTACAAAAGTACATCGGAATAATAGACTTTTACTCAATAGCCAAAAACTAGCTAACTCTAACTACGATAACTCTGAGAGCATAATCACTCCTCGGGTCCATCAACATCAACACCTGCAAGCACATCATCTATACATACACAACGGTGTATGCATAGCCACAACAAAGGGGTTAGTCATCATACACCCAAGTAGCATTTACGGTAAGGGAGATAAATGAGCAGTGCACTTTATAACAACAACTTTTGCTTGAATAATTAAGCATCACATACATCCACCCCTATGAGAACATGCACTATTATCAACAACTAAACATACTATCATGTATTGAAATATTACTAACAACATCATTAACAACAGAAACAGAAATCACAACAACAACAATCATAAGACCGAGATACCATGCTCGAACGGGGTACCTTGCCCGATAATGACCTACTAACAACAAGAGCGACAACCACAGGACCAGGATAACATGCCTGAACGGGATACCTTGCCCGATAATGCCCTACTAACAACAACAATGACGACAACCGCAGGACTAGGATACCATGCCTGAACGGGATACCTTGCCCGATAATGCCCTACTGACAACGATAACGACAATCGCAGGACTAGGATACCATGCCTGAACGGGATACCTTGCCCGATAGTGCCCTATTAACAACGACAACAACAATGTGAGGATCGGGAAACCATGCTCGAACGGGATACCTTGCCCGATAGTGCCCTATTAACAACGACAACAGACTTATGGACTTAATCGAAGTGGTGTCTAACAACAACATCGGCGACAACAACTATTGCGACGACGGCGAACAACAACAACGATGTACAACAACACAACGACGAACAACAATAGCAACCGCAACCGCACAACAACAACGACAGCGACATCAACAACAATAGAACAACAATAACGACAACGTAACATTAGCAACAGCAACAATGTGACATCAGCAACAACAACAACTTCAAAATCAACAATAACAACTACTCAGGAACTTTAGTATCTAGTGGAATACTATTGAACAACAAAAACAACAATAACCACAACAACTATAACAACGACAGAAGCAACGATAGAATATTAACAATAGCAACCACATCAGCAACACAACAACAAGAATAACAACTTAACAGTTTTAGTATTTTGTGGAATGCTACTTATAAACAATAGCAATAACAACTTAACACAATATTAGATATATAGTTAGTTAGTAGTTAGGAAGATAGTTAGTTAGTAGTTAGAGAGATAATTGGTAGTTATAAGTGAGTTTGTTATTAGTTGGTATATGCCTATAAATAGGCTTCATGTAATCATTTTAGAAACAACTCTTATCATTTTGTATCAATTCCCTTTGATGAATACTAGAGTATTTTAATCACTTCTCTCTTATCATAGCCTGCTTTGGTATGAAGAAGCAGACTATGATAATTTTTGCTACTAGAGATTCACCAGCACAATTAATTGGGATTATATTTGAACTATTTCAAGAAGCCAAGAAAGATGCTCTTGCGGTTCCTATTGCACCTAATGTTTCTTTGCTCACAAGAATAATCAAGATGAATCTAAAACTAACTTCCTAATATGAATCATTGTAATTTTCTTTTGTTTTGATGTATCTCTCTATTGTTCATGTCAAGCTAGAAGTGTTGTGAATAACTTCTAGCTTGCTGGGGACTATTAGATATATAGTTAGTTAGTAGTTAGGTAGATAATTGGTAGTTATAAGTGAGTTTGTTATTAGTTGGTATATGCCTATAAATAGGCTTCATGTAATCATTTTAGAAACAACTCTTATCATTTGTATCAATTCCCTTTGATGAATACTAGAGTCTTTTAATCACTTCTCTCTTATATTCTTTGGATACCATATTCTTCAATACACAGTAACAATATATTAACAACAACTTCTATTGAATCAAGCACTACAACACTATTAGTCACGTTTCAACAATCATATAAATTTTCTACATAACACTAGAAGTAATTGTACAATGGCGACTATACTAATTCACTTAAAGTCGCGCGAAGCTTAGGGATCGTGGGACATCCCTATTGCTCATTATCTCACATACTCACTACGTACTATAGAGTCAAACTACCTTATCTCGATAAAATAACTTGTGTATCAACGAGAGCCAAGAAAATTTGCTTGTAGCGACAGTTCAGCATTCAACGGGTACTCAACAGGTACATTGAACAATACATAGGTCGTATAGAGAGTAAAATATGGCTGAAAGAAAATAATAGTAATTATAAACTAATTATTTTGGAATTTCTAAGACTAAAACGAAGTGTAAAGGAACAAGAAAATTAATTACGGAAACTGTCTTACCGAAAAAGGGGTCTGACGTCAACTTCACTGAAACGAGAAAAAGACTAGTGCTTCCAGAAGGTTTCGACGCGTAGAATCCAAAAACGACGTCCGTTTTTCCAACCGAAGACTGTGGTGACTGGAAAATTCGATTTTCAGTTCGCCTTGGGTTTCGTTACGCTGTGAACGGTGCTTCGTTTGACGAAACAGATAGTAGAATTGAACTCAGAGGATGATTTTGGGTTGGATAGTGAAATTTGGGACCAAACCATGGTCTAAATAAGAGAAAACGAAGTCAGAGAAGGAGAAGTTAAGGGTTTGGTAACAACAGTTATATTTAGCTTATGGAGGAAGAAGAAGCGTGAAAAGTAACTAAATAATAAAATAAGGAAGAGAATCAGGTAGGGGCGCACTTAGAAAATAGGGGGTGCAACCATTAAAAATTTAAGAAAACAAAACTATAATAGATTCCTATTCTTACATGTTAATATATAATATATAATATATAGTTATCTCAAAATAACAATATCAATATTAATAATTATATCAAAGAGGATTCCACTACCTCTCAAGGTCCTCAAACTAACACAAATTGGAAGTGGATTTGGAAACTCCACCTTCCGGAGAACATCAAGCATTTCATTTGGCTTGTGATGCATGGCAGCTTGCCAACCAACTCTTTCGGACACTTCAGACACATGACTAGTGACAAATCTTGCCAGAGATGTGGTAATGACACTGAGCATATCCTCCATACACTGCGCGACTGCCCTCGGGTCAACCAGGTTTGGAATCTCCTTGGTTTTCTATCCTTGCCTGACTTTAATATTTCTGATCCTTCTGCTTGGTTCCATAACAACGCCATGGGTGTGTCTGGTAGTCTATTTATTGTAACTTGTTGGATATCATGGAAATCTAGAAATGAGGAAATCTTTGCTGATACTAAATGGGCAATTTGGAGACTAATGAGCATGATTCATTCCCTCCTTGATTCTATCAAGAAAGCTTTTGACAAGGACAATATTCCAAGACAACCTCGGATGGTCTCTTGGATGCCCCCTCCTGAATCTTATGTTAAAATTAATGTAGATGGTAGTTCTTTTGGGAATCCTGGCAGGTCAGGATTTGGAGGAATTATTCGGAATCATCTTGGTCATTGGCTTCATGGCTTCTCAGGAAGTTGTGGCAACACAACCAATATCAATGCAGAACTCCAAGCTAAGCTCAAGGATTACTCTTAGCTAGACAAGAAGGCTACAGTGAAGTCATATGTGAATCTGACTTTATGATTGCTCTCTCTTTCATCGCTGATGGTGTGCCCCACACTCACCCTCATTCCCCTCTAGTAGACTTCATTCGATCCCTTAAGAATTGGGATTGGCATCTCTCTTTTTCTCACTCTTTGCGTCAAGGAAACAACTGTGCAGATTGGCTAGCCAAGTATGGTTCAAACATGGATCATGGGTTCTTCCGGTGGCCTCATTGCCTGGATGCCATATCTTCATTTCTCCTTGCGGATGCAATGGGAGTAGCTTATATTAGGGAGTAGCTTCCCCCCTTTTTTTTCTCTGTTTTGTCTTTGCTTTTCATGTGTATAAAAAAAATCAAAATATGATTAATATTTAATAACACTTAAGTAATAATAATAATAATAATAAATCATAACTAATATTTAATAAAACTAGTAATAAATAAACAAATAATTCAAATAAGAAAATAGTAAACTTTACTAAAATATATTAATTATAAGGCAAACACACACAAAACATGTCACAAAATTTCTATTATATTCAAGTAACTAAATACGAAAAAAAATGGGGTGTTACAAAGTTCAGTAATGATTCTAGAGTTATCGGGTCTAAGAGAAGAAACTGTCCGTTTAAATTGAGAGCTACTTGTACAAAACGTGATGGGGGTTGGCGTTTGAAGGTTAGGTGTGGTCTACACACATGAGCTGCTTACTACGGTCGGGTCGACAAATTTTGGTCGGTTAACGAAGGAGCAGAAGGCTATGATTGATGAGCACACTTCTTTGAACGTTGCCCTAAAAGATTGTCTTAATGCTTTAAAGAAAAAATTTCAGGGTATTGTCACTTATCTTCCTCAAATATATAGGCAGCGTTACGCCTATAGGTCTTTTACGAGGGGTTCTAGAACGGACATTCAGGAGCTTTTGAGATTGATTGAGTCCGAGAATTATTTATGTTGGAGCAGAAAAGTTGAGGGGTCAGATGTGGTGAGTGACATCATGTGGGCGCATCCCACTTCTATTAAATTATTCCGGTTGTTTTCAAAGGTTCTTATTCTCGACACCACCTACAAGACCAACAAATAAAATATACCTTTATTGGAGATTGTAGGAGTCACTTCAACAGAGATAACTTTCTCGGTTGCTTTTGCATATATTACACACGAGCTTGGAATGCATTTTACTTGGGCATTGCAGCAACTGAAAGAGTTGTTTGATATACACGGGCTTCAACCTCAGGTATTCTTGTCTGACAGAGATCTTGGTCTTATGTCTGGTATTCTTGATGTCTTTCCTTCGACTACAAATTTGTTATGTTCTTGGCTCGTAACAAAAAATGTCAAAGCGAAGATTAAAGAATTGGTGCACTTGGATAGGCAAGACTCAGTCATCTCTCTTTGGCACGATATTATTGACTCACTTGACGAGTCAGATACTCATCTCGGTTGAAGATTTTTGAGGACTCGTGCGTTGATTTGCTCGCTCTTATTAAGTACGTGCATGACACATGGTTGACAAAGCATAAGGAAAGATTTATCTTGGCATGGACAAACCGGGTCGCACACTTCGGGAATCAAACCACTAACAAGTATTTTGGCAAACTGTTTATTTTTGGCTTAAATAGCTTTTACCCCCTGCAAATATCACAAGAATCCATATACCCCCTGCAAAAAAAAAAGTTTTAAAATGAACCTTGCAAAATTCAAAATGTTTCTAGTTAGGTCTTTGCTCTTAGTTTTTCTTAACAACGTTAACTTAAACTGAGCTGGATGTTGACGTTGACATAATTGGACTTGGTGGATTCAAGTCCAGTTACCACTTGGTGGATTCAAGTCCAGTTACCATTTGGTGGTTATGAAAGCGTAAGTGTTTAATTAAGCACTTATAGCATAAACACTTACGCTTTCATAAGTTGTTTAATTTCTTTAATAAAAGATAAAAAAATGTCAATTTTTTCTATATACTATAAGTTGTTTTCATAAGCTATTCTGGAGAGCTTGTGAAAAATAGTTGAAAATAGCTTATGAGCATACCATAAGCTGTTTTTATAATCTCTCTCAAACATGTTGTCTCACAAATAGTTATACCCGTAGATAAATCCAAATAAGTCATTCAACTAAAAGTTCTTTCTACCACCAAGGTTGGTCCGAGTAGTAACTAGGCTTGGATCCCACCCCAAGATCTCGGTTTCGAACTTTGAGTGTGACAAAAACTCTGTTGTGAGAGGAGAATTAATCAGAACCACACGAATTGACAAAACTGTTGGATATTGTCCACCAATAACATTGTAACAAAAAAAACTAAAAGTTGTTTATAATTTTTTTTGCTGGCTGATCATTGACACAATCAATTCGATGATTCTTCCTCAATGGCCAAGTTATAGATAATAACATCCCACGTCTAACGTTAAAACAAGTTTGGACAAAAAATTTTGGCTAAAGGTTATATTTGGTAAAAATAAAAGATAGCGAATGAACTAATAGATATTGGATAAGCTAGCTCATAATAAATGACGTGTTTGGTAAAACTAGCGGTTAAACTAACTAATAAATATAAAACGACATAAAAAGCAATATTTAGTTAATTCATGATTAAATTATTTGGTTTATTTTAATATCGATGAGAAGGAATTTAAGAAAAATAATAAAAGTAAAAATGCCAAAAAAAAGTGAGACGTTATATGCTCAAACGCTATACGCTCAGACACTAATACTTACCAAACACATGTATTCGTTACCGCTAGTCAAATACGTTATCTTCTGACGAATGAGACTCGCCAAAATAGCCCAAAAATACGCACCACACAAAAGTTGACCATGTATCATGACGATGCTAATCATTGTAAATATTCAATTATAAAAGTTTATAATTAGTATTTACCAAAAAAAAGTTTAAAATTAGTAAATAATAATTAGATAAAACTCCAATCAACTATATTATTTAATTTTATTTTTTTAATGACAAATTTTAGTCTTTGTTTGAACTCCTTTCCCACCCAACCACCAATTTAATGTTAGGGTCCTATTTAATTTATTTATTATATTATAAATAACATGTGAATCTTGTAAAAAATTGAGAACTTGTAAATTTTGAAAATTAAATTAGTAAAATCATAAGGTTAACTATAAGTAAATAAATGTTAACTACAAGTAATAAGTAATTGACGGTTAACATTTAAGATTGATTGTATGAATAGATAAAGATGATTTACTATATCGGGTATATATAAAATAATAAATATTTTTATAAATAAATCACTTTTTTTTTGTACTTCACAAAAGTGTATTCTCCACTTCTTCAACACAATAATTAACCACAAGAAACAAGAAAAATGTAAATGAACATGGACTTTGGAAACAGGCACAAGCAAGAATGGATGGCAAGCACCGAAACAGAGCAAGTAGTGGGAGCAAATAGCAACTGAGCAGTAGTAGTGGGAGAATATAACGTCAAAATAATATTATGGAGTCCGTAACATAACTCTCTAAAACACTCTATCTTAGAGACTAAAGTAAACGTGCTATCTTATAATACTTAGATAAAAGAGATAGATAAAGAACTTATCACTGAGCAGGAGTTTTAGCCAATAATAATTTGTTGGCAAAAACTATTTTTTCTAGAAATTCTAAGACTAGCTTACAATAGTCACGTATAAAAAAGAAACAGAGACTAAATCTGTCTTTGAACGAGTATTATAGGAAACAGTTTTCTGGATCAATTTCATTTATTTTTTTGCTGAAATTTCTTTTGAGTCCTGGACACCATCGATTCAAACTTATCATACTCGGCAACTATTCTTTGGCTATTGGTGGTCATAGGATCATCAACATCATCTAACACATCATCCCAAATTAAGCGTCTCTGAAATTCTCATGTCAGATGCTACCATTAGATTAGAAGTAGCATTAGACTCTGAGGCATTTAGCGAATCTAGCTTGGTAATGGGAGGTTGAGTGGATGATGAGTTAATAGAATCACTGCCACCCCGGCAAGCTACAGAGGTTGAAGAGATTTGAACAGGGTTGTTTTTAGTTGCTGCCTTAGGGGTAGAAGCATTATACAACTTCTGAGTCGAGTTCAAAGATGTCTCATGCATTTGCATAACCGTAGATGATATTTTCTTACTGTCATGCAAAGCAAAAGAGTCATGGACATTTAATTTTTTATTAGATTGCATGACCTTCTCTCTAATTCCATTAAGTGAAGATTTCCCCTGCTTCATATACTGTTGCACCTTTATAGGTAGAACTTGTTAGGTAGACGACACAACAGGTCCAGGTAAAGGATTAAGATCTAAACCATCTCCAGGATCATCGCTGACACCTTTAAGCGCTTCCTTATTCACGTAGGTGATGGCACGTGTAACCTGAGCTTTTTAGTTGTATACACATTATTAGTAGCGTGTAGCTTATGGACATACTTAGGAACATGTTTTGCCTGAGCGACATATTCTGGGATCTTTAGCTCATTATTCTTTTCCACACCAGATTGCATTATTCTTTTACCATCACTAATGGTATGACCAATAGTCTTGCAATTCTTACAGAAGGAAGACAAATTTTTATACTCAATGCCCATTAAGATAGCATAACATGACCTCTCAACTAAGATTTAATTCCTAAGTTCTGATTTCAAGAAGCGTGCAAAGTATAATTAATATTTTAGAAATAGTGCACATACACTTGAAAAGAAGTAATTAATATTGCTTTAGAAATCGAAAATGACATTCATTTTAAAACAATTTTTTTTGACATTCATTTTGAAATGAAGGGAGTATTTTATATCCAAAGTGGGAGTGCTTTCGATACACTCTCCACCTTCAGGGGAATTGGGAGATAATTATAACTTCACTCCTTATTGTATCAACCACTATATACATTGTCATCCATTAGTGAGATAAATGAGATATCCTCCTTACCATAATGAGATAAATGAGATATTCATAATGCATATTTTCAAATCTCGTTGATGTTAACATTAAGGTTGATTTTGTCAAAAAAACATTAAAGTTGATTAACTTTCTTATCAATAATAAAATGTATTATTGTCCCTCAAAAGTGTATTGTCCACTTTTTCAACAAAAGCTATAGCTAGCTAAGAAAAAGTGAATAATATAATTAAATAAAAGAACAAAACAAATTTGTAATCAACATTTTTTCCTATATAAAGAATACCACCGGGACTTTTGAAACAAGAAGGTGAAAGTGCAAGAAAAGAATATGGATATTATTGATAAGCCAAATTCCCCGAGAGATGAAGAAGAAGCAAGGCGGTTGGAAAAGTTTTCCCTTCATCATTGGTCTCTTTCACTTTCTTGAGTATCAAAGCAAAATCATATATAATATTCAGGTGCAGTAGCTGGATCTTCACTTGCAAGCACAGGAATTATGGGGAACTTGACGGTATATCTGATACAAGAGTTCAATATAAAGAGCATTACTGCTGCTCAGATTGTAAACGTAGTTTCTGGAAGCACCAATCTCTTTCCAATTGTTGCTGCAATCATAGCTGACTCTTTCTTTGGCTCTTTCCCTGTTGCCTTTGCTTCTTCTTGTCTTTCTCTGCTGGTAACTCATCTAAATCTATTTTCTACGAAGGAAACTAATTTATTGAACTTCAGTTTATTATTCACAATTTTTCTTATGAACTGCATGGGGATGGGTAGAAAAACTCCTCAAGTGATCCGCCCATTGTCTCGTTGACATCCATATTATCACGTTTTGTAAAAACTACACCTTTGAGATTGCTGGGCACAATTATTATAACCTTGACAGCAACAATCAATTCGTTGAGGCCTCATCTTTGTAACGATGGATTTGGCTCGTGTTTTTGTAGCTACTTTACGTAAATGGAAATCTCAAAGTTAGATATGTGATCCACTATTAGCTTATTGTGCAGGTTCTTTAATCGTGCAGCTCTAATAACTGATGGAGACCTACAATCAGATGGCTCAATTAAGAAATCATGGAGAGTATGTACAATTCGACAAGTGGAAGATTTTAAGAAAATAATTGGAATCCTTCCATTGTGGACATCAAGTATATTCTTAGGCACTCCAATGGGAATCCAAAGCAGCTTAACTTCAAGCTTTAGCCATGGATCGTTCATTAGGACCTCATTTCAAAATCCCAGCCGCATCTATTCCTGTTATAGTATTATTTTCATCATCAATTTTCCTCACATTTCTTGATAGAGTTTTATGGCCTGGATGGCATAGGTTGAATGGAAAATCTCCTACGCGCTTCAACGAATAGGAGTAGGCCACGTGTTAAGTGTGTTAGGCATGGTTGTCTCTGCTCTTGTTGAATCAAAGAGACTCAAAATAGCAGAACATGAGAATTCACTCAAAAGAGACCAAACCAACAACATAGTGGACATGTCTGTTTTATGGTTGTTTCCACAATTAGTGTTGGTGGGTATTGGAGAAGCTTTTCATTTTCCAGGACAAGTTGTTTTCTACTACCAACAATTTCCACAATCACTTAAAAGTGCATCCACTGCAATGATTTCTATGATTATAGGGATATCTCTTTACTTGAGCACAGGTATAATCAGTGGCGGATCTTGAACAAAATGTCTGGGAGGGCCAGTCAAGAAATAGACGTGGAAACTCAGAAACACATAAATAGATACGTAAAAACGCAAATACAATTAAAATAGATAAATATAAATTAAAATTATTTAGAGACAAAATTAAAAGGCTAAAAATATAATTTTTATTTCATATAAAGACTCAATTGAAGTTGTTTGTAAAAGTATAATTTTAAATTTATTCTATTCTAATTTTAAAATGTAGAAGATATTTTTTTTCGAAAATCATCAACCATTTATTCATAATTTTTAATTCTAATATAAGAGATATGATAATATTAAAAATATGAATAAAATTTATACTCCAAAAAAATACTATATATAGTTACATATCACCTATACATTGAGTAAAAAGAATATTATTAGTGCATAAAAAACATATTTTGCTTATATATATATATATATTTGTAAACTTACTAGCAATAACATTTGATGGCTTTATACAAAAAAAAACATTTGATGGCTTAATGGTAAATTGTTGGGTGAACAAACACTTTAGAAATGAGTTCGGATACCCAATAAATTTTGGCAACAATAATATATAACAACCACCAGTGGTGGTTTTTAAAGAAATAAAACAGGACTAGGAAACAAAAAGAAACGAAAGAATTTATAAACAACCACAGGAGAGGGAATGCAACGTTTATATATTTAATAGTTAATACTTAAAAATAGGGGTATTTTGACAATTTTACATGAATTTTTAGAGAAGGCCGTGGTCCTCCCCGGCCCTCACAAAAAATCGTCCCTGGGTATAATTGACCAAGTTCGTAGGAGTACTCATTGGTTGCCTGACGATATAAATTATGGGAAGGTTGATAATGTGTATTGGATGTTAGTCTTGTTTGGGGTTATCAACTTTGGGTATTACTTACTATGCTCTATTTTGTATCAGTATGAAAAAGCTTAAGTAGAAGTGATGTTATGGTTGGAATAATTAGTGGTAATAAATTTTTATCTTCAACATTTTGCCATGAAAAATAGAAGAGTGAGAAAATCATTATTCAATGTAGATCGTGAATTAACTTGATGACCCTGAATTCTTTTCATTGCTGCATACCGTAAAACCAAATACATCCGTTATTTAATGTATTAAAAACGACATTGTCTCTTATAAAGTGGATCAGATGTAGTATTAGTTAGTTAATCAGTGAGTTATTTGCCGATGCTTAATCTCGCGATGGTCTAAAGACATTTAGCATTGATTATTTAACCGATACTAAAGTCTCACTTTAGCATCGGTTAAATAACACATGCTAAATGTTAATAATTAGTGGTAATAAGTTTTTCTCTCCAACATTTTGCCATGAAATATAGAAGAGTGAGAAAATCATTATTCAATGTAGACCGTGAATTAACTTGATGACCCTGGATCTTCGTCATTGCTGCATACCGTAAAACCAGATGCATCAGTTATTTAATGTACTAAAAATTCCATTGTCTCTTATAAAGTGGACCAGAAGTAGTATTAGTTAGTTAATCAGTGAGTTAGGTAAAATACTTCATATCTTATATATAAGTTGTCATCCACTAGTGAGGTAAATTATTGAGATATTTATACCACATTTCCTATAACATAAGAAATAAACAAATGATATACTTATAATTCATTTTCCCAAATCTTGTTGTTGTTTACATTTTAAGGTTGATTCACTTTTTCATCGATGAAATGTATTGTTGTCCAACAAAAGGGTATTCTCCACATTTTGGACAAAAGCTATTGCTAAGAAAAAGAGAGTAATTAAGTAAAAGAATACAAGAAAGTTGTAATCAACATTTCCTATAAAAATAACACCATTAGACTTCTGAAACAATGAGGTGAAGTGCAACAAAAAAAATATGGATATTGATAAACCAAATTCCCAGAGAGAAGAAGCAGTAGCAGATAGCAAGCAAGGCGGTTGGAAAACTTTTCCCTTCTTCATTGGTCTCTCTCTTTCTCCAGCACAAAATCATATATATAATTAATTAATTAATTAATGGATGGATATATAATTTTTTGAATTAATGTTAAATAATATTCAGGTGTAGTAGCAGGGTCTTCATTTGCATTGACAGGAATTATGGGGGGGAACTTGATTGAATATCTGAAAAAAGAGTTCAATATAAAAAACATCATTGCTGCTCAGATTTACAACATGGTTTTAGGAAGCATTCATCTCTTTCCAATTGTTGCTGCAATTATAGCTGATTCTTTCTTTGGCTCTTTCACTGTTGCCTTTGCTTCTTCTTGTCTTTTTTTCCTGGTAAATTCATCTCCATCTATACATCAGAACTCTTTCTCTTACTGCTTCAATATTGTTCCACTTTTTTGTTTTTTATTTGAGTTAAAAAAAATTTAGCCTACAATATTCTTGCTATCCGGAAAAAATATTTTACTTTAAAATTGGAGAAGTACTAACAATATTTTTGTAAGGAAAAAATTCAGGTGAGTTACACTTTTTTTTAAGGAAAAAATGATACTATTTTCTTAATTTTTTTAGTAAACTATTAATTTGGATCTTGAACATGTAGTCTCTCTTACTTCCTCCAATCAAGGATAGAAAGCCAAACAATTCTTAACTTTAACATTGGATAAATCAATTCTAAATGTGACTACCAAAATCATATCATATCATACTTAATTACAATCATGAGTTTGTACAAGTCAGCATTCAAGTAGACCAATCACATAAATACACGCAGATCTCTCCAAAAATATGTGGCATCCACGTGTGCATCTAATGACATTAAGCCTGCATCTGACGGCCGAGGTTTTATACGGTTCGCAATTAAGACGATCCAACGGTTTGGAGCAACGAACCTTGCAAAGCACGCCTGGGAAGTGATCTGCGCAACCTTCGGATCTGTAATTAATAATTTTAATACATAACCGTTCAGAATCATATAAAACCAAAACTTCAATGCCCTGCCTACTTTTGTGGATCATTGTTCTCTCCTCTTACTAATCCCTTCCACAGAAAGAAACGCAACCCTGCTTTCAAAAACCTGTATTTAATGTTAAGATATGGAAATAGTGTTGACTAAATGATCAGCATTCAAACTACCAAAGCAAACATTTAAGGAAATTTCATAACTCTATTACAGAATTGCTATAACAATCCCTGATCTTGCGCCCAACATTAGAGGCAATTTCAGAGCATTGGGTATTCTGTATTTGTTAAAGAAAATTCCTATAACAATCCCTGATTTTAACGCCCACATTAAAGGCAATTTCGGCCGTAGAGCATTGCCTTTATTGTCAAACGATAGTCTCCACAATTTGTCTTAAAAATATAAACAAAGAATTGTTATGCAAGATGCCACAATGGGTGGTAAAGGCAATTTCGGCCGTAGAGCATTGCCTTTATTGTACAAAGAATTGTGATAAAACTGGCAGAACTTCTGGGTCTACAAAGCGTTTAAAATTCTCTTGATTTTGTTTTGCAATTGCCATGTACAGTCTGGCGGCAGCAACGGTTAGAAAATGCTTATGCGGATTTATCAGTTGTTAATAAAAGTCAGCTTACAGTCATACCTTGGCATCGATAAGCATACACCCCGGCAAGTTATCCTGTAAAATTGAGACGACGCACCAGTTATGTCGAAGTTAGTTTTTGAACATATAATGGAGTGTTGGATACTGAAAAGTTACTCCTAATTTATCAACAAATACAAATAATTACAAGGAACAGTTGCTACATCTCACCATATTCTGTTAACCTAACAGTTGCTACATCTCACCATATTCTGTTACTGCGCTTACGCTACAATTGTTAGTATTGTCACACAAAGGCATTGAAGTTCAAGAACAATTATATTATAATAAGGGGGAAGAAGCTAAATATTTGAAACCAGAATTGATTTAATTTCATCCAAACAAGACTAGGTAATTTAAAACACATGAAACAAACCAAACATGATTCAAATCATTGTTAAATAGGGGGTATTTTGTCTTAGGGTGTCTACAACTAACAGGGTTGCTCATAAGAGATGTTACAGTATCAATGCCATCGTAAAAGTAACACTATATTGTCCATCAACACAAATTATACAATAATACCCATGTGAGTACAAAGGTTCAGGCAAATGGCTATGAAGGAATTGTTTATTTCATGGTAGTGGCCCTTTTCCATCACAAATCATCAATCAACACCAATTAAACAAAAAAACCACATGTATGCCTCTGGCCACGTATTATTACAATCATTCAAGCAAATTGATATCTGTTCTATTGACCAAAAAATTCAACCATCCATGCTGAATCAAAGCAACTTTTAACTAATAGAATATTTGGGGGTCGTTTTTTTTAACGAATTGAATTACATTTTTCAAGTGTCCCACATTTGTACCCGTTTACAATGGAAATGGTTCTCATAGTTAATTAAACAGAACAAGTAATCATGAATGAATCAGAATCATCAGGCTAAGAGTCGATAATTAAACCAACAAGTGATGGAGTTCTATTGATACCTCTATCGCAGATCTATTGATACTTCAAAAAATAGCATACTCTTCTAAGTTACCAGTAAACAAACCTCTTCCATTTTTAAAACACATTCATCAATCTTCTTAAAAAGTTCTCTTTTGCTTAAACACACCCAACACACTCTCCTTTAATTTTGCAAACCTGATTCATCCAAGAAGTACTTTCATATTTTGCCCCTAATCAGCTATCTCTGATGCTTTAGAAATCAAAGAAAAATTGTAATTTAACGAATCAAATGCAAAACATACTAACTACGAATTGGTTTAATTTCATGACAACAAGCCATATATAATTTAATTCACATGAAACTCAGCAAGCATCATTCACATCGTTGATCAATATCTATCTGTAAAGAATGAAACTACAAAGCTGCAATACCGTCGTACCTATGTGGCGGTGTGATTGGTCACTTAACGAGAGGTCCATCTTGAGGAGCCATGAACCTTTCTCGAGCAGGACGATCGAGGTTGTCTCGCCATTGAACCAAAAAACCACTCGCTGAAATCTGAACCAAAAAACCATTGAGCAAGAGAGCAATGGTCAACAAAGTCTTCTCGCCGTCAAAGGCAAGCTACTTCCCATTCAACATAGAGTTGTACGTCTCTTGGACTCTATCTAACACTTTTCCTAGAGCACCCTTGCCTTCAACAGGGCGTCCAACTTCGAAGTGAACTATTGTATATATAGATGTGCACAAAGAATGTTGCAAAGAAAATACTAAAACAAAAATCAAAACCAAAAGAGGAAATAGAATAAAAGCAAAATTAGGGAATCAACTAAAAATCCTGATTCAAAACACAAATACTCAAAAATGGCTCAGAGTTAAACAAAACATATCTTCATATTCACAAACGAAAACTATTTTCAAACAATAATTAGGTTAATTTAAAAGATGGAGTCGTTAGCTGCCACACAATCAGATCTTGAAGATGCATAATAAACTTTGATTTTCATATCAGGAACATGAATCAAGTATCCAGAAATTTCCATGAGTTTTCGATTTGGGAATATAGCTCAGTAGATTACATACCTGAGAGTGTTGCGTTCATTCCCTGAGAAGACTTGACCTCCGTGCGTTGTTATTTGGCCGTCTACCGTAGAGGGGGAATCAGAACCGTTGAGCGATAGTCACATCGCTGATTTGAAGAAAACCATAAAGTCACCGATCTGGTCTGTCATCCTGCGCGCTTTGAAGCGGTGAAGCAGAGGAAAATGGAAGTTCACTTTATAGGGACTTGGCTTTTAATAATGCCTTTCCATTCCTAATTAAAAAACCATTTCTTAAACTAATTTTGGACTGATTCATAATTAAAAAGATCGTTCATCTCTAAAATTTTATCTAATTAACAAAAAACCATTTGTTGTTAAAATTTTTCATAAATTCAATTTTTGTCTACATATATATTTGTTTGATTACAAAGACACAACATATGTAAAAAAAATTATAACAAAAGGAAAAAATATAACATTAATTTTTAAACAGTATTTAAAATTCGTTCGTGAGATTTTGCCAAACCGCTATTCGATGTGAGTATTTAATACGGTAATGAAATTAACAACAGACAAGTTCATAATATGTGAATATTCACGCGTTTAAAAAATCAAGGTTTCAGTTTTCCCTAAATTGAATCGTATTTATATAATATAATCATTCATTTTTAAACAATATTTAAAAATCATATGTGGTACTTTGCCAAACCGCTATTCGACCAAGTAATTGATACGATAATGAAATCTATAAGTTGCAGTCGTAGTCCAGCAACATATCTCAAAGGTTAAGACGTGTGAGAGGGTAACGACTCAGTAATAGCTTTATATACAGATGAAGGTAATTAAAATGCATCTCGGATTTCGTGAATCTGTACCTGATGATTCTATTTGGAAGCCAATATCAAGTAGTTTCAACCAGGTGCGCTAATTATGTGATGTTGCTTAGAGATCAGTATTTATTCTTCGAAATCGCCACAAATCCTCCAGGATCGACTAAAGTATAACGTAGAGGTAAAAAAAAGATGTGATTTTGAAAACATTTAACGGAAAAATTATTTTAAATTATTTTTAGAAAAATTTGTATACCCGTGCTGGCACGGGTATACAAATTTTTCTACCTCCAATTACACAAATGAAATTAATTTTTTAATTTGAACTCACTTTTAGAATATATCATATCATTACTAAACATAGAAAAAATTTCAATCTCAATTTTTCTAAAATCAAAATTTTTTTGACATCAATTATTGATTCCATGAAAATCTGAAATAATTGGACCCTTAATTATATTATCACGTGCAGTAAAGAAATCTTTGCAATTGTAGGGCACAATCATTATAACCTTGACAGCAATTGAGGCCTCATCCTTGTAACAATGGATCATCCAGTCAATGCGAACCTCCAACGGTTGTCCAATATGTTGTTCTATATATAAGCACAATTGGTTTTGGGGGTATGCGGTCTACAACTGCATCGCTAGGCGCTAATCAGTTTAACAAGTCAGAGGATCAGAAAACCTTCTTCAATTGGTTCTTTTTCACTTACCATGTTGCTTGTATAGTGGCCTCAACTGGAATATTCTACATTGAGGATAATGTGAGTTGGACTTTGGGGTTTGGTATATGTGGCGTGGCTAACTTTATTGCAGTGCTCATTTTCTTACTTGGTTATCGATTTTATCGCCTTGAGAAACCACAAGGAAGCGCCTTGTTGGATTTGGCTCGTGTTTTCGTTGCTAGCTTACGTAAACGGAAATCCCAGCTCTCATCCCGTGTAGAGGATTACTATTGTGGCCTCAATGGTAGGGTTCCAATGCTGACTTTGGCTACCCCGGGAGAAAAATTAAGGTACTAATTACATTCTACATTAGCCCTATTGTTTCCCTTATTGAAAAATATAGAGGTTATTACTAAAAAAAAAATACAATTATTTAATTATCAATAGTCAATAGTTAATATTACATTTAGATATCAAGGTTTTTCTTGCAAATGCATGGCCACCGAGTAAATCCTCAATTTAGTCTCTGAACTATCACACTCTCCAATTTGGTCTCTAAACTATAAAAATATAACAAATAGTCCTTAAACTATTCTAAATTCATCAATTTAGTCTTTGAACTATCCACCGTCTCTCCTATTTAGAAGGTAATTGAGGCAGTAAATTGATGGGTTTAAAATAGTTTAAGGACTATTTGTTATATTTTTATAGTTTAAACTTTAAAGACCAAATATTAAAGAGTGTGATAATTTAGGGACTAAATTGAGGGTTTACTCAATTGCCACCACTGAACATATTGTGCTCTACATGCAAATGCAGATTTTTCAATCGTGCAGCTCTAATAACTGAGAGAGACATACAATCAAATGGCTCAATTGAGAAATCATGGAGGCTATGCACAACTCAACAAGTAGAAGATTTTAAGAAAATAATTGGAATGCTACCATTGTGGACTTCAAGTATATTCCTATCCACCCCAATTGGAATCCAAAATAGCTTATCTATACTTCAAGCTGAAGCTATGGATCGTTCTCTAGGACCCCATTTCAATATCCCACCCGGCTCTATCCTTGTTATAGTCTTACTTTTATCATCGATATTCCTAACATTTCTTGATAGAGTGTTATGGCTTGGATGCCATAAGCTGACCGGAAAATCTCCTACGCCACTCCAACGAATAGGAGTAGGCCACGTGTTAAATGTACTTGGCATGGTTGTCTCTGCTCTTGTTGAATCAAAGAGGCTCAAGATAGAAAAACATCATGGGCACATGTCTGCTCTTTGGTTATTTCCACAATCAGTGTTGGTGGGTATTGGAGAAGCGTTTCATTTTACAGGACAAGTAGCATTTTACTATAAGCAATTTCCAGAGTCACTGAAGAGCGTATCAATTGCAATGGTTTCTATGATTATAGGGATAGCTCTTTACTTGAGCACAGCCATAATTAACCAAGTTGGTAGGAGTACTGATTGGTTGCCTGATGACATAAATTATGGGAGGGTAGATAATGTGTATTGGATGTTAGTTCTATTTGGGGGTATAAACTTTGGGTATTACTTACTTTGCTCTACTTTATATAAGTATGAAAAAGCTTAAACAGAAGTGGTGTTATGATTTGAATAAGTAGTTGTAATAAGCTATTCTCTCCTTCATTTTACCATGATAAAAAGAAGGGTGAGAAAATCTTTATTCAAGACATATTGCTTGTGTACTTACTAACTTGATTACTCAAGATTCTCTGCATTGCTGCGAGTCATGCAACCATTGCTGAATCACCAACCTGTGAGTTTCTGTGAGTTTATTATTTGTCTTCGTGAAACACCAACCTAAATTTTATATTTTGCACACCAACGATTCCCTAATTTGATTCCTGTCATACCCTAATTTTGTCCGCCTAAGTTTAAAACCCTAATTTTTCGCAAAAATAAATAAATTGAGAAGTGTGGTTTTATTTTGAAGAGTGAAGAGCATTGTGCATGCATTTTTGGGTTTTACAAGTCATTCTAGGGCTTTTAAATTCATTGTTAGAGTGGAAATGCATTTGTTGTTAAAAAACAAGGTTTTTAGGGCAAAAGGGTATTTTGGTCATTGTCAAAAATAAGATAATTTCTCATCAAGAATCATTGTGCAATTTTAGAGAAATTTATTTGAGGCAAAACATTTTTGGTCATGTATGTATGTATGCGCATGCATGCATATATTGTGCACAAAATTTCAAAAATGATCAAAAGGGAATATTCTACAAAAAGTTCCAAGATGTGATTTTTATGACATTTTTGGTCATGGTGATCACATAAAATGGCATATTCCTCAAGATACCTTGTATGTGGCTCAAAGTGGTGTATTTTTGTACAATTATCTTGAAAAGAATAATCAAAAATGAAGGGATAATGGAATGGTCATATAATAGTACAATAGTACAAGATGACAACTAGCAAAACTTGGTGACCACTCCCACTACCTCTTCACCACGAATTTCACCCTCTCTATTCTCTCATTTTGTGTTTTCTCAATGTCCTCAATCCATGTGAGCCTCAATCCTAGCCTTTGATTCAAAATTAAAATCAAATCCTAGAGCACAACTAGTGCATATTGACCTACCCTTAAACCTAATTGCTTTCTATATATACCCTATTAACCTCACCTCACAAAAGGAGAAAAAAGCTTTTGGCCTCATTTTCACTCACACAACCCTAGCACACAACTCCCTCTCCTAATTCCCTCTCTTGGCCGAAATCATACTACCTTCTTCCTCCATCAATTCTTCACTTCTCCTTCACCAAATCACCATTTTCTCACCTCATTTCCATTCCTACTTCATATATCTTCCTTCTCTCCTAATTTAATTCAAGCTTGCATCATCAAAGGGCATTTTTAAGCAAGCATTTCGTGGGTTTCATTGAAGTTTGGTGAAGATTCAAGTTGATTTGTGGTCTTGTTCTTCATATTAGTCATTCCTTAGCTTGGATTTGAGGTAAACTTCTTAAAACCTAGCATCATCTTCAACTTTTTTGCATCAAAATGTAGATATCATGTTTCTAATTTTTCATCCTACCATATTCATGCATTTTAGTGTTGTTATATTGTTGATTTGTTGATTGTTGTTGGTGAGAGGTGTCTCAAACATTTTGACAAGCACTTAGGGAGGCTTGGGTGTTTGAGATTGCTTCTCACCCTTGAATAAATTGTGATTTGTGTTGTTATCATTTTGCTTGTTGCATTTTGTGAAATAAAATTGTGTTAGGAAGCTATGAATGTTTCGCACCTTTAGTATAAAATAGGTTTAATCGAGTTTTGATGCATTTCTTTATGCAATCTTGTTATTGGGGCTTGATTTTGAAGTTCCCATGTCCAAACATGTTGTTTGATTTTGCAAATATTCATTTTTCATGCCTTCTTACTTTCACAAAAATCAAAAAAATATGAATAGTTGTTGATTTTGGTGTTTGATCACTTGGATCTTGTGAATAAATGTTCCTAAGTCTTGCTAGTGTCATTTGCTTGCTTGATTTGGTTGACTTGTTGAAATAAATTGATGATTAATTTGTGATTTGAGAAAATGAATTTGGGTTTTGGTTCATTTATGGTCCACAAATGATTTTGGGTTATGCTAAGTTGGCAAGAGATGGGTTACTTCAACCTTGATGCCTATGCTTGTAAGCATTTAAAAATTCAATTCCCACTTGATGTGCTTGTGAAATGTGAGCAAAAAGGGGTCTATAAACAATTGAATTTGCGCACATGATTGGTCTCCAATGACCTTGATGCATCCTCAAGTTTAATCATGCTTTCTTTGCTCTTTGAGTTTAATGTAAATTGTTGTTTGAAGCTTGTGAAGTTTTGGCAAAGGATAGGCCACTTAGAGCCTTGATGCATTAAATTGTTGTGGTGCATTAAAATGTTGAATTGGTGTTCACAATTTGCTTGTTTTGATTTCCACCAATTGTTACTCGTTAGTAACTCTCCAAAACTTCAAAACCATGTTGCATACAAAGAACAACCTGTTACTCGTTAGTAACGTTCCAACTTCAAAACATTTTTTTGCATTTACATAATCATTGATAAACAACTTCACTTCTTCTCAAAACAATTTCAAACTATTTTTCACAAATCACACTTTGTTGGCGGTAATGCGAAGCCTTTGCTTGCACGATTGTCAACAATGGGGTGCTAGTGGTGATCACTTGGAGTCTTTGCTCAATTGATTATCATGAACACTCATTTTTCAAAAGAACTCTCATTTCACGAATTAAAAACTTTGTTGAGGATAATGCGAAGCCTTTGCTTGCACGATTGTCAACAATGGGGTGCTAGTGGTGATCACTTGGAGTCTTTGCTCAATTGATTATCATGAACACTCATTTTTCAAAAAGAACTCTCATTTCACAAATTAAAAACTTTGTTGAGGATAATGCGAAGCCTTTGCTTGCACGATCGTCAATATTGGGATGCTAGTGGTGATCACTCGAAACCTTTGTTGTTTGATCACTGTGAACATTCAATTTTCACAATTAAACAACTAAAAAATAAAAACCTTTTCTCGACAACCGAGAACTACGTAAGCTTTGAATTCTCCATCGCACTGGGAGATACGTAGGAGCGGGTCACATTCCCGTCAAGCACGACAAATGAAAACCATTTTCTTTTCAAAAAACAAACCCTTTTCCAAAACAAGGCAATTTCTAAAAACAAAACAATTTTCGAAAACAAGAACTACGTTGCTTTGATTCCCTCCCCGGGATACGTAGGCACGGTGCCCTCCCGTCAAGCGCAAAAGATTAAATTTTCCTTAAGTTTTTCCATAAAGTAAGGAGAGATAAAGAGAGATAAAAACAAAGCATTTCTTAAATCAACCTTTTAAATCACACGTCAAATCGAGGTTCCCTTTCAGTAGAAAGGATGTGTGGGGTGCTCGTACCTTCCCCATGCATAACCGACCCCCGAACTCAAATCTCGTGGTTCCAAGGACCATTGTCTTTCAAGAAAGGTTTTTTTTCCAATGTTTTACCTCTAAAAAAATATTGGTGGCGACTCTGTTTGCTGGTGTTTTTAGCAAACAATCACTAGTTTTATTAGAAGGTTTGTGAGATCAAACTAGAAAAATCTCAAAGCAATTGCCTTTGAATTGCAAAAGTTTTTGTTTCAGAAAATGTAGAAAAGGGGACGATTTGCAATGATTAACAGAATTGAAAAGAAAAGAAGCAGTAAATGGTGCGTGAATTGTAAAGAAAGGACAAATAAATTGCATTGAATTGTAAAAGTGGTACACGATCACGTACAATGATTCTTCCACTCGTTTTTCGCTCTGGCTTGGAAGTTAGAGTTTCAGGAATCGGGTTGTATATTGTGATTCGCGACCTCTGTTTCTTCTCAGAAACAGTTATTTATACAAAGGAAAAGAGGGGGAAAAACTGAACTAAGTAACTGCCTAGAAATTTGAAAATTAATAACTGCTACTCCTACTTTCGACCAGAACCGCTCTATCACGCTTCGACCAACTGCTAGTCTTCAGCGCATAACTGCTCTGTTTTCTGTCTGTCGAAAGCTTGCGTCCATTTTCCTCTCTCTTGCTTTTGCTTCCCCGGAAGCTTGTCGAGTTTACCTTGCACATGACCATTTTCTCTGTCGAAATATTTGGTCTTTGTCGAAATGTAAGTCAGGCCTTGTTGACCATTTTCAATGAAGCCTGTCGAAATTACAGGCTAACAAATTGCCCCCCAAAAATGTCTTTTTCGACTGAACTTGAGGAGGAAGAAGAGAAAGACATTTTTGAATTCACCATCGAAATAACTTTGCACTTGAGTAAAATAGCTGTATACCTGATGTCACCACTGTTAAGTGTTGTTGACGTTACTCCTATATTGGTGTATTACGTGGCCTTCAACGTTCTGCTTATAATTCTGACAATGCTCATATGGCAATCACAACTTCTTTTGAATGCCACGTACTTACGCTTTCTTTATCTTTATTCCAGCGTTATTTTAACTTCTTGCAACGTTGGCTTATACTTTTTCAAGTATTTGCCATTTATACGCAAAATTCTTTCATCAGCGCCAATCTCTTTGACCTCATATGCGCCGTTTGAATAAACTTGTAAAATTTTAAATGGTCCTTCCCAACTTGGGGACCATTTACCAAAGACTCTATCTTTTTTATCCATAGGCAATAGGACCTTCCACACTAGATCACCTGAATCAAAGGCTTTAAACTTAACCTTTTTGTTATAAGTTTTAGCTACCCTCTCTTTCTGTCGAATAAACATGTCTAAAGCTAATAACCTTTCTTCGTCTAAATCAACCAATTCATCAAGCATCATATTCCAATAATAATCAGAGGGAATCTCCCACTGTCTTTGAATTCTTGTTGATTGTAGACAAATTTCAATAGGCAACACTGCATCGTGTCCAAATGTTAACCTATAAGGAGTAGTGTTGATAGATTCTTTGGGTGAATTTCGACAAGCCCATAATGCTTGATCAAGGGTATTATGCCAATTTTTGGGTTTCTGCCCAACATGCTTTTTAATCAAATTAATAATAACTTTATTGGTAGCTTCTACTTGACCATTGGCTTGCGCATAATATGGTGTCGAAGTTAATAACTTAAAACCAATTTCAGAAGCAAACTTTACCATTTTTCTACCAGTGAAAACTGATCCCTGATCTGTAGTAATGGTTTCTGGAATTCCAAACCTATAAATGATATGATTTTGAATAAACCTTATCACTGCTTCTTGATCAACATTGGCTAAAGGTATAGCTTCAACCCATTTGGTGAAGTAATCAATTCCCACAAGGATATATCTATGGCCCTTCGACGAAGTTGGCTTTATCTCTCCAATCACATCTAGAGCCCAACCTCTAAATGGCCAAGGTTTGACTATGGCATGCAATTCATTTGTAGGTACATGTTGTATCCCAGCATGCTTTTGACACTCTTGGCATCCCTTAGCAAATTCTATGCAATCTTTCAGCATAGTTGGCCAATACATTCCTTGTCGAAATAATAACCACTTCATTTTGTGGCAAACTTGGTGTGAACCACATGCTCCACTATGTGTATCAGAAACTGCTAAATATGCCTCATTTTCACTAAGACATTTTAATAGTACTCCTTCAGGAGTCTTTTTAAACAATTCGTTTCCAATTATCACATAGCTCAAAGCTCTGTATTTTACCTTTTTATTGGTATTTCTTGTGGAATTTTGCAAATATTCCACAATAGGCCTTCGCCAATCATTATTGGTCATATTGTCAAGAGCAAAAATTTCTGCTAAGTCAAAATCACCAAAAAATTGACGTTTTTCGACAACGACTAGTTCCTCGTTTGCGTTTGTTGCCCCCCCAGTTTTTGGTGTTGACAATAGTGGCGAAGAATAGTCATTAGAAATGATCTTATCCTTTATTTCAATTAACTCTTCCAGGCTTTGTTTTGAAACTTTATAGCCTGAAGCAACTTGTGCCAATTCATTTGCCACTTGATTATCAATTCGTGGTAAATGTTCTAAGTGAACAGACTCAAATCTTTTTAACAAAGCATTGGCAACAACAAAGTATCTGATAAGGTGCTCTTTAATGCATTTGTACTCTTTTGTCAATTGTTTGACAACCAACTCAGAGTCGCCTTTTATTTCGACATGACTTGCCCCCAGCTCAAGTAAAATTTCAAGGCCTACTATTAAAGCCTCATACTCAGCTTCATTATTGGAGCAAGCATCTCGAATTTTAAACTTATACTTCGTTGGAATGTTAGTAGGAGATATTATTAAAATACCAATCCCAACTCCATGTTTATGGCTTGAACCATCAAAGTACAACCTCCAAGGATATACGTCTACAAAACTTAATGTTTCTTCGACAACAGAATGGTCTACTATAAAATCAGCAACCACTTGTCCTTTAATTGATTTTAGAGGTTGATAAGTTAAGTTGTATTCTGACAAAGCCAAAGCCCATTTACCAATTCGGCTATGCATTATTGGTTTCAACAGCATATGCTTAATAACATCAAAATGCGAATAAACAGAAACATCAGCTGGTTTTATATATTGCTTTAACTTTGTACACGAGAAATACAAACAAAGGCACAACTTTTCTATAGGAGTGTACCTCGTTTCGGCATCATTTAAGACCCTACTGAGGTAATAAATGGCTCTTTCGACACCACTATCATCCTCTTGTGCCAACATGCTACCTATTGTTCTATCAGAAGCTGCTATATACAATTTGAGCACTTTGTGTTTAATAACAGGCAACAAAATTGGTGGTTTCATCAAATAAGACTTGATTTCGTCGAAGGCTGCTTGATGCATTGGTTCCCATTTGAATTCTTCTTCCTTCTTCAGTCTTAACAATGGCGAAAAAACTTGTGTTTTGCCACTTAGATTTGATATAAATCTTCGAAGGAAATTGATTTTTCCCAGCAACGACTGAAGCTCCTTTTTGGTCGAAGGGGCCTTCGTTTCCATAATTGCCTTAGTCTTATTTTGATTGATTTCAATGCCTTTTTTGTGCACCACAAAACCCAAGAAATCACCTGCACGTACACAAAAGGCACATTTTAATGGATTTAGTTTCAATCCATATTTCCTCATTCTTTCAAAAGAACGGCGAAGATGGTCTAAATGACCACTTTCTGAGGAAGATTTAACCACCACATCATCTATGTATACTTGCATAAAATCATCAATAAAATCATGAAACATAGAATTCATGGCCCTCTGATATGTAGCACCAGCATTCTTTAATCCAAAGGGCATTACTACCCATTCATAAACACCCAATGCCCCTGGACATCTAAAAGCAGTTTTCGACACATCCTCTTCAGCAATGAAGATTTGATTATACCCAGAATAACCATCGAGCATACTAAGATAATCAAATCCTGCTGCTGAATCTATTAGCATTTCCGCCACAGGCATTGCGTATTCATCCTTGGGAGTTGCATTATTTAAATCCCTAAAGTCTATGCAAACTCTAAGAGTCCCATTTTTCTTTATTACAGGAACTATATTGGCTAACCATTCGACATACCTGGCAGTTCTGATGAATTTGTTTCTGAATAGCCTTTCGATTTCCTCTTTGATTTTAGCCAACACTTGAGGAGCAAATCTTCTTGGCACTTGCTTCACTGGTTTCTTCCCTGGTCGAATTGGTAATTGCATTTCCACCACTTCTCGACTCAACCCAGGCATTTCGTCGTAATCCCAAGCAAAGCAGTCTTTGAACTCCCTTAGCAATGTGATGACTTGGATTTTTAGAGAAGCATCAATATTTGCACTAATATAAGTTGGCCGTTTTATTGAGCCATTTCCCAAATCAACTTCTTCTAACGGGTCTTGAGCTTGCATATGCTTTTCCGAATCTCTAGGATCCTTTTCAAAACCTAATGGATCATCATCATAAATGCAGTCAAGTCTTTCATCTATGACTATGCCATTTCCTTCATGTAACTCACTGGCTTCGACAGCCATTGTTTGTTGAATAATTTCGGCCTCTATAGCCGCGTTAAACTTGTTTTCGGCCATATAAGCCGTAATTTTGTCCCATGCATTGGGCACTGACATAAGAACATTTTCAAGAACCAGTGTTCCACCCCGTTGGTCGAAGAACACCATCAGGATAAACACTATCATCTCCCATTATTTCTCTTTCCCAAACAAAACCATAATTTGGGTCAAGATGAACTGAGGCAAAAACATTATCCGCAGGAACATATGCCTCATTAGAAGATGAACATGGCGCAATCTTCGCCATTTGTTTCTCAAAATTTTCCTTGGTAACTTGGTTCACATCAGCACGGAAGTAGCTCTGATCGGCTTCAACATACTCTACCAAACCATCTTCCTTCCACATTACTAAACGTTGATGCAAAGTTGAAGGGACAGCACCAACTCCATGGATCCACTCTCTACCAAGGAGTAAATTAAAATTCGCTTTAGAGGCTATCACTAAGAACAATGTAGTCCTCTTTATGGAACCAACGATTAAGTCCACCTCAATGGCCCCCAAAGAATGGCCAGTTTTGCCTTCATATTTGCTTAAGATAATGTTATGAGGCCTGAGGTCAGTGTCGAACTTACCAATCTTCTTCAAAAGACCATGTGGCATTAAATTCACTGCAACTCCACCATCCACTAACACTTTGTTAATTCCAACACCATTGACTTTGGCTTGGACATACAGGGGTTTCAAGTGGTTTTGCATACTCATATCTGGCTTCTCAAAGGTAGCCATTTGGTCTTCGACGCAACCATTGTTCATCACATAGTAACACATTGGCTTATGACGAGCCATATCTTCTGTAAAATCCTCTTCAACATCATTTGGTACTGTGATAACATCGTACTCAAGAGGCAGTATTGATACAACATTGCAAACAACGTCGAAATCATCTTCAGAATCATCAAAATCAGACTCCATGTCTTCATCCATGTCGAAATCAGCATTCTTTTCTTTCACTGTTGACAATGGAGGAAATATTCTTTCAAGAGCAGGCCTTCTTGGCTTTTCTGTTACCACAGCCTTGCCTTTGGCCTTATTCGCTGCACACACATGACTAGCAACATCAGCATTCCTCTTTGTGGCAACTTTAGCTTTGTGAACCTCACTCTTCGCCACTATTATGCTGCGTGGAACTTGATTATTAGCCAAATGACTTGGAACCTTGTTAATGTCAAAGTGTGCCTTCTTCTTCTGTTGTCTTTGGTAACGACGCCACTGTGTTCTAGTCATGGGGTTCTTACCCTTATAGTTATTCTTATAATTAAACTTAACAGCATCTGTATCTGGCTTGACAGCTTTAGCACGTTGATTATTGGGCACCCACGCTTCGACAGGAGCACTAGCACTTGGGACAAAGGATTTATTTGTTGACAGCTTCAAATACCCTTTCGCTGAGGACTTCTCCTTAGCAAATTGTCGTTTGCTTGTTGAAGGCTTTGTTGACACATTAGCCTTATAGCCAGGAAGATCTCCTTTTGCAAAGTCAAATTTCGGCCTGTTATCAAGCCATTTTCTTTTACGTTGTTGTTGATCCTGATAACCTTCGACAGCTTTAGCTGCTTCTTTGTCGAAGACAGCGCTGCATCTTGGGCAAAGCATAACTTTAGAGTTATTCCACTTACACCGATTGAGGAAATCTATCAATTCTTCCTCAGCCTTTGGATACACAGCATGGATCTTCCCATCATATTCTTTTAGGGTCACTTCCTGTTTCTTACCTTCAGCATACATAAAACCTTTTAATTTTTCGGTGACAGTCTTGACACACTTAGGAGGGTCTGCCATTTGAGCATCCACCATGCCTACATCAGCTTCGACAGGTTCAGAATACATAGCTTCAGCCTTAGGCAATGGATCAACATCAATCTGCATAGGAGCTTTCATTTTCTTATCAGCAAATTTGAGTCTTCCTTCGTCAACTGCTTTTTGCACAATATCCCTGAAAAGCACACAACGGTCAGTGTTATGTCCCAAAAAATTATGGAACTTACAATAACCCTTTTTCTTTCTTTGGTCAAGAGTTGGTATTTTAAGGCCTTTAGGCACTAATAATTGACCATCAGTTACTAAAAGATCAAAAATTTCATCACATTTAGTAACATCAAAAGTATAAGTCTTAGGCATAAATCTATCATTCTTAGGCTCTACAGGGTTATTCCCATTCGCAGGCCTTAATAATTTACAGGTATAAGGAGGACCAGGCTTAAGTTCAGCCACATCTATCTCCTCTTCTTCGACATTACCATATGTAACGTCGAATTCTTCTTCGACATATGCCACTTTTTCTTTTTTATGATACCTATTCGACCTAGATTTTTCTTCTCTAAGCCTTTCAACTTGTCGAACTCTATCAGCCAATTGAGCCATATCTCTCAAATGAGATGTGTCTAATTTCTTTCTAATTGAGTAATCAAGGCCACCAGCAGCCATTTCGACAAGCTCATGTTCAGGGACTTGTGTGAAGCAACGAGATTTCAACAGCCTAAATCTGTTTAAGTAATCATCAATAGTTTCAGGCATTTTGCGCCGAACACTAGCCAATTCTTTAAGACTAATTTTCGACTGGCCCATGTAAAACTGTGCATGGAATGCCTTTTCTAATTGCCCCCATGTGAACATAGAACCAGGGGGTAAGGTCGTGAACCAAGTGAAAGCATTTTTAGTTAGAGAATTTGGAAAGTATTTCATCTTCAAATTCTCATTTTGTGCTAAGTCCCCAGCCTCAGTCAAGAAACGAGCAATGTGTTCGACTGTGGACTCATTTGTATCACCACCAAACTTAGTAAACTTGGGAACTTTCCATCCCCTTGGTAACTCAGTTTGTAATACGTATTCACATAATGGTGATACGAAGTTAGGCCTTTGTAAACCTATGTTAAGGCCATTTTGTGCCAAAATAGTTTCGACTAAAGTAGCTATATTGTTTTCTGCGCCAACATTGTGTTGTTGCACTTGCCGAACAACTTCATCAGCGTTCTGGTGTCTATTTACCAAAACTACTTCAGGGACGTGGTTTACTGCCCCTTGTAGTTCGCCTACAACTGTGGACGCTTCGACTGCAACTGCTTCTTGGGGGTTAACTGGCGACGCATTACCCGCAATAATAGGAACTTGCCTATTATTAACCACTGGAGCCCCAAAGAAATCTGCAATCCTACTCATCTGATTTGCCAACATTTGGTAACTGTTATTGGTATTTTGAATCAATGGATTGAAAACTGTACCAATTTGTTGGGTAAGCATATTAACCATATCGTGATTACTCTCGTCTACTTGCTGTCTTAAGGCCAACAAAGACGTATTGGTTAATGCTGGGGGATTCCGACCAAATACACTCTCAGAAGAGACATGTGTAGGGGAAAAGGTCGAAATATGTGGCATTCCAGTAGGCATGCCATACATTCCCAAAGGAAATGGGGGTAGATGCACGTTATTCAAACGTGGGTCTAAATCGTTTCCCATTGCCATGTAAGGGCTATGAAGCCCTGCACTTAACGGCAAAGACATAGGCAAAGATGCCATTTCTGACTGCGTTGAACCAACATTAGTCATTGATAATGAAGGAACGGTTGTTGACGATGATGGTCCTGCGCTAATGCTCGCAGAATCCATTGTTGTTCCTTGCCCTTGTGAAACCACAGGGTTGGAACTAGACGCATTATTCGTACTAGAACGAACCATTTTACCACTTCTTAAGTGCATACAACAGCGAATACAAATAAGAGAGTACGAAAATGAACAAAATCAAAGGCAAGGTCCCACCGGGCGTGCCAATTTGTTTGCTGGTGTTTTTAGCAAACAATCACTAGTTTTATTAGAAGGTTTGTGAGATCAAACTAGAAAAATCTCAAAGCAATTGCCTTTGAATTGCAAAAGTTTTTGTTTCAGAAAATGTAGAAAAGGGGACGATTTGCAATGATTAACAGAATTGAAAAGAAAAGAAGCAGTAAATGGTGCGTGAATTGTAAAGAAAGGATAAATAAATTGCATTGAATTGTAAAAATGGTACACGATCACGTACAATGATTCTTCCACTCGTTTTTCGCTCTGGCTTGGAAGTTAGAGTTTCAGGAATCGGGTTGTATATTGTGATTTGCGACCTCTGTTTCTTCTCAGAAACAGTTATTTATACAAAGGAAAAGAAGGGGAAAAACTGAACTAAGTAACTGCCTAGAAATTTGAAAATTAATAACTGCTACTCCTACTTTCGACCAGAACCGCTCTATCACGCTTCGACCAACTGCTAGTCTTCAGCGCATAACTGCTCTGTTTTCTGTCTGTCGAAAGCTTGCGTCCATTTTCCTCTCTCTTGCTTTTGCTTCCCCGGAAGCTTGTCGAGTTTACCTTGCACATGACCATTTTCTCTGTCGAAATATTTGGTCTTTGTCGAAATGTAAGTCAGGCCTTGTTGACCATTTTCAATGAAGCCTGTCGAAATTACAGGCTAACAGACTCCAATTCATGTTGTGCGAAGAGAAATCCCTCCAAAGGATTTTTCGGGGTGCAACAGCTGGCGACTCCGCTGGGGACCTTTCTTTAGTGGGTCGAGCCAATCGATTCGACAAGTGATTTATTTCGTTGATTTGAATGCTTTGTTATATCTCTCCTTCTTTCCCTTTCTTCTTTCTTTCCTTTGCCTTTAAAAACATGCTTGCATTATTCTTAGAATTGTCGTGTGCATTCTTGTGATGTTGTGCTTGCGTGCATTGTGTGTTAGCCTTCTTCCTCTTCTATATTTGCTTCTTGAGTAAAATAAGAGTAGTTTCTTCTTCTTCTCCTCTTACTTTCGTCGTTTATATGCTTTTCTCATACATTTCCCCAATCCTAGCATGTTCCCCTCTTCTTTGCTCCCTTTCTTGAGGTAAGCTCATGCATTTCCCCTAATCCTATTATGTCCCCTCCTCTAGGCTCCCTTTCTTAAGGTAAGCAATGCTTGCGATTGTTGTTGGAACCCTAGGTTAGTATACTTATGTTGAAATGATATTGAACCCTAGGGTAGACGACATGCTGTTGCTTGATATTGTCTGGACTGTTTTGGTTTCCCTTTGCAGGTGGGGTTTGGGTAGATTTTTAGGTGTTGTGCCCTCATCACACACTGCACACCTTATATTTGTGAGCATTGAGTGGGGCCTAAAACCCAAGGTCTGCAAAGAACCCTAGGAGAGTGGAAATGAGTAGTGACTGCCATTCGTAGACCGTTGTCTGTCTGGCTCTCATGAAAGTTTCGCCCAAGAGTGCACTTTCTTCATGATACCTCACAATCGGTAGCTCTCTACGATTGTGGGTGTATTCATGAGAGAGACTTTAGCTCTTGGTTGCCATTGTGAGGTAGTGACCAGAACCCACATGGGAGGATTACCCTTGTCGTTGACTTTAGAGCCTACGATCCTTACCCATTTGTAGGACACGGGGGCACGCAAATTGTGTGTTGCATTAGCTTAGGCATCCTCTTTCGAAACTCTTTTACCAAAAATGTAGAAAGTAATTTCCTTTTTCCCTCATAAACACCTATATGAGGTGGCATATAGCGGGTATTTTCAAAAATGTTTTGAACCGCCACCAATAAACATCATTTTCTTCTCTCTTTTCTATGTAAATAAAAGGTCATAATCATCACATCTGCGTCATTTTGCATCATCATCATTGCATTCGCATCTAACAAAAATTTTGAAAAAAAACCTCCATTCTTTGCATTCTCCATGCATTAAAGTTGTTTGCCGGAGATCGCAACGTAACACAAAGTCTTGTCATAGGTGTGTAAGAAACGGAATGGAATCAAAAGGCAAAACCGTTTTCAATTCAAAAAGCACCTTTTTCTAAAAACCTTTTTCCCCAAATAAAGCACCTTTTTCTAAATTTTTTTTTTCAATAAATCACTTACATCTTCAAATCATTTTTAAAATCATTTTCTAAATCATTTTCCAAAAAAAAAATGAAATGAAATAAGAGAAACTCCTTATGCAATCGTTCCATGGGTAGAAGTGCATCTTTGAATGATGAAGGGTAATATCTCAAATTTGTTTGTGCACTACAAATTTGAGATGATACTCTACGATATCGGGGCACTTTGACCCAATCAGGCGCAGTTTGTTTTCAAATAAAGTGAATAAGTGGAGTCAACCAAATGTCGAAGCATTTCAGTATATTACGTGAAGTATTGAGTCAGGATCCACTCAATGTTTCATGCAAGTTACTCAGAGTAACGACAATTGGTTGCCTCACGTCATCATTTTCGCAAAAAGGGGCATTGGTATTTCAGATCTTGCCGTGCCTCTAAAGAATAAAAATCATTTTGAAAAGATATCATTCTTGCATCTTGCATCATCCAAAAATGCATTGGAGTTTCGTATTTCATCTTGCATCAAAAACAAACAAAAAAATCTCCTTTAGAATAATTACACTTTTCAAGTGGTCATTTTTCATGCATTTGCTTATCATGATTTGTTCATACATTGCATAAACCAAATAAAAAAGTTGTGATGAGAGACGAGACGCTTTTGCAAAATAATCTGTTGAAAAAGTTTACCCTTACTTATTTGCAAACTCAAGATGTTCCAAGGCACTCAGTTTTTCAAATCAACAGTTCATTTGCATTTTCTTCAAAAAAGGCATTGCATCTCATCCATTCCATGATAAAAGACTGAAACAGTCCATCAAAAAATTTTCCATCATGTTTTAACCAATGTTAACTCTCTACGAAGCATTCTTCTAGTGGGCGTGCATGCCATGTGCAGTTTCTCTTGTTTGAGTCTGTCAGTTTCCTTCCCTTATCATCATTCTCCATCCAAGTTTGATCCAACCCCATCCCCGTGTCATACGCCGACCTATGCAGCTATCTAATCAGTCATGGATGGATCACTCCTCGCAAGATGAGATCAGTTCAACCTCCGTTCCCAAGCGGGTACAATCCAGAAGCCACTTGCGAGCTCCATGCTGGGGAAATTGGGCATTCTGCTGAAAATTGCTATCTTTTGAAAAGTTTGGTTCAGGGCTTCATTGATTCCAAGCAGTTAACTTTTGAGAAGGGGGGAAGGATCAAGTTCTCAGGGTCTGTGGACTATTAAGCAAGGATAGCAGTTGTTGAAGAGGGTTGAAGTGGTGAAAGCGGCATCATCAAAACATTTGTGTCTTTGTCATGCATTTCATAGCATTTATGAGTGATTGTTGATTTTCATGTAGTTTTTCAGTTCAAAACAATTTTCTGTAATGCAATCCTTTGGCTCTGCCCAAGGCCTTAGGATATTTCAATAAGGGCACACATGTTTCCTTTTAGTATCATCATCAATAAAATGTTATTTTGAATTCCTCAATAAAATTTCTTTCTTTCATTTTGTCATGTGTCTGTTATTTGCTTTTCAATTCCTCCCAACGCGGATCAAAAATAATAATAAATGAAAATAATCTTTGAAAACAACGACGCCAATGGTTCATATTGTGACTCTGATCACCCGATTAACCAAACTGAGAGAGAGGCTGAAGACAACTGGGATGTTTCTTCGGAGTTAATAAGTGAAGAATTGGCTAAGGCTGTAGAAATTCATGATGCCACAACTAGGTTGGGCAATGAAGTCAAAGCACAAGTTCAAGCAAAGTGGAGCAATGCTGAGGAAACCAAACAAATGTTACAAGCGAACCTCTTTCGCGACCAAACCCTTTCCCTTCCTCAGATCAACCGACTTTCCCATTTCCCATTACAAGTACCCCATCACAAAAAAAAATTCATAACCAAATGGCTGCCATCGCCACCTTCCTCACTACCAGTGGCCCTTCTACAAAATCAACCCATCTCATTTGCTCCTCCCTCTGAACCTCCTGTCACCCCAGTTAATACCAGAACCCAATCAAGCATCCTCCAACCGCTGCAGGGGTTTCATTGCCATTATCTCTCCAATCACCCCAGACAAGGATCACTTCAAATATCCAAAAATAGTGTATCACTTTTATCAGCTCACTCAACTCAAAAGCAAAAAAGGAAAAAATCAGAAAAAATGAAACAAAAAAGAACAGATTCAAAAAATGAAAATCCCAAAAATGAAAAAACAAGGGAAAAAGAGACGAAAGAAATATAAGTTGTGAGCTGATACATTTGGCCATAAAGCGTAAGAGATCCTTGTCTCAATGAACCTTCCTACACCTTGTTGTGTATGACCACCCTTTCTTCCATAAACCTTCAAACACTTCATCATTCCTATACATCTCTCCTTTCATAAAACCGCAAACACTACCTCGACCTCGTCATCCCGCCCTCCACAAACCCTCGGTCATTCCTCAGACTCCACCATCAGATTTGCAATCAAGCTGTTGTGCAAGAATAAGAGAACAAAGTGGTCCGTCCTCATGAGGAATCAAGTGACATGATCAATTTGAGCAAAGGAGAGGATTGACGCCATGATAAAGAGCAATGAATCAACAAGTTTGTGTAAATCACCCTTCTGACATAAGACACTTGCCATTATAACAAAGTCTGTAGTTACCAAAGTTCGGTCTGTTGCGCAGCTTTCCAAGCTAAGGTAGTCACAAATGACAGTATGAAGACTCCAGGTCAAGCATCATGATCCCTCCCTACGCCACCCTAAAAATGGGGCAGTTAGAGACAATCAACAAAGGATATCAAGGACGATGATGACCTTCATGGAAATCAGGCTTCGTTTTACACTCTAACAGGGGCAAACCCCATATGATGGAAGTAATACTTTCATTGAGCCTTATCAAACCAAAGTACATTTGTCTTATGTCAGAAGAAGAATAAGAGAAAGCTCAAACCGAAGAAAGCTCATCTTCAACAATTTCAAAGAAGACTCAATGCTCAAAAAGATCATGAACCTCCAAAGGGATTCCCATGGAGATGAACCTAGTATCATGAAGACGAAGAACTTATTCTCCGGAGGGGCCTTTAATTCTCGCAAAATGGGATGCAAGAAAAGAAAACCCCAGTTTCCAGTAAATTCAGATACAGTCAGAAAGGAGTATGCCTAAAGAAATAAATGAAAAAAGAGAAAGATGAGCCAAGTAAGAATCAGCTCGCTAGGTTGAAAACCCGCAAAGGGCGGCCTAGGCAAAACCAGAGCGACCCGGTGGATTGAAAACCCGCAAAGGGCGATCCAGGCAAAAATTAGGGTCAGAAAACTTGGACTTGAAATGAAAAAGGCAATCAGCACTCCCAAAAGTTTGGATAAAGGGGTGATCAAGGTCATGAGTATGGACGATTGGCATCGTTACTTCAAAAGAAAAAACACAAGATCTGCTTCCCCTTTTTCTTGTATTTTTCCAGTTTAAAATTTTTCAGTGTACTTTCAATTGGCGTGACCTTCTGCACGTCCAGTTTCCATAACAATAAGAATTCAACTTTTTCTTCCATGTGTTTGCTTTTCGTGTCTTTTATCTTCACTTATTCTGTCTCTTTGTTTTAAAATAAATGTTTTTATGATTGATGATACTGAATTGTGAAACCTGTGCATGAGTCAAAAAGCATTACAATTATTGCGAAATTTCTGAAAATCACAGAAAAGAGGGGATCCCTCAAATAAATGAATTGGCAAAAAACAAACACGGGCACAATCACTTCAAATGGCAAGCAAACTTATGCGCGGCTCTGGCATTGCTATTACCCTAGATGGTCCTCATGTCTCAGGCCCAAAGGAAAAGATTTGCACCAAAGATTAAAACAAGGTTTAGTGATCACCAAGTGAGGCTTCTTTCATGCCAAAAGTCAAGACATTCATAGAGAACCAAAGATTTGCACTGAGAACACCACTCAGATCCAAAAGTTGGGGCATTCTCTTCACCACCCACCCACCTTGGTCTTGGGAAAGTTTGTTCATTGTCCATCCCATTCATATACCACCCTCAGTTCATAACCAATACCATAACTTCATCCCCTTTCACAAACCCACTCAAAGAACCCATTTGAAATTGTCATTCTAAAGTGGGGCATTTCCATAACTGTTCACTCCCGCTCAAATGAGCAGAGTTCTCCCTAAAGTCATTCACATCCATAAATTCCTGTCGGGGCAGTCTCTCAACTCACTGTCCTAAACCAATCCCAAGTTAACTGACTCACTCGTCCACATCTACACTCTTATGCATACTTACTAGTCAATGCTTCAGAGAGAGAAAATACAAATTGATCATGTGGTGTTTAAAGTTCAGTCATCATGGAAATGGAAAGGAAAATAAATGAGCTTGTTAATAAAAACCTTGAGAACACCAGAGTTTGAATCAAATCTAGTTTTTCCAAAGAATGGTCCATAGCCATCTCAATTCCTTGCATTCAAAGTCTCGCGTCTCATCATCATAAAAATGTTTACAAAAATGTTTAAATACTCCAATCATTCATCCTCCTCATGCATGTAGGCATTTCATGTTATTCAAAGCATTACATTCGCATCATCCACATTCATCACAATAAAAGCAAAAAAAACACAGACATTCCATAGCATTTATCATCATCACATCAAACATCAAATCAGTTTTCAAAACAAAAAGAGGCATTCTTAATAAATAGTCATAGTCGTCACGATAGGACGCTTGAATTGATCACTCAAGAATCCTAAAGTCCCTATGCTAAAAGAAAATTAAAAACATATCATTGCATCCATGTGCATCCCAGCATCAAAAGCCTGCATTCCATGCATCATTCAAAGCTTCCCAATTTTCAAAAAGAAACTCAGTTGCTTTGGACTCGTTAGTCCCCAAAATTTTCAAAAAAGTCAGTTACTTTGGACCAATGGGTCCCCGAAATCTCATTTTCAGAAAATCATCATGACACCGAGTTAGTGAACTCCATCAGCACAGAGTTAGTAAACTCCCACAGAGTTAGTGAACTCCTTCCACAGATCACAACGTCGCGTACGAGCGCGCGGCAGATCCTACAGACTTCGTTAAGTCCATCGGATTAATTGTGTCAACCTAAGGCATAGCATAGATCCATTGATCATATCAGTTCCGGACCTGATATTGATCGGCCGCTCGAAAAGGCCACCCCCAGAGCTCGGACTCGACGAGAGTCCGTTAAAAGGTTTTAGGCAACCTCCGAACTCCCCAATTTACGGCACTTCCCATTTACTGCTTTCATTTACTGCTTTACGCAATTTACTGCTTTCTCGTCGACGCGACAAGTGTTGACTCTCTCTCTCTCAAAAGAAGAGAGATCAAAAAAAAAAGAGAGAGAAAAAAGAAAAGGAAAATTCGGGTTTCTCTAAGTAGACAAAATTAGTATTATTTCTGAATTCTTTATTTCTATTTTGCCTCGGAATATGTTTCGGCCAATTCATATTCCTTGGTAAAATCCAAATAAAGAGGGGCAGCTGTCATACCCTAATTTTGTCCGCCTAGGTTTAAAACCCTAATTTTCCGCAAAAATAAATAAATTGAGAAGTGTGGTTTTATTTTGAAGAGTGAAGAGCATTGTGCATGCATTTTTGGGTTTTACAAGTCATTCTAGGGCTTTTAAATTCATTGTTAGAGTGGAAATGCATTTGTTGTTAAAAAATAAGGTTTTTAGGGCAAAAGGGTATTTTGGTCATTGTCAAAAATAAGATAATTTCTCATCAAGAATCATTGTGCAATTTTAGAGAAATTTATTTGAGGCAAAACATTTTTGGTCATGTATGTATGTATGCGCATGCATGCATATATTGTGCACAAAATTTCAAAAATGATCAAAAGGGAATATTCTACAAAAAGTTCCAAGATGTGATTTTTATGACATTTTTGGTCATGGTGATCACATAAAATGGCATATTCCTCAAGATACCTTGTATGTGGCTCAAAGTGGTGTATTTTTGTACAATTATCTTGAAAAGAATAATCAAAAATGAAGGGATAATGGAATGGTCATATAATAGTACAATAGTACAAGATGACAACTAGCAAAACTTGGTGACCACTCCCACTACCTCTTCACCACGAATTTCACCCTCTCTATTCTCTCATTTTGTGTTTTCTCAATGTCCTCAATCCATGTGAGCCTCAATCCTAGCCTTTGATTCAAAATTAAAATCAAATCCTAGAGCACAACTAGTGCATATTGACCTACCCTTAAACCTAATTGCTTTCTATATATACCCTATTAACCTCACCTCACAAAAGGAGAAAAAAGCTTTTGGCCTCATTTTCACTCACACAACCCTAGCACACAACTCCCTCTCCTAATTCCCTCTCTTGGCCGAAATCATACTACCTTCTTCCTCCATCAATTCTTCACTTCTCCTTCACCAAATCACCATTTTCTCACCTCATTTCCATTCCTACTTCATATATCTTCCTTCTCTCCTAATTTAATTCAAGCTTGCATCATCAAAGGGCATTTTTAAGCAAGCATTTCGTGGGTTTCATTGAAGTTTGGTGAAGATTCAAGTTGATTTGTGGTCTTGTTCTTCATATTAGTCATTCCTTAGCTTGGATTTGAGGTAAACTTCTTAAAACCTAGCATCATCTTCAACTTTTTTGCATCAAAATGTAGATATCATGTTTCTAATTTTTCATCCTACCATATTCATGCATTTTAGTGTTGTTATATTGTTGATTTGTTGATTGTTGTTGGTGAGAGGTGTCTCAAACATTTTGACAAGCACTTAGGGAGGCTTGGGTGTTTGAGATTGCTTCTCACCCTTGAATAAATTGTGATTTGTGTTGTTATCATTTTGCTTGTTGCATTTTGTGAAATAAAATTGTGTTAGGAAGCTATGAATGTTTCGCACCTTTAGTATAAAATAGGTTTAATCGAGTTTTGATGCATTTCTTTATGCAATCTTGTTATTGGGGCTTGATTTTGAAGTTCCCATGTCCAAACATGTTGTTTGATTTTGCAAATATTCATTTTTCATGCCTTCTTACTTTCACAAAAATCAAAAAAATATGAATAGTTGTTGATTTTGGTGTTTGATCACTTGGATCTTGTGAATAAATGTTCCTAAGTCTTGCTAGTGTCATTTGCTTGCTTGATTTGGTTGACTTGTTGAAATAAATTGATGATTAATTTGTGATTTGAGAAAATGAATTTGGGTTTTGGTTCATTTATGGTCCACAAATGATTTTGGGTTATGCTAAGTTGGCAAGAGATGGGTTACTTCAACCTTGATGCCTATGCTTGTAAGCATTTAAAAATTCAATTCCCACTTGATGTGCTTGTGAAATGTGAGCAAAAAGGGGTCTATAAACAATTGAATTTGCGCACATGATTGGTCTCCAATGACCTTGATGCATCCTCAAGTTTAATCATGCTTTCTTTGCTCTTTGAGTTTAATGTAAATTGTTGTTTGAAGCTTGTGAAGTTTTGGCAAAGGATAGGCCACTTAGAGCCTTGATGCATTAAATTGTTGTGGTGCATTAAAATGTTGAATTGGTGTTCACAATTTGCTTGTTTTGATTTCCACCAATTGTTACTCGTTAGTAACTCTCCAAAACTTCAAAACCATGTTGCATACAAAGAACAACCTGTTACTCGTTAGTAACGTTCCAACTTCAAAACATTTTTTTGCATTTACATAATCATTGATAAACAACTTCACTTCTTCTCAAAACAATTTCAAACTATTTTTCACAAATCACACTTTGTTGGCGGTAATGCGAAGCCTTTGCTTGCACGATTGTCAACAATGGGGTGCTAGTGGTGATCACTTGGAGTCTTTGCTCAATTGATTATCATGAACACTCATTTTTCAAAAGAACTCTCATTTCACGAATTAAAAACTTTGTTGAGGATAATGCGAAGCCTTTGCTTGCACGATTGTCAACAATGGGGTGCTAGTGGTGATCACTTGGAGTCTTTGCTCAATTGATTATCATGAACACTCATTTTTCAAAAAGAACTCTCATTTCACAAATTAAAAACTTTGTTGAGGATAATGCGAAGCCTTTGCTTGCACGATCGTCAATATTGGGATGCTAGTGGTGATCACTCGAAACCTTTGTTGTTTGATCACTGTGAACATTCAATTTTCACAATTAAACAACTAAAAAATAAAAACCTTTTCTCGACAACCGAGAACTACGTAAGCTTTGAATTCTCCATCGCACTGGGAGATACGTAGGAGCAGGTCACATTCCCGTCAAGCACGACAAATGAAAACCATTTTCTTTTCAAAAAACAAACCCTTTTCCAAAACAAGGCAATTTCTAAAAACAAAACAATTTTCGAAAACAAGAACTACGTTGCTTTGATTCCCTCCCCGGGATACGTAGGCACGGTGCCCTCCCGTCAAGCGCAAAAGATTAAATTTTCCTTAAGTTTTTCCATAAAGTAAGGAGAGATAAAGAGAGATAAAAACAAAGCATTTCTTAAATCAACCTTTTAAATCACACGTCAAATCGAGGTTCCCTTTCAGTAGAAAGGATGTGTGGGGTGCTCGTACCTTCCCCATGCATAACCGACCCCCGAACTCAAATCTCGTGGTTCCAAGGACCATTGTCTTTCAAGAAAGGTTTTTTTTCCAATGTTTTACCTCTAAAAAAATATTGGTGGCGACTCCAATTCATGTTGTGCGAAGAGAAATCCCTCCAAAGGATTTTTCGGGGTGCAACAATTCCCTAATGATGTTTGTTATCAAATGCCCTGAAGATGTGTGTGTATGCACTACAGTACTCCTCATTAATAAAAAACATAATTCAGCGAATAAATGAATAAAGTTTAATGTTTTTCAAGAGTTATAAAGCAAAATAAGTTTAACAATGCTTACTCTAGAAATAAATTCAGACACCCACTCACACAAGTTCCACAGATGGCATTATTCAACATTTCTATATTTTACTTTCACAAATCCTTACAAAAACAAAAAAATGGGACTCCTGTTATTTATCGATACAAGAAAAATTCAGAGAGATTGGTTGTTTGCCAGCAAAAATTGCGCTACATTCTGATGTATGTATGTAATCCCAAAAAACCAAAACCCCATAGCTACATTCTGATGAATCCCAACTCCTCTTTACAAAAAATTAGTCAGAAAAGTCCCTTCCCTTATCTCTTCCTGTTTCCTATCCTATTTTAAAAATAAAAAAAACTACAAAGTAAATATCCTGTTACAGTCTTACAGATGCAGATGCCTTCCATGACCACTGGCAGACTTGTTCTGTTATACCACTGAACCCACCGGAAAATAAGCAATAACTTTATTAGTTTGTTGCTATGTGAATATCAAGCAGCATATCATAAGGCAAACCTAAAAACCAAAACCCCCCAAACTAGGTTTCTATAAATTCTCATCTTGTGCTCCTTTCAGTTTGCAAATATCCTTTCCGTATGTTTGCTAAAGAGGCGAGTTAGACACGATGGATCAATCCTCATCCTCGGTTAAGGAAGCAAATGAAAAAGGCCTGAACTTGTAACCATCACCGTGGTAGAATTTATTTTGAAATTCTACCCAGTGAAGCCGCAGGGCATGAAGGAAAGCACTGAGACTCTCCATCATAAGTAGTATAAAAGCAGTTGCAAAGGCGAAGACAGTTAGCCCCACTAACCGAATGATGAGATTATCATACCTGTTTCAATTGCAACCAGGAATGCCATTAGTAATAAAGAAAAAGATGAAATAAATTATAAATACAACAAAGGAGTACAGATAATAATAGATAGCCAACTCCTAGTGTTAAAATATTGAGTTGTACTCTATGCTGAATGTTTTCTATGCAGATCTGAATTAGTTTAACTAAAATTTGTATAAGCCACCTCGTCTAAATTAGTTACTGGCTCGTGTAATATACATTAGGGCAAGTTTTAGCATAAGAATGGATAGGATAAGACAGCTGGTTACGAATACGACATGATAATCTCGTGATCTTATTATCATATCCGTGTTTTACACACAATGAATCACAAACTATGTAAGTATGATATCATTCTATTATGAGTTAAAACAACATTCTAGTACAACTGTGCATTGAATTATAAAAGACAGGTTAAAATCAAACTCACCCCCAAGCAAGAAGCAGGACTTTCTCATAGAAAACAGTAGAAAGTTCTGAGTGAGCCAAACTGCAAGTGTTAAGAAAAAGCTTAGGAACAAGCACTATAAACTAAAGATTCATGAAGATTGAGGAGATTCATGGCTGAGCAAACCTTAATGCCCACAGTCGAAGATACGATGCCGTATTCGAAACTGAACCTAGAACAAACTCAATGGAGTGGATCATTTGGTGAACAAAGACCTCACTGAAATTGAATTCTTCGTGATGATGTTGCCTAGCAGAATCTGGCTCCACCTCAAGATCCATCTCAGAGGTATTTAAAATGCCATAACTACGACCTTGAAATCTCTGTACAATTTCATCAGGAAAAAAGTTAATAATTTTGGCAAACTCCTTTATTACAAGATACAACACAAGTATAGAACAAAGATAAACTACAGCCAGAAAAGGTGTCTGCATTGCCAACAGGAGTCATGAGTAGTTTAGCACCGGAGCATATTCATTTGAAAGAAAATTGATCTTATAATGGTTCTCGAGGAGAAATGGGAAACTCAAATCACAAGCATATGTCACATATATGTAAATATGAAATAGAGGCATGGTCAAATGAAATTATAAACGTGATAACGAGAAAATGATACAAAAGGTAAGTAAAAGTGGCACCTCAGTATGAAGCTTCTTCAGTATAAAAGGTTTTGGAAAGAGCATCCACGGAACTGCAATTACAGCCAAAAGCAATAACACAATCTGCACAATAAGAGCAGTGATTCAGAATTATTAATTATTAAAAACCAGGAAACAGAACAATTTTCAAGCAATCGTGAAGAAAAGAACTAGATTCATACTTGGAGTGGTCTTTGGCCCCAGAACAACTGATTCTCCCCAAGATCGTCTGTGGGGCTTAAAAACATGTATATCATTACATGATAAAGGTCTGCTTGAGAGCCAGTACACCACTTAACAACAATGAGAAGGGAGAGATATCCAAATAGACTGTTAAGGAAAATCATCTGTGGCACAAATTGGTACCTGAAAGCAACATAAAGGGCAAGTTAAAACAATCTACAACAAGGATAGCACAAAACTAACTACACAGGCAAGGAAGAAGAGAGAGACACCTTATATCCAATGAGCTTCCAAAGAAACGAGCATTGAAATAACTTAATATAATTCCTAAGTTCATATGTGTCACACCAAACAGAATGGACATTTTCATCTTCAAAGAGTTCAGAAAAGGCAATTCTGAACGACTTCCGCGCCAGCTGGGATCCACACCAAAAGGGTATGGATCTCGGTATTTGACTAAGCCAATAGTGTGTGCGTCCCTGATAAAAGGTGGATAATGATGAAAAGTCAAAAAACACGTAAGTTCAAAGCTTGCTGCTTTTATAAACAAGGAACTTAACTGCACTCTCAGCCAATAAAAATACCCAAAATCATTACAATCAAAAGAAGAAAAGAAATATAAAACAGATAAAGCAAACCAAAACAGTGCAACATGAAAGGGATTCAGGTGGGTGCCAATGATGTAAATATTGAATGTACAAGGCAACTAAAAAAGTTAAAATGCAAAAGGGAAACATTCTACATCATTAAGAAAGCAATCATACATCTAGATAATCCAACAAGACATTTAATTGGCTCAGAAATTTGAGGCTCCAAGAGACACATAGAACACACCTGCATGAACTATCACGACAATGATAGGCTGATGCACCAAATATGTGAAAAGGAACAGAAAAGAATTCATTGTAGATTAATCCACAATATATTGAAAATAGTGACATCAAAAGAATCACATAGCGCCCGCCAAATAGCATCTCCATGAAGCTGCCAAGCTTCTGAAAGAAAATGAATAGAACTATTAGGTATTAGTTGCAATACCAAGAACCGAAAGGTAAAGGATACTTTGAGTCTCTGACCACTTCAATGAACTACAATAGATCTATTTCACTAAGCATTTAATTTTTCAAGATATTTAGGGACCAATAAATCATAATTCGAGCAAACAAAAAAAGGCGCCACCTCTTAGCTAAAGCATGCTAAAAACTGAATGCTCAGTACCTAACAATAAAGAGCTTAGTTAACATAATTCTTTGAACATTGTCGGAATTATCAAATTCCATACATTGGAATATGTATAGATATCCATGCATCTAGAAGATAAATAGCTAATCAGGTACCTAGAAAACTACATGCATGTACATAGGATTAGGAACTAGGAATCTCATTAATGGCCTCGTAAATCTAACATTGTATTCACTCCCTAATGCGTATATAAGCAAATCAGTTGAGTAATTTCTCACTCAAGCATTTTCACAAATATTCAGTTTTAAACAAACATCAACCATGATGAGCCTTACTTAAAGTTAGAAGGAAAAGGAAGAATATTCAAGTTTGACATATCTTCAATAACTTTTTTATCCATACAAAATGATTTTTTACCTGTGTACCAAGCTTGTTTTCACGTGCTATAAGAATTAATGCTCCCAGCAACAGGCAAATTCCATGACCCCAGTCCCCAAACATCATAGCAAATAGAAAGGGGAATACTATAGTTGTGTAAACTGCGGGATTTGCTTCTTGGTATCTTGCAACACTGTCAAGAAAAGGGCTAATTAGGTATCTAAGCAGTTGTCATGGAATATAAACCTGGAAAGTAATAGCTAATGAGCTAGATAGATTATAACCCCGCCACAATACATACCTCAATTTAATCCAGAAAGAAAAATGTCAAACATGTCATAGTATAGTAAAACAAATATGGTTTGACTGCTAAGGAGTTTTTACAACCTCTCGGACATATGCTCTGATCAACAAACAAGTTTAGTAATAGAGAAGGGGCGGGAAAGAGATAACTTCCCACATCATCACAGTTTTCGGATAAATTTGTGAAGTGACCAGCTTAAAATTGAAACTTTTATCTCTTCATCCCCAATATACAAAGCTTTGTTATCCTTTTTCACTCATTCAATTAGTCAAATACTACTTGAAATACCCCATAAGACTACTCCATTTGTCAACTTCATCAGGAGACAAGTTAGAAACTTCGTGTGAGGTAGAGAATATACACTACCCAGAAAGTTGTCTATGCCACTTGCAAGTTAAGGGTGTCACCATGAATTAAAAGTATACAATTCTACATACACTAGTCAGACATCCATCAATCTATTAACAAAGGTATATCATATTTCAACCCAATCTATAACTTCAAGAAAAAAATCACTTCAAAACACACCAAAGAATTACTCCATCACATTGGAGTATTCATGTTGCTGCTACTAAATACAGTCAATTTTAATTAGCCTCACCCATATGCGTCAACAATTTCCTGATATGGATTTGTGAAAATGTTGGTCCTAAAATATGTAGGAGGGGATTCCACTGCATCCATAGTATGAAAGATTATGCCGACTTGAGAACTGCTATCAAAAGTTGCACGTTGCAGTGCCTCCTGCATCTGGAAAATCATTAAATAGTAAATACGGTATTTTTTGAAAGAATATATATCACTGATGTTTTCAGTTGCTCAATTACCTGTGCTTTAGCAATCATAGGGCACCATCCCTCGCCAACAAGACATTTTTTTGTGACATCAAAATTTAACATGTTTAGTGTATCATACACGGCCTTCTCTCTTCTTACCTAGGACAAGGTGATCAGGATGAAATATATAAGTTCAAAATAGATAACGAATAATTGTACACGTTGATCAGATAATGGTATTGATTTGCAGTTAAAACATTAAGAACAAAATTATCTCGGACAATAAGACGTACAGAAGCCATCTCTTACCAGGTTCATCCATTTTGCTAGATGGTCAGCAACAGAAGCCAGAGCCTTGTTCCGGTGCCTAATCCCAGCATCCAAAGTTGCCTCTAAGTCAGTAAGGCGTGAAGAAACCTGTACCCAAATATAAACTTTTCAACCATTAACCACACAAAAGTTTGCAAATCTGTAATCACAATGCTGAAACATAAATCAATATCAAGATCACAAAGCGCAAGGTATAGTTGATTTCACTTCAATGTAAAAACCATTTTCCCTAATGAATGGTATTTGCTAAGAAAGACCCAACAAAAATTATGGCACTAAATACTGATAAACTTAAAAAGTATTCTCTCACTCAAACTGTAGCCACAAATAACCCAACTTTATCTAAAGCATAGTTTGCCCAATTGTTGTAATAACAATACACTTAAGTGAAGAGGATAAAAAATAACATCTTCCGAAGCTAAGCACAGTAGCACACTTACCTCCCTACTTATCTGCCTCTGTTTAGTTATATCTTCAGGAACGGGATAACAATTTGCACCAAATGCCTCACAAATTTTCAGAATTTTTGTTCTTGCCTGTTCCCCAGAGAAAAACACAACAAACACTGTTTTCTCGATCTGAAAAGAAAATTACAGGAGCCTGAATCATTGTGTGGACAAATAATACATCATGGGAATATAGACCAACTAGGAATGCAGGTCAAAATGATAAATACGGATTGAAAGATGGAAAAATGTTTCAAATTATCAAACAGCATAAAAGTTATAAGAAAGAGGAAAACCATCTCAGCTGAAACAGGATCCATGATTTGTTCATCAGCTGGGGCCTGATTGAAAAGCATATTGCCTCTTGTGGCGCGGAATAACATCCTTTCAAACCTAAGAACCTTGGATTTACAAATTATCCCACTGATAAATCTTAAACCAGACGTATTTGTTTGTTGAGGCCTCATTTCCTATAAAATAAACAATTTAGTACAGTTACAGTACACCTAGTGGATAAAACCTATCAAGGGTGATAAAGGATGTTTCAAGGAACCTGTTCAAGCAAAGATGCTCTCTCAACATAATCATCATTTGAGTATACATTCTCTTGTAGTTCTCTCTCGTCTGAAACAGCACGGCCATGATTTGAAATAAGAAAACCACATGCCTGAAATTTAATCACCACATTATACCACAAGTATAAGACAGAAAGTATAGAGGAAGCATTTTATTCATTAGCAGAGTAGGACTGCATTCATGGGTCAAGAAAAGTACCATTTTGGTATTTGGCCTAATATAAAAGAATACAAAAAAAAAATCAATAACTAATGCAAAAATCTCATCTGAAAAACCATTCATCGTTAACTGAACTTAAACAGAAAAACACTAATGCAACCAAAATACAGGGAACATATGTCTATCTTCAGTACTTCAAAATTAACGTGAGAATATGCTTACAACAAAATAACCAGGAAAAAAAAATACCTTCTGCAATACAATCTTGAATTCCAGCAGTTCATTATATGACTGCCGGAGTTTGTCACTATTAGAGTTCATTTCAATTAGCTCATGTTCATGCTCAGCAAGTTGTATCTGGTATAAGAGAACCCAGCGGAACATTAGTGTCAGATTCAAGAGTGAAAATCCTCAGGCGAACTGGAAAACTGCTAGTGCTGAGTAATGACCAACAACTTAAGTTACTGCATCACATAATTTTTTGAAGCAAGACAGCGTATAACTTGACTGCTAACCGTTAGACAACAATCATACATGATGGGAGAAAATAAAAAACAGAGAAAGACCTCTAAATCTTCCAAATCAATGTCCTGTTGCAATACAGTACGAGAAGATGACATTAGACCAGCTTTGTTAATTTGATCCTTGAAGAATCGTAGCTTTCTTGACATTTCCGCACATCGCTTTACCTGCAAAAAAGAAATACAGTTAAAATCAGGAATAAGAAATAAAAAAGAAAAACATTGCCACAATCATGACTTCTGAGCACAGATAATAGCAGTATATCCAGACTAAATATAGGTTATAGACTAAGAGAGCAACATAAATTCAGAAAAAAATACTCCCTAAGAGAAAAGAAAACTCCTTCCCAAATCCCCATGAAGCAACTATGGGTAACTACAATCTAATCCCAATGAAGTAACTTCATTCCTTTTTACATTTCTTTATGCAAGCAAAGCAAGTTGAAAATGTTATCATACAAGGACATGGCATCATAAGCTCTGGCCATAGAAAAAAGTCCCAAATCCCAAATGTAGACTACGTGCCTATATTTATGCATTGTTTGGTTAACCAAAGAAGTAGGGAGGAAAGAAATAAGAGCAAAATAAATTGGAGAGGAGAGAAAACGAAGAGAAGTTAAGTGAAACTAATGCATTGTTTCTATGGGAAGAAATGGGAAAATTTCTCTCCATTTGTTTGGATGAGTAAAAGAGTGAAAAGAAAGAAGTAGAAAGAATATATAAGAAACACTTTTACCCTTATTCAAGTTTGGTAACTTGACATTAAAAACCAATAAGAAATATTTTGTAATCAATTGATATATCACATAATATTCGTACATACATAATATATTAATAGATTACCATATGTAATCAATTGCCGTGTATACTCACACGACACATACAATAATTGATTAAAATATCATAGTTATCGACTAAAGAAGCTATTATGTGAAAAGCGCGGACGCTTCCTTCTTTTCATTCAGAGTCTTGCTTATGGAGCATAGATCATTTTTCGAGGGCCTCTGATAAGAACTGAATGTAACAGTGAAAGTAAAGAACAAAATGACCAAACAGATGGTAATATTCCTGGGATTCAGTGTAAATCACAGAGAATGTAGTACAATATCAGTATAGGGAAATGGAATACAAGTGCAGTACTCTCAAGAGAGAGAAACTGACCCCACCCAGCCAAGCCTAAGCCAATACTTGCCTAAGAGAACTTTCTCTTTCCTAGCCTACCTTTATTACAAATCCTCAGCAGCTATCATGCATGAGGTGTGGTATCACGCACACACCTGCCAGCTCAGCAGGTTGTTGCAAGATCCCTCCCACTACTATGGAGCAATTACCCTCTTACCCTTTCTAGCATAAACTTTCCCGTATTTGTTTTTCTTTCTAGCAGCATTCTCATCAATACTCCCCCCTATGAGTTTCACCTTGTCCTCAAGGTGATATTCAGGGAATTGTTCCTTCAAATCTTCCAAGTCTTCCCAAGAGTTCTCAAACTCTGGCAGATGCTTCCATTTGACCAACACTTCTAATGTTCCAGCAGAGTTCTTCCTGACAGCCAACACCTCTTCAAGTGTTACCTTGAGTTCCCAGTTTTCATCAAGACACACTGGTAAGGGCTGCACCGGAGTAGCAGGGGAAATTGCCTTCTTCAGAAGGGACACATGGAACACAGGGTGAATCCTGCTATCTGGTGGCAGCTTCAGTTTATAGGCCACTGTGCCTATCTTCTCTAGCACTTCATAGGGACCATAAAAACGAGGACTGAGTTTCTGGTTAACTCTTTTTGCTAGCAGTTTCAACTTATAAGGTTGAATCTTCAAGTAGACTAAGTCTCCAACCTCAAAATCTACTTCTCTTCTGTGTTTATCAGCATACTGCTTCATGCGGTTCTGAGCTCTGCATAACTGTTCCCTCAGTTCTTTCAACAATTAATTTCTTTCCTGAGTTAATTGCTATACCTCAGCCACAGAAGTTCTGTGCTCATTACCTCTGACCAACACTGGTGGTTGCCTGCCATACAAGGCCTCAAAAGGAGACATCTTCAAAGAGGAATGGTAATTGGTATTATACCAATATTCAGCCCATGAGAGCCACTTGGGCCACTGTTTAGGTTTACTGCCAGTTAAACATCTCAAGTAGGTCTCCACACACCTATTTACCACCTCAGTTTGACCATCTGTTTGTGGATGGTAAGCTGAGCTCATTTTTAACTTAGTGCCAGCTGCCTTGAACAACTCTGACCAGAAATTGCTGATGAAGACACGATCTCTGTCTAATACAATAGAGTTAGGAAACCCATGTAGTCTCACAATCTCCTTCATGAATACAGTGGCCACCTCTTTAGCAGTGTAAGGGTGCGCAATGGCAATGAAATGTGCATACTTTGTCAATCTATCTACCACCACAAATATGGTATCAACCCCCAAAGTTCTTGGTAACCCTCCCACAAAGTCCATAGAAATATCACTCCATACCTGTGTAGGTATTGGAAGTGGTTGTAATAGGCCACCAGGACTGAGAGCCTGGTATTTGTTCCTTTGGCAGACTGCACAAGCTTCCACATACCTCTGTATTCTTCCTTTCATCCCCTCCCAGTACACCACACTAGCAATCCTCTTATAGGTTCCCAATGCACCAGAGTGTCCACCTATAGCAGAGCAGTGAAATTCTTCTAAAATTTTCTCTATTCTAGCAGAATCCTTAGGAATCACCAACCTGCCCCTGTAATAGAGTGTGCCATTCCTCACTGAGTAACCAGCATGATCCACCACCTGAGCCACCAAGTCTTGCAGAATCTGTCTCAACTTACCATCTGCTTGAACTTCATCATCCAACCCTTCCCACTCCTGACACTGCACAGTAGACAGGGCATTGTAATTGAATTGCCTGGACAAGGCATCAGCAGCCTTATTCTCAATACCTGGCTTGTACTTAATGTCAAAGTCATAACCAAGTAACTTAGTCACCCATTTCTGTTGTTCTTCTCCCATGAGTCTTTGGTCAGTGAGAAATCTCAAACTTCTCTGATCATTATGTACTGTAAAATGTCTACCAAGTAGATAATGTCTCCACTTCTGCACTGCTACCACTATGGCCATTAACTCTCTCTCATACACTGATTTATTCTGAGCTCGATTGGAGAGAGTCTGACTCATAAAAGCTACTGGTCTCCCTTCCTGCATTAAGACAGCTCCCAATCCCTTACTAGAGGCATCAATCTCTACAATAAATTCCTTAGAGAAATCTGGTACAGCAAGTACTGGTAGTGTTGTCATGGCCACCTTCAATCTTTCAAAGGCTGTCTGAGCACTACTATTCCAATCAAAACTGTCTTTCTTCAACTGTTGTGTAAAAGGCCAAGCAATCTTCCCATAATCCTTCACAAACCTCCTGTAGTACCCAGTCAAACCAAGGAACCCTCTGAGCCCCTTCACATCCTTGGGAATTGGCCAATTGATCATTGCTTCAACTTTAGCAGGGTCTGCTGCTACCCCTAGACCAGAAATAAGATGTCCGAGGTACTCAATTTGCTCTTGAGCAAAAGTACACTTCTTCCTATTAGCAAAGAGTTGATTATCTCTGAGAATTCCCAACACTACTCTCAGATGTTCCTTATGACTCCCTATATCTTGACTATACACCAAGATATCGTCAAAAAAGACAAGCACAAATTTCCTCAGAATTGGTTTCAATATTCTGTTCATCAGTGCCTGGAAGGTGGAAGGAGCATTGGTCAAGCCAAAGGGCATCACAAGGTACTCATAATGACCTTCATGAGTCCTGAAAGCAGTTTTGTGAATGTCCTCACTCCTCATTCTGATTTGATGGTATCCAGACTTCAAATCAAGCTTGGAGAAAATCTTAGCATTCCCAATTTCATCCAACAACTCGTCTATGATAGGTATGGGAAATTTATCAGGCACTGTATACTTATTCAAGACCCTGTAATCAATGCAGAACCTCCACCCTCCATCTTTCTTTTTAACCAAAAGCACAGGGCTTGAAAAAGAGCTCACACTAGGTCTAATTATGCCAGCAGTCAACATTTCATTTACAAATCTTTCAATTTCATCCTTTTGATAATGTGGATACCTGTAGGGTCTTATATGAGGAGTAGGTGCTCCAGGCTTCAGTATAATAGCATGGTCCTGCTCTCTTTCAGGTGGTAGCTCTGTAGGCTCTTGGAAGACATCATTGAATTCTCCCAATAGATGAGCAGTATCTGCCTGTAAAGTCTGCTCAGCTGCATCAGTGTTCTGCATTTCACAATACTGTAACCAGTATCCTTCTTCCTCCTGTTGAATAGCCTTCACCAAGGTCTTGAGAGAGGCCTGGTGTCTACTTAGGGAGGGCTCTCCCCTAATAACATAGCTCTGACTTCCCCCCTTCTATTTAATCACCATATTCTAGAAATTTGCCTTGATATCACCAAGACTGGCCAACCAATCCATTCCTAGCACCAGCTCAGTTCCTGCCAGTGTCATCAGATAGAAATTCTGAGTGAATGTGATATCCCGTACCATCACCTTCAAGTCAGCACAGACCCCTCTATGTGTGATCTTCTCACCATTACCTACCTCAATGGTGTATTCACTAGTATCTTCCAGTTTCAATTTCAACTCTTCTACCAATTTATGAGAAATGAAATTGGATGTTGCCACAGAGTCAATCAGTATCAGCACATTCCTTCCATTGATCAATCCCCAAACCTTGAAAGATTTGTTGGAAGTTAAACCTTGCTTGCTTTTAAGAGAAAGCAACAAAGTCTTTAACTCTTCTGCAGATTCCACAATGATCTCCTCTGTCTCCTTCTCTTCCTCCTCTTCTTCTCCTTCATCTACATCAATCAATTCAACCCTATAATGCCTCATCTTACACACATGATCACGTCCCCATCTTTCTCCACACTTAAAACAGAGCCCCTTTTTATTGAGGTCTCTTAGTTCTTCTTGGGACAGGTTTCTTCTCACAGCTTGCTTCTTCGCCACGTTCCCAGCTTGCGCCTTGTTCTCCCTAGTACCCCCATTGCTTCCCCCAGTGTCAATTTTAGGTTTAGCAATGAAAATCCTGTTTCTACCCGTTTCAGGACCCGATACGGATGAATCGGGTCTCCACTTAGAACTCTCACCCTTCTTATCACTTTCATCCTTCAGCGCTTTGTTCCTTTCTTCAATTAACAATGCGCGATCCATCATCGCGTTCAATCCTCGTGTGTTGTGTAACTTCAATTCCATCTGGATTTCATCGCGTAGCCCGTTCAGAAAAATACTCTCCAACATCACGCGTTCACTGCGTTTCAGAGGAGCCATAAGCATTTCGAATTGTTCCCTGTATTCCATCACTGTTCCTGTCTGCCTCGCGTTCAAAATAGGTCCCAAAGGATTTCGCACCAAAGCGGGTTGAAATCGTCGGATCACCGCCTGTTTAAACTCCTCCCAGCTGGGTTCTGGGTGCTGCTCTTCCCACCATTGATACCAGTTCAGAGCTCGTCCATCAAGCGCGATTACCACTGCTTCTAACATCTCCTCCTCTGCTACTCCATTAATTCTGAAGTATCGTTCCACCTTCACTAACCACCCGTAAGCCTCACCTCCTTCAAACACCGGAATCTCAAGTTTCCGTCCACGGTAACGGTGACGAGGTTTAACACTAGCCTCGCCAGACGTTTCAGTGTTCGAAGACGAGTCACCTTCTTCCTCTCCTTCTTCATTGATCACAGAACTGCTACCGGAGCGTCTCCGCCGGCGTTTCTTAGGTAACCGGAGCTCCAATAGTTCCATCCACTCGCGAAGTTCAAAACGTAGTTCAGTATTAGCTGAACGCACCTCTAGGGATAGGTCTGCGAAGCTCTGCTCCATTCCATCTAACCTTTCCTCCATACCATTCTGCCTCTCCTCCATTGACGCCTTCTTCACCATGACCAAGCTCTGATATTACTAGAGCTTTGATACCAATGATAAGAACTGAATGTAACAGTGAAAGTAAAGAACAAAATGACCAAACAGATTGTAATATTCCTGGGATTCGGTGTAAATCACAGAGAATGTAGTACAATATCAGTATAGGGAAATGGAATACAAGTGCAGTACTCTCAAGAGAGAGAAACTGACCCCACCCAGCCAAGCCTAAGCCAATACTTACCTAAGAGAACTTTCTCTTTCCTAGCCTACCTTTATTACAAATCCTCAGCAGCTGTCATGCATGAGGTGTGGTATCACGCACACACCTGCCAGCTCAGCAGGTTGTTGCAAGATCCCTCCCACTACTATGGAGCAATTACCCTCTTACCCTTTCTAGCATAAACTTTCCCATATTTGTTTTTCTTTCTAGTAGCATTCTCATCAGCCTCACACAAAATAGCATAGTTGTCAATAGTGTGATATAGCAGCCTAGTAGATGAAACCGTTAGTAGCCGCTATTAGAAGTTTGTAGCTGAGTGAGCAAATCAAATCCCTCACCGGTGAACCATTAAATATGACCGTAGGATGTAGTATAAAAATTCATCAACGGTTAAGATTTAATGTTGGTTGATTCAATCTTAACCACTCATAACATTTTGCACAATATCCGTCAATTTTAGTGGTTCACCGGTGTGAGGTTTGATTTGCTCTCTCACCCTAAAAGCACCCTTATTTATGAATATTTCACGAAATTTGAGTATTATTTTAATTTATGAATATATATATATATATATATATATATATATATATTTAATATTAATGATTAATTATTTCATATGTACAAGAAAAATTCAGAGTCGACCACTGTACATCACTGTACGGGATTATGAAAATCTAATTTCCATCCCTTTTCCGTACAGCAATTAGGCGAAGAGAGATTGAGTATTTCTCTCCCATCTCTCTTCTCTCTATTTCTTTCTTCCCAAAATCCACCCAAACTCAAATAATACAGTATGCCATTAAGAACGCAACAGGATTTATCGTTAGTGCAATGAAGAATACCTGATTAACAAACGTTCTCTGGAAAGGGCTTTTTTCAGCATTTAACTGCAGACAAGAAAACATTGTCCATAAGAAATGTAATGTTTAAATATCATAGAAAACTTTTACATCAACAACATCGATAGTTGAAGAGGGCCAAACTTCTCCTACATATGAAGGGAAAGAAAACAGTTCGAACATAATTGGAAATTTTTCATAATCCGCCACCAAAATATATTCCATAGATAGACAGTTCGACGGAACGGTATATTATGATATTCCAAAGATACAACATCAAAAAAGTATTAAAAAAATTAAAAAAATAAAGACATTCGCGCTTTAAAGTCCCTCCAAGCGCAAATGTGTGACGGAATAGACCATAATAATAAAAGATAACATTTTTTTTTTAAACTGACATATCCAGATAAGAGTATAAATTAGAACTCTCCTAATTACATACAAAACATGCGCTGAAATAAATAAGATCGCACGGACGGGGTAACTACCTAGTACCATCTTTAAAGAAGTGACAATAATAATAATAATAATAATATTAATATTAATATTAATATTAATATTAATAATAAACAATTTTAAACAAGAACAGTGATCCAACAATGTAACAAAGGACTGATGAACATAGTCAACATAAGCAAAACAATTAAGTCCTAAATTACCAATGGAATTCACCGTTATCAACAGTATTTGAATACACATTAATACAATCAAACTTCAACACACATTAATACAATCTAATGCTGTTTATGGACACCCGGTCGCTCCCCACCGGGTGTCGAACCTTGGTTTTCCCATTTGTGTGTGTGTGTGTGTTAGGTCCTGGCACTTGCCAGTCCGACCAATAGACCAAAAAAAACAATCTAACTTCAACCGGAAACCAAATCAAACAGGTTTCAACAGAAAGCAGTGATCCACTATTTGGCTGCAAGGTTGAACCAATATTCAGTCATCACCTCTAAACCAATGAGAAATGGTTCTATACTTTTTAACCACATTCAACTAGAATAAAACTAATTACTCATGGTCATCATGTACAACTTAAGTGCTCCATAACTCTAAGCTCTACTAAATTCATACGTCTCATTCTTAACTCACAAACCATAACTAGGCCCAACATTTCAAGAATTTCATGAAAGTACACTTAAACGATGGATCAGTTAGTATAAACAGTATGAAGGATCTAACATGCTAATCAATCACACTAACTTTTCAACAAATCCGCAAACCAGTACCAGATTTATACAAATTAGCATTCAGCATTGAATCATGCAGAGCAGCGTTTTCATCATTTCTTAAAACCCGCACTCAATTCAACTAACATTCAATTTAAAACGAAAATAACTAATACAAGTTATACAACCATGCACGACGAGAACCGCGAAAACTCCATACTCAACTTGAAGAAAACGCGGAAAAAAAATATAATAAAATAGGAGATTGATTTGGAATCAAGAGCAAGCGATGTTGGATCTAGAAAAGAACTTACGTCTCGAAATTGGAGAAGGCCGAGTTCGCCTAAATAGGAGATGGCACGGTGAGCGGACTCAGCGGGAATGATGAGTTGAACAAAGCTCATCTTCTCCGATCGCATCAGATCCATCGGCGGCAAGTTATCAATGAACTGTTCCATTTTCCCGGGAAACATCGAGAAAATGGATCTGTCGGTAGATCTGAGAGCGTTTTTCAGAGATTTTGTGTGTAAGAGCCTAAGAGGCTTAATTTGGAGAATTTAGAGACTTTGCTTTCACTTTGCCATTCTCAGCTGCAATTAGAATCGGAAAAATTCGGTGCCTCGCAAAAGTCTATTATCGAAAAGGAAAATAAAGTTGGGACTACATTTACAAATAACGCAATATAAACGATTGTTATTTTTTTTTTTAATGAAAAAGAAATTCACCAACCTTGTCCTCTACGCGAGCACATGGTGAGTTTGGTGACGGTGCGTGCGGTCATACTTCATAATCTAACAGCCAGTAATTTTATCCGTCAACGGTTCCATGCTTTAAGTGCACGACTTTACACATTGTAGTAAAAAAATGTTCAAGTCACAAATAAGGGTACTTCTAACTGAGTATTCAACTCACTTGGAACTTCTAAGTGAGTATTCAAAAAATTCTATGTTTGGAAGGGTATTTGGGAGGGGTGGACATATTTTTCAATTATAAATTGAGAAAGTTATAAGATATCTCTAAACATAATAAATCAAATGATTTCACCAATAAATAAATAAATAAATAAATCAAATGTATTAAAAATGTTATATTGGTATCTATCAATTTGTTCTTTTAATTTTTTTAAATCTCCAATATATATTCAAATATAAACAAATCTTTTTTAAGTCCTCCCCTTCTTTCCCCTCGCAAAACCCCCTCCCAAACATACTCTTACAATAATGAACCACTACAGCTAACCGTAGGACATACTATAAAATATTATCAATTTTTGAGATTTAATACCAATTAATTCAATCTTAATCACTCATAGCTTTTTACTCAATATTCTACTGTCAGTTTTAGTGATTTACCAGTGAGAAACTTAATTCATGTCTCACCCTAGAATCACCCCACAGACAGGGACGAATTTAGGTGGGACTAATTGAGGGCCTTTGCCCCCACTTGAAAAATTATTTTAGTTAGAAATGTACACAATAATTTTGTTTTGACCCCGAAAAAAATAGGTGATGTCACCATATGATAAATTTTTTAAGATAATTGTAAAAATTTATCAAATTAGAGAATAAGTTGCTATTAATTTATTCTTTTTAGCTTTGTAATTTGTAGAAACTTAAGTATTTTAAGTTTTTCTTATCACAAAATTATGTAAACTGCAAAAACTAATAAGATTTTCTTGAGAAAATATTATAGACTATAAGGTTGAGTGTAGATCTTTGATAAGCCTTAATGGGTTGACGAGTATTATCGGCGAAATAGTTAAGACATCCATCTTTGTCATTGTCTGTGATTGCTTTTCAGCAACTCATCTAATAAGTCCTAATCCTCTGTTAACACCCAAAAAATAATTAAGTCTTAGGCTGAGGGCTAAGAGGAAGGAAAAAGAATTATGGTGTGAAGGCAAGCCACACGACTCAGATAAAGGGATATTTGCCGAATAGAGTGGAACCAAAAGGGGTCCTCGGGGCACACTAACGACAAAACTCCCCGAGGGAGGGCTACGCCTGAGGGCCAATGAGCTAAGCCGATGGAAAGTGATAGCCTCAGCCTATAGAGTGTCAAGGCCTAGGTGGCTCAGACGCCTAAGATATTGCCGAGTGATCAAGTGGCCGAGGCAAGGAAGATGTGGCACGAATATAGAACGTGGGAGCAGTTGAAGATCAAACGGAAGAGCGAGGCCGAAAAACACAGAGCGATGAGCACTTACCCCACTAACTGTGCCAGTGGGATCGTGGGTGGTTAATCCGCGTCTTTGAGGGCCTAGGAAGCAATGAGAGCCGTTGATCTTAGATTGATCCAACGACAAGCAAATGTTGGCTAGCATAGTGGCCGACAAGGGCCTGTGTATATATATAGCTATAGAGTAAGTGTACAGAGACATCCACATCAATCAAAAACTCTACATTTATTTCAATTTATTCTTTTACGGCACTTTTTATCTTTACTTTATGCATTAGTCAGTAGTATAATCCAATCCTCGCGTCCCTCTCACTCAACCTAGCCCTTTCTAGAGGAGTCAGGATACCCACAGTTGAGGAGCATAGTTCTCTCCTCGACGCAATTGCTTGAACAAACGAGGAATCAAAGACTGTTCAAACCTCTGGCCGACCCCACGTCTAGGACCTAAGAGTTTGACGACAACATCCTCCCATATCAGTCTTTTTCTAAACCTTTCATTTCTACTTTAGCTTTTTTAATGGCCTTGGCAACTTTTTGTCAGTTAAGTAGACATCAAAGTCTTTTATGGTAATCTCAAATTCTTGTCTACTTTTAAGGTCGGGTTGTCTCAATAACTTTTACATCAAATTATTCGTAACCCAATATCGGAAGGCTACCTTATTCTTAAACACTCTACAACATGTCTGCTCTAAAACAAGTATACCTGTTTGATAAGTATTATCAACGGTACTCCAAGAACAAAAGTTAACCCCAAGACAGGAGAGCATATCCATTAATGTCACCATCACCACAAAATGGTCTCACCCTATATTAAAATTAGTATGATATTAATGCATCCACCAGACAGGATAATTATAATTCGGCATCAATCGTAATATTTCACATTGGCATTCCATTCCAAAGGTGAATACACACACACACCAACACAAACCCACACGCACGCCAATACACACACACACACACACACTCTCTTATATGGGGTGTATCAGTATTCGAGAGAGAACTCTTGTTTATTGTGAGAAATGAGAATATTTAATTATAATCGTTAGATTATATTTAACGGTTCAAATTACATCATTAATTACCTTATCTCATGTGATCTTTAATTGAAAACTAAACTATCATACAAGATTTGGTAATTAATGATGTAACCGGAACCATTAATTTCAATGTAACGGTTATAATTAGATGTTCTTATTTCTCACGACATGTAATATAATTTGTGGATGGGAGTGTATAAGGAAAATAGAGGTTCCAAAAACAACTCCCTATTTGTAAAGGATATTTTTGGTCAACCTATTTCTTTTTTGCTCAAGTGGGAACCTATTTATGAAGTGGGTGGGTTCCGTTTTTGGTACCCTCACCCTTATACGCCATACCCCACCATTTTTTTTATTCCCACACTGCTCCTGTTGATTTTTAACCAATGGATTTATCTAATTAAAAGATAATTCTGTTTTGAAAAAAAAAACAAAACAAATTTATCCTTTAGTTAGATAAATTTGTTTTTAGAAAAAATGAATAACGAATTTAAGTTAAAAAAATATAATTCCGGTATCAAAAACTAAAACAATGGATTTAACTAATTGAAACTTAAATTCGTTTTACAAATTCACAACAACGGATTTATCTATTTATTAGATAAATCCGTTTTAAAAAAAAAACAAAACAGATTTATCTAATAAATAGATAAATCCGTTGTTGTTAATTTGTTAAAAGGGATTTATCTATTTATTAGATAAATCCGTTTTGAATTTTCTCAAAACGGATTTATCTAATAAATAAATAAATCCGTTAGTAGAAAATTTCAAAAATATAAACGATCAGGATTCCACCAACAATTATGATCAAAGGTCCACTTTTGTTCGTCATGGTAAATGTGCCCCAATGGATAGATTTTTAACGGTGTAGATCGCACCGACAATATCAACGACACATAATCAACGACCATTGCTAGAAATACCCACACTCACCCTCATTTCTTTCACACCAACATTTCACTCTTAGTTACTTATTTCACACCAACGCACTCCAAAATGAATACTTTTTTCACTCAATACTCAAGAGACAACATACTTACTGCTATTCACCATGGTGGAAAAATCACCACAAGAAGATGGTGTCTTCTTCTCATGTCCAAAACCTGTTTTATGCAGGCTCCACGACGACATCACCTTCGACAGTTTGAAAGATAAAGTGGAGCTTAAAGTTCAAGTCGAGGGTGATGACTGTGAGGTTACTAGTATTATTTATCGCAATCCCAACCGTGGAGATGATGGCTGCATTTACTGGTCGTCCATGAAGATTAAGACTGAGGACGACGTACGAAGCATGTTGAACATGCATGACATGTTTCAGACTCGTAGTCTGTTGGAGCTGTTCATGGAGACTCAACGGAGCGTCAATGAGATTATATGCCGTTGTTATGCTGGAGGACCGAGAATTTAAGAACTGTATTTGTTGTTGTTATGTTTTACTTTTTATGTTCTGTCATGTTTTACTTTTTATGTTTGGTTGTGTTGTTGTGACGGTGTAATCCGCTTTTGCATCAATGGAAATAAACATTGAATTTAACGAGTATAATATCTCAAAAATATAAGCAGTACTAATGGAATAATACTACAAACAAATAGATAAATCCATAATAGTTCAAACGAAACAATACTACAAAAAAAAACTCAAGGGTCAGGGTCGCCTCCCTCTGCATAGTCAATCAATCCCCAAAGCGTGGCATACGCCAGAGAGCGTCAAGTAATGTGTCCGGACTATAGCAAACTCTGAAATCATTGGCTAATATTTATCAGTCTCTCCTCAGGTCCAATAACTCCCGATGCTGCCGGAAAAATTCGGGGAACTAATACCCTAACGTATCATTGCAAGTAAGGTGGATGTAGCTCACCAATCTCTCTGGCTAGAGTAGTCGTGCTAAGGACTTGTTTCACGCGTGCATAGCATACCGATTCACACCAAAAAAACTAAAAATGAAGTAAAATAGCCTTCTTATTAATTGCAGTCGCCAATCCTCAACAAGAGAACTAAAATTGCCTGCACAAGCCACCACCAGTATATAAAAACAAACTTCCACCCCTCTTCTGTCACTTTTCACTTTCCTGTCATTTTTGCATCTCCTACTTCTATTTTGCGTTGCCAAGTGCCAACAACATCAGCAACAGAACGGTGCTTAGAGAATGCTAGTGAAACACACAAGAAAATCACGAAATTAGAAGGCTCGTCGAATTCAATGCATGTCGTTACATGTATTCTTCATATTGAATTAAACCAACACAATACTCACTGGGCAGTAAGAGTCGCATAAATTTAAAAGGGTACAAGAAAAAAGTTATGTAAGCCACCTTTGAGGCTGCATCTAAAGATCACATCAATAACCACTTAAATAGTTACAACTAAAATAGGCCTTGGTTTAAAAAGCCAACCATGCCTTTTCTACAAGGTGGAGTCAACTACATGAATCAAAGAATGTCCTAATTTATGATGTCTAATGTAGAAAGCCCAATAAACACAAGACAGATTGTAGCTGTTCTGCCTGTTCACCTTGTGAAACCATCTTTATAGCCACCACTAGCAACCCCGAAAGCCGCGAATGGACAGATTTATCATGAAGGATGAGACCTCTCTTTTCTTTTACCAGTCAAGGAAGTAGTGTTATTCTCATTGGCTTGGGAATCCAAACCATTATTTGCAATTCTATGAGGCTGATGATGACCATCTCCAGAAGCATCCACACCATTAGAGACAGAAGCAATAGTATTATCACTTGTCCGTGTAATGCAGAGCCATGATCTTGAAGAACCGTTGCTAGTGTCCGCTGCTATAGGCACATGCCATGATCCTTTTTCCGACTCCTGAAACAGAAATTTTCAGATTGTCTATAGCTGAATTCATAAATAGATATCCAACTTTAAATTCATAAAAAGATATCCAACTTGAATTTTTAAATAGACCCTTTACCAACTTCTAAGTTATTATCGTCATATTGGATATTAGATATTTGTGATATAAAACTAAGTAAAACTGGCAATTTGCTAAAAAAGGGAATAAAAAAACATGTTCAGACATCTAGCCATGCACCAAAGGTGGCCACAAATACTGAACAATGAAAGCTCAATCCAATGCATGAGCAAACTGAAATGCTAGTTAACCTATGCAGGTAAGCCTTACTATTTTAACAATATTTCAATATTTCAGACCAATTAAGAATAATTTCTCTGTCTGTGTCAGTTGTTAGGAAATATAACCATAAACCATTTATCATTATCAATAAAAACAGGAAACACGTATAACCATTTATCAATAAAAACAACTAATCGACCCTGATGCCTGAGATACAGAGAACTAAAGCTTCTTACATAAAATATGTGAGTATTAGTGGTAAATAACTTAAGAATACCCTTTATGCATCAGATTGTTGAATGACAACACAAATCTCCTGAGGCAACCAAGGTTAAAAGCTACTAGCTTGTCACATAGTACAGAACACTAGCACATTCCTAGCAAGAACAATAGTATAATGACAGCTCCAAGCAGATTTCGTGGTGCCTAGTACCTAAAAAATATTACCTGGATAATAAATGAATATGATGGTGGCATCTGAAGTTTCAAGGTCCCCTTAACAAAAGTGTAGTGAACCTGCAGATAAAGAAAAGAAGTTAACTTCTCACAAAAACTAAAGGCGCACAATAAAACATCTTTGATGGACTACAAATCAGATTTTGGACTATACGTAGATCAACTTTGAAGGCTCTAGTAATGGGAAACAACAGCTCCTACCGCAGAAAATGAAGAATGTCATGAAAATGATAGAGATTGTTTATGCTTTTTATGCAGCTTCAAACAAATCACACTTTTTTTTCTTACAATAATCACCTCCCCAAACCCCAATCCCAAAGAAAAATAAAACGTCCAACAAAGTATAATGAGCACACCGCACCACCATGAAATAAGAATAAAAACTCTTAGACAACCTCATGCTAGGGCAAACAATTTCAGGAAGAATGTAAAGAGTAAAAATGCGCAGACCACGTTGAAGAGCAGGGACCTTCAGGGATGTAAACACAATACTGAAAACTTAATTAACTGAGGCAGAATTTTCAAGAGGACTTTTCACTTAAAATTTTGGCCAGGCAACAACTTCTTCATGATGCTAGAATAAGCAATCTTAGAATTAGGAAATATCTTACTTGATGTCTTTCTTTCCACTGGTTAAAAAAGTTGCTTCCCAGGAGTTCAAATATGTGATCTCGCATTTCATCATTTGTCACAAGCAAGCACCGGAGTTTTACAGCAGCATAGAGCCAATTCCTGAAACCCAAAAGATAAATATAAATGGATAAAGAAGTCCTCGAAAAGAAAAGTTTGTAAGTGATAAGATCTAATAATGTAATGGGAGGTTTTGGCGTTTTGCATAATAGTCACTGAAAGATTCAAAACCAAATTTTGACAGGGTAAAATAAATAGGGCATAATGAAATTTTGTTACTAGAAAATAAAATTGAGTGGCAAATTTGACTACAAACAAATTCATTAGATCAGAAAATTAGGACACCATGAAATAACAACACATTGATAGCACTACCACAAATAAAAAGTATAAGACTAAGAAAGTAACTTCTTAGAGTAAGACTACTCAAAGAGAGGAGGAGGAGCCATCCTTGGCAGCAAAGGAAATCTTTCCATCCCCTATGCAAAGCATTCAGGAATATATTCATTGTGAAACCATTCAGCTTTTCATACCCTAGATTCTCTGCCATGCTCTCTCAATGAAATCATCAATTCATAGTAATAATTCCTATCTAACAAAGGGAAAATGTACAATTCATAAGAAAAAGTAAAAGAGAATACAGAAATAAAAGTAAATGCACCCAACCAAGGCAAAACTTAAGCCGGCCCTAGCTATAAGGCAAAACTGAAAGACACAGTAGTGCACCCCCTCCCTCTGAACTACCCTATATAATAAAATTGTTATCTATATCCTTTAACTATCCCCCCCCCCCCCCCCCCCCCCCACATTTGTTTTTTGCAGCTCTCCTCTTATTCTGCCTGTTCCTATAAACTAACCGGATCTCGAAACCTATATGGTGTTTTGCAAAGGTTTGAAAATTGTAGCTGGTTAATGTAGTATTCTAGACACGAATGCCTGAGATGAACCATCAAGGCTTTTATGCAGCTTACTCGCTACACATTTATTTTGTAAACAATATAAGATATTCACTACTCATAATTTTCATTAATTAGGAACTCCTAACTTAAGAACCTAACCCTACTTAGAAACCCTATATAACCTTTTTTCAAATTAGTGGCATCCTTATGAACAATGTCCGAATTTTTATAAGTTGTCTGTTTAAGGAAATTTTGTGGAATTTGAAATACTTCCTCCATAATTCCACCTACTATGTTACTAGAATGGATTATTTTTAAACCTAAGCTCAAGTATGACTAGAAATCCTCATCTTTTTCTTTCTAAAACCATTTTCCCGGGTGGTATTAGCCCTGTTTCTATCCGTAATTTTAAGTTTCGGGTTTGAGATCACCACAAATATTTTAATGGCAAAACAAAAATAAACTACACTGATAAGACTAAAACCTAAAAAACTATATATGCACGAAAAAATTTAGTCTAGTTAATTGCACCCTAGAAGTATTTTTAAAACAGTGCTAGCCCTTTATCCAAAATGATGTCTGAATATTAAAGCATTAAATTTACAGTTAAAACTCAAAAAGATCAAGAAACAATATTATTGTCCAAACTCCAAAGATGAAGCCATAAGCAAAGCTGCAATTTTGCAACTTACCAATCATCATTAGATCCAGTTGGAGTGGTATAGAGAACACCATTTTTTTTCCACTCCTCTACCAGTATTCTGCTGGAAGGATTTTCCATCAGTCCTCTCATGCGCTTGTTGTGCAGGACAACGAGCGGCCATTTTTTCCCACTTCGATTGTACAGTTCTTTCACAACATCATCAAGCTGCATTATTAGGTAATCCACAATACAAACAAAATCAGAGGCAAAACAGTAAAATTTACTTATCAACCAAGAGCAGAATCTTGCACAACTTCTTTTGACAGTAACGGAAAAGGAAAAGAGGTGCTTTCACAAACATAGAACCTGATGAATGCTAAATCCACCGTCAGCAAAATTTTGCTGGTAGAGCCCAATATTTGCACCATCCACTATAGCTTCATAAGAGTCTTGTTTTTCAAGCCATTCCTTTGAAGTAGACAAAAAGTGGATACATGGGGAAAAACATCAAGACCAAGTTAGTATTACTACTAGAACTATACAACATGAAAAACAGTTAACAACACACTTCTTAATACACAATCACAGGCTCATTCTCTAAAAGATGGACGCTCTTCTTAAAAGGTAATTTATAAACTTTTAGCAAAATAAACATGATAAAAAGAGTGCTGATAGCATTCCTCTCAGTTGAATAACAGCAACGCTATTTGATATGAAGAAATGGACACTAACGTAATACAAATGTGGAATGCACGGCGATTTCATAAGATGGAATCTACATAAAAATGTTTTAAAAGATAAATACCCCACCTTCATGCCGTCAATGAATCATAAATTCATAATATAACATATCGAAAACAAATGGGTAGTAGATATTCTTATGAGTTCAAATTGGTAGCATGAAAAGGTTAATCAATCTATTACACATATTCAGTCATACAAAGAAAGAAGAAACTAAGAAAGAAGAAACTAAGTACCAAAAATGCATTTTCCATTTTCCATGATACACATTTAAAATTGTGAAGTAACTTGTCACTCACCTGAAATTCACTAAAATTTGCTTTGACCTCACGTTCCAAAGCCAATGCAGCAATAGAATTTGCAAACTTATTCATCTCATCATCATCAATATCCACACAAACCAATTGCTCACCACACCCACAACAAATCCCATCCCCACCAACACTAGTTCTAGACACAACCCAATCCCCTTTTCCAACCCACCCCAAACCATGCCACCCTCCTCCATTCCTCAAAATCCCGTCTTTAACCTTCTCCAAATCCAACCCCACCTCACCAACTTCCCTTGCCTTGTCGCTCCGAAACCACTCCTCAATAACCACCGCCGTCGATTCCCCAACACACCTCACAACACTCCTAAGCATATGAAGATACCTATAAACCCTCTCAACTCTCCCTTTCTTGGCACTGACATTCAAAAGCGCCGCAATTTCCGCTTCCTCTAAACTCACTCCAACACTATTCATATGGTCTTCAACCTCATAAGCTTTATCAGCATCAAGAAACTCACAAAAGCAAAACAATGCAGGATCATAAGTCCTTAACCTAGGGGCAACATTGTAATTCCCTATATTTTTAACCAATTCGAAAGCACGGTTACCATCACCATTTGCGGCAGCGAGCCTAGCAACGGTGGCGACGGAGGCTTCGTTAGGGGTTATTCCAAGGGATGACATGTTAGCGAATATGCGGAAACCGTAATCTAAAGCGAGGTGTTTGAGGGAAGAATCAGTGACGGCGTTGGAACAAAGATAAAGGAGGGCATTGAAGTGGTGTTGATTGAGACGGGTTTTGTTTGAAACAGCATGGTCGTAGAGGGAAATTGCGCCACGAAAGTTTTTTGATTTTGAACATGAATTTAGCTGGAATTGGAAGTTGAACTCTGGGGTTTGGTTGGTTTTCTTCTTCTTGTTCATTGTGTTTGGAAGCTAGAAACTGTGACACAATAATCCTCATCTACCAACTCTATCAAACCATGACTAATAATAGCAAGAACTATAACAGTCAAATTGAGACACAATAGTAGCACCGAAAAAATAAGAATTGAAAAAGTAAGCTTATTTATCAAAACTAATAATTTATTTATCTAACCTAGTGAGGCTTGGGATTAGAAGAAGAGCGGCGAAGAATCTGGACGAGACGAAGGACGAAAGCAAAGGAATGGTGGCTGCTTGGAGAACGGAATCGGCGTGTTTTTTTTGTGTCTCGTGCGTCTAGTGAGGGAGGGTCAATTTTTTTTTTTTTGGTCAAAAGGGAGACTAAATGAAGTATGGATTTCTATTTTTTGGGCCCTAAATTTTTTTGGCTTTTTTTTCATACCCCCCTCATATACTTTGTACCCTCCATATTGACCAAACTGACCATTTTATGGAGGGTGGTGGGAATATTGTTCACGCTACTGTTGAAAAGGCTCCGAACCATTTTATGGAGGGTGCAGAGCAGTATGATGAGGCTCCTGAGCAAGAGGCTGCTGAGCAGATGCACTAGGAGCTAGACATGGGTCCTAAACACATGTCTTTGTTACATCGACTTCCTAACCATGTGGTGTTAAAGCTTCGTATCGGAGAGGTTTTAATAAATAATTTAAGTTTTTGTATTGCCGTTTAATATATTTTATTAATATAATATAATTTTATACAGGATCGTGGGAAAATGAAGGTTGCAGCACAGAACAAAAATGAATTCAGTTCCAACCTTCACAACACCACGCAGGTGTTGAGCAATGGATATTAAAGGATCGTCTAGAGGAGCTTGATATGACACCTTTGTTGGTGATCAATCACGAGCTAATCTCAGCATTTGTCGAGAGATGGCATTCAGAGACTAGCTTGTTTCACCTATCATTTGGAGAGATGACGATCACCCTAGACGACGTGTCCAACTTGTTCCATTTGCCGATGACGGGCACATTTAGGATGCCTACTGGTGGATTTACTGTTGAGATAGTTGTTACGGTCGAGCTTGAGTTTCTGGGTGTACGATAGGTTGATTGTACGAGAGAGTGTCAGTTTAACAGAGGATCATACTTCATGTTCAGTTTTTTGGAGGATGCCTACAAAGGAAACCTAGAGCTGAGCTATATTGATTTTGTTGCACGAGCGTATCTGCTGCTTTTGTTGGACTACACCATCTTTGCCAACAAGAGTCATACATATGTCCCGATCAAGTGGGTCCTGGTTGTTTCAGACATATGAGGAGTGTGGCCAGTGGGCGTGGGGTCCAACTGCTTTGACCTTTTTATACGAGAAGCTGAGTGATGCTTCCATTTGGGACACTGCTCAGTTTGGAGGATACGCGTCATTGCTGTAGGTGATAATTAATTACTTTTTGAATATTTACTTCTTTGTTTATATAATAATAAATTTATTTATTTATTCATATTATTATTTCAGTGCTTGATATTCGAATATTTTCCCACCATTGGCGATCACAAAGACTTTGGTCCTTCTCAGCGGCCACGTTGTGTGAGGTGGAATAATAGAAAGAATGACGATGTGAAGCTTATACAACTTTGGGGTCAGGTGGATGCCTTACGACCCAGAGATGGAGGTCTTAGGATGACTACAAACAGTACATAGCTTTTCAGTCCATTGCGCTTTTTAGAGGGCATCTGCTATGAGATGACATTACTATACCTTACACGCCGGACAGCAGCTTATGGCAGTTTGGATACCGCCAAACCATCCCTTCTGAAAGAAATTGAATGCGGCATTTTGTACAATTTTTTTATTATCTTTTTGGATTTTTGAACGTGTCACAATTAAGCGAATAGAATTTTATGGCCTCTTTGGCAAAGTACTTCTCAAGGCTACCATGGTTATAATGACTCGCTATTCTGGTAACTTGAGGGCTCATATAAGGCACTAAATGTCAATAATATATAATTTATGATTGTTTCAGGAATACTCATAGCGGAGAATTTGATCTCCTTACGATGAGGAGACAACATAGGGAGAGTTACAAAGAGATACTCACAATCGAATATTAGGTCATGGACCCTCGGTCGACTTCTTCAGGACACTTATTATGCTAGACTCGCTAAATCCAATCAACCAAAGAGACACCATGTTAAGAGTTAGTATGATTTTTTTTTGGATAATACTGTTGTATCTCATGCATGCAACTGCAAAGGCTATAAAGTTAAGGCCATAACTTTGACCATTCCTAGTTAAGAAGCTTAAGTATCTACCATTTATACTTCATCATATTTGAATAAAATATGGTTGTTTTCATTTAGATAAGATAGGATTGGTGCTTGGAGAGACCGAAAAGTGTAAAGGAACCGCGACTCAAATAGTTATTAATAGTATGTAATTCATTTCTACTAGCTGCTTGTCTGCATATTGTGTTAAATGTCATGACAAACTAAGTGGAGCATCACATCAGAAAATCTGAATGAAAATTTTGAAAACAAGACACCCACAATACAAAATTACAAATGCGTGTATATTTTGCACTTACTCAATATTCCATAATTTTAGTTAGATATTCTTGAAATAAAATATGCAAAATGGACAACATATACGCACGCATGCTTGTATAGCTCACAAAATTTGAAATGGTTCAACAAACAAACCCATTATAAGAAAACAAAATTGATAGGAACAACTTGGACCAACACACCCATTTTCTTGAGACCACCATTGTCCATTTTTTATTCGCAGCGACGACAATACATTCTAAGTAATCGTATACTCTAGTGGCTGAAACTATTGGTGCATGTGTTGGATTCCTGTGATGGCATTATCACGACCACGTGGATAGAGGAAACTTAATACTGAAGAATAGAATAAATCCCTTTTTTTGTAACTTTCCTTAAGCTTCTCCATTCGTACCTTGCATAATGTAAATTAGTACTTTGTGACTGATCGAGATGCCACAAATATATAAAAGTGTTATAAATTAAAGTACCACTTCATCCAATAGGAAAAAAAAGAAGTTATAGTTTCACACCCAGGGGAGATATTCAAAGTACTTTCAGCCTTTGGTTTGCACTTGGAGACCAAGTTTGGAGTTTGGAATTGGAAGTTAAGTTTACAAATTACTACTACTACTACAATAATGAATAGCGGATAAGATCATAACTAACACCGTTTTGTTGTCATGGTGATGATGTAATTCTCTGCATACAAGACTACAAGTATGAATATGATTGATTCATCATTTCTTTACCAAACTAGCTAGAACCACGACGTGGGTTCTTTTCATTCGTGTCTCGCGTGTCTCCCACCATATTTCTTCACATGATAATTATCACCACTCACCAAACACACCTCTCTCTTCTCCTCTTTAGTTTTTCCCCGCTGATATAAAATTATGATTAGCTAGGTTGTTCTATTAAATTAGTTTGGTAATGTTTGTGGGAGGCTTCTAAGACACAGTTGATGAATTAGGGATGTTGGTATATAGTTGTTTTATATAACTAATAAGTGAGTGATTTTTTTTTAATTCTATGAATTATTTATAAACCGTTGTCCTTTAAAAAGTATAATTTCATTAAAAATAAATTATTTTTTTATGAAGAGAATAACTCTTATATATATATATAAATTTTTGTAATAAAAAGCTTATAATTACTTTTTTAAGTTGTTAGATTAAAACTTTCGTATAGATTGAAAAATATAAACTTTAAACTTTTAGTTGTTTTCTTTATATTATTAACATTTTTTCTGAACTTATAAATTCTTTATATTTTTGTCAAAAAATTCCATTACAAAAAATAATCAATTGTTTTAGTAATTCATTTAGTAACTACTTAAACACAACTATTCCTGTACCTCTTTTTTTTTTCTCCACATGTACCATAGAATTTTCATGATTGTGACTTATAGAGTGTGATATTGGAAATTTAAATGTGTGTTAGTCCCACATCGATTGAGAATGAGTGAAGTGAAAGATATATAAGAGATGTGATCCATATATCTATATGCTTTAAGGTTTTGGGTGAAGATGTGACGTCGTTTAAGTCTCTTGGTGGTTCTGACAATTAGCTTGTTGTTTCTCTCACTTGCTCAACTTTAATGATGTGGGTTATTCTTACTTGAGGGAGAGAATATTGTAAACAATAAATTGTTTATGAAAGTAAGAGACATTATGACTAACTAGGTTGTTCTATTCTACTAGAAGAGAAATCGAGAAAAGAGAATGGTTAATTTAATTTTTGAAAATAAAAGAATTCTCTTAAATAAAAGAGAACGGTTTAGTCTGGATCGATCTAGACTTAGACTTGGATCGACTCTAATGATGTGGGTGACTCTCCCTTGAGGAAGAGTAGAAAGTTGTAAGAAGAAATTGAGAAGAGAAAATTATTTACGAAAGTAAGAGACATTATAACTAGCTAGCTAGGTTGTTCTATTTTATTAGAAGAAACGAATTGAGGAAAGAGAATTGTTGTTACTTTAATTTTTCGAAAATAAAAGAATTCTCTTAAATAAAAGAGAACAGTTTGAGTCCGGACCTATAGTTTGGACCAAAATAATCTAAATAAGACACTTTTAGTATGTTTTTTTGTCAATAATACAAATGATCGAGAATAAGGTGAGGAGAGAAAGTGAAATGTACTGGGTTCGAACCCTACTCGTAGTGTCCATATAGTATTTACATGAACTTTACCACCAGACTATGTTGTCAGAATAAGACAATAATAATAATTTCCTTAATTGTTAGTAATTTTTCTTCATATGTTAGTATTTCTTAATTAAAAATTAAGCAATTTTTTTATTTATTTAAAGAACATCGCTAAAACCTTCTGATGCAAACCCTCCTTAGGGATAAATCATCAAAAGGAAAAAGAGCGCGATTAAAAATTAAGCAACTGCATCCGATTTGATTCAAATAATTAACCAACATTATTGTCCAACAACATGAATTTGGGTAGTGTGTAATGAGTGTGATATTTATTTTTTGACACCAATGAGAGTGATTGCTAATTGGAATCTTGGAATTGGACTATAGTTCTATGTGTGACGAGATACTTTGCTTGAGAAGGGAGGAGAAGTTAGGGACCCGCCAATAGTAGGCCACTAAGGCTATGCATGATTCATGAGCCTCCAACACTTTTTTTTTTGTGGCCATGGAGCCTCCAGGATTTGATCGTGCTGGGTGGTTGGCTGGGCTATGGATTATGATTTCTTGCTTTTAAAATGTGAAATGTAATATAATAAGGGTACTTTTTTTTTACCCCCACCATCTTCCATATACCCCACGTACCCTGCGAAAAAACCAAAATACCCTTCACAAAATTTAAAAAACCCCAACATATTCCCAGTCAAAAAAAATGGAAATCGTATATACCTACGTGGGTGTATATACGAATTTCCCCTAAAAATTTTAAAAAAATAAAATCGTATATAGGTATATACGATTTTCCCCTAAAAATTTTAAAAAACAAATCGTATATACCTACGTGGGTGTGTATATACGATTTGTTAAAATACAAATCGTATATACCTAGGTGTGGGGGTACGTACGATTTGTAATTTAACAAATCGTATATACCCCCACCCCACCCATAGGTATATACGATTTTGTAGCCAAATAATAAATAAATAAACCATTTAAAAAATTAAAATTATATTTTTTAGATATAAATAATATGAATATCGACCGTTTTTTGGTTCTGTTTAGGGTGTAGTTCGTTAACACTTGACGATGTTATACGTCGAACGAATTATTTAGGCTAAAAAATGGTTTTCTGGCAACGTACTCTGATTGTAATGAAACCACAGCCATTAAATCCAAAAAAAATCAAGGACCAAGACTCCCGTAGAATGTACTTCTTATGGGATTGCGGGCTCAAAATCTCAAATTCCATCGTTTACTATTTTTTATTAATTTTTTTAATTTTTCAAAGTCTCCAAAAAATCTAATTTTTTTTGCATAGCCTTACTATAGTTTTATTACATTTTTAGTGGTGTTTTTATAGTTTTTTGATAAGTTTTGACTCTTTAACGGATTTTTAGTAGCGTTTTTATAACCTTTTTTAAAAATTAATACAAATTGTATATACCTACGTGGGTGTATATACGATTTGTTAAATTACAAATCGTATGTACCCCACACCTAGGTCTATACGATTTGTATTTTAACAAATCGTATATACACCCACGTAGGTATATACGATTGTGTCTAATTTTTTTAGGGGTATTTTCGTCAAAAAAAGTCTTCTGGGGTATATGGGAAGATGGTGGGGTACAAAAAAAAACCCATATAATAATTAGGGGAAAGACAAACAAACACTTCTTTCTTATTTTTTTATTGTACTTGATAGGAAAAATAGCACTCGTCAACATATTGACCCACACGTTCATCTCTGATGGAATATGCAGAAACGTGCCACAAAGAAAATAGATGAACGCGGAAAGATTTAACGTGGTTCAAATGTTATTAAAACTGATCCGGAGATCAACCCGTCACTGAGTCAATGGTCGGACCGAGGGGTCATTAGTTGACTTGCATGACCCGTGAAACTACTAAAACCTGATAAAATTAGGTATGTTGTGTATAAAGTCACATATTAAAGAGCTATGAATTTTTTTACCATACTATAAAAATATCCAAAAACTCACTACTCATTCATCAAATATATATATATATATATATATATATATATATATATATATATATATATAAATTTAAATTTAAATATATATATATATATAAATATATATTTAAATATCTATAAATATTTAAATTTATATATTGATATAAATAAATATTTAAATAAATATTTAAATTTATATATTTATATATATATATATATTTATTTATAAATAAATATAAATTTATATATATATTATATATATAAAAAATAAATTTAAATATTTATATGTATTTAAAAATTTTATATATTAACATATTTAGGACATTAAAAATTGTCAAAAAATAAATAAATTTATATATATATATATATATATATAAATTTAAATTTAAATATCTATAAATATTTAAATTTATATTTAAATAAATATTTACATTTATATATTTATATAAATATATATATATTTATATATAAAAAGAATAAATTTAAATATTTATATGTATTTAAAAATTTATATGTTTATATATTTAGGACATTGAAAATTGTCCAAAAATAAATAAATTTATGTATAAATATAAATTAAAATATATAAAAATAAATTTAAATATATATTTATATATTTAAAAATTGTCAATAAATAAATAAATTATATATAAATTAAAATTTAAATATAAATTTAAATTTAAATATAAATTTATATATAAATAAATTTATGTATAAGTTTACATATATATATATATATATTTATATATTTAAAATTTTAAAAAATTGTCAAAAAAAATAAATTGCTCTATTATTAAAAAAAAAAAAATTCAATTGATGGATTGGATTGGAGTGTTGGGTACAATCCTAATGGATATAGATTTTTAAATGGATTTTTCCAATATATCCATTATAATCCGTCATTTTTGTAGTTTTGATAACAAATTAGGGCAATCATTTCGAGAAAAAGACAAACGCATGTAATGAAATTTTTGTGGTTTTGATAAAAAAAGATAAGGGCAATCATATTCGGAAAAAGACAAAAAGAAAGTAATAGTATTTTTGTAATTTTGATAAAAAAAAACGAGGACAATCATTTTACAGAAAGGAAAAAACAAAAATATATAATGAGATTTTTGAATTTTTTATTAAAAAAAAGAGGTAAATCATTTCGGGAAAAAGGAAAAAAATTATGCAATGATATTTTATGAAAATAACTAAGACTCAGTGCAGAGCTTGAGTGAGAGTCTAGTATAATCATATATAGATAACAGAGTACAAGAGATACTCAACCCATATACAAGTACAAAGTATCAGCCTCCAAAATGAAGAAAATGAGGACAGAGATGCTACCTCCTAAATAAACAATCAATAGGATGTACAAACAACTCGTAAATGAATATTTTTTTGGTCGAGACCAGGGTATCCACCGCCGAACGCAGTGACTAATCCTCTCCCTAGATTGGAGGCACCTCAAAGGGTGGAACAGCTGACCCAGGGATTTAAAGTTGCTCCATACCCAATGCGAGGATTGAACCCTTGTCACTTGGTTAATGGAGGATGAGCCCCAACTGCTCAACCACATCCCTGGGTTTCATAAATGGTTAATTGCATGCATACTACCTATTTTCAAATTTGAATTCTTAAAGGAATAAGTTCCTCCTTCTAATTGTAAAAAAGAAGTTCCTCCCTCCTAGAAGATGCCATAATTTTTTTTGGATTTGGATTGATTCAAATTAATCTATAATGTTTTAACAAAATTGATAACATGAACTTACATATTTAAAAGTTGATTCTAAATTTAAAAGTTAGTTAATTCAAGGGAATAATAGTTAAAAAAATTAAGTGCCATTATATAGATGTAAAAATGATACTCGAAATCAGTTTTTTCTTTACAAACTTAATAAAAATCAGAATCTCACTTAATTTTCTTAATTTAATTAAAAAATAATTATATCTTCAAATTGCCATCATGATAACCTATTTTATTTTATAAAACTAAAATAGTTACTAAAAGATAAAATTTCAGTTAATCAAAAGTATTTTTTTTAAATAAAATAAGTTAAAATCTACTTTATATTTTTAACCACTAAACCATTCAAAAAGAATAGTTTACTTTTTATAATTAAATATTGATGGCTAGTTACTTAGGAAAGAAGGGAAAAATAATAGGATTTAACTTATGTGCACCAACTGTAAAAAAAGAAAAAAAAACTTATGTACACCATTAATGTACAAGAATTTTACGATGTGAGTCAATCGGAGGGAAAAAACTAACTTTACCTTAAACGTTATCAATATTGAGTCCGACTTATGATAAAAAAATAATAATTTAGTTATTGTTACTAAATAAGTATAATAGTAATTTCCTTATCAATGAAAAATTTGGTAACCATATCAAAGTTATATTGTGACAAACATGTACTAACCATTGTTTTTTTTTTACCTACTCACTCACCATACAAAAACTAAATTATAGGTAATCTGTACTAACCATTGAATTATTATATAATGTCCACCGAAATATTTAGTGACTATTACTAATGAATTTTAGAATCATAATCTTTTAGGATATTGTATATTCGCATTTCCCATGCCACGTGTTCGGAACATACAAACTCCATGAGAATTTTCTATTCAAATTAAACGAGAATATAACATATACGTATCGTATATAGTTGTTGGATAAAATAAAATATTAATATTTCATAAGCATGCTTGAAATTAGAATTCGATTTGGTCCCACCACATCCTCGCCATATTTCATTGATTTCCTTGTCCCGCGTTTTTTGGTTTCAAACATAAACTGTTCTGCCTCACCGTTCACACTCACCACCAAGCAAACATAGGGTGTGTATATAAACAAAAAGTTTCAAATTTAATTGTGGTAATACAATTGTATAAAAGCCCCTATTACTTAAGTAATTACAATTATTATAGTGTTTAGTTAACAATATATTAGTCCAATTTGAAGGTTTACTATTAGTCCAGTTATTATAGTGTCACTTAAGTAAAAGATCTTCTCAAGTGATATAAGTTCAGTGAAATCATAATCATTCATTAAAGAAAGAGAACAAACGAGGAACCTTGTAGTATTTCAAACAAAGAAAGTGGATAAATACAAAAAGGAAGAGCTTTTTCTATGCGATGGCACAATGGTTCAGGTGTCTCGTTGGGTGCTTTTGACCCCCGAAGAAGCTACAAAAAGATGCTTTAGCCGAAACTCAAGTAGGACCCCGGTATATCAGGCTCGCAATCCACAGAGATTGGATAACTCTGATCTATCCTTTCCATTGTACGACTTAGATGTTACTTAGCTAAAAACGCATTTCACCAATAGAATCACTCCATGTGTTGTCACTATTCCTTATAAATACACAGTCTCATCAGCTTGTCAGGTACGCATTTATTAATTATTGCATACATCACTTATTCCTTATAATGACTTAAGAATTAGAGTGTGTGCAGGTATCACAGCCTTCGCCGGATCAACACAAGTAGGAGCACATCGACTTGATACTTATAGGATTCTTGCTTCTCAGCTTGGTGAGCAAATCAGCCTATAACTCGATCGAGACCTGCATCCAACACAATACAAATACATTCTAAGTGCTCGTTGCGAGGACCCAAGGATCGAGCTACCTAGCTAGATAACTGGGCTTGGTAGTCAGATTGAGCTGGGCCACTAAGCTTTCGCGTATCATCTTGGTCTTTTGGAAGGTTCGTACAAGGTAACAGTATTGAAAGATCTCATCCAAAAATCAAGGAGAGTATTAACCCAACTAAATAGTACTTGACTCTATTCCTCTCAACAAAATGGTATTGGATCTCATTTAATTAGCTAACTGTAACTTACCTGAAGCCCCGTAGAAAAAGGGGATAAGAGACAAGGATCATATCCCTTCTATGAAGAGCAAGAACAAAACCTAAATATTCAAATTAGAGAGTATTTTACAGCTACCTCATTTATAAAGTTAGTTAGACACCCAAGTTTGACACACTGAATTGACCCGATTTCTTTTACTACTTTTTACTCTAAAGTTTTATCTAACTTAGACATCAGAGTCCCTTATCTAACTTATTAATTAAATACCTATTCATCCTTAGATCTAATGTTAAAAACCATGACTCTGCCCTAACGCAAGTGTTTGGTGTATAGAGTGTGTGATTGTTGTAAACTCTGGTGACGACGGTCTATTTCTACGATAAAAGCAAGTCTAATGTTAAAACGAGTCTTAAATTTTTTGAGGTACAAAATAGGTCACCAATTTTGATGATGTTAGTATGTTGTGAGATTAATTCCTCTACAGTTAATCACAATTTATTGTAACTCAGATTTTACCTAAATTTACAATACCCACAGCAAAATTAATGTAAATTAAAAGTCTTTAGTTTGAGAATAATTGCCCTAATCAAATTTGCGCTCTTAATAAGTGTCCCACCACCTTCTAATTATTGGACCACACCTTACATAATTGGTTTTTTCATTTAAGTTGGATGAATAGTTTCTCTCATCTCAATGTTTCGCACTTTTAATTCTGCACATATAGATGGCTTTATTTTAATATAATGTTTTATTGCTTTTTTGTTTTTTCTTCGAAAATTGACCATATTCCACGTAATCTAATAGGGATCAGAGTCCAAATCACGCTAATGCTAAATGATTAACAAAAACAAAAACTCAACAAAACAGATGATATCATGTTATCAATCCTCAATCATATATACAGACAAAGATTGTGTGTTGGAAGTGGGAATGCCAAACTCTTTTCTTAACGGAATGCCAATACAAACAAGATGACCGCGTGTGTTGTGTCTTGTGATGTTTGCGCTCAGTTTTTACTTTTTGTTATTCTGTGTCTTAGTTTGACCAGTCAACCGACATATCTTACCCCACCAAGAATACATCCATGCCCCCACAACATACTTTGCTATTGCACTATTCAATAATTGATCAACTTAATTGAGATTATCTTCAACAATATTACTCCAAGAAAAAAACAATATTATTATACTTTGACCCCGGTCGTACTCTCAACTTTCTCTCTATTCATCTATCACATTTGAGTTATCTTTTGCAATGGAATCACTCATCTGCATCATTTTTGCTCTTTCTTATTTATAGATCTGCAATATTGATGTCCTAGTCATTGATTGAATCTTTAATAGATTAAAGCTGAATGTGTGAAGAGTTGTCTTTAACAGTCATTTTTTATTAGTCATTTTGGTCCCTAAATGTGTGAAGTGCTGTCTTTAACAGTCATTTTTTGAAGACAATGCTTCACACATTCAGGGATAAGTCATTGATTGAATCTTTTATCAAAATCGCAAACACATTCAAGGACTATAAAAACAGCGCTTCACACATTCAGGGACAAAAATGACCGTTAACCCAAAAAAACAATATTATCTATCCTTACATTTTCGAACACATTTATACTAACACGACATCTTCTTGTTGGGTTAATGTCAGGTGGTGTCCGCCTACTGATGGATGGTTTTGTTTCAATATAGATGGAGCCTTCAAGCCTGATTTTGGGGCTGCAGGTTGTGGGGGGGCTGATTAGGGATCATCTTGGGAGTTGGCTTGGAGGGTTCTCTAAGCATATTGGTCATTGTAGTGCAATTATTGCCGAGCTGTGGGGCTTGCTGGAAAGTTTAAGACTATGCTTCAACAAAGGCATCAAGAAGCTTGAAGTGCGTGTGGATGCAGAGTCGGTCCGCACTATTGTTCTCGGGAAGGAGGTGGGTCGTTTGGGTGGTCGGGGATTGGTGAGAGAGATTCGGAAGATGTTGCAGCTACCGTGGGAAGTAAATATCAAGCATGTCAATCGTGAAGCCAACAAAGTAACTAATAAGCTTGCTAATATAGGGTGTACTCAGGATGTCTCTTTAATTTTTTATGAGCTGTGTCCTTCTGCTGTTGGACCTATTTTGCTCGACGATATGAGGGGACTGTCTACTCCTCGTTGTGTAATTCGTTAGCTTTCCACTTTTTTTGGGCCTATGTCCCTGTTTAATTCAAAAAAAAGCAGAGCTTAGATTATTCCAATAAAATAGTGTATCAATGCATAAATAGGTAAAGATCCACTAATTTCAACCAACCTATAACAACAATGGGTGCAGTATTTTCCTAGGATCCAAAAGGACAGTGGGATCAATCATTGTTTGCTAATTAATTTCAGCAATCACTCCAAAATAAATAAAGCATGAAAGGCACCGTTGCCAACATAGTTTTTCCCGCCATATCTCCAAGATTCTTAATAGTGGTGTTATAACATCAATTTAGGAACAAATTAAAAGGTGTTGTGTACTTATATTACATGTAGCTAGCTAGGTTCTACTTTATCTTTTCTGTGAGTGTTAAAATTGGAATCTGGAAACCCCTATGATATCTAACTCTTCAATTGAATTGCTAACAATTCAATCACATGCAATATTTGTTTCTCCTTTTTTTTAATCCAATTTTTTTGGGATTTGAACAAGATATAGCTAAGATTTGTTAGGTTAGAGAACATATTTGGTGGATTCCATGTTCATCTCTTCTTTGCAACTAGGAACAAATTAAAGTGCCTATTGGTTTAATAAAATAAGGATTAAAAAGTTATGAAATGAAATGATGGCTGCAGTCTAGGTTTTGATTAAATTAAGAATGAGTTGCTACTTGCTATAGATAATACAGATCGTTTATCGAAAAGGCAGAGAGTAGTTTTTTCTACCAGCTAGCTAAGCGACAAATCAAGCTTCATGTTGTGTGAGGAATCATCTAATTAGTTAGCTGTATAGATCAATTAAATAAACATTAAGATGAAATTAATCATTTGGTGTAATAGTAATTACTATTAGCTTCCCACTTTGACTCACAAATTTTTGAACTACAGGAGAGGCAGGCAGCTTCATATATAGTACTTAACATGGCAATGTACTCGTAGGTACCTATCCGAATATGACTAAGTTTGACAGAGAAACCTGTTTTGACCGGAGGCGGGGGCGGGCTTGGGTTGTCGATACCTATCCGACCCTCGCCTCGTACCACTCGACTAAATATTAATTATTAATTATTAATTTTATCTTATTTTATGTATATATATTTATTCAGTTTGTTTCATATATTTTGCTTATTTATAAAATTTTAATCTCTTTTCAATAGAAAAATATATTTTAATATTTTTAATTTTATTTTATCATTGTATAATAATTACAATTTGATTAAATTAATTATCATTACTATAAAATTTAAATTGTTCTACAAATAGTAACGGAATTGAGAACCCCCTAAAAAATCCACGTATACTTTGATAGTAGATGAATAGGGTAAAACACAACCCTGCTAGAGATTGGCATAGGCGGGGATGCAAAACCCTCCCCGTCGCGGCCATTGCCATCCCAATTCATATAGCCCCTTTATTAGTGTTAGCAAAAGAATTTGTTACTATATTATAATTTCTTTAAATATTGATGGTTATTGTTTTTCAAAGAAAAAAAAAGGCATTGGTTTTGGTGTGAACTGACTGGAAGAGAAATAATGTCTGTTGAATGAGTATGAATAAAGTGGAAGTTAAGACAAGTGACTGAGTGTAGGCAGATTATTATTGATCATGATGATCAGTTTTGGGGTATAAAGGGACCACCAATACCCAATTTGAAGGACCAAAAGACCCAACACAACAAGTAAAGCAAAATTGAGTGTGGCTCATTGGTGATGACGTGGCTACCATAGCTATGAATGATATGTACGAGAGGCACAAACAATGTGTTCCATGTTATGAATCCATGTAATAATAAATCAAAATGATGATAAAAAGAAGTACTAATGTGATTACCATTACAAGTTTTGTGGGGTTAATTAATAAGTGAAAATGAAATAATGCACCAAAATATATCTTAGTAGTATTCTCTTTCACAGTCACCTAGTGTCCCCTTCCTTCCCTGTCAACAAGCATCATTACCAATCCACATCACCCAGACATTCAACAAACGTCGACAACATTAATTAATGTGTCATGGCTTGCTATTTGGGTCCTACCCCATCCCCATCATTCTCATCCAAATATTCTCATCCCATCTTAGACCAAATCTTTGTTTTTCTCTCTGTCCGACGATAATAATATTTATATGTTATTTAATTAAATTGATTGAGGGCCTAAGTATTATTTATATTTTCAATTAACTAGAGGACATTAGTATAATATAGGGCAAGTTACCGTATATTAATTATACTCTCTCTGGACTCGTATATAAACAATAAATAACTTTTTAAATTCATTGAATAAGTGATGTATCTATGACTAACACCATTCCTCTAATGTTCTCACGATCGAGACAATGACATCATCAATATCGTTTCAACAACAAATTGAAGGGCAAAATTGGTCATCGTCGTAATTTCAAATGTTTGTGTAAATACTGAGATCCACGTGAATTATGCTAATGCTAATGGTAGTTTGTCCACCTTAGAAACGGCCATAAAATGATAAAGATGTGAAGGAAAATGCAAGTTTACGAGTAGAACGTTTGGTTTGAGGCTCAAGATTCTTTCAACTTGGAAACTACAACATGAACTTCCGTTTTATCGTACCTTTGTCATCCTTTAAACGCGGTTCTAAACACTCCTGGGGTATACGAGGCATGAGGGAATGAAGTACCACGTTTCCTGTTGATAAATTCACATTTAACGTAAAGCTTCAAGGCACAACTTTCACGCGTCTGCCTCCATATTATCGTGAAAAAAGGAGTATTTCAAAGACACGAGAATTAAGGGGTGAGTTAGTGGGGTCCAAGGTGGGTAATCCAAGGAAGGTAGGTCCCACAAATAGTTGCATCCACTGACAAAGTGGGGTATACAGACAGTGACCTAGGCAGGGAGTTTCTTTCTTCCTGATTGTTCGTATGAATCCGTTGTTTCACAACTGATTTTAGTACAACAATATCACTCAAATTTTCTCTTATTTAACGTTTCTTCTGCGTGCAAAAAACATCATATTCCTCCTCATTCTCTTTCTCTCTCTTGGGATTGCTTTCTTTATATATATGTAGATAGATCTAGACAAGTCCTGTGCTTCTATCACACACCTCACCACACCAACTTCTTCTTGCATGACATAGTTCTTCTAAACCATTCTCTCTTTTAATTAACTCTCTCATACTTTCCTTTTCTCTTCCCTTCTTTTCCATTTTCAGTACCTCTCCACTTTCACAAAAGCTAGCTACCTAGCACGCCTTTGTATGGATGGAATGGATCCTTCTGGTGGACAATCTCAGGTAAGATTTATGATCCTTCTGGTGGACAAGCTACCTAGCTAGCTTGACTAAAATTCAAACATCTCATTCCTTCTTCTTTTTCCTTTTTACTTTGTGTGGTTTCAATTTATTAGGTTATTTTGAGGGTGTATTTTTTTTACAATGATTTTGAGGGTGTAGTTGATTTTTGGTTTTAGTTTTTCCACATGAGTAGTTTTGAAGTTTGGATAAGGAAATGATCGATTTTTGCACAAAAAGAATTGATTTTTTTTATAGTTTCTATCTACCATTAATATCTGCATAAAGTATACAAATTTATGTCACTCTTTTCTTATGTAGATGATTATAGTTTTTTATTTTATTTTATCAAATTGGATGTATATTTTTAGTTATGGTTTCCAACTGATCTCTTTCTGAACATAGGAATGTAAGTGTCAATCAACTTTACCATCTTCATCTCTTTGAACTGTTTAATCGACTGCCAACAAAATACAAAAATTGTAAAGTTCATTTGCAGAATTGTGGTTGCAGTTATGCTACAAACCCTAATTAATTTGGACAATTACGATTAGTGCGGCTGTAATTGCGGTTGTGATGCCGTTACAAGTATTTTTAAAACCTGTCGTATTGAAACTGATTGAAACCGAAATTATGGTTGCAAACCGCAATTAGAACCATACTCTTTACAATTTAAATGATATATGTGGCCTTTTTTCCAAGAGAAGGTGGGGAGCGTGTTTCAATAAATGCTGAGCTATTTAGCTATCAATATTATTACTTTTACTTATAAAAATTGATACATGAAGTCTTTTTCCCCCTTTAATTAGTTGTCTAACTTGAATTTTCCAACATTGTTTGAGTATGTGTTGTGTATGTATATTTGATAATGACTCATAAAATCTTGTGTATATTGTATTGCAGCAAATGTCAAGCCAATCATCACTGGAGAACATGTTAGTGTGCTCAACACAACAAGAGAAAAAACCAAAACCTCAACCAGAACAAGCTCAAAAATGTCCAAGATGTGACTCAACCAACACCAAATTCTGCTACTACAACAACTACAGTCTTTCTCAGCCAAGATATTTCTGCAAATCATGCAGAAGATATTGGACCAAAGGAGGAACACTAAGAAATGTTCCAGTAGGAGGAGGATGCAGAAAGAACAAAAGATCATCATCTTCATCATCAAAGAGGATTCAAGATCAGTCATTCTCACCAAATCTCAATCCATTTAATAGCCTCCCTCTTTCCTCTTATGATCACTCTAGTGACTTAACCCTAGCATTAGCTAGGCTTCAGAAACAAACATGTGGTGGAGGACAATTAGGTTATGATGGTGGTCATGATTTTTCAGTTCTTGGAAACCCTACTAATTCCTTTGGTGACATTCTTGGCAATTCCATTTCAGGCATGAATTTCCTTGGAAGTGGAACAACAACACAGTATAATAATGTTCAACTTCAGAATATGTATGGTGTGTATAATGGAAATGGAGATACTGGTGAGGTGAATAGTAGTTGTGGAGTTCAGATGATGTTTCCTTATGAGCAAGAAATGAACAATGCTGTGAATAATACCAATGCTATGAGGCAAGAACTGTGTAATGGAAGGGAACAAAGTGAGAGTAAGGTTTTGGGGGGTTTTCCATGGCAGCAACTTAATGGAGGAACAAATATGGGTGAAGTTGAATCTGGAAGAGCAAATTGGAATGGTTTCACTACATCTACTTGGCATGGTCTTCTCAATAGTCCATTAATTTAGAAGAATCACAAAAGAAGGCTCTCATTTGCTTTAATGTTTCATTAGTAAGTGTTAATTTATGTAGGGAGTCAATTTAATTTCCATTGATAGTGATTCAATTCACTTGGATCCTATCTTTCTTTTTTTAGTTGGTCTAAAATGTTGAATTTTTATGTATGACTGTCTTTTTTTAATTGGTGAATAGATAGACTAATGAAATATTGGATTTGTAATGGAAATTGGAGTATTATTTATTTACTATATATAGAGAGCATAATTTCCTTATTTGAGAGACACTAGAGGGAATGAGAGTGACATTTGGTAGTTCATTTTGGAGAGAACCTACCATTTTACTCTTACTGAAATGCATTATAATAATAAAAGAATTAAAAAGAGGTGTGATGTGATATGAGAGTGAAGGTGATAAGGTATTTAAAGTAGAATTTAACGTGTCCCAAGGTGTTAGAAATTTCAGTGAAGCATGAGCGGGAAGTTCGGGGAAGAATTTGTCTGTGCTTTTGGCAGACAATAAATCCAGCGGAGGATTTGGGCGTGAAGAAAATAATACTACTGCCAGTAATCACTTTCAAAATTGCATAATATTATATATACAAATTTTTCTAAACAAAAATAGCCAAAAACTAAATTATAATACTAATTTATCAAGTTTTTTAAACAAATAATTAACCTACTTTTTCACAGTTTTTAGACAATGGCCTAGAAAACTGTGAAAAAATAGGTTGGTTATTTGTTTAAAAAACTTGGTGAATTGGTATTGTAATTTGGTTTTTGGCTATTTTTGTCTAGAAAAATTTGTCTATATAACATTACTCTTCAAAATTATACGACTGTCAGAACTCAAAACTTGCATCAACATCTAGTTAGGACTCAAAATACATGTTCACATTTGATTTCGTTAACAACCTTCGTCATATGTTGTTTGATGTTTGGTTGCCTTAGTAGGAAGGAAAGAAAAGTTTTAGTAAGTCCCATTTTAAGAAGAAAAGTAAGAGAAAATACAATTTTTTATGTAAATAACATATTTAACCTTACACTAAAATCTTGTAAAAAAAAACCTTGCACTAAAATTAATGTATTACAATAAATAATATTTTACATTTTTATTAAAGGTTAGTTTTGTCATTTTATACATATGTGTTTTTCTTTCCTCTTATTTTTCTATCAAACAAGAAAAGATAAACATCTCATTTTCTACTATCTTTCTTTCTTTACCCTCACATTTCTTTCCTCTCACTTTATTTTGTGAATCAAACATAGGCTAAGATTGCGGCATACATATAAAAAAAATTAAAAGTATAAAACTTAGGATAGTTATTTGATTGTTTATTAATATGCTCAATGGTATTGTAAAATCACAACTTAAATAAAACTTTTTTTTTTCTAAAACATCAAATAAAATGGGATAGAGGGACTAATATTTTTTCCCCTTGTGATAATGATATGGATGTAAGTATATGTAACTTTTTTTGACAAAGTAAGTATCATGTACTATGCACCGATAGTGTACAAATATTTTACAATGTCAGCCAATTTAAAATTGATACGTCACAAAGATGCTTAACTTTTTTTGGTTACAAAAGAGAAAAAGAGAAAAGAAAAGAAAAACAAAGAAACTACATCATCATAATTAGACTACGGCTAGCGATCGCAGCGAAAGTTGCTTAACTTAATATGCACTGATAGTGTACAAATATTTTACAATGTCAGCCAATTTGAAAATTGATACGTCACAAAGATGCTTAACTTTTTTTGGTTACAAAAGAGAAAAAGAAACAAAGAAATTACATCCTCATAATTAGAATACGGGCTATGGCTGCATCCGCAAAGAAACAAAGATGCTTAACTTTAATCCCATTCATCTTGAAAGTTACAAATCATCATAATTTCTTATTGGTTCCAGTAAATACTACGCACCAATAACACAGTAACAAAAAGATTTAATTTGTGGTAGTTCTAAGAGTTTAAATAAAAAGCAGAAATTTTTTGAGAAACACTTACTAAAGAGAATCCTTCTCATTTCTTCTCTTTTTCTCTTATATCGAACATATTCAAATTTTATTCTCTGAGTTTCTTTTCACAACTAAACACAATGTAAAACTCTGTAATTGTTTGTCTTCTAGTACACAAAACTCAGTTTAAATTAGTTTTTGTTTTATTGAAGTTTCTCCTTTAAAATAAGCTTTATTTGTTTTGAGTTAATAGATGTTCATGAAGAAGCTAAATAATAGAGTTTTTGAAAAAACTGAGATAAGAAAAGTTGTGATTACTTTTAACATGTTTTGATTTCTTTTATATGTATTTTTTTGAAAATTAAAATATCCAAACTCTCTTTGGTAAAAAGTAGTGGATAGTTGATAAGCTAGGGAATAGCGGATGAGCTAGCTAATAGCAAATAGTAGTAATATGTTTGGTAAAACTGTATATCGGTTAAACTAACTGATAAATGTAAAATGACATAAAAGTTAGAGACTTTAAATTGTTTAATTCATTTTGATGAGGAGAGAGGAAGAATTTAAGTAAAATAATAAGGGTACAAATAACAAAAAAAAAGGGTGAAATACGTTGTAACTAGCGTTTGAAAAAATGCAAAACGCTAGTGCTTACATACGTCTATTTGTCATCTGCTAATCAAATACACAAGTCGAATCTGTTAACCACTAGCAGATGAGACTTGCCAAACAGAGGCACAGACATACTCTCTAAAGCTAGGTTGAAGGAGGAGGATGAGAAGAAGAGAAGGGAGAAGGACGTGATTGCGATGGTGGTGGGAAGGAAGTGGTGGTGATGGTGCTGAGAGGGAACATTCTAGGTCTCACCTTCGTTTAGCTATAGTTTAGTCGTCTTGCCTGGGTCGGCCCGTGGGCCAAACAACCCAAGGTAGGATCTAAGGTCTCACAAAAAAATAAATTTAACAAAAGAAAAAATACTTCATAGTTTACTTTTTTTTTGTATAATTTAAAAAGAGTTTGAATAAAAGCTTCATTTAGTTCCAAAACTAACACCATTTTCTCTCATGTTTGGTTACTAAACTATGCTCCATTCGTTCTCTATTATAAGCAAAAAAATGGTTGAATTCTTAGTCTATTTTTTAATAAAAATTTAACTACTTTTGTCATATTTAATGCTACTATTTCATATATAACTTTCGTTTAAAGTTATGTCAAAAATAAAACTTTCATTTAATTGAGGAGTGGCAACAAGCTCAAAGCACATAAAATTGCCTCTAAGAGACAAGCGAATTAGATTGCTCACACTATTATTAGAGTTGCCTCTCGTAGTGTTTTTCTCACACATTTGATGTTCTACTTGTTTATATTTCTCATTTGGTTATTAATGAAATAAGTAAGTTTGTCTCTGTCAACAAATAAACAAGAACTTTCAATTCAAATGTTGAATCAATTTAATTTTCCTTCTACATAGAGACAGTTGATGTTTCAATATGCAGAAGTTCCACTTTATTCAACAACTTAATGCAACTTAACAAACAAAATCAAGTTTCAGAAAACAGTTAAAAATGCCAGCAAGATTTACAGAGCAAAAAGAGGGTATCAGTCAGACAAAATTGCAACAACAACTAAATATTATTGAACTACAAATTCAAGGCACCTCATAACTCTTTAAGGCTTCTTCCATAAGACCCCAATCTTCTTCAGCACATTTCCATTTTTCTTCCTTAGGAACTCATCATCATCAAATTCTTCACAAAAACCTGAGTACTCAATATTCTTCTGCACATTAACATTGTTGTTGTTGTAGTAGTTGCTATCAAAAGACATTGATCTCTCACTTAGCTTCCCATTGTGCTCTTCTGAAAACATAACAGCAGCTGCCTCGGCAGCTTTCCTCCACTGATCACATTGCACCTTAAGTCTTTTCAATTCAGCTTCTTTCTCTAAGTTTACTACTTCAGCTGCTTCCAATTTCTCAACCACACTCTCTTTAGCTGCTTTCAGTTCAGCAACAACTTCCTCTCTCACCATATCAACATGTGTATGTGTAAACCTCTTATTAATTTCCACTTTCAACATTTCATTCTCTTCTAATATGATCTGCAATGTTTTCTCCGTATCCATAAGATCACCCTTCAATTCAGCTACACATTCATATAACCTTTTGAGTTGCTTTTTAAGTTCTTGTTCACTTTGAATTGACAAGCTCTTTTCAAGCTTTGAATTTAGCCTCTCATTCTCATTTACAATACCTTGAAACTTAATTTCCTTATCCATTAATTTTGCCTTCAACTCTTCAACTTCAGCTTTCTTTGTTTCCAATTCAGATTCCCTCCGACTCGATTCCAATTTCATCTGTTCAATCAACTCATAAGCATTCATAATCTTCACCATATTCTGAATCTGTTCTTCTTGGTATTTAGTCTCAGCAATCTCTAAAGCAGACCTAAATAATTGAATTTCTGTTTCAATATGGTTGGCATTATCTTTATCTCCATTTTCCAATCTTTCACCTTCTTGTTTATAACAACTGCATTTATTGTAGCCATGCATAGCTTTTGTAGTATCAGCAGTTCTTAAGAATTCTAAAGTTCTTTTTGCAATCTCAAGTTGCTTTAAAGTCTCATTGACCAAAGCATGAGCCTGAGACTGAGATGACTCTTTCATGTTCTCTATTTCTACCATAGAAAGAGATTGTGAGAAGTTATGCTTTAGTTTTGTAGTTTCTCTTCTGATGATTTTGCTACTTGGGTATGTTTGCTCTCACAAATAGCTACCAATTCTGCAGTGGCAGAGAGCTTCAAAAGTTGTTCAAAATGTTAAAGTTTTGAGGATAGTGCAAAAAGTTTTTCCTTGCACTCATTGGTTTCTAGCTGAGCTTGCTTCTTGCATGATTCAGATACTTTGAGTTGGTCTCTCAGCTTTTTTAAATCCTCTTTAAGTTGAAGTTTCTTTGATTCTGAGATATTCTGCTAGGGTGTTTCCTCTATAAAGAAAAACAAAAAACAGTTTTTTTGTTAGTTTAGACGTAATGAAAAATAAACACCATGCAGACACACAACCACTACTCACACCCAAGTTTGAATCCGGGAGTTGGCATCTTCATGTTGTTGAAATTACCAAGGCAACTATAGAGTCAAAATCAAAACGGTTTAGAAATACTTGTGAAACTTCCAGGACTTGAACAAATGTTTGAGGAAATGTTGAAAACAATACACTACATCAGATAATGTTTTGTTTCCAACAAGTTAAGTACAACAAAACAGTCAAATAAGAAAAGACAGAGGAGACTAGAGAGGCTCAGAAGCAATTCAACATAAGCATTCTTCACAAGTGTTGAAGTACAATGCTAGTTCCAAGCCTTCCACTAATACATAACCACATTTTAGACATTTTATTTTGGTGAGAACCACATTTTAGACATTAAGTCTCAAGAAAATCATAAAGGCTAAAGAATTTGATTAAAATCATGTATATTTTTATGCTTGCTACCATTTGAAAAGTAGCCTAGTTCAACTATAGAGGTTGAGTTCAGATTCATGAAGTTAATGAAATTGAAGTCATTAGATTAAAATCGGATGGTTCATATTTCTCTAGCTATTTTCATCAAATGATTGTGTAAGTACTCTATCTATTTCTTTTTAATTGTCGTTTAAGATTGTTTTAGACATTGGAGTGTGTTTTGTGAACACACCCCTCCATCGCAGGTGCTAATTCGTGCATCAACACTATTGATTGTTTATTAATCACTACACTCATTTCTCTCTTTAATAAATAATTACGGTATAATTGACAAAAAGAACTAACTAATGTTTCTTAAACTTTGAGAATAATATTAGAATAAGATTTTTTTTTGTCAGCTTATACGGGATGACAAATAAACACACAAATATTATTGTTGGTTCGAATCCGATAGGCAACATCTCCATGTCGTTGAAGCAACGGGTGGAGAATATTTTATATATTTGCTCATATAAAAATAATTTAAAATTTAATTTTAATAGAATACAAAAATATTTAAAATAAAATATAGAATTATAATAACATATTAACTAATTTTAAAAATTATACGCAGTTTTGTCATTTTTGTGTGTGATTAAAATATAAAAATATATAAAAGTTAAATATAACAAAATATTCAAAAGTTTTAAATACAGTATTAACTAAAATTTAAGATTCATATAAAAAATGATAAAGACTATATTAAATTATATTATTGTAATTATAAGGTTCAATCTTCACCATCATGTCATATTCTTATTCAACTCACTTTTTAGCGAAAAAGAAAAAGACAATCCCAACCAACCGGCATCATTTCATTTTCTGATACCAACGTTAATTCACTTTGAACATAAATCAAACAGAAAAAAAGCCTATCCCAACGGGCACAACAAAATGTTCGATGACGCCAAACGTTTCAACATTTCATCAGAGAAGACAAAAGTAGAGAATTGCAAAGAAAAAAATAAGTAACTAAAGAGGGACAAAAATATGATAAAACAAAAAAACAAACGATATGATCGGATAATAGAAATTATAAAAAAAAAATAGAGAAAATGATAGTATGAGAAAAAGCGTACCTCTGGGTGATTTCGTCGTTTGATGTTTTATCAGCAGCAGCAGCAGCTTGAAACTGAATCCTTTTGGTTGTAAAAATGGAGGAAATAAAGCAATACTAATACTACAGGAATGAATCTCTCTCAATTCTAGTTCTAGTTCTAGTTGTAGCAAAAATAAAGAACCTGTAATGAGTAGCCGTTTGCCATAGACATAAAAGCAAAAGCAGTGTCTTTATGTCACTTCGAAATCTGAACCCAGCCAGGCTAATAACGGATTTCAGAGCGAGTAGAGTGGAGTACATATTTATTCCCAACCATTTTCTTTTACAAAATTTAAACACAGAAGTTATGCTGATTTAAGTATGTGAGTAAATACTCCTTTAATTTACAATCAACTCTAGTCAACTGTAACGCCAAAATTCATTAACCATAATTTCAACTTCCAATTATATATTTTAAATGTAGTAATTGTATTTGAAATTTGACTCGAAAATTTGTAAGATCACAATTTCTACTTCGGGTCTCTGGTAAGTCTCATCCGCTAGCAGGTAGCGAATTTGTGACAAGTCTTTGGCAATTTCTACTCACATGATAGCGTGTTTAGTAAGCACTATCATTTAGCGTATTTTCAAATGGTACTTCAAGTATCGATTTTTCAAATGCATAGCGTCTCGTTTTTTTCTCATTTTTTATTCTTATCATTTTTCTTAAATTCTCTCTCTATCGTCATTAAACATATTGTCATGATTGAATAATTTTATAATGAATTAAATATGTCCTTTTATTTCATTTTAAATTTATCAATTAGTTTAACCGCTAGTTTTACCAAACATGGTTTGTTATCCGCTATCTGCTACTTTTTACCAAACAGAACCTTAAATAACTAATAAGATTGAGGTGTTACAAAATGTGTTTAATCGACAAAATTACTACTCCCTCCATACAAAATATAAGCAGAAATTAACTTCTTGATCGTATTTAATGATAGCATATAAAATACTAGTATGTATTTCATTTAATATCGAATATTTATACCAAATACGTCTTTCAGTTAAAAGTGAATATTTAATACTACCTCTAATCCACTTTATAAGAGAAAAAACACTTTTTAGGTTCATTCAAAAGAGTAGATACATCATTTATTGAATGAACCTAAAAAGTGTTTTTTCTCTTATAAAGTGGACCGGAGGGAGTACTTAACATGAAAAATTAGAGGCTTTTTTTAAGTAATTAAATGAGATAAGAGGTAATATATGTAACGAAATTAAACTTTAAATGAGATTTATAAATAAATACGCAAAAATATAAGGCTAAAAAAACAATAAATGACATTGAAATCAATTATTTTCGTTTAATATAAGGCTAAAAGTTTAACATTTTCCAAATCCACTATTTTCATTAAATGATGACTTATACTCCTAATTAATTAATGACATCACCTTTAATTAAATGAAGTTTGGATTGATCACTTAATACACATTAAAAATTAAGTTCATTTTTGGACCACCAAAAAATACCATTTGTTTCTTATAGAGTGAACTCGATGTAGTAGTATCTTAATAAGTGTGTGAATAGTTAATTGCTAAATTATAGCTTTTGTCCCCCTATTTTTAGAAATTCAGACATTTAACTACCCTATTTTAAAACTCAAACATTTAATCACCCTATTTTTTAAACTCGGACATTTAGTTTAAAAGGGATCCTGAAGAATAAGTGAGTGAGAGAAGAAGACGAGAGTGAGAGATCCTGAAAATAGGACTAAAGTTTGTGTTTTTAAAAATAGATGGACTTAATGACCGGTTTTAAAGTACGAGAACCAAACATATGAATTTATGAAAGTAAGGGCCCTAACTATAATTTAACCTTTGTTTTATATTTTGGATAGGTTAGAATCAATTATGAGATCAAAATTATGACAATTATGATGTGTGTAACTTATTTAATTAAATATATTAAAAAATTATTTTTTTATGATATTTTTAACAATGCATGATTATATTGTCAAACCAACAAGGGTTGGTTCAAGTGCTAATTGGGCTTGGGTCCCACTCCAAAGTCTTGGGTTATTGCTTGTGTGGCAAAAACTCTGTTGGGGGAAGTACCACACGGATTGACAAAGTCGGGTATACACGTGGTCAGCCAGGTCCTGGCATAAATTAGTCATCGGCAAAGCCGGTGGAAATTGCGCACCAATAACATGGTAACCAAAAAAATATTGTCCAAAAACAATGTGTGATTTTTCCCTCACGGTTTATTGTCTTGGCAATTTCAGTGACATGCAGATACCTGCTCCCGAGTTCGAATCAGGGTGTGAGTCGTGGTTAAGTAGACCAAAAAGAACTATGTGATTTTAAAAAAATTATAGCTCTTACCCAAAATCCTAAATCTAGCACTAGCTATAACGACTGCATAGTTGGAGAGAATCCTAATGCCTCGATAAATATAGTTGGCATGTGCATATACTTTTTTTTGGGATCATTGCTGGCTACTCACAGAATGTCCCAACACTTTCAAAGAAAGATTAATCTTTGCTCGTGTTAGGATCAAACTTCGCATTGGCTAATATCGAGTTTGTCCACTCTAAGAATTGAATCGAGAGCACCAATTTAACCCTCCGTGTTCCAAGGCAAATTAAACCATTGGGCCAACCTTATTGGTTGCATGTAAATCTTCTTGCCCAAGTCTTTCGCACCCTATTAATAAAATTATCATTTGCCATCTTTTTTTATTTTATACAAAAAAGTAGGCATTTGAACATGATTTTGACAGATTTTTTTGACATCGGCGAGCTTTTACAAAGACCAGATCAGACCAAAAAGTTGGGCCTATGACAGGCCACAGTCAAGCTCAGACCTAACATTTTCAATGCAAACTAAATGCAGAACTTACAAAACTTTGCTCGGCCTAACCTATTCCCACCCCTATATGCATGCATGGTTTAAGTGCTTCGTATCCAGGAAAGATGGGTTAATGATTAGGACCTTACCTCACTACTTGAATGCTTCCTGAGCTACGTACACAAAGTCCTGTTATAGTTCAGAAAAATATCATCAACTGAGACAAAGGAATCCAAAGTGAATTAAGGTGAATATGAAGTTGGGTTCGGGGAGGAAGAAGTAAATGCGTTCACGCAGAATGGATGCACTTCTAATCATATCATATCATCTATAAAGCCATAAATGCACAACGTGTCATTTTGTTGATTTTCACTTTAAATTTCTCATTTATTCTTCCCTTTTTAAAATAGGCTAAATACCTGTTTTGGTCCTTTATGTTTTCGCGAAGTTTCACTTTCGTCCTTTATCATTACTGAATTATAACGAGTAATAATATTTGGACAAAATGTGTCTTCATGACTTCAAATAAATTCCCAATTCAGTTCTTAAGCATACACACACACCAATACTTGGTCTTTAAAATATGTGAAAATAATAAATAGTTACTAATATTTGTGAAATTATAATTTCATTAGTTTTCCAAGTTCTGTAAAGTTTATCTCATTAACCCTTGGAAAGGATTCAGATAAAACTAATGTAATTTTTCAAATTTTACTGTATTGTAGTATTATTTTCACATACATTAATTAAGAAACAAGTAAAGAGTTTGGTAAACTCTAAAAATCCCTTGACAACTGCTAGGCAGCACCATTAAAAACCTTCAACTAAAGTAGGTAAACCATTACTTGATCTCGAGTTTTCTAAACTCCAAAGAACTCAAATGTAAAATGAAGAAATATAGGGGAAAACAAGTGTGAAAAATTAAAAATATGTATTGGGGCGTATAAACCGACTATTGTCGGTAATGTTACCTGAACTATCGATGGACCCAAAAAAAATGTCCATATTAGGGCGGATCCCATATATATATTTCGAATTGCTTTTTAAATTAAAAGGGTAATTTTCAAAACATGAAAAGAAAACTCTCAGTGAGAGAAAAGAAAACTCTCAGCTTATACTTATTGAATGAAGCCAAAGGTTAATGGAGTGCAGAGTACTTTAGTACATTGAAGGAGTGTTATAATTACATGGTCGTTGAAGCTTAAACTTACCCTTTACTAATTGTCCTTAGAGTTGAAGGTGGAGTAGTTGAGTTTTGTTAATTGGATCAATTAAGAAGTTGGATATTCCTTGTTGAGTTTTATTGCTGTTCTGTTTCTTTGGTGGGCAGGGTGCTTAATTACTTCTTGTCCTCTCCTCTGTCAGTTTTAATTGGATCAACCGATTTTGTCAACTTATCTGCGTTGAGAAACCTGACTAACCACGTATATACCGGTTATGCTAATGTTAATACATAATACAATTTTTTTTTGATAGACAAATGTTAGTGGGGGTAAGGGAATGTTAGTTTCCAGGGCTAATACATAATACAATTTAATTAATTAGTGTAATCTCAACCATTCATGTATTAACGAACTAATATGGAAAGATATAGATAGGCTTAGCATCAAGTCGATGTAGAGCGAGTAATCCATTACAAGTCCCGCCTCGACACCCTAAATAAAACCTAACACGCCGCCATCCTCTATCATGGTTTGAAATAGACACCCATCCTCGCCAACCGGGATTGGGTTACTAGCAAGGTAATGAAAACCGGACCAGACATTGAATCGGAAGAGGTAGTGATTTAGGGGTTCTTGGGTTCAACCGGTTGAATCGGGGGCTGAACCGGAATTAATTAAATAGATTATTTAATATGTTTTTTTACAATATATAAAGGATAAAAAACAAAAAAAACCATAGTATGACATAATAAAACTATAATATTGACCAATCATAGATAGTTAGATACTATAATGTAATTACTCTCATAGTAATATCAGTGTACACATTTGTTTTTTAATTATTTATTAATTTATTTCATCAATTTAATTATAAAAATTATAAAAAAAAATATCTCATATACCAAAAATCAATATCATTTTCATTTTTTTCCAAAAATCAAGATGGTATACCATTTTTTAAGGAAAATAAACCAAATTCGGTTTTCTGCACGGTTCCCCGATTTTTGGCCGGTTTCCTGTCCGGTTCCCGGTTTTTAGCCGGTTACCCGGTTCTCTCCCCAGAAAGTTCTCAGATTCATTTGGACCGGATAGGGGTTCGGTTCCCAGTTCAACCTGTTGAACCGCCCGATTTTGACAACCTTGCTAGCGAGGTTACCACCGCCATTATTCCTACAATTTAATTAATATCTCAACTGCTTATCCACTTGTGTAAAGTTTGTTTTTTTCAAGTACAGACAACGTCTAAACATATAATTTTGGACATTGGCATAAAACATCCAAATAAATATTGTTTTTTATGTCTAGATTCCACTATTCATTGTGTCCATTTATAAATAACCGGTTACAAAATACTGAAATGCATATTGGCTTGCCAACTATAGTATTACGTGCTAGTCTATGGAGATTCAAAGTTTTTCGGATCCTCCACGGGAGCTGCGCAAGGTCCTACTCGAAGAGTGTGGTGGGATGTCTATACTAGAAGCTGATCCTCTGAAGTCAGTTGTCTCCCTCTCTCACCTCTTCTATTTTTTTATTTCATAATGAATTAATGGCAAGATTTATTGTTAAATGGGTTCAATGGCCCTCTTAATTTTGACAGCAGTGGCTGCAGTACACCAAGGTCCGTCTATATCCAAAGCTAGAGGTTTAGGTGCTTAATTGTTTTTCTTTGAGAATATGGCCCTTTTTATATAAAAAATATTCGCTAGTACATATCGATAATGCAAAATACCTCATGTTCTGGTCCACATCCTCTAGTGGAAAATGTTCGGACAGAGGTATTTTGCTGAAGTGTATTAGCAAAAATTAAGGGTGTTAATAGTAACTTCTAAAAGTCATAGATTTATATTGAGTCTTTGCTAGTCTATACTGGGCTAAGATAATCTGTTGGGAAATATTTTTTATGAGTTGTCCAAAAAAAAAGTGAAACAAATCCTGTTTATAAGTGTATTGAGCTGCCTAGTTCCTATAACTTATCTCAACACTTTGTCCTGTTTGGCAACTTTTGTAGAGAGAAAATAGCCAAGAAGGTGAGGTATTTACTCTGGTTGACAACTTGTTGGTGTTCTGGTTAGCTCGAAATGGAGTTTATTTTAGAGGAGAAGAAGCCATGATTGATTCGGTTGTGGCGCATATCAAGTACTTATCTTGGTGTTGGTTTATTTTTAGGGTGGGAAGAGATTCTAGCTTGTCTCCGCCACTATGGTGGAACAATGCTCTTACTTATATCAACAATTTCTGACAACGTCTAAACATATAATTTTGGACATTGGTTAATGCATTGGCATAAAACATGACGAATAAATACTGGTTTTTATGTCAAGATTCCACTATGCATTGTGTCCATTTATAAAGGACCGATTAGAAAATATTGAAGTGCATATTGGCTAGCCAACTATAATATTACGCTCTAGTCTATGAAGATTCAAAGTTTGCCGGATCCTCCAAGGGAGCGACACAAGGTTCTACTCGAAGACTGTCGTGGGATACCCAAAGCTAGAGGTTTAGGTGCTTAGTTGTTTTTCTTTGAAACTATGACCCCTTTTTATGTAAAAAAAACATTCGTTAGTAAATATCCATAATGCAAAATACCTCATCTTCTGGTCCACATCCTCTAGAGGGAAATATTCGGATGGAGGTAAGAAGAGGGGAAAAAAGCTATATGGAGTGTATTAGCAAACAATAAGGGTGTCAATAGTAACTTCTAAAAATCATAAGATTTATATTGAGTCTTTGCTGATCTATTGGGCTGGGACAATCTGTTGGGACGAATATTTTTTATAAGTTGTTCAAAAAAAAGGTGAAACAAGTGTAAAAACTATATAAAAAGCAAATAGTTCATTTTAATTTGAATTTTCATTGTATACTAAACTCTATTATTTTCAAAATTCACTGTATACTAAAAAGGTGCTTAGTCTATTTTATTTCCATTATTGGGGGCCATCTTCGAATATTTTATTTAAAATTATTGTTAAAATTGTAGGACAACGTAAAATTGAATAATTTACCACATAAACTTTAGTTTATTGTAATTAGAAGGATTTTGATTAGCTTATTACACACTTAAATTATTATTCAACAACTTTGTTCATTTTGAATTTTAAAAGAGTGAGTTTAGGTATCAACTTAAATAGCTTGTAATGGACTGAGTTTGTTCATTACCTCTTTAATCTACCATTTTGGTTTTCTATCCACAAAATACTTCTATATTTTTCTAATTTGATATCAAATTTATCCCCATGAAAATGCTTTTTTAATAGTTCAAAATGCTATTAACATTGACGAGCTAACACATCACACATATAACTCATAAGGTAGTTGTTATTACGTCTTGTCAACATGCATTTCCATCTTTACTAAACATGATGAGCCCACAGAAATTCATCTTTTAAAATGATTAGACAGATTTCCAATATCTTGATATCTTTGCTTCAATAATTTGCATATTAAAGACAGTGGCAAATTGCTTCTTGGGCCAGTGCCTTGCCCACTCACGTTTTATCCATGCTAAAAAGCATTGGACTATTATAATTAATCAATACAAAAAAACAAGACTCTTCTCAACTTTTAATTGCAGGTTTTATAAAAAAAAAAAGTTTTAATTGCAGGAGGCCATTGCATTTTTCACAAATGCCTACATTTAGAAAGGGAAATAAGAACAATTATTATGTCTTATCATTGGACAGTTTGGAGGTCAGGATAAGGAGATAAGATATGATAAGTCTATCATATATCGTATCAGTCTAATTTTTTAAAAGACGACTACGTACGCCCTTTAAAAAAATTAAAAATAGAAGTATGATTTCTAAATTACCCTTATGAACTCTTCTTGAAAAACATGAAAAGTGAAGAAAAAGTTGAGAAACTAAAGTTATTTGCATTAAAAAAAGAGAAAAGTGAAAAATTTGTTGGGTGGCCTGGGAAGATGTTTGTAGACCAAACAAGGAGGGTGGTTTAGGTGTGAAGAATCTAGAGGTCTTTAACATTTCACTTCTCACTAAGTGGAAATGGTGTTGCATTCATGACAATGAAGCCATATGGAAGGACTTGCTATCTTATCGATATGGTGATTTAAATTTAAAGCTAACATGTAGTTTTGGACGTTCTTGGGGCACAAAAGATTCTATATGGTGGAGGGATATGATGTTGTTGGGGAGTGATATTATACCAAACCAGAATTTTTTCCATAGTGCAGTGAATTGCTCCATAGGCGACGGACACTCTATTCTTTTTTGGCACCACAAATGGTTAGGCCCATCTCCTTTGAAGACAGTGTTTCCGGATTTGTACGTCGTCTCCGATCATCAAACGGCGTCAGTGGGGATGATTGGTCATTGGGAGTTGGGGCGATGGAAGTGGGACCTTCAATGGTCTCGACATCTTGAAAAAAATGAGGTGGAGGCTTTGGTGTTTTTGGAGACTATTCTTTTTAAGGTTCAGTTGGTAGAGGATAGCCAAGACAAGTGGAAGTGGAATTTGCACAAATCTAGCTCATTCACCGTAAGTTGTTGCTATTATTTTATCATGAGTTTAATTACGCACACTCAAGTAAGTCATGATATTCTAGAGGTTCTCTATGTTGTCTGGAAATCTGCTGTGCCATCCAAAGTGGCATTATTTTGTTGCCGCTTACTCTTAGACAGGTTACCTACCAAGGATAATTTGGTGAGACAGAATGTGGAAGTTGGCAATAATAGATGTCCTCTTTGCGCAAAATGTGATGAAACTGTTTTACACTTTTTTTTCCACTGCTCTTATCCAAAATCTATATGGAAAGAAGTTTTATGTTGGCTGGGGATTGAAGAAGACCTTGACGATGATGGGATTAACCATTTTTGGTCATATGCCAGAATGATTAAGGTTAATCACAGAAACAATAAGCTGAATTTTTTATTTTGGTTGGCTACTTTGTGGGTCATCTGGAAAGAGAGAAACAATAAAGTCTTTGAAGGAGATGGGGTAGACATACCTATAGTTATTAATAAAATTAAACATCTTTCATGGGGTTGGTTTATGGGAAAAGTGGGTATTTCTAGTGGTGATAACATTTCCGATTGGTGGAAGTCCCCACTTTCTTGTATCAATCATGCTTTGTAATTAGTTGTCCTGTCTTGTAATGGGTTGGAGTACCCCTAATACTCCTACCTTTCATCTATTTTTATATATTCACATATTTCTTATCAAAAAGAAAATTGGTGTTTAAATTTGGTACATTAACTAAAAAAAACTTCGACTTTCTTATATTTGGTAACATAACTTAATAAATGTTTTTTGTTTATATTCGAACGGAGGGAGCATGTATATTTGGTAAAGTTCTTAAAATGTGTTTTGGAAGTACCTATTTTTTTAATAAGTTTTCAGGTAAATCTGTTATTTTAACAAAAGAAAGATTATTTTTTAACTTTAAAAAGTTTTTTTTTTGAGGAAACTTGAAAAAGTTAGTTATATCACATGATTTTATTCTCCTTTTTGTGTTTGTACTTTGTAGGATGGTTGCTGCAATGCAAGCCCTGAAGAGTGTAGTGTGGAGCCCAGGAGGAGAGGCAGTGGCATCCAACCCAGATTGCACTAAGCTGCAAAAATGACCAAATGCAATACTGTGCTATGATTTCTGATAACTAGCTTGTTTCAAGAAGAGTTGGAGGAAGGTCTCAATCGGTGATCAACATTGATATTCTTGTGATGATTATCTTTGTAATTGGGTTCAATTAGAAATTCATTATAACTCATTATAACGACATTCTTTGCGAAGAAGAATGTCAGACATATGTTAAGATGAGTTCTGCTTATGTATTAAATAAAAATAAAAATAGAGGTGCTGATTTAAAACTTGTGAACTTTGATTTAAAAATACCAAACACTCTACTCGTTTACATTCCTTAACAACGCACGAAGATTAAACAATTCGTTCTCATTTTGAGTGTCATTATCATGACCTGTAAAATATTTTAGATGATATCCGACACCTCAAAATACAGCTGAAATTTAGCATCAATTAGAAAACTCACAATCCACCAAGAACTATTTACCTAATTTATGCAATATATACTAGTAAAAAAAGTAAAAAAGAGAAAACAAATTTATCTTTTAAGAAAATAAGTACTTTACCTTAGGCTACTTTATGTCCATTCTTCCTTATTATATCATCACTCAGTAGTTTATAATCGTGGTCTGAACTCTCCCACTTGCTAAGAACTTTCACTACATGAATTCCAAATCAAAATTACAAGTTGGTAATACATTTTGTGATATCTGCTTACGTCTCATACTCTTACCATTGCTAGAATACATGTATCATCAACAACCCCGATGCAATCTTAAAATCAATCATACCCCGTCCCAAAATATAAGACGCTTTTGACACATTTTCTTGTCCCAAAATATAAGACCCTTTACTAATATCAAGATAAATCTATTACTCTTTTTTCAAATATATCCCTTATTAATATCACTAAACTATTTGTGTCTATGAAAAGTTAACATTGAATGATTCTATATATAAAGTTTAATTTAGTCATAGTCATGCACAAAATAGACATATTAATTACACTAAATTTTTTTCTTAATATGCACAAAAAATATTATAATAATGGTGTCCATTTCCTGATCTTTGGTACTTTTGACTTGTTATACACAAGTTAATCATTAATTTGTGTTAGCTAAATACTTTATAGTTGTCTTGGGATAATGTTTTGAGAAAATATGTCTTTTAATATTTCTCTCTTTAACTTTTAATTTTTTTTATTCTCTCTATTTATGGGTCTCACTTTTTCCTATCACCTCTTTCCTCCCCAATTTCTTTTAACTTTCTCCTTTTCTTCCACGATATTTATTTTTAAATTACTTTTAGTATTTATAAATTTATAACCATACTCTCTCTCTCTCTCTCTCTCTCTCTCTCTCTCTCTCTCTCTCTCTCTCTCTCTCTCTCTCTCTCTCTCTCTCTCTCTCTCTCTCTCTCTCTCTCTCTCTCTCTCTCTCTCTCTCTCTCTCTCTCTCTCTCTCTCTCTCTCTCTCTCTCTCCATGTAATAATTTAGTTCATATCAACATAAGAAAATCACCAATATAAGAAAAGAAAGTGATGCTGACACATAATAATTTTTTGGGCAAATATGTCTTTTAATATTTCTCTCTCTAACTTTTAGTTTTTTTATTCTATTGGTCTCCCTTTGACATCTTTTAAAAAAAAGTCATTCTCTCTAGTTATGGGTCCTTTTCCTTATCTCCTCTTTCCTCCCCTATTTCCCCCTTTTCTTTATTTTTGGACTTTTTCTTTTTCTTCTGCATTATTTCTTTTTTTAATTACTTTTATTATTTATAAATTTATAACCATATGGACACATGCCCTTTCTAAATTATTCAATTTCCTCTCTCTCTCTCTCTCTCCATTTTTCAACTTCTCAACGGCAAACATATAATAATTTAGTTCATAGAAATTTATTTGTGTATATTTTATATTTGCTTACCAACATATTTGTTTTTTCTATCAATACAAGAAAAGAAAGTGGTACCACATTTACAAAATTAGACACATTACCATGTTAACAAGTCAATTTTTTTTGAGAAAATATGTCTTTTAATATTTCTCTCTCTAACTTTTAATTTTTTTTTGACCGACTAACTTTTAATTTTTTATTCTCTCTATTTATTGGTCTCACTTTTACGTCTTTTTTAAAAAAATCATTCTCTTTGTAACTTCTAATTTTTTTATTCTCTCTATTTATGGGTCTCACTTTTTCCTTATCACCTCTTTCCTCTCCTAATTTCCTCTTTATGTCTTTCAACTTTATCTTTTTCGTCCACATTATTTATTTTTTAATTACTTTTAGTATTTATAGATTTATAACCACATATCGACACATGCACTTTCTAAAATATTCAATTTCCCCTCTCTCTCTCTCTCGCCCAACTTCTCAATGGGAAAACATGTAATAATTTAGTTCATAGAAACTTATTTGTATATATTTTATATTTGTTAATGTATTTGTTTTTCCTATTAATATATATATATATATACACACACACATATATATACATTCACATTCTTAAATCTCAACGGGAAAACATGTAACATGTAATAAGTTAGTTGATAGAAACATATTTGTATATTATAGAAAGAATTTGAGCTATCTATCTCAATGGGCAATTACATGTTGCCAATATAAATATTTTTAATATTTGGGATTTTTTTTTTATAAATTAATATTTAGCTTTTGAGTCCGGACTAGGAAAGATTATTTGTTGTCGGTATAATTTCATCGCCACGGGCAACTCTTAATAGACAAACTTCTACAATGTATTTAATCAGAACACCTAATATTAAAATATTTGTTTTACTCATTTCTACTATTTCCCTTTGAGTCTTGGCGGTTAATACATGTTATTCAAAACACTATATACTAAAATCTCTATATACTTTTGATTTCTTACCGAAAATGCAACACATTGTCAGTCACTATAATCATTTTTTATATTTTGCTTTCACGAATGTTTTGATTTTTTAATAAATTAACATTTTACTTTAGAGTCTCGACAATAAAATATTATGTGTTGTTAAATTAATTATTTTATATATTGCTTTTGAGTTTCAACGGGAAACTTTTGATGTTGGTAAATTTCCTTAATTTCATTCCCAATGATGAAACAAATATAAAATATAAAATATAATAGGAAAAACAAATACATTAACAAATATAAAATATATTGCTTTAGTAACGTTATAACGTTATCTAAATACAAATGGTTTATATTTTATTTTCAGAAATGTATTTATTTTTAGGCTTAAATATGTTTTAGGTCCTGCAAATATAACGTGTTTTGGTTTAAGTCCCGTAAATTTTCTTTTAGTAAAAACTCCATGCAAAATCAATTTTTTTGAAATAGACCATTCTGTTAGTCAAACGTTACAAAAAAACACAGTTGACTAACAGAAATCGTCTTTATATTTATTTCTATTTTTTTAAAAATTTTAATTATTTGGCATCCATATCATGATCTCTCTCAACTTCTTCCCTTCCCCATCTCCATTGCCAACCACACCAAACTCCGGCGACCGTTCGCCAACCACCGCACCAGAAACCATCGCGATAAACGAACAGAGAAGCCAAATAGATAACCCAAATCAGTGGTGGTGAACTTGGTAGGGAAGGGGAGAACTCAGATCTAACAATAGATAACCCAAATCTTGCAACGGAGAACCCAGATCCAAAAATATATCAACACAATTTCTATTATTTTTTAATTTCCAGCATCATCACTATTATCTTCACGGTTTGTATTCATCTCCTTTCCTGTATTCGTCCACCGCCATTGCTACGTCGCCGTAATCTTCGTCACGTTTTATCGGCATGGTCTTCCTTGCTGTAATCTGCAATATGCTGCACATAATAATAATATGGCCACACCAGTTGGAGTTGATGTAGCGCTAAGGAGCAAAATACCCATAACAATAGCTGCAAATCTCTTATGCAAACAGATTGTCAACACTTTTTCAGTCTACCATTCAATTCAACAAATCTCAAGGATTCTGTGAGTCATATAGAAAAGAGGGAGAAAAGAGGAGATTAAATAGAAGGAGGATAATTGAGGAAGAAGATGAAGAAATTGAAGGACTCTGGAGTATCAGATCTCAGAAATTAAATGGAATGCATATGATGATGAATTTGAAGAAGATTTAAGATTTCTATTTCTCGATTATGGTGAGGGGAACGTATGGCGCGGTGGCAGAACGGAGAAGGGTGGCGGAACTGAGAACGGCGGCGCAACGGAGAAGGGCGACGTGAGAGTGGTTGTGGTGGCGATGGTGAGAGGAGAAGAGAGTGGTCGTGGTGGTGATGCGGTGGTTGTGTGGGTGAGAGACGGAGAGAAGAGAGAGTGGAGAAGAAGGGGAATAATAGAAAATAGTTAAAAGTAATGAGTTGGCACGCGAAGTCAGCATTCAAAATAAATAAAAATGATATTAAATAACACATAAGTATTCCGTCAGCAAAGTCAGCATTATTTTAACAGACCATTAATAGGAGGGCCTAAATCAAAAAACTGTATTTTGCAATGAGCTTTTAATAAATTTTTTTTGCAGGGTGCTAAATCAAAACACGCTATATTTGCAGGGACTTCAAACATATTTAAGCCTTATTTTTATAAATAGTTATTTTACTTTTGAGTCTAGACAAAAATTAATTAATCAAAATAATTTATTGGATTAGCCTTTGGTAACAATTAATAAAGATGTTTTCCTAATTTTTAAATTATCAATAGTTAAACTTTCAATATACATTATTTATAAAACTAAACATAATTATTATGTTGACACATCATAATTTTTTGGGCAAAAATGTCTTTTAATATTTCTCTCTCTAACTTTTAATTTTTTCATTCTCTTTCTATTTAATTTACAACTTTTTAAAAACTTTTTATTCTTTCTATTTATGAGTCCCACTTTTTTCCTTCTGTCCTCTTTCTTCCTCTATTTCCTCTTTCTCTTCATTTTTTGACGGATTCTCTTTCATTTTTTAACTTTATCTTTTTCTTCTATTTTTTAAAATTATTTTAGTATTTATAAATTTATATCCTAATGGACAAAGATTTTTTTTAAAATATTCAATTTCCTCTCTCTCTCTCTCTCTCTCTCTCTCTCTCTCTCTCTCTCTCTCTCTCTCTCTCTCTCTCTCTCTCTCTCTCTATTTTTAACTTCTCAACAGAAAAACATTTAATGACTTAGTTCATAGAATCTTATTTGTATATATTTTATATTTTTCTACCAATATATTTGTATATATTTTGTTTTCCCCCCTTACTTGGTACTTTCAATTTATTTTTTTTAAAAATGGTTCATCTTGTTTTTTATTTAAGTTAAAAGGACCAAATTATTACATGACGGTAGTCTTAAATGACCAAATTGTTACGAGACAGATGATACGTAGGCTCCGTCACGACCAAGTCAGCTCTATTAGTGCGGATTTAGGTTTTTTGTAATGAAATGTAACTTAAAAGACCTAAGTGGTACGAAAAAAACTTAAAGGAACAATTTGTTACAATTAAATAACTTAAAGGCCCTCTAGTGTAATTTTGACTTCTTAATACATACAAAGTCATCTGAATCGCGATAAAAAAATAAAGTCATCCAAATCATAATGTACAATTAATTGTCGAAGTAAAATATTTTACATATACATTACATATTACATAACAATTAAACTCTTATTATTACTTTTGGATTGAATTTATATATACAATATGTGTATACATATTTTACACTATTTATTAATTACAGGTCGATAATCATTAAAAATAAATTACTCAATAGATAACTACCTGTTAGTCAATTGGTAACCAATCATTTCATAGAGTGTAATTGATATTTAAATACATACTCTTTGACTTTGGTGTCGTAAATTTGAAGTTTGAATCCCGCACAAATAATTTATAAAAGAAAATGAGACAAACAAAAAGATAATAGCATCTCCAACAAGTACTTGTAAATATCCAAATCCTCCACCCATTATTATGTATAAACAGTAAACACAGACAGTGAAAAGAAACACACACACTCCCATATCAGTCTCCCACCCAGAATCCTGAAGGTGACGGCGGGACCATCGAACAAAGCAACACAAAACTAACTTAACTAGTATTAGAACCCCAAACAAACCCTACGAACTAAACCCACACACTTATTCACTCTCTCTTCTCTTTCACGCCTCCGTAACCCTAAACCCGCAATGCCAATGGCTTATTGCATTACCAATTCTCACAAACTCCCTCTCCCTTCAATTTTCTCTTCCCCTCGTCATTCCCCCACACCCCTCCCAACCACCACCCTCCGCCCTCACCCCTCACCGTTAAAAATCCCCCTCGTCCGCTGCTCTCAGCGCAATATCTCTCCCTCCTCCGCCGCCACCGCAGTAGTCGCTGCCCCTACCTCCACCGCAACAGACGCCCTTCCAAAACTTGGCAAACGAACTGACCTGAAGAAGATCCTAATCCTCGGTGCAGGTCCAATCGTAATAGGTCAAGCATGCGAATTTGATTACTCAGGAACTCAAGCATGCAAAGCATTAAGAGAAGAAGGTTACGAAGTTATTCTCATAAATTCAAATCCTGCAACTATTATGACCGATCCTGATATGGCTGATAGAACCTACATTACTCCCATGACTCCTGAATTAGTTGAACAAGTTCTTGAAGCTGAGCGTCCCGACGCGCTTTTACCTACCATGGGTGGCCAAACAGCTCTTAATCTTGCTGTAGCTTTAGCTGAAAGTGGTGCATTAGAGAAATATGGTGTGGAACTTATTGGTGCTAAATTGGAAGCTATAAAGAAAGCTGAAGATAGAGAATTGTTTAAACAAGCTATGAAGAATATTGGAATTAAAACTCCACCTTCTGGTATTTGTACTACGCTTGATGAATGTATGCAAATTGCTAATGAAATTGAGTTTCCTTTGATTGTTAGACCGGCTTTTACGCTTGGTGGAACTGGTGGTGGGATTGCTTATAATAGAGAGGATTTAGAGGAAATTTGTAAGGCTGGGTTAACTGCTAGTTTGACTAATCAAGTTTTGATTGAAAAGTCTTTGTTAGGTTGGAAAGAATATGAGCTTGAGGTTATGAGAGATTTAGCTGATAATGTTGTCATTATTTGTTCTATTGAGAATATTGATCCTATGGGTGTTCATACTGGTGATTCTATTACTGTTGCGCCCGCGCAGACTTTGACTGATAAGGAGTATCAGCGATTGAGGGATTACTCTATTGCTATAATTAGAGAAATTGGGGTGGAGACTGGTGGTTCTAATGTGCAGTTTGCTGTTAATCCGGTTGATGGTGAGGTTATGGTTATTGAGATGAACCCTAGAGTTTCAAGGTCTTCTGCTCTTGCCTCTAAGGCAACTGGGTTTCCTATAGCCAAAATGGCTGCAAAGTTGTCTGTTGGGTATTCTTTGGATCAAATCCCAAATGATATAACAAAGAAGACACCAGCTAGTTTTGAGCCCTCTATTGATTATGTGGTTACAAAGGTAAGCAACTCACAACAGTCATTTGATAATGTTATGTTATTGTTTGTTTTATGCCGAATGTTTCTGCTATGTCATACCTGTTATTTGGTTTATAGAGAAGAAAGACATGTCAATTTTGTTACAGTGAATCGATGACTATGTCTGATTTATTATCTGTTTGCTATGTTAACTCTATTCACATTGCAGATTCCGCGGTTTGCCTTTGAAAAGTTTCCCGGCTCTCAGCCAATATTGACTACACAGATGAAATCAGTTGGAGAGGCAATGGCAGTGGGGCGAACCTTCCAGGAGTCCTTTCAAAAGGCCGTGCGATCCCTTGAATGTGGCTACTCTGGATGGGGTTGTGGACAAGTGAAGGAGTTGGGCTATGATTTGGAGCAACTGAAGTATAACCTTCGGGTTCCTAATCCGGAGCGCATCCATACAGTATATGCTGCAATGAAGAAAGGGATGCAAATTGATGAAATTTTTGAGCTGAGTTTCATTGACAGGTGGTTTCTCAGGCAGCTCAAGGAGCTTGTTGATGTGGAAAACTTCTTGCAATCGCACAACTTGTTTGATTTGACAGATGTTGATTTCTATGAGGTGAAGAGAAGAGGATTTAGTGATAAACAGATAGCATTTGCAACCAAGTCTACCGAGAAAGAAGTCCGACACAGGCGACTATCTTTGGGTGTTACTCCAGCGTATAAGCGAGTTGATACCTGTGCTGCAGAGTTTGAAGCTAATACTCCTTACATGTATTCTTCTTATGATTTTGAGTGTGAATCAGTCCCCACTAAAAGAAAGAAGGTTTTGATTTTGGGTGGAGGACCGAATAGAATCGGTCAAGGGATTGAGTTTGACTACTGTTGTTGTCATGCATCCTTTTCTCTTCAGGTTTGTTTTCTTTTCTTTTGTATTAATTAGATTCCACATATTCAAATATTCCTGCTCCACTAGCGGTGTATTTGTTTGTCAATCACCAATAGACAAATGAATATATTAACCTGGGAGTAGGTGGTGCTGACATTGCTGAATGGTGATATCTTGTCTACTTACTAGGATTTTAAGCATTCAATGATTGAGTGTCAAATTTAAATTTCACGTGCCGTGTCTATCTGTTTGGTATGTGCTTTAAGATGATTAATTTGCTTCTCTCTGTTTTGCACTTCAAGATTATAGAAACTGGTTTACATAATCATGAGATTTGGCCAGCTTTGTGGTTTCTTGGTTGCTGTGCTATTTCTTCTATCATATCTCATTGTCTCATCGTTGTCTATTGCATTTGCAGGAAGCAGGATATGAGACTATCATGGTGAATTCAAATCCTGAAACAGTCTCCACAGATTATGACACTAGTGATCGTCTCTATTTTGAACCCTTGACTGTTGAAGATGTTATCAACATTATTGAACTGGAAAGGCCTGATGGTATCATTGTACAATTTGGAGGTCAAACGCCATTGAAGTTATCTCTCCCCCTACAACAGTACCTAGATGAACACAAGCTAGTGTGCGCCAGTGGGGATGGTTATGTACGCATTTGGGGAACATCTCCGGATTCCATAGATATTGCTGAGGACAGAGAAAGGTTTAATGTCATGCTGCATGAACTAAAGATTGAACACCCAAAGGGAGGAATTGCTAGGAGTGAAGCCGACGCACTTTCCATTGCAGCAGAAATTGGATACCCGGTTGTTGTTCGCCCTTCTTATGTTTTGGGCGGTCGAGCAATGGAGATTGTTTACAGTGATGATAGACTCGTGACTTACCTTGAAACTGCTGTGGAGGTGGATCCAGAACGACCTGTACTAATCGACAAGTATTTATCTGATGCTATTGAGATTGACATTGATGCCCTGGCTGACTCATACGGAAATGTCGTAATTGGTGGGATAATGGAACATATTGAACAGGCTGGGATACATTCTGGTGATTCTGCCTGTTCAATTCCAACAAGAACTGTCCCATCTTCTTGCTTGGAGACAATAAGGTCATGGACTGAAAAATTGGCCAAACAACTGAATGTGTGCGGGCTCATGAATTGTCAGTATGCAATAACTCCATCGGGGCAGGTATATTTGCTCGAGGCTAATCCCCGAGCTTCTCGTACTGTGCCATTTGTATCCAAAGCAATTGGCCACCCCTTGGCTAAATATGCTTCCCTTGTCATGTCTGGAAAGTCTCTTTCTGATTTACGGTTTACGAAAGAGGTTATTCCTAAACATGTGTCAGTCAAGGAAGCAGTTCTTCCTTTTTCAAAGTTCCCAGGCTGTGACGTGTTTCTAAGTCCTGAGATGCGAAGTACTGGTGAGGTCATGGGTATTGATCCTATATATAATATTGCATTTGCTAAGGCACAAATTGCTGCTGGCCAGAAGTTACCACTTTCTGGTAGTGTGTTCCTTAGCTTGAATGACGTCACGAAGCCTCACCTTGAGAAAATAGCAAAGGCTTTTATTGAGATCGGATTTCAGATTGTTGCTACTGCTGGAACAGCTCTTGCTCTTAAATTTTGTAATATTCCAGCTATACTGGTGCTGAAGCTGCATGAAGGGAGACCTCATGCTGGTGACATGATAACCAATGGAGACATTCAGCTGATGGTTGTAACCAGTTCAGATGATGCACTTGATCGGATAGATGGTCTGGCTCTGAGGAGGATGGCTTTGGATTATAAGGTTCCTATTGTGACAACCGTTAATGGAGCTCTGGCAACTGCTGAAGCCATAAAGAGTATGAAGTCCAATTCTATCAAAATGATTGCTCTTCAGGATTTCATTTTTGATGAACCTAAGGAGTGATAATTTTGATTTGATTAGGTCATAGCTACTAGTAAGTATCTTTTTTTTTCTCATTGTATTTGGTACAAGTAGTAATGTATGCTGAGTCTTTATGGCTACCAAAACTTATGAATTCTTTCATCCTTTTATTTTAAGACAAACTATTACAGATTTGTTTGGACGTGTAGCATATTTTGAGGTTGACATGCATTCTATGAAAAAATTTGGCTTTATGTATTGTATACAAGATTAACTACATTTGGGGTATTGATAAACTGTAGAACAATCTTCTATAATATTCAGTTGTTTTGGATAGCTCTTGTTCATTAAGCATATAGCTTAGCTTTAGCATCCTCAGTATTTGTACTGACTGCGCTTAAACTTGGCCTGTTGCAGATTATGTGCTTGTATAACTTGCTAGATTTGGGAGTAGCAGATGAATTTCTACGGGATGCTTTCATTTGTAGGGTGAAAAAGACCAAAAAAGATATGAATGGTCTTATAATCTCTGTCCTGTCTCCTGATAAAGCACCTGTGCTTTTGTGTAAAAGTTTATGGATTATGGTGGATTTCTACTGTGTAAAAGTTTATGGAGTATGGTGGATTTCTACTGCTTAATAATAAATTACATTTTAGAAATCTTGCAACTTTCATTTGATCCCACTGCTGCTTAGCAAGCTCATGCATGTGGCAACCCCAAACCAAAGATTGTTGAGAGTATTATAGTTATATGTTAATTATCTGCTTAACCTAAAAATTCTGAATGTCGGGCTTTTAAGTCAGTAATTTGATGGCATTAACTTACATCAACCTTTAGAATTGATTTGTAGCAGAAATGCTGAATTGGAGATCTGGTATATAAGGATATATTCCAGAACCATTATTCTCCTAATTCATAAATTAGGCTAATCTAAACATACAGTTACTTGTACACAAATTACTGTGTATTGTGAAATTCATTTACTAGATGATTGCTAGAATAATATTTTGGAGGGTGCTTGGTCTTTTTTCTTCGGTTTCAATCACATTTTTGTTGAGTTATAAACATGTTGGTTTTATTCAGTTAGATTGTCATCTTTGTGCTTGTACGACATTTATTCTTGAGTAGGGTTATTCAGAATCAAATCTATTTAATTAAAATTTAAGAAGTTAGGAGTTAAAAAAAATTAAAAAGAGATAAAGTAAATTGAAGAGATCTAATTTTAGGTTCAAGATTATTGCATGGCTTGAGGACTGAGGTAAGTGGTGTCTGGAGTTACCCGAGGCTCTGTTGGAGCACCGAGATTAAGCCCACTCAGCTGTAGAAGGTCCTTCATACACGCCTCTGCCACACATTGCAACGACACGAGGAGTAAGTTTTCTGAGAATACTCTGTTTCGTATATTTGTTTCAATTCTTACTTAGTCATGGAACTTTATAATGGATTTTCGTGATTTTAGTCGCACAATCTGATGAAACACAACAATAGAGCAAATACAAAAATTAAGGTTTAGGGGCAAGAGCTTCCAGCAATAGAGAAACCTCCTAAGCCCAAAGCTTTCAGCTAGAAAAACGGAAAAGTGAACCCTCCTAACAGCAGATTCATTTTCTTTTCTCTACTCATCATAAAATGCTTTGATAAGATAAACCATGTTTGTATTAAAGGTAGTTTTAATTTTTGTTATTATGATAGTTACAAAGTGACCTGAGGATATATTTTTCCTCTGATGTGCTTTCCTTCTTTTTCTTAAGAAAACTGAAATACTTTCTATGCTATGGGAGGTCCACCATTTCGCTGAACAACAAACTAGCATTGACAGATTCCAGATCACGGGCATGGTGTAGACTGAGACTAAATATAATGTGTTCTCTGTTTTTCTTAGAATTCTGTATACTGAACCATTACAATTGTGAGACATTTTAATTAGATTACACATGGTTGATAGACATTTCACTTGGACATTTTATTCCTGGAGTTGATGGTCCATGTGAGAGTGTTCCTTGTGTCCTAGCATGCTTTAAGCAATGCTACCATTTTTATGAATACATGCTTGATAGTACTCAGGGAGGGATGAAGAAGATTTTCTCAGCAGTATTTGTTTGTGGCCTAAAAGTATTGCAAGAAAAAATCCACAGTTTCTGGTTCAAGAATTGGTGACTTCTTCCAAGCTGTTCAATACACTGGAAAAGTATATGCAGTCTGAACTTGACAGACTTTTTATTTTGTTAGCTGCACTATTACATCAGTATTGACTTTGCATTTAACTATACAGAAGTGACTGCAGAGTTTTTGAAAGCCAATAAACTGAGGCTTTATCAAATTGAAATTGATGCATCCACAACGATGTTCTTTATAGTATTTTTTTCTTATTAAAGATCATCATTAATAAGAAATACCATTGTGGGCAAAAAAATTATGTTCCTTATAGAGAAGAGTCATTGTACAAGGACTTTCTCTCTTTTTCCTTAAGTGGACCCCATTTAAAAATTTCTTAAATGGACTCCATTTAAAATTTTTTTTGATGGTGTTGCATTGGGGGGATTGAGTACTTATTGGGTATTAGTATTAAAAATGTATAAAAGAGTGATGTATACATGTGAGGTCCATTTAAAGACTCAAATGGAGAGTCCTCCAATGCTCTAAAGTTCGTAACTTTTTCCCTCAAACACACTTTGTGGCATGAAAATGTTTCCTTTTATTGTTATTTGTTGTTTTTATTTTAATTTTGGATTGGAAGACTTATAGTACTTGTATGGGAATATGATTACATGTATCTCTCGGATTTCAAAAGAAAGTTTCCCTTGTAACCTTTTCATTTCTCTTTGCAGGCAGGCATTATTATTTTTATAGGCAAAGTGGGTAGAAATTAGTGTGTTAGTAGTTAGAGGGGAGAGGGACCGGGGTTCGAACCCTGTACGCCTACATTTTCACCACCGATGTCCTTTTTACTCAACCACACGAGCTACCCTTCTGAGACAAAAGGGTAGGCATTATTGGAAAGGAAGTTGGAACAATCATACACAAATGGTTTTGATATAAAACTTTTTTATAAACGAAAATTTAGGGTGAGAGAATGATGCACTTTTATATTAAAACTCGTAACAATGTATGTTATTGTTTGTTGACTTTGCATAGGCCACAACTAGACCCGGTTTTGTGAGAACCGGACTAGACATGTGGTTCAACTTGTTAAATTGGCGGTTGATTCAATTCCAATTGGACTGCACCTGGGGAGGGGTTTAGATGAGTTGAACCATGATTATCATTGTCTACTTTTTGCTTCCAAGTACGTAGATTCATAACTCAACCAAATTGTTTATGAAAGTTTAAAAAACTAAAAAATTCTCTCCCCTAATTTAAATTTAGTATTTTTTGATTACATAAACAAAAAGGATTTACTTATATCATTGGTCAAATTTGGTCTTTTAAATTTAAGAAAAAAAATTAAAACTTAAAAATTATGTATCTTAAAATATAAAAACTAAAGTGTGGTTTGAACATTGGATTTCACCATTTTTGAACATTGGATTTCATTTCTCGCTAGATTTTTGAATTGGTTTGAATATGTAAATGAAAGAAATATATGTAATGTGACTATATTCATGTTTGATTGTTTGTATGGATGTATAGGTTGACAAGCAAAGTTATAAATTGGTGGGTAATAATTTACGTTGAGTGTGTCAGTTGATGAACAGTGAGGAGAATATTTTGTGAAATACGGAAATAGAAAAGGCATATTTTGATTGAGTGTTAGACCTGGTAAACAGTGACTACAATGGTTTTACGGAAATAGAGTATCTTTTTTTTAAATAAAAACATACAACAGTTTTCCTACACTATACACATCCTGTTTGACTAGAACAAATGGATGTAAAAGAAACAACGAGAGAGAGAGAGAGAAGGAAAAAAATTTGGGCAGGAAAAAGGAGAAAGCTTCAAAACATTTTGAGAAGAAAAAAAAATCTGACACCAAATATAGTGCTTTGAAGAAAGGTTGGAAACAAAGAAGAATGGGAACACAAGGAATAATTTGGAAAGGAAGGAAGAAGTGTGGGTAAGGAAGAGAGAAAACGAAAATTGTGTGTGAGATGAATTGATGATGTTGTTTCAGTGTGCTAGAGAGAAAGATGAAAAAGAAAACGCGTGGACTTCAAAATATCTTTAAAACCAATGAAGTGTGCAAAAGAATGAATGAGGGTAATAAATTTATTTAGTTCCAAGAATGATGGTAATAAATTAAACGTGTTGACTTCATACCATATTGTAACATCTCGGTTTTTGAGTCGACATCAAAATCAGAATATTACTTTCTAGCCTTTCAGAGATGCACTTTTAAGGATTTAAACACAACATAACTGATAAATCAATTATGAATAACTGGAATAATCAATTTTCATTAAAACCTCATAGTTTGATACGGTCATTACAAAACATAGAAATCCAGTGCATAAACGGTGAATTCCTCAATCAATATCTATGAATCTGAAAAACAATCAACAATAAACGGTGAGATTACAAATCTCAGTGAGTTCTTTCGCGACACCTCACTCATAATCTCTCATTGTCTTTTTCTTATCTTCTCACTTGTCATAGTGTAGCGCAATCCATAAGAAGACTGAACAACGTCAGCTTCAGCAGAGAACCCAACCCGAATAAACAATCTGAGTCATGACTCAATCTGAGTAAACCATATGATCCTTGAACTCAGGAGACATGACCTCTCATTCTAAGTACGCTACTTAACCTTTTGGGATCGTCATCCCCATGATGTTTTATTAATATCCTTAGTTATGTTCTCACTCGTTCGTTTCATAAAACACTATCGTTCATTTCGTTTAATAAGACATCGCTCAACTTAAACAATATAGCGTAATCAAAACCTCATTCCAATGATCAATCATTGTTAATGTAATCATTCGTAAAACAATTAACAATCATCTTTTTTTACAAAGGTCATATCTCATGCCAATATTTAGTCAAGACATTCATAACATTATCATTCTATAGACAAGTTGGTAAAATGTTCACAAGTGTTCAAATCATGTCAAGTCGGTGAAATGTTTACAAGTGTTCTCCTCATTTGTTGTAAATCTTACTAATTGCGAAATATTATTTTTGAAAGGCTTAAATATGTTTTAGGCCCCTGCAAATATGGGGTGTTTTGGTTTAAGCCCCTGCAAAATATTTTTTTATTTATAAGTCCTTGCAAAATGACACGTTTTGTTTTAAGCCATTCTGTTAGCAAACTGTTAGTGAGACGTTAAAAATCTCTTCCACGTGTGTTTATTTATTTATTTTAAGCCCCTGCAAAAATATATTTTATTTATTAGACCCTTGCAAAGTATTTTTTGTTTTTGTTTAAGCCCCTGCAAATATACACGTGGAAGAGATTTTTAACGTCTCACTAACAGTTTGCTAACAGAATGGCTTAAAACAAAACGTGTCATTTTGCAAGGGTTTATGAATAAAAAAATATTTTGCAGGGGCTTAAATCAAAACACCCCATATTTACAGGGGCCTAAAACATATTTAAGCCTTTTTGAAATTGAGAAGTATTGTGAACCTATGGTGTAATGTAAATGTAATTCTATATTTCAATTTTATTGTTTTTTTGATAGAACACCATCAAAATGAGCCTCGATCTTTTATAAGGAACTTTTATCTTTCAATTCAATGCAGTGTTGTTATATTTTTTGTTTTGTGAGGCACTTCTGATGTACCAAAAAATGATTACATGAATTATATATTTTTAAATAATTCACTGAGTTTCATATCAATGTAGAGTTCAAATTTTTTTTGACAAAAAAGGTAGAGTTAATTTCAATCAAGCAATTTCATCTTTTGAATTTTACTTCTATTTGATTTTATATTTGGTTAGTTTTTTCAATCTTTATTATCTTATTAAATCATATTCTTAAATATTAATTACTCTCACTGATTCAATATTAATCTTACAAATGACAACTAAAAACTATTGTCTTATTCTGAGAAATAACATGAAAGTATATTTACAAATTTTAAACAATAAGGTATTCAACTAATTTTATAAATTCATTTCACTTATTAAAATTATATTTTCAACAATTAGCTACATCAAAAATACATTCCAGTATTTTCATTAAAAAGCACATCTTACCATCTATATAAGAGTATTGCCGATAATAAGTAATTTTTGTAGTATAAAAAACTCAACAACGTATTTATATAAAAACATATTAGCAAATTATGTACTTATCAAAAAAAAAAAAACAAATTATGTATTTTTATAGGTGATTACTCCCATACTCATTCAGAGTTGGGTGGGTATGATACCTTCTAAGTAAAACTAGGCAAAACTGATTCAATATTAATTTTTATTTTTAAAATTTTTAAAAAGAAATAAAGAGGTGTCATTGAGTATTTGTATAGTTTTGTCTAGAAGGTATTATAGACACCCAACTATGAATAGGTATAGTAGAATTTACCATTTTTATATATAAACTTCATAGAATTTAATAAAAAAATAGCAAACACGGGTATTCCTCTAGTAATTACTATTACTTAAGACTTTCATATGAAGAATAAGAAGAAGCAAGTGATGAAATCTCAAAAACTCTTTCGTCCACTAAAAGGGAAGCACAATGTGGAGGAGTGTATTTATGTGTGTTTGTGATCTAGGTGTATGCGTAAGACATTATTGGGTTTTGTTTTCAAAATTAGAAGTTAGATATACTCCTATATATTCCAAAATTTAAAAACGACCAATCCAGACATGCATATTCTAGCAAGTGAAGAAGATACTAGCAACAAATGCACATGAACACCACACAAAGAACACAAAAATCATACACGAAGATAATAACACAAATATAAAATCGATATTGAAAAACCAAATCCGCAGGTGTTCACACAAAAGCACTTAACAGAAAACGAGAAAAGTAATAGACACGCCACCGTCGGTCTAAAACCCAGTTCTGGGAACAAAAGTTTCGAGACGACGGTGCAGACCTGACTCTAAATCCAATGAAACAGGAAATAGAAATACTGGGAATGACAATCCATTTATTGTAGACCAAACGATAGATTCATTTTTTCTTGAGAGCAGCCTTGGTGAACTTCTGTCCAGTAGGATCCTTCTTCTCAACGCTCTTGATGACTCCAACAGCGACGGTTTGACGCATGTCCCTGACAGCAAAACGACCAAGTGGAGGATACTCAGCAAAAGTCTCAACCACCATGGGTTTGGTTGGAATCATCTTAACAAGACCAGCATCACCATTCTTGAGGAATTTAGGCTCCTTCTCGAGCTCCTTACCAGATCGTCTGTCAATCTTGGTAAGAATTTCAGAGAATTTCACAGCAATGTGAGAGGTGTGACAATCAAGAACAGGAGCATAGCCATTCCCAATTTGACCAGGGTGATTCATGATGATGACTTGAGATGTGAAGTTAGCAGCTTCCTTAGCAGGGTCATCCTTGGAGTTTGAGGCAACAAAACCACGTTTGATATCCTTAACAGCAACATTCTTAACATTGAATCCAACATTGTCACCAGGAAGTGCCTCAGTGAGAGCTTCATGGTGCATCTCCACAGACTTAACTTCAGTTGTTAGTCCAGTTGGTCCAAAAGTGACCAACACTCCAGGCTTAATAACACCAGTTTCAACACGACCAACTGGCACAGTTCCAATACCACCAATCTTGTAGACATCCTGAAGTGGCAATCGGAGGGGCTTGTCTGATGGCCTCTTGGGTTCATTGATATTGTCAAGGGCCTCAAGAAGGGTTGGACCCTTGTACCAGTCAAGGTTAGTAGACCTCTCAATCATGTTATCTCCCTCAAAACCAGAGATGGGGACAAAAGGAATTTTGTCTGGGTTATAGCCAACCTTCTTCAAATAGGATGAAACCTCCTTCACAATTTCATCATACCTGGCCTTAGAGTACTTGGGGGTGGTTGCATCCATCTGCAGATAACACATTATTATAATCAAAATCAGCTTATCAGATTATTTACTAAGAAAACTACACAAAATAAGCATCCAAAAAGATTAATGTGATCAATAGTTATCAATTTTAGAATCGAATTAGGAATATAAATAATGGACGGTGAACAATTAGCCTGGACTTTCAAGCTAGTTTGATTATGATATACTTCATCAATTTACTTAGGGTAAAATAGTATGAAACAGACTATCAACTATAAAGAATCATAAACAATAGATAGTATAGTACCTTGTTGCAGCAACAGATCATTTGCTTAACACCGAGAGTGAAAGCGAGAAGAGCGTGCTCACGAGTCTGACCATCCTTAGAAATACCAGCTTCAAAACCACCAGTAGTTGAATCAATGATAAGAACAGCACAGTCAGCTTGTGATGTTCCAGTAATCATGTTTTTGATGAAATCTCTGTGTCCAGGAGCATCAATGACTGTGCAGTAGTACTTGGTTGTCTCAAACTTCCACAAAGCAATGTCAATGGTAATTCCTCTTTCACGTTCAGCTTTGAGCTTGTCAAGCACCCATGCATACTTGAATGACCTCTTATTCATCTCAGCAGCTTCCTTCTCAAACCTCTCAATCACACGTTTGTCAATACCTCCAAGCTTGTAGATTAGATGACCAGTCGTAGTTGATTTCCCAGAGTCCACATGCCCAATCACCACAATGTTTATGTGAAACTTTTCCTTACCCATTCTCACAACTTCAAACTTAAACCCGCAAAAAATATCTGTCGTTCAAAACACAAAACAATAAATTCGAAAAATCAACACCATGTTGGCAAATAAAAAACATGCAATCTAAATAAATCAAAATAAACAACATGGACCAAGCAGCGAAGAGGCCACATGTCTCTGCAGATCAACAAATACAACATGATTGAAAAACGAATACAACATATAATTCATGATTAACATATTTAATATACTCACATATAATTCATATACAATAATTATAGATGTAACCTAAAGTGAGCATAAAACTTAGAGACACATATTATTAACAAAGAATGTGAATAAAAAACGAAATCTGAGAGAGGATTACCTCGAAGGAGAAGCTGCGCTAAAACCCTAGCCTCGAGAAGAGAGTGAATGCATAAAAGAGTAGTGGTGAGAAAAAAAAAGACAAACGGGGTTTATATATATAGGTAAAATAATAACTCGTTTTTCTGCGTTGACGGAATTACCCTTGCTTATTTCAGTTGTAGAGTAGGGATTATTATACGGCGGTACAACACAACATGTGGATTGAGTATTTTAGGGAATTAGGTTAACCCAGTGAATCTGTTAATGCTAATTGTTTAATTTTCTGTTGGGCTTTTTGCACTCTTCAATTCAATTCCAAAAAAAAAAGTTTTTTTTTAAAAAAAAGTATGAAATTTAAATTAATTGTCTACATTTCATGTAAAAAATAATCGGATTTATTAAATTAACTTTTTTAAATATTTCATTCATAAAAATATTCTTTGATTTGCTTTTATTCTCAGTTACTCAATTAAGTAAAGAGTATATTTGGAATAGAAGTATTAAATAAAATATAGAAAAAACAATTAATTTTTCCTTAAAAGTGACCAAGAATTATAGCATTTTTTTTTTCTTATAATAGCGACTTAATGGAGTAATTAGTTAGTGAAGGAGAGAATTGTTAGTGTCCATGATAGTCCTTTTTCGGACTTCGGCACTCTTTTCAATCAAAAAAAAGAAGGTGCTTTGGCAACCACCTGCCAAAGGAGGCTTCACAATGAATTATGACGATTAATGTATCCACACTACCATCGTATGTACAGAATCCAACATAATCCAAAATTTCTATTAAATACTCAATCGGAGAGGCGGGAGGAATGAGGCAAAAAAACCATCTTGGTGCAAAAAAAAAATTATTTACCAAAATAATGCACATTATGGGTTATTTACCAAAGTAGGGCAAATTTTTTTTATAGTTCAGAAGTCCCCCCCCCCCCCCCCCCCCAGGGTGACTTCTGAACTGTGTTTTGCAATTTTTTTTAAAAATGTAATTCAAAAGTCGCCCCCCCAAGATGACTTCTGAACTGTGTTTTGCAAATTTTTTTTAAAATGCAGTTCAGAAGTCCCCCCCAAGGTGACTTCTGAACTGTGTTTTGCAAAAAAAAATTTAAATGCAGTTCAGAAGTCGCCCCCCCAGGGTGACTTCTGAACTGTGTTTTGCAAATTTTTTATTGAATATATATTAATATATAAATACCTAAATAAATTTATAAAAATGATTATACCTATTTATAATTTAATTATGTTAATATTTACAAAAAAAATTAAGAGATTAAAAATTGGTACATAATATAATATAGAAAAAAGACTGAAATAAACAACAAAATTTTCAGAAATACAAAAATAGAAAATAAAAAACGAAACGAGAGGAAAACATGATCGAAACTACTTCCACGAAACATTTTCTGGTAGTGGCCATTGCACCGCTGGAGGGATAACCCGACGGATGATGTCATCGGTGGAAATAGTTGTTTCGACGCACAATTCGATAGGACTCCGAGTATGAGGTTGAAACATCTCATGCTGCTGAAACATCTGTCGAACGTGTTTGTCAGTCTTGATAGTCATTACGCACCACCGAATACGATTACCTTCACCGGTCCGGGGGCAGCGATAAACGATACGAGTGATGGTTTGCTCCTCACCCTCCAGCTGCGCCTTTTCCGTTAGTTTTTCATTCAGTTCGGCGAAGGTGATGTTGTTCTTAAGCCTGGAATAAATGGTGTTTGGACCACTAAAATACACACCATCTTCTTCCCTGTACATAACATGGGCCTGACAGTGAAGTGTATAGTAGTGGTTGATGACTCTTTCCGGTATGACTTGTTGTGGTGGGGTGGTCGCAGAAGATGAATGATTTCTTCCGGAGTGTGTATTGTGTCCACGTACAGCTCCAAGAGACTACGTCCCATTGGAATGTTAGCATGAGTTTCCATCATTGCGCGAACGTCGTCGTCGCTTTGGATCTCCATGACAGAATAACGGAATGTCCCGTCATCTCCACAATTGTACTTTCTGTAACAGATACGCTCCACGTCTTTACGCCACCCTCCCTCTGGTCGTATCTTCCTCTCAGCCTTCTCCTTGAGTTGGGCGAATGTGATGTCCTTATTCATCCTACAAAAGATATGATTAGGACAACGAAAGACAACACCATATTCATCGGTGGTTACAGTTCCACTGTGATAAAGTGCGGTTAGGAATTTGTCATTTGAGTACTGGGTTGGGTACAACTGCCATTCCATTTCAGCGGGTTGGGCGACGGTGTTTGGGAAGAACTAGAGAAGAGAAGATTAATCAGAAATATAGGTTGGGACGCCGTGGACATTGATGCCGATGTGGTGGTTGATGTTCTTCCTCAGTCGGGGCAGGGGGCGGTGGCTTTGGAAAATATTGGGGAACTGATGAAGAACTAGGACCGCCGGCCTGCTCTTGAATTTGACGAAGCAACGCCAGAGATTGCGCAGAGCCGGGTTGGGCCCCAAAGCACTCATAGAACATATCGGGGTCCCTTTCGGTGGTAGAATGTCGATATGTATCTTGAAAAGGAGTATGTTCTACTGATTGGTTGTATTGTTCATAATATTGGAATGTTGGTGTGTGTGAGATAGAGTGGCGGTGAGGCACATCTTCTTGGAATGTTGGTGTGTGGGAGATAGAGTGGCGGTGAGGCACATCTTCTTGGGTCCTCTGTTGAGTTGGTGGTGCACGTCGATGTCGGTTACGTTCTCGACGTTCGGTTTGAGTAGTTGGGGGAGCTGGCACGTCTTGTTCATCTTCTTCATCCACATCACCAACATTTGCAAGACCACGTGGATCCCTTAGATGTTGGTCGACTGAAATGTATGGCCTTGATTTTTTTAGAAACCAGCGCATGTATTTATCTGACAGCGTTGGTTTAGCAAAGCACAGTCGACCCACAACACATCGATTTTCTCTATCATTCCATAAATCAATTAACTGGCTGTGATATACAGCCCAATTGAGATCAGTCTGTCCCTGCATGGTGATGTTGTGCATGTGGCTGATATCTATTGGTGCTGATGGTATGTCTTGGACGAGGCCAAATTGCAAGGTCACTCTATCCGCATGGTGCCATTCTACAATATGAAAACAGACCATAGCCGTGTTTGTAGTCCATATGCCTTGGTGCCGATATGCTATTTCTGGCAAATTGAATTCCCGATATGGCAACCACTCAAACTCTTCATGTGTCATGCGGTCTATTGTTGATCTGTACAAAGCAAGGCTTTTTGGACACTTAGTGTGGCTAAGTGGCGTGCGAACCCATCTGGTAAAAAAAAATTGTTAACATAAAGAAGAAATATAATTGTGAGTATTCATAAGTTGTGTCAAAATTTTACCTCTTTGCTAGTGGCCATTCATAAGGACAGTTGCAGTCTGGTGCTAGGAACGGCATGCGGTATCAGACCCAAGACTGTAACAAAAGAGTACATCCACCCATTGTACATGAGGAGCATGTAGCTGTCTTACACAACATTATGTATAAGTTCGTTAGACATGCTGACCCCCAGCTGTAACTTGAAATTTCATCGAAGTTTTTCAATAGGGGTAGCTATTTTATGTTGACTCTGTTTGATGATTTGTCTGGGAGTATGTATCCCCCGATCAACTGCAACAGGTATGCCCTACAATATTGTCTTCGCACTTGGTTGGAAGCGCCCTCTGGAACATTATTAAATTCACGTTGTAGCCAAGTGAACTTAATTTGGTTGCCTACCATGCCATTTGCTGGGATAGGCTTACCCAAAAGTTGTTCGCATACTCGATCCCAATTTTGTTCACAACTTCCAGTAACGACATTTCCATCAACGGGAAGTCCCAACTGCAACGCCACGTCTTCGAGAGTTATTGTGCACTCCCCTACTAGAAGATGAAAAGTGTGTGTTTCTGGTCTCCAGCGTTCGACCATTGCTGCCACCAAAGCTGGATTTATTTTGAATGCGTCAATTGAAGCAATGTCACGAAACCCAGCTCTTTCTATCAATGGTAATATAGAGGCATCTGGTTCTGGAAGTTTGAAAGCGTGGTGAACTTCCATTGGGTCATCGTTGAGAAGCATGGAAATGTGAGGTTTTGTTTAGTAAGGAAGACATTTTTAGAGGAAGTGTTGTTGAAGAGTTATGGTGAGTTGAATGTTTGAGTTATGTGGTTGTGTTGCTGTCTTTTGTTGTATGATAAACTCTAATTTAGTGCATTTATTAGAGATATTTTGAGTTGTTTTTAGAGTAATTATTACTGATTAAATAAATAACTGACTTAAATTACTCTATATTTGCAGGAAGGTAGAAAAAGAAAATAATATAAATATGGGCTGAAATTAGAAGAAATGTTAGAATAAAAGAAAGCAAGCCCAAGCCCATTAATGCAAGAAGGCCCACAGTAATAAAAAGAAGATCCTCTTGGAGATTTCAATCAAAAGTGATGCACATGTGACTTGGAGAGAAAGAAAGAGGCATGGAGTGGAGAGCAAGCAACACATATTTAGGAAGGATCTAAATCCTAATATTTAGGGATTGGCATATCTTGCAATTAAAAGTGGAAGCAATCTTGACTTGATCCTTTGCTTGGAGAGAAAGAAAATGAACCAATATAAAAGGAGAGCTTCACTTGTGAAAGGGGGCTAGACACCACATACACAAACGAGAGCTACGGAAACGCTACGGAGGGAGAGAAGAGTTGTTTGGACCGTGAAAGAGCTTTGGAGTAAAAGAAGGAGATTGAAGATAAAGATTAAGACTTTCTCTATTTCCGGGTTATTCTTATCTCTGTAATTCATGAACCTTATTTTTCTTTTATTGTTCTTTATTATTATGGACACCTAAGTCCTCGTCTAGGGTCTTAGGTGGATCTTGCATGTTTAGAAACCTCTTTATGTTCTAATTTCTTATTTGAATTCCTGTTTTTATTTCAATTAATATTATTCTATTGTTTTTATCACATAATTAGGATTAGCTACCCTTTTCATGTTAATAATCAATTAGTTGATCAGCGACCGTACTGCAATTAGTTGGTGGACCTATAGGATAATTGGGGCTATAATTAATGCATGACCAAACTTTAATTTAGTCTTCCAATCATTCAACCTTTTTGTACTTTATGCTTTTCTTAAATTTAAATTCTAGCATGACCAAACTAGGGTTAATTTAGGAAAAAGAATATTAATCGCGAATGACCAAACGGATTAATAGCTTTAGTAAAGGGATTGGTAATTAAATAAAATAAGGGAATTCAGGTAGAATTAGACATAGGGGAATCGAAGCTTGCAAGGGAAACCGCGACCCTAGACCTCTCTCTCCATCGATTATATTCTGCATTTTATTATTTGTTATTTGCTTTTTATTTCTTTCAATTACATCTCAATTATTCACTTGTCTAAACAATAAATAATTTTAAGTAGTTTGGTACTTGTTAATTAATCCCTGTGGACACGATAATCTTTTATACTACTTCTGCGAGAGAGTACACTTGCTCTCAAGTGTGTTTTAAACGCAACATTGTATATATTCTAGTCTAAGCATTATCGTCCTTTGTTGTCAAAAGTAAAAGTGTCGGTGCAATCCTGGCCTTTAAAAGTCACGTGTGCAATCCTGGCCTTTAAAAGTGTCGGTGCAATCCTGGCCTTCGAAACAATGACTAAAAAAGGTTTTTCCTAAGTCTAAAAAATGAGTTTTTTACCATGTTTAGATCAATTATAACCAATTTTGTTAAATTACTAAATTAAAAAAAATGATATGACATTATAGTAGAGTTATAGAACTACGGTTTCATGTTTTGAATTAGTACTAACGGACTTATAACCCACGTGTACAAGATTCGAAACAATGACTAAAACCGGTTTTTCCTAAGTCTAAAAAATGAGTTTTTTACCATGTTTAGATCAATTTTAACCAATTTTGTTAAATTACTAAATTAAAAAAATGATATGACATTATAGTAGAGTTATAGAACTACGGTTTCGTGTTTTGAATTAGTACTAATGGACTTATAACCCACGTGTACAAGATTCGAAACAATGACTAAAACCGGTTTTTCCTAAGTCTAAAAAATGAGTTTTTTACCATGTTTAGATAAATTTTAACCAATTTTGTTAAATTACTAAATTAAAAAAAATGATATGACATTATAGTAAAGTTATAGAACTACGGTTTCATGTTTTGAATTAGTACTAACGGACTTATAACCCACGTGTACAAGATTCGAAACAATGACTAAAACCGGTTTTTCCTAAGTCTAAAAAATGACTTTTCCTAACCACTAGACACTGCACTCTGCACTAAGCAGTGAACAATGCACATTGAACAATTCAAAAGTGTCGGTGCAATCCTGGCCTTTAAAAGTGTCGGTGCAATCCTGGCCTTTAAAAGTCACGTGTGCAATCCTGGCCTTTAAAAGTGTCGGTGCAATCCTGATCTTTAAAAGTGTCGGTGCAATCCTGGCCTTCGAAACAATGACTAAAAAAGGTTTTTCCTAAGTCTAAAAAATGAGTTTTTTACCATGTTTAGATCAATTATAACCAATTTTGTTAAATTACTAAATTGAAAAAAATGATATGACATTATAGTAGAGTTGTAGAACTACGGTTTCATGTTTTGAATTAGTACTAACGGACTTATAACCCACGTGTACAAGATTCCAAACAATGACTAGAACCGGTTTTTCCTAAGTCTAAAAAATGAGTATTTTTCCATGTTTAGATAAATTTTAACCAATTTTGTTAAATTACTAAATTAAAAAAAATGATATGACATTATAGTAAAGTTATAGAACTACGGTTTCATGTTTTGAATTAGTACTAACAGACTTATAACCCACGTGCACAAGATTCGAAACAATGACTAAAACCGGTTTTTCCTAAGTCTAAAAAATGACTTTTCCTAACCACTGGACACTGCACTCTGCACTAAGCAGTGAACAATGCACATTGAACAATTTAAAAGTGTCGATGCAATCCTGGCCTTTAAAAGTGTCGGTGCAATCCTGGCCTTTAAAAGTGTCGGTGCAATCCTGGCCTTTAAAAGTCACGTGTGCAATCCTGGCCTTTAAAAGTGTCGATGCAATCCTGGCCTTTAAAAGTGTCGGTGCAATCCTGGCCTTTAAAAGTCACGTGTGCAATCCTGGCCTTTAAAAGTGTCGGTACAATCTTGGCCTTTAAAAGTGTCGGTACAATCTTGGCCTTTAAAAGTGTCGGTGCAATCCTGGCCTTCAAAACCATCGGTGAAATCTAGACCATTCAAATTTCAATAAATAGGCCTTAAATCTCTCACCACTAAACACCAAACTGCCATAGTTTCTCCTACTACCAATTGAAACTCAAACACACCCTCCTACTCCCAACTTCGTCAATGGCTCCAACGAATGTTTTCATCACGGTCTTTTACAATGGTTATGTTGAAAAAACAAATACTGAGGGTATATTTTTTAGGTGTCATAACAACACCCTTGTCAAACTCAACTCTAATTCCAAACTAGCTCAAGTTAAACAAGCCATTGAAAAAAAATCTCTCCTGACCATTCAAAAATGGTTGCTAGTCTTACATATCGGTACCCCACAACTCTCAGTACTGGCCATACCTTTTATGGGGGATTCGAAATAAATTCCGACGATGATGTTGAACTTATGATAGAGCATTTTAAAGAAGATAGACACCTTGGTATATGTACACCAGATATGTACGCAGATTTGGTTGAGGCTCCTTCTAACTACACCCAGGTAAGTCACGGCCACTCTATTCCATCTTCATCACAACAGAACTTACGTTTTTCTCAACAAACAGAAATACCATACACTGACTTCATTCCACCTGTATACCCTCAATTCAATCCTTCATCATCCCCAACTGACATGCATTACAGTCCTTCAACACCTCACAATCACTCTGCACCATCATCCTCAAACACACCCATTGACCTTAACACAAGCCACCCTCTACATACTCAAACTAATACCCCACCGTTTAGTATGTTTGTTGGTGTCCATAATGAAGACGTTGGGGACTTTAGCAAAGATAAAGATGAAATTCTTCAGCGTGACGTCGATGAGGAACCAATTGAAGCTAACCCCAACATAGGTGTTGCATTCCGCGAGCTTGTCCCACACTTTCAAAACGTCACAGCTGATAACCCAGAACCTTATGATGTAGAGTTTGGCCATTCCATGGACAGGAACCAACTTTTATCCAATGAAGACCCAAACGAACTCAAACTCAAAATGAAATTCCCAACAAAGAAATAGCCCAACAATTCATCCAAACATATCACCTAAACCATTCAGTTGCATACAAAGTCTGTGAGTCTAAACCACACACATGGACCGCTTGTTGTGTTCATGAAACCTATTTGTGGAGGTGTGTAGTGAGAGTAGGAGCAAAAACTGGATATTGGGGGATTACACAGTTGACTCACCCACACCCATGTACAACATCTACTATTTCCCAAGATCACCGCCAGCTGACCTCCTCCCTCATGTGTACTCATATACTTCCACTTGTAAGGAAGGACCCGACAATATCAGTGGCTGTGTTGATTGCACACATCAAGGAGCGGTTCACGTACCAGAGTTCCTACAGAAAGACTTGGATTGCTAAACAAAAAGCAATCGAGATTATCTTCAGGAATTGGGAGGACTCTTACAATGAAGTAACCAGGTAGCTACATGCTTTCTCTTACTATATTCCAGACACTGTTCACGACTGGCATTACAAACCATTCTGAGAATGGACAACTAGTTGCCGACAAAGGTGTATTCCACCGCATCTTTTGGAGTTTTGGCCTGTGCATTAAAGGCTTTCAATTTTGCAAACCAGTTGTCTCTGTTGATGGAACATGGTTGTACGGTAGGTACAAAGGGTGTCTTCTTTTGGCAATCGCACAAGATAGAAGAAACAACACCTTCCCAATTGCATATGCAGTGGTCGAGGGTGAGACAAAGGAGGCTTGGTTTTTCTTCCTATCTCGTTTAAGACACTATGTGACACCACAGGAGGGTATTTGTTTGATATCAGATAGACACGAGTCTATCAAAAGTGCTGTTACGCAATTAAACACCAATTGGAAACACGTCTTCTGTGTTCGCCACATAGCATAAAACTTCATGAGACACTTCAAAAACACTCCTGCCAGGAAACATGTCATCAATATGGGTGAATATTTTTAACATTTTTTTTAATTAATTAGTTTCAAATTTCCATTCCATACTTACAAACATCTTCTTTTTTTTCTTCAGCATATTCAATGACAGAAGAATCGGCCGAACACTACAAACAAAAAATTGGTCAGGAAGTAGGTCCTGAGGGGGTGGCTTGGGTTGAAGACATAACCGCAGAACAATTGTTGCAGTGGTGCGATGGAGGTTCCCGTTGGGGGCACATGACAACAAACCTTGCAGAGTGCATCAACAATGTCCTTAAGGGGGTGCGAAATCTCCCTATTCGTTCATTGATAGATGCAACATATTTCAGGATGAACGAAGTTTTCTTCAAAAGGGGAACACAGGCACAGGCAATGTTGAGATCCAGAACTATGTACTCTGAAAAATTGTTGGAAAGTATTGCCAGGAACATAAAAGTCTCAAAAACGCATAACGTCGCAGTTCACGATCGTGCCCAACAATTGTTCCGAGTTGAAGAACTTGTACGACCACAAAGTGGTAGACTTGAGCGAACATTCGTGGTGAACTTCAGAGCAAAAACGTGTGAGTGTGGGGAATTCCAGGCACTTCACTACCCTTGTTCACATGTCATCACAGCATGCTCAAAATGCAATTACGACCACATGCAATTCGTGGATCCACCGCACACAATGGAGAATGTTTTCAATACTTACATTGTCGAGTTCCCACCCTTGCCAACTCAGACGTCATGGCCTTATGTCAATACTTTAGAACTACAGCATGATCCAACTAAACGGAGAGATAAAAAGGGTCGTCCACAGTCTACCCGTATTCGTACAGAGATGGATCAAAGAGAAAGGGGTACATGCACCAGAAGATGCGGAATTTGTAGAAATGAGGGTCACAACAGAAACAACTGTCCTAACCGCAATTAATGTGTTGTAATATTTCGGATTACTCTTTTAAATAACTATTGTAATTTTCGGTTGGTCTTTTAAATAAATTATTGTGTTGTAATATTTCTTTGTGACCCTTCAATTTAATTAGGAAATTTGGATTACAAATATTAATTATCTAAATACAATTGTTTTATTTAAATTAAATTAAATTAATTTTTATCATTTTAATATATAATTAAATAAAAAATAAAAAAAACAAAGTTCAGAAGTCACCTTGGGGGGGCGACTTCTGAACTATAAAAAAAATTTGCCCTACTTTGGTAAATAAACCAAAATGTGCATTATTTTGGTAAATAATTTTTTTTTTCCCCAACATGGTTTTTTTGCCGAGGAATGACTCCATGCCTTTATTATGTTCCTTGTGAACACACTGCCATCGTATGTACAGAATCCAACATAATCCAAAATTTTTATTAAATACTTCTTTAGCAAGGACTGTGAATAAAAATCACCACTGTTGGTCCAATAGCTTAATCTACCATGAGACACGGAGGGGTCGTCGATCTGTTGCTCCCGGGTTCGATTCCCGCAGTGTACAAACTCAGTGTTGGCTAGTGCGAAATTTAACAATATCTGAATTACAATTCAACTATACAATCAAAAAGATTACAATCAATAGCTGAAGATATACTCCAATTCAATAAGAGATAATTGTTTCTGATTACAGAATAGAAAAATACGATCATGAAACCTAAAACCTATAACAATTTTAATACTGAATCATACAAGCTTAAGAAAGAAAGACACATTTGCATAAAAGAGTTTGAAACCCCTACTACTGCAATGCCTTCCTTCAAGGTTGGGTATTAGATATGTAACAACCAAAAACCGTACATAAGTGATGTAGCAAATTGGCTAAACTCGCAAATTGTTTTGAGACATAAAATTTCTTTTTTCTAAAAATTTAAACAAACAATTAATCTCTATATATAATACTTCAGCAGTTCTCACGATTACAATTTGGCGCTAAACTTTAATGTCCAATGATTATTTTTGTTCACACACTTACATATTTGTCTTATTTATTTTAAATTAAATTATAGACTGAATTATTTAAGTTTTTGTTCCTGCAGCCCCCAATATTGACATATGTTTGTTAACTTGCTTACTACACATACATTCTATTCACCTTTCATATTGTTGTCCATCTTCTATGTTGTCACATGTTTGCATATTTAATTTATTTTTAATTTATTTGTATTGAGCACTTTAAAGGTAGTCAACAACGAAAAATAAGCATTTTAGAGTCAAAAAAAATTAGATGTTCAACTACGTAAAGTTCGTTTATCAATAATCAGTTTGATGAAAAAGAGTAATAATTTTGTAACAAAATACGTAAAGTGCGATGATAAGCGCTGTGTTTTGAGCAGTGTTTTAAGAATCGAGCATGCTGGCGGTTGGTTCAACCCCATTTGAACCGCAGGGTGATTGAACTGTTTAGAACCGGGTTGGACCGGGCTGAACCGTGGTCAACCGCTTTGAACCGCCAATTGGCCCGAGTTGAACCGCCTGAAATGCATTTTTTTTTTTATATTTTTTACTTACTCTTTCTCCAAAATTTAAAAATTTTCTTATTTCTTATTTAATTATTACTCATTCAGTTCAACTATGGTTGAACCAATTGAACCATGACCCGGAGGTCTCTCCGGTTCAATCTCCGGTCCGATTTTAAAAACGTTGGTTTTGAGATACTTTAGAGTTTGAAATACAAATTAATTGTCCAAATACGTAATGTTTATTCCTCAATAACCGATATGATGAAAGTAATTATAATTTCATCATAAAATACATAAAATGCAATGCTAAAATATGTGTTTTGGGATACTTTAGCGTTCGGAAAAAACTTTAACTGTTCAAATACGAAAAGTTTGTTCCTCATTAATCGATTTGGTGAGAAAAAAATTTATCGCAAAATACGTAAAGTGCGATGCTAAACTGTGTGTGTTGGGATATTTTAATATTCATAAATTTTTTTAACTAATTCAAATACGCAAAGTTTGTTCCTCAATAACCGGTTTGCTAAAAAAATAAAAGTTTTGTGACAAAATATGTAAGATGTGATGCTAAGCAGTATATTTTGTGGTACTTTAGCTTTCGAAAAATGTTTAACTGTCCAAATACGCAAAGTATGTTCCTCAATAATCACTTTGGTGAAAATATTAATAATTTCGTGAAAAAATACATAAAGTGTGATGCAAAACAGCGTGTTTTGTGATACTTTAGCATCCGAATAAAACTTTAGATGTTCAAATTTGTGAAGTTCCTTTCTCAATAACCAGTTGGGTAAAAAATTAATAATTTCGTGATAAAATACTTAAAGTGCGATGGAAAGTAGTGCATTTTGGGTTACTTTAGCTCTCGAACAAAATTAATTGTTCAAATACCCAATTTTTCTTCAATGATCGGTGTCGTAAAAAAATTTTGTGACACTAACCCATGCAACTCTTCCTTTTACAAATTTCACCACTTAAAAAAAATTAATTTCTTTTTATATTTCTTCTCTTTCTATTTTTTATGACCATATTTTTCTGAACCTTTAAAAAAATAATTGATTTTTATACTTCTTCTCCTTATATTTCTGTACCTGAAATATCTATTAAATTTATTTAGGTCGGTCACTACGAAATCACGAATATTTTTTTTTAGCATTTAATTTATTTCTATTAGTTCTAGCATTTAATTTATTGATTAAGTTTTTACATCCTCCAACTTATACAAGTTAATAAACCTAAACCAACTCACATTTTTAGGTACCTGCAACACAATATTTTTTTTCAATATTATCAACTTAAAATAGTTTAAAAAATCAATGGGTTTCACCGATAGAAATTATACAGAGGTAATGTCCTTGTCTCAATTTCAATAAATAGTAATAGATGTCAGTTTTAGCCTATTTTATTCAGAAATCATTTCAAAAAAGTTTGTAAATACCCGTGGGTATCATGGGCACAGTGGCTAGTTTATATCTAAATGTTATAGTGGTTCACTAAAAAGATAAAAAATTCGTTTCTTATACAATAACCATAAGTGAGAGTTTATATATATATATATATATATATATATATATATATATATATATGCTTGCTTTCAAGGCTTTCAAATATGCCTTCAAAAATACATAACAAAAAATTTGTATCATTATTCTTCGTAAAATTCAATTTTAACCAAACTATATTTAAATTACTTTATTTATTTATTTATTTATTTATTAGGGAGTGAGTGTCTTTTTCAATGTTACTCTATATACGAATAATAAATTGGTACCATTCAACATTTTTATATTGTTGTCATTTATTATTAAAAGTTTATCTATAATATTTCTCAAAAGAAAAATATTAAAAGTTTTTAGAAAATACAAGAACATGTACATGAAGAAAATGACTCTAAAAAAAGTATCTAAGCTTCTTTTGTTTCTTTTTTTTTTTTTTTTGACAAAATTCTTTTGTTTCTTTTAGTTACTGTGTTATTGGTGGGCTATATCTACAGGCTTTGTCGGTGGGGTGGGATCTGAATCTTGTTACCGCGACCAACCCTTCTTAAATGTTATCCAAATTTCTACTAATTACACTAGTTTTAAGGCATTTCCATGCCTCTTCTAAAAATGATTATTATGTGTTTGTATACGAAAAAATTTTATATGTGGGCCCCCATACACAACAGCCTGCATCCGTCACTATATATATATATATATATATATATATATATATATATATATATATATATATATATTGATTGATGTACTCTATCCATCCGGTCTCAATTATAAGAAAATTTTACAAAATTTATTGTTTAACTTATATATTTGGCCTATAAAACTGCAAATTTTTCTTATAATAAGGACTTAAGAAAATGATTGAATTTATTAATTTTTATGAAAACATGACACTCTTTGACTAAATTGCTCCTTATTAATTGGAATGGTTTTTTTTTATTTTTTATAGTGGAGTAGTTAAGTAGACAAACTCATCTGTATAGTTAGTTGAGATACAAGGATTATTTTTTTAAAAAAAATGAATTAAAACTTCTTGATTTTTATTAGTTGCCAACAATGATTCTAATAGTTATTTCAAGTATGTGTTTTGAACTCAAGTTCTCAGAAGAGCTTGATATTTAATTACTTTTAGAGATATTTTTGCCAAAAAAAGTTGTGAAAAACTTGAAGATATGAATGAAATTTCATCCTTTGCAACTCTATGAATAAGAACATTAGCTTAGTAAGTTTATACCATGAAAAATTGACATATTTAAGACGGACTTATGGATTGGAGTGTAAGTGCGACGAAAGAGGGATATGGAAAATTAAGAACATTGGGGTCAAAGGAGGCAAAGAGCAGACGTACGGAAAAATTATTTATCATCATTCTAATCACATGACACAATGTTCATGTAAAATGTAATTTGAATATAAAGGCATGCCATATTTGCATATCCTCTGTACTAAAAGGGAAAGGATTAAGTGAAATTTAATGCTATTATATGGTCAATAGATGGATATAATTAGCAATTATAAGTTGAGCATTTTTTAAATATGATGGAAAAGTAAATTGTAATGGAGGCATTGTAACACCTCGAAACTCGAACGGTTAGGTCGAGGATGGATCTTAATGCGTGATTGTTATAGTTTAATGACATGTGATTTAATTTTTTTGAATGATTTGGTGTGACATTGTGAATTTGTTCTTGGAACTATCTTTTATTTAATGATTATGGGTGTTTGATTAATTGATTTATTTAGTGCTTGATTGAGTGCTTTATGTAGTGGTTCCATATAAAACTAGGTATATTTAGTAGTAATAAGGGGGTGTTCTTAGCAATTTCATTTACACCATATCAGCCCAAATGCATAAAGCCCAACTCATTTCAGCCCTTTTCCTTTTTATCATCTGAATGATTTGGACCAAAAAAAAACTCATCTGAATGAAAGGCCCATACTTCGTACAACCCCCTCTACTCGGTGGACACCCATTTCCCTTCTGAAATGACTAAAATACCCTCACTAAAATTCTAAAATTCCAATTTTATCCATCCTTCACACCCCTCCTCCAAAACACCCCCTAAACCTCCTAAACCTCACTACTCTCACTCTCATCACTCTCAATCCACACTCTCACATCAATCTAGCTGAAATCTTCCTCCTATTGTCATCAATATCACGGTATGTACCTAATCTTCTCATCATTTACGTTTTTTTTGCGCATTTTTGTTGTGTTTCGTTCTCTGGATTTTCAGAAATCGAGCTTGGTTTGGTTGTACAGTAACCGAACCGGTTCGCCCAACCGTGCGCCGAACTGGCTCGGCTGGCCGTACGCCGAACCTGTTATGGGGGTTTTCAGCTAGTGCTGTTCGGCCAACCGTGCTCCGAACCGGCTCTGTTCCTGTGCTTCCGAACCTACCTGTTGAACAGATTGTGAAGACAACATGTTTTTTAACACTATGTTTGATTTTATTTCGATTAGTTAGGTACTAATATGGATGAAAGTGGACAAACCGTCATATGCACCTCGGCAACACCACCACCAACCGAGTGGAGTCAGGGCACTCAAACTTAAAGAAGGTTTTGCATGACAGTAGGGGCGATTTGTGTAAGTGTTGGGATTCGGTTAATGAAATGCTAAGAGTACAACATGGTGAGCTTAAACGACCTTTTGAGTTGAGCCTCAGCAGAGTCAAATATAGTCATTGGAGCAAAATTTATGACAACCTAAAGGGTTTAGTTTCTTCAGCTGCGATGGACCATATTGGCAAAGAGTTGAAGCGTAGCTTCATTGGTATGGAGTCTTCCGAATGTGGATGCATGATAAGAAAGACGCACGGTCTACCGTGTGCATGTGAGCTTGCTAGGTAATTCATTCATCTAACTATTTTAGTTTTATATAAATGATTTTAGATTATGTTTGTAATGTCAATTTCAACTATTTTGTAGCTACACAACGAACCTGACTCGCTTTCCATTGGATATAATTCATAATAACTGGAAGAGACTCAATTTCAAGGTTTCCTACAGTGAAGATTCTTCCGAAATCCCAAATGATGAGTTGAATTTGAAGATTGAATTTGAGACTATACAACGGAGGTTTGATGCTGTTGATCGTCCTGGTAGAGTAATGATAAAGCAAAAAACACGTGAGTTGGCATTCCCGGACACTACTTCCATGTGTCCACCTCCGGAACCAATCACTACCAAGGGGCCACCTAAAAAGGAAAAGGGAAAGGGGAAGAAGAAGAAGAAGAAGAAGAAGAAGAAGAAGAAGAAGAAGAAGAAGAAGAAGAAGAAGAAGAAGAAAGATGAGTTCTCAACAAAGCGAGAACCATCATACTGGGAACATGTTGATCACATTTTTGACTCACAATAAGATAGCACATCCGCTGCTGCTCAGTCTCGCAAACGCCATACTCCCCCGGTATCAAAGTCATCAACTCCAGGACAGAGTAGAAGCTCCACCCCAAGTACATTGCAGTTACCTAAAGGGAAAATGTCTAAAAGTGGATCTCCTACACCCCCGTTACCAAAAAAGATCAATCCTACTCCATCACCAATCGAAAAACCAACCCAATCCTACTCCACTATGCCAGTAACTCAAATTCAAGGGCTTACACTAAACCCAACCCTTGATATCATTCGGTCAGAGTCATACAATGAATTCGTAGGTTTTTTGCCTATAGAGATACATCATTTTGTTGATGATATATTGAATGTGGAAGGTGACGGCAATTGTGGGTTTCGGTGTGTAGCTGCACTTCTTGGAAAGGGTGAGGAAGATTGGTGGAGTGTGAGGAAAGACTTATTTGCAGAGGTTCAGCGAGACTACGACTTGTACTCCAACTTGTTTCATAGGATGGGCAAAGTCACCTATGTAATGAAGGCTTTGATGAAACAACATGTTGAAAAAAATGGAAATGAGAATTGGATGACTCTGCCAGAATGTGCTTATTTGATTGCAAATGCGTACAAGGTCGTGATGGTTTGCTGGTCTCGTCATCTTTCCTTTTCGGTTTTTCCATTTCAAATTGCACCAATCAAGAATGCACCGGTGTACCACATATGCTTCACGGGGAATCACTTTGTATACATGATGATGAAGAGAGGTTGTCTGATGCCAGGAGTAAGTACCTATTGGACAAAATTCAGAAATGACATAGCAAAGGATTGGCCCAAGCCATTCACAGGACGCTTGCAACAATGGAAAGCTTTAACCTTAGATACTTACGGTGCTCCTCCTTGTATTGACTTAGATAAAGATTAATGTTTAATTTAATTTGGTTGTAACTTTTGAGTTTGGTTAAGTATTATTAAGACACATCTATTGTTACAATATCATTGTTTATGCTATTTGTTGAGTTTCAGCTAAATTGAAGTAGTTATTTTACAGGTAGAATTACAATAATTTTGGCCAAAATTTGTCCAACAAGTTGCTGTTCTGAGACTTAATGTTTCTGTCTGGTAACAGATAGGTTCGGCCCATCCAAGGCCGAACCTGTTCGGCTAACGGATGGCCGAACCTCCCAAAATAACAGCTTCTCAGGCTCACACACCCCCTGGAAGGTTTGGTTGAGTGAAGCTCAAACCGGTTCGAATTTTGCAGGACCGAACCGAGTTTTTTAATACTCGATGGATGTCCACCCGAACGGGTTCGGTCACCCGTGCGTCGAACCCTATGTTTTTAAAACGCCACCTGATTGCCACATGAGGGCAAATTTGGGGATAAACAAAAATTAGGGGTGTCCACTGAGTAAAGGGGGGTTGTACGAAGTATGACCCGAATGAAATAGAGGGAAGGGAGTGTTTTTGACGCATTGTGTTCCAGCAACATAAAAAGAAAAAAAGCAAGAGAGCTAGTGAGAAAAAGAGGAAGGATTCAAAAGAGAGAGTAAAGGGTTGCTTGAGAGAAGAAGAGAGATGGAGACATGGAGTTACATTGAGAAAGAGAAGAGCTAGGATTCAACAAGGAGGAAGAAGGAGTAGTGATAAAGAGGCAATTTTTCAAAAAGGGGGGATTTTCGTGGCCTTAAGAGGTGCATGTAGGAGCTGAAAGTTGGTTCTTTTATTGAGTTAGTGATGTAATTTCTGAATTTGGCATTGTTGTGCAAGAAGTTAATTGATTGAATGTTAGCCTATGATTGAAAATATGATAGAGTTATTAATGTTTATAAATCTACTTCTACTCTAATATAATAAAACAACATACTACCAATTTTACTTTTTTAGACATTTTCAAATTTTGACATTTGGCATAAATTGGGGGCAAAGTGGTAATCTATCTACTCTAATATAATAAAACAACATGCTAGCAATTTTACTTTTTTAGACATTTTCAAATTTTGACATTTGGCATAAATTGGGGGCAAAGTGGTAAATGTCTCGCAAAAAGACAAAAATCTGCGGCTTTTTTCAGCTTTTAAAAAAAAAAAATTCTGCACACTAATGCGTGTCAGAGTTTGTTTTTTTTTAAAAAAACAGTTTTTTTTCAAAAAAACTATTTTTTTAAAAAACTGTTTTTTTATTTGTTTTTTTTTAAAAACTGTTTTTCTTCCTAATTTTTTATCAAATATATTAACTTTTTTTTAGTAACCAAAATTAATCATTTTTTGACAACGATAAAATTAATCAATTTAAACACTATTCATTGTCAAAAAAATACGTATCTCTAACAAAAGCTTAAAATTAAATTTAAAAAAAAAATCAAATTATTAAATCAATGTTATACTCAATAAATAAATAATCTAAAATTTACTATTTAAAATAATCTCCCTATTAAAATCAATGAATATTACCACTAAGAATTGTAAAAAAAACTTTAACGACTACCAATGTTAAATTATTATTAAAAAATATAGAATAAAATAAGTCATAATACGTGAAAACGGGAGCGACACTAAGAGACTCGCAATTGGATCGTCAACGACAGCGTCAACAGGAACAGGAGTCGGAACGATAGAGGCAACGAGAGCGCCAATAGAGCCAACGGGGGTGCAGATTTTAAAAATCTCATTTTCTTTTTTCTTCATTTCTACTCCATCTAAAATTTATTGTTTACTATAATCTCTTTATTAAAATTATTAAACATAATCAATTTCACCACTAAAAATTGTAAAAAAAAACTTTAACCAGTACCAAATATTACAAAATAACTTACTTATAATTAAAAGAATATGATTTAATTAACATTAAATCATATAGAAAAACTTTTTTAAAAAACAGTTTTTTTTTTAAAAGTCTTTTCATACTATTTTTCCCGATTTTTTTTGTCAAAAACATTAAAACAAAATTTTCGTTTTTTACTAAAAGTAAATTAGTCACTATTTTTATAATCTACTCAAACTACTAAAATAAATCATTTCTTTTGGCAGCAGTAAAATTAATCATTTTAACAACTATCCATTGTCAAAAAAAGATGTACCTTTAACAAAAGTTTAAAAATTAATTTTTTCCCAAAAAATTAATTTATCAAATTAATATTACACTCAATAATTAAATAATCTAAAATATTACTTAAAATGTGGCAAAGAGAGCGACAACGAAAGACTGGCAATGGGAGCTGCAACGAGATTGGCAACGGGAGAGGCAATGTGAGTGGCAACAAGAGAGGTGACGAGAGCGCCAACGTCGCCAACGGGAGGGACAACGAGGATGCAAATGGGAGGGGACAACGGGGATGCATATTTTAGCTCTAATGTTCAAATACATTATTATGGATCAATGCAATTCTGATTGTCAATGGGGATGCATATTCCACTTTGAATTTCAAATCATACATTTTAGACATTGTTCACAATTTATAAATATCTTTCAAATTACTATTATGACTTCATAGCAATACATCTACCATACGGTACCACCCGTGCGTATGCACGGGTAAAATACTAGTTGTTTTGTAACTTTCTACACATATATCGTTTGGTGTGACATTGAGTATTTGTTCTTGGAAACTAGACTTGATTTCTTACAAAATAGGCACAGATTTCACTAAATTTCATTAAGAATTGTTGGATAAAACTGTTTTGCAAGTTGAACAAAAAGTGTTGTCATGTCTCTGTAGCCCTAAGTCTTATTTTGAAAAATTGTATTGTTTGGCTGCACAAACAAATAAATAAAAATTATATTTATAAACTACACACTCTAAGCTTTCCAAAGAGTAGTCGTTTTTGCTAAATTTCAATGTTGTTTGATATGTAAACTAAATCACCAAAGTAGATGTATGCTTGCTGAAAATTCTGCCAATAAGTTGCTTGTGGAATTACTTGATTATTTCATAATAACTTGTATATGTATGAGCTTGATGAATTTGTTCAAATTTTGATTGTTAACTAGAATGAATTAATGATTATGTGATTGAATATGAATATCTTATGAAACCTCATATTGGATGTAATGAGTATGTGCTGCTAATGATCTTCATTATCATGTTTGATAGATATATTTGATTGATTGCTTATGTGTGAATTATGGATTAGGATGTAAACAAATTAAAGAATGATAATAATCATATTGTGAGGAAAGTCACAATAGGCGTATTTATGTTGAGAGGAAAGTCTCAACGCTATTGGCCAATTCGGAAAGGAATTGGGTGCGTCGTTGGTAAAGATATTGTGAGAAAAGTCACAATAAAGGTAAAATGAATTATTGAGAGGTAAAGTCTCAATAGAGGAAAAAGAAATTATTGAGAGGTAAAGTCTCAATAGAGGAAAAAGGAACTATTGGGAGGTAAAGTCCCAATTAGAGGAACATTGGGAGGTAAAGTCTCAATATAGGAAAGAGGAGTATTGGGAGGTAAAGTCCCAATTAGATGAATGAAAGGAAGTAAAAGTACAATAGGTATAAGAAGAGGGATAATTATACCAAAGAGGGACTCATTGAGATTTTCTTAAATCTCACTGTTTATATTTTGTGGTTTTCGGATGAATATAGTAAGCAAAATGAAGATGCAGTTCGAGGAAATAAGATATGATGGCTTCATGAAGATTTGCCTAGGATGACCAAGAATTTTTGTATAGAATATTCGGTAGATCTTTGAGGATATGTATTATGATAATTTAGATTCACATGTATTATGCTCATTGATGAATAGATTGTACTAGGATGTTACAAAATGGTATCAGAGCAGTTCGACCTAGTCGGACTTAGTGATTAGTGATTACGACAATAGATAGATCGAGTCAGTTAGGGACTGAGAGAGGTAATGGTCAGACAATCTAAGTGTGTTGTTGTGGGGCATTGAGCCTGATCAACTCAATTTTTCACAACGAGATATATACTAAGGAATATGACGATTGAACTCCTTAGCCTCGAACTCTTTGAACTAAACCCTTTAGACTCCTAGACCTCCTTATCAGAGTGCGTAGTGGTAGTAGAGAAGGTTTTGGTAATTTCATGAAGGTAAAGTTCATGATACGTTTAGGGATTAATCGTTCCGATTTTTGAGGACAAAGGTCCTAAAAGGTGGGGAGTAATGTAACACCCCGAAACTCGACCAGTTAGGTCGAGGATGGATCTTAATTAAAGTAGGATTAATTGGAGTTAAAGCTTATGATGGTATTTGGCTAACATTTCGTGATTATGGTCATTGATGAATAATAGATTGCAATTGAATGTTACAGGCGTATTCTAACTTGGAAGTATGAGGAAGCTAACTTCACAACTCACAAGCATGGGCATATGACTTTTGATACGGTTGTTTAGGTTTATTATCAACTTTGATAACTTCAAATGGTTGTGAAGATGAATTTCCCACGATCTCCTATCAAGTTCAAATCTATAATTTGATATACTACTAGCTTTTCTAATATCTATCTAATCTAATATCTATCTATTTATCTATCTATTTATTCAAACAAACCTTTTATGAAATTACCAATTTAGATATTTTATTAAAAAGACACATATTCAATTTAAGGGTAATCTATTTATTCAAACAAACCTCTTATGAAATTACCAATTTGGATATTTTATTAAAAAGACACATATTCAATTTAAGGGTAAAAGTGTCATTACACTCTTTTTTTTCTTTTTCTTCTTATACTCTCTTTCTTACTTTTTTCTCTTTCTTCTTACACTCTCTTTCCTACTTTTCACACTTTTCACTTTTTTCTTACACTCCCTTTCTTCCTTTTTTTCCTTTTACGTTACTTTTATTTTTTTAACTAGATTTCTAAATTTATATAAACATCACTCTACTAAAATTACCTATAAAATGTAAATCTAATATCTAATATCTATTTATCTATCTAATATCTATTTATTCAAACAAACCTATTATGAAATTACCAATTTGGATATTTTATTAAAAAGACACATCTATTTATCTATTTATTCAAACAAACCTCTTATGAAATTACCAATTTGGATATTTTATTAAAAAGACACATATTCAATTTAAGGGTAAAAGTGTCATTACACTCTCTTTTTTCTTTTCTTCTTATACTCTCTTTCTTACTTTTTTCTCTTTCTTCTTACACTCTCTTTCCTACTTTTCACTTTTTTCTTACACTCTCTTTCTTCCTTTTTTTCTTTTTACTTTACTTTTATTTTTTTAACTAGATTTCTAAATTTATATAAGCATCACTCTACTAAAATTACCTATAAAAATGTAAATCTAATATCTAATATCTATTTATCGATCTAATCTAATATCTATCTATATCTATTTATTCAAACAAACATCTTATGAAATTACCAATTTGGATATTTTATTAAGGCTTAAATATGTATTCTGCCTCTGCAAATATCACCATAATCCAGTTATACCCCTGTAAAAATAAAAACTTTAAAATTACCCTTGCAAATATAAATCGCTTACGGTTATGCCCCTCGGTCAGCTTCCCATCCAAAAAAATAATTTAAATAAGGTTTAAATATATGTTCTGCCCCTGCAAATATCACCATAATCCAGTTATGCCCCTGCAAATATCAGCATAATAGAAAAATTAAAGATTTTGACAGGGGCATAACTGGATTATAGTGATATTTGCAGGGGCATAACTGGATTATGGTGATATTTGCAGGGGTAAAACATATATTTAAACCTTATTTAAATTATTTTTTTGATGAGAAACTGACCGAGGGGCATAACCGTAAGCGATTTATATTTGCAAGGGTAATTTTAAAGTTCTTATTTTTACTGGGGTATAACTGGATTATGGTGATATTTGCAGGGGCAAAACATATATTTAAGCCTTTTATTAAAAAGACACATATTCAATTTAAGGGTAAAAGTGTCATTACACTCTTTTTTTTCTTTTTCTTCTTATACTCTCTTTCTTCTTACACTCTCTTTCCTACTTTTCACTTTTTTCTTATACTCTCTTTTTTCCTTTTTTTCTTTTTACTTTACTTTTATTTTTTGTAACTAGATTTCTAAATTTATATAAACATCACTCTACTAAAATTACCTATAAAAATGTAAATAAGTCACACTAAAAAACCAAAAAAAAAAACTATCACATTTTTGTAAAAAGTTATCACCTTCAAATTTTAATTTTTCTCTCCAAAATCTGTTTAACTCTTAATGAAAATCTACATTCACTTATTATTGATAATTTACTATCTATATTTTAGTATCTTCTATAATCTACTAATCAACCAAAATAATCAATTGAAACCACAAGATAACTTCAATGATATATAAAAAGATATGGGATAACTGCACTAATATATAAAACAACATAGGATTAATATTGGTCATTGGATAATTAATTTTTTTTAAGATTACTATAAACCTACTATCTAAAAAACAAGAAAACTTAACGACTATTTAAACTACTAATTAAATTTTAAGACAAATATTTCTTATTGACAATCTACTATCTAATTTTAACTATTTACTATAATTTACTAATCAACTAAAATAATCAATTGAGACTACGAGATAACTGCACTGACATATAAAAAAATACGGGATAACTGCAGTGATATATAAAAAACACGGGATGAATATTTGTCATTGATAATTATAGTTTTTGAAGACTACTATAAACCTACCATCTAAAAAAACAAGAAGGCTTATTGACAAATATTTGTCATTAATATTTAAAAAAAGACGTGACAAATATTTGTCACTAATATCTAAAAAGTGACAAATAATTGTCACTGATATATAAAAAGCACAGGATAAATATTTCTTATTGATAATCTGCTATCTATCTTTTACTATCTACTATAATCTACTAATCAACTCAAACATTCAATTGAAACTATGAGATAACTGCATTGATACATAAAAAAACACGGGATAAATATTTCTTATATTCTACTATCTATCTTTTACTATCTACTATAATATACTAATAAGCTAAAATTGTCAATTGAAACTACAAGATAGCTGCACTAATATATAAAATAACACGGAAAAACTGCAATGATATATAAAAAAACAAATTTCTTGGCGCCCTAGCCGAATTCATGAAGGAATATGTGGACAACATCTTGGCGCCCGTTCCCTAGCTCGAAAGGCCCTACGCACAGGATATTATTGGCCGACCATGGAAGGCGATGCTAAGAACTACGTAAAGAAGTGCAAAAAAAGCCAAATCCACGCCAATTTTTACATCGCCCCACCAATCGAACTCTGAAGTCTATCCTCGACATGTCCCTTTGCACAATGGGGAATAGATCTCCTAGGTCCATTCTCAACTGCTCCAGGGCAAAACAAATTTCTCATAGTGGAAGTTGATTATTTTACCAAATGGATTGAAGTAGAGCCCTTAGCCACCATCACTGCAAGGAACTGCATAAGATTTTTCAAAAAGAACATCATGAGTAGATTCGGGATCCCCGAAATAGTTATTACTGATAATGGAACTCTGTTCGCCGACAAATGTTTCAGGAAAATGATGTCCGACTTTAAAATCAAGCATCATTTCACATCAGTAGAGCACCCGCAAACCAACAGTCAAGTAGAAGCAGCCAACAAGATCCTCCTTAATGGTTTGAGAAAACGACTGGACGACGCCAAAGGAAATTGGGTAGAAGAACTCCCATATGTTCTCTGGGCTTACAGGACCACCCCTCAAAGCTCTACGGGAGAAACGCCGTTCCGTCTCTCTTATGGCAGCGAGGCGGTCATCCCAGTGGAAATCGGTGAGTTAAGTTGGAGAGCAACGAATCCCAAAACTCCTATGGAAAACTAACGAGCTTTTAAAGAAGACCTCGATCTCATCGACGAAGTTCGAGGACAAGCCACGCTTCAAGAAGCCATCATCAAACAAAGCGTTGCGACTCGATACAATACCAAGGTCGTCCCCAGAGATTTTGAATCCGGCGACTTAGTCCTTCGAAGAGCCAACGTGGGTTTGAAAAATGCTTCACAGGGAAAGTTAGCACCCATTTGGGAAGGACCTTACCGTGTTAAAAGTAAGACCGGTACGGGGGCTTTCAAATTGGAAACACTTGGCAGAAAGGAGATCCTCCGAACTTGGAACGCCACAAAGTTAAAGAGCTATTACATTTAAGGACACGACTGTTTTGCGTGTGCCAATTTCATGTAACGGTAGTTCCTACCACTATAAATCTACGAACTCCTTCAGGATAACTTCTTGGCCCGATCTTACGAGATTTCTCAACAGGTCTTCTCTAAACGTTTGAGAGCTCCTCTCAAACCTTTTTAATACCTACGTTCCACACTTATCTTTTTGATCTTATCAAAAATTATAAGGTACGAACTAAATCTCGGAAGTCCATACGTGACCAAAGCAGTCACAACCCTTAGGGGCGAGTTCAATCCGGGCCGAGTCTTGGTAAACTTCCCCAAAGGTTCGAAAGGTCCTTTAAGGATTTTTCCTTAAATCAATCATTGGCCTTAGTAGCCAAGAACCCTAATGGATGAGTTAAATCTGGGCCGAGTCCTGGTAAACTGTCATTAGGCCCGATCTTACGAGATTTCTCAACAGGTCTTCTCTAAACGTTTGAGAGCTCATCTCAAACCTTTTTAATACCTACGTTCCACACTTATCTTTTTGATCTTATCAAAAATTATAAGGTACGAACTAAATCTCGGAAGTCCATACGTGACCAAAGTAGTCACAACCCTTAGGGGTGAGTTCAATCTGGGCCGAGTCCTGGTAATCTGCCCCAAAGGTTCGAAAGGTCCTTTAAGGATTTTTCCTTAAATCGATCATTGGCCTTAGTAGCCAAGAACCCTAATGGACGAGTTAAATCTGGGCCGAGTCCTAGTAAACTGTCCTTAGGCCCGATCTTACGAGATTTCTCAACAGGTCTTCTCTAATCGTTTGAGAGCTCCTCTCAAACCTTTTTAATACATACGTTCCACACTTATCTTTTTGATCATATCAAAAATTATAAACAGGTCAAGACTATGGAAAATGACAATTACGGCGACGAGAAGATAAGCCATTCAAGGAATCAAGTTTACATAAAGAAAATTAAATTCATTACAACCATCTCGGATACGGCCGAGGCCTCAAGTTTTATAAATAAAGACTAAAAACTAATACGACTTGACGAAGTTCCGAGCTTATGCATGATTCTCTGTATAAACCCGAAAATCTTACAAAACTGGATCTGGAAATAAATCAGGCAGACTTGGGGTGAACCACGGTCTTCACATTGGTCTTGATGTCGACTTTCAAAATCTGATCACCCTCAATCTCTTGATCCACGTTCAAGACGGTATTGTCAAGGGTAAGGGAAGGATAGACAAGCGCGATCTGACTGAGTGCGAGATCAAAACCATCCCCCGCCATTTTAAGAGTAAGATCAGCTACTGTCTGCGCTTCCTTCTTAGACTTCGCCAGTTCAGCACAGACTTGGGCGAGCTCTTTCTCCAAAGCCGCATGACGATCTTCCGGGGTTGAACTAGTCTCGGTTTTGTTCTCCTCAAATTTCTGCAAAGACTTTATCAGCTCTTGAATCCGACCCTCCAGCTTTCGTATTATTTCCTCATCCTTCTTTTTCTCATCCTCAAGTTCTCTGATCCGATCGTTCAGCTGCTTAATACGAGCGTTATCATCATCTATTTGCATCTTGGCTGAATTATGGGACTTTTCAAGATCGTCCGCATAAGCCTTCAGCGTCTTCAAGTCACTAAGAGTATTGCCAAGGACTTTGTTCTTTTCGGTCAACTCTCTCAGGGCATTAAACAGCTTAGCACGCTCGGTAGTTACCAACTTTGTAACGAGTAAAAATGAGCAAAAATTGAAGTCAAAAACATAGGTAACAATATAACAAACGAGCTATTAGAAGAACGACCTTACCTTCATGACGACGTTCCAACTCCGCCTTCTACAACTTGGTAACATCAGCCAAATGAACAAAAAGCTTCGCAGCCGCACTAACAGGATCGGTTAAGTATTCCTCCATGTTTTTTTTTTCCATAAAAGTCGCATCCACAGGAACAAGGGTTACTTTCTTAGAAGATTTATGCTTCTTGGAAGACTTAGAATCGCCTTGCATCACCCCTTTCTTCTTTTTATCCTCAACTTGCCGAGGTACTTTTGGCTGCTTAGTAAAGGTTCCCTCATCAACTGGTTTTCTCTTGCAGAATTGAAGATCGCCCCCAGGATCCTCCAGGTTTTCCTCATGGACGGTCCTGATGGGGGAAACATGAATGGCAGCACTAAGGTCGGGAACACTTTGCGGAACCCCTTGATTTGTAGACTCGCCTTCCACAGCACCAAGGTTCTACAGCGCCATTCTTTTCATCATAGCAATCCTATTCCCTGCCATAGTATCTAAAAATAAAAATAAAAATGTTACAACGGTCGAATCAATGTTACAAAGCAAGCTCATTTTCGGTAAACCTTTCATCGGTGAGTCCCTTATTCATCAAACATCGGATAGTTAAGATCGCCTTCCCATCCCATCACAACATCTGAAGAGTTACAGCTCGTTCGGAGGTCGGTAAAAACACATCATAATCTCGTCAAGTCAAGATCGCCTCTAAGACGACCAGACTTGGGGGGCAACTGTTATGGTGAGTCTTTTGACCATATACACCCCCCTTCTTTCACATCTATTCGCACCTCACGAAGGCCCAATATCAAAGGGCCCAACCCAAACATCAAGGGCTCAAATCGAATCGCAAGATTGGACGGTCCTAATTCGTTGAAACAAACCCCACCACACTCTATAAATACAACATTCATTGCCTCATTAATGGTAAGCATTCTCACATTTATTACTTTGCTAAGACTACTCCACTGACTTTAGCATCGGAGTGACTTTGCAGGTACAACACCAACTAGGATCGGATACGGTCATTGACTAAGGACATCAACCACTAACTGCCTCGGACCACCATTCAAGGTCGGAAGTACAGTGCAGAACACATGTCCTTTTGTATCAAGTTACATCTACCAATTAGTTAAATGACTAACTTCAATATTAATCGACTAGCTTCTCGACTATAAGTTATCGTCTAATATATATATATATATATAATTTATTTTTAATAAAGGTTTAGTTAGATGCAGTTTTGGTTCTCCAACTTTTTCAAAAATTTGGTAATTTTGGTCTTCCTATTTTATTTTTTTGTAATTTTTGTTCTCTAACTTTTTCTACCGGGCAATATTTGTCTTCTAACTTTTTCAATTGGGCGATTTTCATCTGTCTTTGAAGTTTGAATGTGGTGACACGTGTTTCGTGGGTACTTTTAGCGAAATTATTTTTGCTGGAAATATCAGTAGTCAATAAAAGATGTGTTAATATCGACATTAAGAATTATTTTTCATAATTTGAAGAGTCGGATATTATTGAGAAGCACCCATTTTCTTACTCGTGTGTTCAACGAGGAAAAAACGACTGTTCACCAAACTAGAAGCTATTAGCTACCGGCACTTGCATGCTGCCATATAACATGTACATAATTTTCTGCAAAACGACATTCACAATTGAATTTCCTCAATAGTCATTAGAAAGATAGCACTGTCGGTTCAACGGTGGCAGTAGTGTAACCCCAATAAATCAAACAAACCACTTCCACTTGGCACAATCTTCTGACAGCAAATAGTTTAGTGTAGACTTTTTTCTATTTTCTTTTTTGTGATCACTTTATATTGAGACACCTTTTTTCATTCTTTTTTACATTATTCTAAAACTTAAGTGCGCGCATTTGATACAATGAAATGAAATGGATTTTTAAGGAAATTTTGTAACTACGGCGGGGACCATGTTGAAGCTGTGTCCACATTGGATTAACAGAAGTCTAGGACTAGAAAACCAGATGCAAATGTAGTAGTAAGAACACGCACGTGCGAGAGACTGTGGTTGTTATTTCAGTTTCATCGTCGAATGTGTGAGGCGAGTAAACTATACTAGGTAAAATGGTTTTTTTAAAAAAAAAAATACCAGAACCAGGTGAAATGTTTAGTCTATATTGTTGACTTCAATCAATTTAACATATTAAAGAATGTAAGACACATTTAGTTTTTCATTTTAACATTTTGTATGAAAGTTTGCGCTTAAATTAATATTTAAATACAAAATGACGTAAGTATATATTTTTAATTAATACTTAAAAATGAGAGAGAAATTTCATTTAATGGAGGAAAAATGAGTAATTAAGCAAAGTAATAACGGTAAAAATAAAAGAGGAAAATAAAACGCTATAAGTTATATGCTTAACACTATTTAAAATAATGTATGTAGAAACACTACAAAGTAATTTTTTTTTGACAAAAAAACTTAGCTCATTTCATTAATAATCAAATTCGTAATACAAGTTGGACTCAAATCAAAAACGTAGAAGCTAGCATAGTCCCTTGAAGCTCAAGCTAACCTATGAGCCATAAAGTTGACTTGCCTCTGAATGAAACTAACCTTGAAGTTTCTTAGATTGATAATATCGAAGTACAGACACGAATAATAGAGCCAAACTTGGTTACCGCGTTACACAATTTCCTCCAACGCCATCAACTACCGCTTTGCTATCAAACTCAATGGTAACTCTTGGGAACTGTAACCACTTAATGACTATTAACAAATCACGTGCCTCTACTTCTTGTGAAGTAGGAACGCCTCTAAAGTAGTGGGTCTGTGCTTTCACAAAGGCGCCAATATCATTACAAATACACATACCGATCCAAAACAACTCTCCTTCACAAAGATCGCAGCATCAATATTACACTTAAACTCATCCTTATCTGGTTTACGCCACACCTCTACGTCTGTGTTCTTGGCGATGCAAGCCTCCGTCCTTCTGCTTTCTTGCACCCTCCCATTCAATGAGAAAGGACATAGCCTTGCTAGTTGAAATATTGACTGGTTTCACAGTGTCCTCCCAAACTTTTTCAATTCGCCTTTTCCAAATACACCACGACATCATAGCAAAAATCTTCCTAGGACATTCCTATAAGGATTGAAGGAGGTCAAAGAAACATGGTTTAAACCTTGTCTGCCAACTCAGCGTGGTGACGAATTGACCCCACAAGCCCTTGGATTCACCTACTACGAGTTTATCCACCGTAAGCTATTGGATTCACCTTTCCAAATAAAACCTAGCTATTTTTTACCCTTATTTTGACTAGTAATTGTCTAAAAAGAGAGAATATTTTTCGGTTATGCTTTATCATCATCTTAGGCTACTATACTACTGCCTATATACACTACACTACTATTTATAATGATAAGGTTTGACGGTAAGAGGAGGAAAAGTTGAACACAAAATTAACAAAAGAGGATACTAATTATGCCTTTAATGTCTGATCTACCAAATTGTTTTGCACATATTAGGATTTATTGCGTGTTTAATAAGCATATTAATTAGAATGTGACTTTTTGCGTTTTCTGACTTGGAATTACTATGATCCTTCCTAGTCCAATAAAGCTGGAAGGTGAGTAGGACATATCACTCTCTTAGACTCATAGTCTCATTGGTGTGTCTTTTCCTCACCAAGTATAGTCAATTTACTACACTAATTAAGCAAGTTAGGCCTAACTCAAGAAAACTTACTCACAGTGACTAATATCAATATTAATACTATAAATAAAGTATAAGGAGAAAATGGTTGGTTTAATTTTGTCAAAGTTGGGGAAGAGTTTTCATACAAGAGGCCAAAGAGAAACACCTAACGAGGTGGGAATAGAAGAGAGGGTTAGTTAACAAAATTCAACGGTTGGATCAGTTTTTTTCTTCTATAAATTAAACCATTTCTTCTTCTTTTAGCTTCCAAACCAAACACCATACTCACTCACTCACTCACTCACCTCAAACAACAAGTGGCCAAACACAAAACAACAAACAAACACAACATGGAAAGTGAAACAAACACAAACACTACCCCAATTTCTCACTCTCCTACTTCTTTTCCCCAACAAGTTGTGAATGTGATGAGTCCTTGTGCTGCTTGCAAGATATTGAGAAGAAGATGTGCAGAGAAATGTGTGTTAGCACCTTATTTCCCTCCCACGGATCCTGCAAAATTTACCATTGCACATAGAGTCTTTGGTGCCAGCAACATCATCAAGTTCTTACAGGTAGGTACCTTCACAATAATTATAGACCAATTAGAATAAGTATTGAAGTCTAAATGTGTTTCCTCTTCTTAGTGTATAGGCAACATTTTTCGAGAATGTTGTCAGAAAGTGTAAAAAAATGTTGCTTTATACAATAGGTAACGGTGGCTTAGTCTGGACAATATTGCCTATACCTTCGAGCAACATTTTTATAGTTTTGGTTACAATTTTTAATTATCATTTTCCTTGTTGATTTCTTAGGAACTTCCAGAATCTCAAAGAGCTGATGCAGTGAGTAGCATGGTTTATGAAGCTGGTGCAAGAATAAGAGACCCTGTGTACGGATGTGCAGGTGCAATTTGTCATTTACAAAAGCAAGTCAATGAGCTACAAGAACAATTAGCTAAAGCACAAGCTGAGCTTATAAACATGCAACTCCAACAAGCAAATCTTGTGGCTCTCATTTGCATGGAAATGACAGAAACTCCACTTGAATCAGAATCACCACAACAGTCACTTGACAATTTCATTTCAAGTCCTACTCATAGCACTGACAATCTCAACTTCTTTGAGGAGAATAATGGCTTAAACTCATTGTGGGAGCCTCTTTGGACATGAAGAATGACAACTAGTATCATTAATATTAATATCTTATAATAAGACATTTCAAAAGTCTTCTGATGAGCTATGACATTCTCCTAAGGAGAAGTTGAAGGAATCAATCAACTAGCTAGAACTAATATAAAGGTAGCTAGTTAGGTAGCTAATTAAAACTTTATCATGTAGCAGGTTAATTCCCTCTCTATGAGGAAGATTTTGGAGAAATAATAATTCTTAATTGGGTTATATTCTTTTTTTGTTACCGTATTATTGGTGCGTAGTATTTATGGGCTTTATCAGAGACTAATCTATGTCGGGTAATCTGACTGGTCACGTTTATACCCCGGCTTTGCCGGTTCGTGTGATTCTCCTCTCTCAACACAATTTTTACCACACTCAAGATTCGAACTCGAAACCTTAAAGTGAGATTCGATTCCAGTTACCACTCGTACCGATCTTATTGATTAATTGGGTTGTCTTTGCAAAAGCTAGGCAAGCTAAATGGGGAAATGAAATACTTTAGTGTGTTTGTGTAGGTTGATATTATTTTTAATCTAATAAAACAGCTTTTTTGGTCACCTAATATATAATCATTCAAAAATTTGATCTCTCATGAATGGGTAATTTCTTTGTCAAAAGGTTGTTTTTGACTTTATGGCTTTGGATTCGTTATAGCTCAACCAGAACACAAAATTTCATTCTAATGGTATCATGTCAATCCAAAAGACAAATCTAGGCAACATCAAGATGGAAGACTGAACAACAACCGCGTATAGTTAGCATAACAACACTTCAATGTAAATTACTACTATAAGTCTATAAGACACACACCAAAGTCGATTACTATATATGGGAGTAATTATATGTGATTTATATAGCTTTTATTCACCCCATGTAAATAGTTATAGAGGGAAAAGTTAATTATATGTAAAAGCTATTTTTTCACATACAGAGTGACAAGCATCGCTTGTAAACTTGTATACATAGGTAGTAGATACTTGAGTTTCTTAATTATTTGGCATCGAATTCGATTTCTGGTTGGTGCATACGAAAAAACATTTGTTAGGAGATATCAATCCTTTAAATAGATCTCCGATACTTCAATCCTCTGTTTTTTATTCTGAAAAAATTATCAATATATTATCATAAAGACCAAGAATGTTGATGTGTTACTGATTAGAGCATTTTTTGAAAGAAACAATGAAGTTGAGTGAGTGAGCATAATAAAAAATCTACTAATAATCAGCACACGTACACTACCTGTGTGGAACCAGTAGCTTTGTGGTTATGATGGCAGGTGTCTCCCTTAAACGCGTTTTGGGGGGAATACAATTCCGATCACGTGCTTCCCACGTGAGCCTGTCCTACAATGTCTTTTGTCGGCACTCAACATGTCATTATATTTTGTGTGTGTGAAGAGAAAAACACAATTGTTTTTTATTGACTACTCAAAGTGTAGCTTCTTCGCGCAGGGTAATCAACGGCTCCAAAGATACACAATTTACAATATGACTTAGGTGCTATTAATCCATACAGAGGTACTATTAAGTTCAGCACCTTTTCAACAAAAAAAGAGTCAAAATCTAACAACAACATGACTAACATGTTGCATTTTGATTATATATAACAGTAAGCATCCATGATTCATTCACTTGCCAGAAACTACGATGAATGCTTTATATTACAAAAAACAATTTCGAAATTCTAATATGATATTTCTATTTAATAAAAAGTTTCATTTTAAAATAGTGCTAGCTAGCAAACAAGACTTATTATTGAGTTGAAATATAATAATGATAAGAAAGAAGTTCATCATAAAATAATATAAGTGCCAAACACAAAAAATTGAACTTATTGTAGCGCATTATGGTTCAATTTGAGTCAAAACTTAAAAGTTATATATTTATGGCGCGCTTTGCCAATTTATTCTCTCATGTTATGACAAGAACATTAGAATAATAATAATAGGAGAAAATGTAGACCAAGTAACTTGAAGTAAGCAACCATATATACTCTGTCGATCTGGTGGGTTCAGATTGATTAATCCATCCACACACACCATTAACTAGTGGCATTAGGTTGAGCTTTGTAAATTAAACAAGTCCAATGAAGTTTGCTACTAGACAATAAAAATTGCGATATTTCGTTTACACTTTACACTCGAATCACGATCAATCCACTAAATATCAAAATCGACCGCAGGACAATAATAACATATGTGTTCTGTCTCTAAATGATATTCATACATAGGATAGGAGGGTAAGGTTACTTTGTGGTTGGTCTGAAAACTAATAATTATTTAAGTGCTAGTTAATTAAAAGAAGACTTCAGATTTTTTAGAAAAAAAGGAAACTAGTCAAGAGTCAAGACGATGCAGCAGCATTACATATTGAATGTACATCAGACACAATTCTTTTTAACTTGTAACTTTTTTGTACCTTAACTTTTAAGCACAAATGTGTACATGAACCACACACACACCTTTAATTTCTGTTGGCTCTTGCTTGCGGTCAGCATTTCTCACCCACACTATCCAGATTATTAGCCTTTAGTTATGTGGAGTAGTATCTGCTCTACACACTTTTTTGCATGAATTAATGAATTATTAATGCGCAGTCTTCCAAAATATCCACTTTCACATAAGCATCAGATTATTGTACTGTCTATATCTACATATTATCTCGACCCCATTCATTCTCTTTCACTCTATCTTCCAATATACTCTCATTATATATTATGATAATAAATCCCAAACCCGAAACCCATCACTTCGTTTGAATGAAGGTAAAATAGACATGTACTGTATTAATTTCTCAAAAAGAGGTGGAAAGAAATCGTCATCATGCACATGACATGATGAGGCCCACCTTTAAAAGGGATTTAGCACGGTCAATGAGAAAACACTAACTTGTTTTAATTGTTATGTAGTATTACGGTAGTATATTGCATTTTTATTTTTCTTTGATAAACCAATGTATCCTCCATTGCGAGACTAATCATTCGAGGTATTGGAGATGTATTTAAGGGGTTAACCTCTCCCAACAAATGTTTTTCCATGCGTACCGATCAGAGATCAAACTCTGGACCCAAGTATCTATCACTTGTACCACATCATGTTTGGTTTTTAGTAAATTACCTTTGTCAACGATATTGGCTCATAACCATGAGAGAAAACAAACACTCCTCTGTTAATTACACAAAGGGTTTTAACTTACTACATTGATTGAAAATAGGTCCACGAGGGCAATGCCAATAAATGGCTGTATCAAGCGTCTTGAATGTGATTTAGGGAGCAAGTGCTTACCATCACCCGCTAGTCAAATACAGTAGTCTCATCTGCTATCCTCTAGCAGATGGAACGCGCCAAACAACACCTAACTATGGGTATTCGAACTATTGATGGTACACGTGCATTAACTAATATTGGGTGGAAAACCTTAACTTCTTAATTTTTTAACACCCATTATACGTGGCCCTCATCCTTAACGAACAGTAAAAATTATATAGTTTTTCGTGAATGTTAATTATTTTACAATACATAAGAATTGTATATAAGCAGTGCACCTTTCAATTCCCGTAAAGCTTTACTTAAAAGAAAACACATAGTCCTGTTTTGCATCGCTTTAGTTGAAAGCGACACATCACCTTTAGCAACGCTTTGTTTGAAAACGCTTCTAAAAACAAAAACACAGACCACTTTTTGTAGCGCTACATACGGTCCCTTTAGTAGTGCTTTGTTGGAAGTGCTGCCTATTGGGTTCAAAAGAAAATATACTCCTTCACTCTCACTCCCCTTTAGCTACGCCCCTCACTTAGGCGCGACTTCTCTCAATCTCTCCTTCAACAGCAATATCACCATTCACCAGGTGCTCCTTTCTTCTCTGTAATACGTAGGCTAGGGCTCCTTGCAATTCTCTATTTTTATGTTCCCTGTTTTAACTACTTTGTTTGATTTCTTTGATGAGAGTCATGAAGAGAGATGCACACCACCTGTTTGATAAAAAAATGGCATTTAATTTGGTGTTCGTCAGATACCTATTGGATTGTTGATACCCACATGGAATTTTCTATATAGTGGAAGTTGGAATTTTGAATGAGTCAGTTGAGTTGGGTAACTTGCAATTTCATGAATCAACCACCTTCTGCTCCACTTTTTCCCTTGCTTCTGAGAGAGATAAATATGCACCAAGCATTTACATAGCTTGAGGATTACTCATACATGATTTGCTTATGAAAATTTTGATTGCTCTTGTAAAACTATTAGGTTGTTTTGGATAGAGTAAATTGATGTAGCAGTACAGGATATAGTAGAGTAGATTAATTTTTGTTCCTTGAATTTGAATACCAATTATTGTTTATTTGTCTATGACTTGTTGTCTTGCCTCTATGATTGTATCTAGTTCTAAAGGCCTAGACGATAGCATAGCTTAATAATTGAACTTTATAGTGAGCTTTAATGTCTTTTGCTGTGATTTTTTTTATAACTTCGCTGGATGGTTCGACAAGTATTTCATTGTTAGTAACTTGTGTGTTTCTGACAGCTTTTTGAGATTGAGTACAGGAAGATTTGGCACCTGATCTGGACCTGCTCTTTTTCGACGACCACCATCACGTTGCTGGCTTCCACTTCTTTTTCACGCTGTTCTGGACTGGCTCTTCTTCTTAGACAACCAGCCTCACGGTGCTGGCTCATACTTCTTCTTTAGGTTGGTTTCATTGTTCCCCCTATTTGGTGCTTGTTTCCTTGTCGCAATTTTTTGCTATAAATTGCATTTGGGAAAATTGTTGTTAGATACTGATGCACATGATAGGAAAATAAAACATAAACAAGTACGTATGTAAATGGATATTGTGATCATAGTGCATATCTTCAACACAAATAACCTCTTCTCTATAGTGAAGCTAATTATTCTATATTTTAGGAAAATATGGATCGAAACTAATTTCAATACACATTAAAACTGCTTCTATTTGATATATGGACTTAATGTTTTCCCCAAATCAACTTAATAGTGATTATTGAATGTTATCTTTTTTTTGATAAAATTTTGAGTGTTCGTATTTTAACTTTAGTCACGGCATCATGATATAAGGTGAATGGACTGAACTTATAACTTTTATTAATGATTCTGTGATATATATGTTTGTTTTAATCATTTTTGGTTTAATTCTTTTTATTATGCTTCGATTCTTAATCTTTTTTAGTTTTAAAAATTATAACTTCATTTTATAAGTGTGTATATAATGATGCATCCAAAACACTTTAATTTTGTACAAGCGTTTTTCCAATGCACGTATGTAAACACAAATAGCATATTAAATTTAAGGCTCTCATATAGTAAGTGCTTATGGCACAAACACTTAAATAAGTTGTTTATGCAAACAAGGCTCTTGTCTTATTTCTCGTTTTTATTTCGATGTTTAAAACCCCATTTTCCTGTCCACATTTAATTGCGCAGCTGTATCCTATGGATGATTCTGATGCCAAATCTGCTGAAAATAAGCAAACTGAACAAGGTATATTTATATGTCTGCTTATTTTGTGTATAACTTGTTGCATTAGATCGTATACTCTTCTCTGCATTTCTGGTTGTTACTAACTTCTTTGCTATGTTTCTTGTTTACTTTCAGTATGTAATTTCTTCAGAAAACCAGTCAATAAGAAGAATATAAGGAAACGTACTACTGATAATGAAGATGATGAAGAAGACTCAAACAATGAAAGCTCTTTGATTCATATTCAGAAGAAGACCCTGAAGACTGACAACAAGTTGTTCTTTTCCAGTGGCTCTTCAAAAATCTCTGCATCTGCTGAACCAAGTGAAGAATCTGTGAAACCAGTCTTTCATTTTGAGTCTTCAAAAGAAATTCAAGTCCAGCACGATAGCAAAGCAACAGCAACTCTAGAGACTGAGACTGACTTTTCAAAAGATGCTCGTGCCATTCGTGAAAGAGCTCTTAAGCAAGCATCAGAGAGTCTCAAAGGGAAAAAACCCAGTTCACAGGATGAAAAATTATACAAGGGGATCAACAGTTACAAAGATCATAAGGCTGGATTTCGTAGAGAGCATACAATTGCCAGTGAAAAAGCTGGTGGTGCACATGGTCCTCTCAGGGCTTCAGCTCACATAAGAGTTTCAGCAAGATTTGATTATCAGCCTGACATATGTAAGGATTATAAGGAAACCGGTTATTGTGGGTATGGGGATTCGTGTAAGTTCATGCATGATCGCGGGGATTACAAATCTGGGTGGCAGATGGAAAAGGAATGGGATGAAGCTGAGAAAGCAAGGAAGATGAGATTAGCTGCAGGTGAGGATGCCAAAGAGGAGGGTGATAATTTACCCGATGAAGATGATGATGATTCATTACCATTTGCATGTTTCATTTGTAGAAACCCATTTGTGGATCCTGTTGTAACCAAGTGCAAGCACTACTTCTGCGAGCATTGTGCATTGAAGCATCATGCTAAGAATAAGAAGTGTTTTGTCTGCAACCAGCCCACGCTTGGTATTTTTAACGTTGCTCATGAGATACGAAAAAAGATGGCTGAGGATAAATAATGTCACTCAATACAATCATCCATGGATATCTCTGCGTAGTTTAAATAATATTGTTTTATTTTCCCATTTTAATTCTGTATGGAGCAGTGATGCTATCTAATGAGTTGTTAATATGCACAGGTTTGCACAGTGGTGTTGAGTTTTATCATTTTGTTGTATTTCGAACTTGTTTGGAACCATGATAACACACATTAGACGCATGTTGCTCTTGTCAAATGCGGTTCTATTCATCTGTAAATTTGCTTGGGTTAAAAGATGAGAAATCAGTTCTCCTCGCTAAAATTGATTCTCGCTCAAGTTTAGAAGCAGAGTATAGGCCCCTTGCTAGCTTATCCTGTGAAATACAATGGCTAGAATACCTCTTTGCTGATTTAGGTGTCCAAATCCCTAAACCAATATCTATTTATTGTGACAATAAATCTGTCATTTACCTAGCACACAACCCATCATTCACGAATGCACTAAACACATTAAGACAAACTGTCATGTGTTGTTCGTTAACGCATCCAAAACAGCCTTCTACACAACTTGCTGATATATTTACCAAAACTCTCACACCTACCATCTACTCAGGTTTCATCTCCAAGCTTGGTTTTCGAGACATCCTATGTCTAGCTTGTGAGGGGATCTTACCTAAGGCTAGTTCCACCACTGCAGAGATTGCACCTACTACTGTTACTAAGCCACTACAGATAAGTTTGTTACATGTGTAATCTTATTTTCTGTTTGTATTTACAGTTAGACCTAGTTAGTTGTTGGGATTAGTTAGATGGGGAGCTAGTCATTTTGAAACTTTTTGATAGATGTATTTCGGCCAGTTCAAATATGGGGGTGTCTTAAATGAAGTGTACGGTGTCTTGGATAACATCTATTTAAAATCCTAGATTTTAAAAATAAGGCCATGCTTTTCCCACATTCCTCCCTACTCACCCCACACCCCCTAACTCCAAATATTCCAAAACTATCCTAATGAGAGGAGGTGTTTACGTGCGATTCGGTTGAGGTCAACCGAATTGGAAACACCCCAAAATATGATTTTTTTTTTTTGCGTGTTCGGTTGAGCATAACTGAATCCATTCAGTTGAGGTCAACCGAACTGAGCGCGATTACAGAAAAAAAACAAGTCAAATATAGCAACTAAATGAGATTAGAAGGGTAATGTTGAGAAGCTGATGTTTGTCAATGTTGAGAAGGTGATTAGAAGGGTAATGATGTAGAAATGGTGGATAGGGAGAGGAGTGGAAGAGATGAAGGAGATGGTTGGAATGTTTTTGAGTGGTAAGGTTATTTTGGTATTTTCATAGGGTAAAGGGGGTGTGGTGTGAGTAGGGAGGGATGTGGGATAAGCCATGACCTAAAAATAAGCTCCTCAGGCTGCCAAAAAACTACTTTTGGGCTTCCAAGGAAATTCTGTCAACTTTTTGGGCTAAATATTGTGTTCAGACTTTAAAGGCCATGAGTTAAAATATGGATCTTTCTTAGAGACAAATAATATTAAAAAGATTTAAGAGGTAAAATATTAATATTATAAATATGTTATATATATATATATATATATATGCATATTAGGATCGATAATTGAAAAAGTATATATAATTGACTTAAGATATAATATTTATATTTAAAAGTAAACAAACGAATTTGAAAGTATAATTTCACTATGAATAATTATTATGTACTCATATTTTTGTAATAGATATATATATATATATATATATATATATATATTCCCAGGTATTTTCCAAGTAAATATCCAACAATAGATCTCATTAATACATATCCATATCAACCCATATTGAAACGTATATAGAAAATATTAGAAACAAATAATTAAATTTTTGTTATATGATTTGCCTACAATTTAGACTTACTTAGCTAATTTTCAATTCATTTCCAAAATCAAAATCGAAACACCAATAGAAAATTTCAATCATAGGACTTTGTCTAACCTTGATCCAACATTTCTGTTCGGAAGATCACAACAAACAGACATTCTACAAAGGTGACATATACATGGCCAGCATTACCAATCTCCCTAATATTCTACATAACCAACACGTGTTTCCCAAAATCCCATGTCTCTGTCTCTTTATAAACTCCCATTGTTCCTCTCACCACTCACTCAAACTATAGTGATCAGTAACATAACAAAGAAAAAACAATGGGAGACAAAACAACCTTTTTGATCACTTTTCTTGTTCTTTGTCATGTCGTGGTAGGATTATGGGAGGAAGAGAGATCAGAAGTGGGACCACAAAGGCAAAACAAAATGTTCATGTTACAAAACTCAAAGCGTGTGGCAAAGACAGGGGCAGGAGAAATGAGAGTGTTGGAGAGTCATGGTGGTAGAATTTCTGAGAGGAGATTGCATATTGGTTTCATTAATATGGAACCAAACTCTCTCTTTGTTCCTCAATATCTTGATTCTGCACTCATTGTATTTGTGCGTTCAGGGAAAGCAAAAATGGGATTTATATGTAAAGATGAGTTGGAAGAAGTAGAATTGAAGAAAGGTGATATTTATCAAATTCCAGCTGGTTCTGCATTTTATTTGGAGAATATAGCAGATGGTCAAAAGCTTCAGGTTATTTGTAGCATTGATCCCTCTGAGAGTTTGGGACTAGGCATTTTCCAGGTACACATATGTGACTAATTAATGCATAACTTTGTGGTTATTAATAATTTTGATTAATCTTGCTAATGCATATAGATGTATATATGTTTTTGTAGTCCTTTTATATTGGAGGAGGAGCTCCAGTTTCAGTACTATCCGGATTCGAGCCCGAAATCCTTCAAACTGCTTTTAATGTAAGTTCGTGTTTTCTTAAATATGTGACATATATTTGACATTTATGTGCATTAATATAATTCATCGTATCACAGACATCGACAGCTGAGTTGGCGAAATTCTTTACGAGGCAACATGAGGGTCCTATTGTGCATGTGGGTCATTCACATGCAACTGCCTCAAGCATATGGACAAAATTCCTTCAATTGAAGAAGGAAGACAAATTGAACCACATGAAGAAAATGGTGCAAGACCAACAAGAAGAAGAAGGAGAAGGAGACTCTGATGAAGAAGAAGAGCAACAAACAAATTGGTCTTGGAGGAAGATGTTATTTGGAGATGATGAGAAGAACAAAAAGGACAAAGTTACTCATAAATCAGCTCATGACTCTTGCAACCTCTATGATAGAAAACCAGATTTCAAAAACAATTATGGTTGGAGTGTTGCTGTAGATGGTTCTGATTATCATCCACTCAAAAGTTCTGGTGTTGGCATTTATCATGTTAATCTCAAAGCGGTAAGCAATAAACAAATGGTTCAATATATAGTTCTTGAATGCACAATTACAAATACAAAAGTTTTGATATACTTTTAGAATCATTAATTGCAATTCAATTTATGGCAGGGATCAATGATGACACCCCATGTGAATCCAAGGGCAACAGAATATGGCATAGTACTAAGAGGTTCTGGAAGAATCCAGATAGTGTTTCCAAATGGAACCAATGCAATGGACACTCAAATCAAAGAAGGGGATGTGTTCTTTATACCAAGATACTTTGCATTCTGTCAAATTGCATCAAGGAATGGACCATTAGATTTCTTTGGTTTCACAACATCATCAAAGAAGAACAATCCACAGTTTTTGGTGGGTGCTACATCACTTATGAAGACAATGATGGGACCTGAACTTGCAACTGCTTTTGGGGTGAGTGAGGAGATGTTGCACCATGTTCTTAATGCACAACATGAAGCTGTTATATTACCTACTCCTTGGGCTGAAACACGACAACATAAGAAGAAATTGGATTTGGAATCACTTCCAAAGCTTGTTACCAATGACATGATTATGGGCTTTTGATTAGAGGAATACTATTTGGTTAATCCTAATTAGAATAAGGTGAGGCATTGAGATTTGAGACTAGTTGGCTGAAAGTTTTGTTTTTTATTTTTTAAATCTTTTCTTTATTTGTTTGGTGTTCTTGTTCATTATTCTTTTTGTTGAGATCATAATCACATTGTTCCAAGGAATAGTGAATAAAGACAAAGGCTTTCATTCAATTCTTTTAATGCATATTTATACTTTGCGGTTATTTTTTGTATATCTATATCTATTAAGTCAAATAAAATAAGAATATGTTACAAATAAACAATCATGATTTTTTAATAAAAAAATTACATATGAATATGATGTTAAAATAATAAAGTTGACATATAGTAAGGGTTTGTTTGGATAAACAGCTTAATTAACAGCTTATGGCATAAACGCTTATTGTATAAGTGCTTATGCATAAGCTGCTTATATAATAAACAATAAAATAATGTTAAAACTATTTTCCTATAAGCCATAAGCTGTTTTCATAAACTATCTCGAGGAGTTTATGAAAATTAGCTGAAAATAGTTTATGAACAAGTCATAAGCTGTTTCCATAAGCTCTTCCAAACAATTTCATAAGTGCTTATAACAGTAGATAAGCCCAAATAAGCCGATCTAAACGGGTCCTAAAACTCTCCTCAAAATGTGTATGATTTGACTTAGAGAAAACAAAGTTATTTTGGACGTATTTGAAGTTGGACAAAAGAGACAAAAAAAACAGCTTCTTCATTTTTAAATTTTTTTTATCACTTTTGGGGCTTTCTTTTTTCCATTTTGTACTAAGATTTATTTTGCCTATTTCAATAGGTACTATGTAGTGTATACTCTTTTTATACATTGTATAATATATAATTGGATTCAATTTATATACATTGTCATTGTTAACAAAAAAATATATATACAATCAACAAATCACAATTTAAAACATCATTAAATATGATTTAGTCTATTCTCAACTGCATGAAAAGTCATCTAAGTAGTGATTTGTGATTGATTGTCAGTGAAAAAACCTTTTACACCGATTGTGCATAATAATTAAACTCTATTTAGTCTCGGGGATTATTAATATTCTTGATAGTCTCTGACGTTTTCAAACGTTATTCAGTTTGAGCATTGCAATTTCTTACAAGGGATTTTTGCAAGAAAGAGAAGAATCCATAAAAATAATAAATTTGACCAATCAACAACCGGCTAACAATACACGGGAGAGTAGAGTGGGTAGTTATTATATTTGAGTGTTACATGCTGCCAGCATTATTCTCTTTCTTGCAAAAATCTGTCGTAAAATGTCCCAGTGGTGTAGCTCATGTGGTTGGAGCTAGGGACAGCTTTCGTCTGCTCCCGGGTTCGAACCCAGTATGCGACATTCCCATTTCCCCTATATGTGGCCATTGTGCCAGCCTTTGATGAATTTTATATTGCATCCTGCAGCCATATTTAATGGTTCATGAGTTAGGAATTTGATTTGCCCATTCACAATATATGCATCCTTTTTTTGTATTCATGGAAAACCAAATTGGTTTTTATGTATTCATAGGGACGAAATTGGATGGTCCTAGGTTGTAAAAATAGAATGATCTTAATTGATATATTTTTGGCTTAAATATGTTTTTAGTCCCTGCAAATATAGGCTCTTTTGATTTTAGTCCCTGCAAAAAAAAAAATTAAAAAAGATCCTTGCAAATATTTTTTTGTTTCGTATTAGTCCCTCTGTTAAGTCTCCGTTAGTTTTTGCTGAGTTGTCTAACATAAATGCCATTTGGATTTGCCAGATCATTATTTTTAATTTTCTTTTATTTTAAAAAATGATGACATGGATAACATTATAAATCCCCAAATTAATTAAGGTTTGTTCATCATCTCCTTCATCTCATCTCCAGAAAACCAAACCATCCAAATTCCATCTAAATTAATTAGTTTGTCTAATTTGTGATTTCATTTCTTTCACCCTCATCACCGTCTCTATCGAACTATCTACCCTTTCATCTCCTCACTCTCAAAGTCTTATACCCTTTCATCTCCTTCTTACCCAGACACATCATATTGCTTGTCCTCTTCTTCCTCATTACTTGCCTTCCATTTCATCTTTTGCTTGATTCTTTTTTGCTATTACCACCATCGATGGATGAGGGAAGACAAGTGATTCCTCTGTTCTCCCGCCGGTCTCTCTCTCTCTAGCCATGGTTCTCTCCCTTTCTCTGCGAATGGCTTCACTCTTCTCGTCGGTCTTTCTCTCTCTTTCTCTCGCCACCGCTCTCTCTCTCTCTCTCTCGCCAAGATTTCAGATCTGGTTTTTAGGGTTCCATTTGGAACTCGTATAACTGATAAAGTAACAGATATGGTTGTGGTGTTTTTAGGGTTCCATGGTAGGTGAACGGCAAGAAAAAACGAAGGGGAAAGAGAACAGGTTGAAGGTGGAGGCCATGGCTGGATGTTCTCAATTTACAGAGCTTCCTCTTTTCTTCTATGCTCTGTTTTGTAATTTTTTTTATTGGAAAATGAAATTGTTATTTCTTTCCCCAATTTGATTGTGTTCTGTGATTTTTTCCTGATGGTAAATGATTGAAGTTTGAAGATGAACAATATAGGGAATAATGGTGAAGATGAAGATAGAGTGAAGAACCCTAATTTTTAATTTCAAGAATTTATCTAAGTCAACATTTAAAATTAAAAAAATGACTTAACAAATCCAAATTTGACAGAAGGTTGCCACATCAGTTTTTTTGTAACAGAAAAGTTAACGGAAGGACCTATTTAAAAAAGTTTGATTTTACGAGGATCTTTTTTAAAAAAAAAAAAATTGCAGGGACTAAAATCAAAATTGCCTATATTTGGAGGGACTAAAAACATGTTTAATCCTATATTTTTTGATAATATATGTAGTGGAGAAAACAAGGGCAGACATAGCAAAGCATAGTATATCCGTCACGCGGAAGGCACGTGGCTACAAGATCTGCAGAAGAGTAAATATTTCGGTGGTGGCGGAAGCAGAAGAAGGAAGGAAGGAAGCGATCATAGATCAGAGACCATGAAAACTCACAGTAACAGTCACACCGCATTCGCTATTCCATCTTCTCCTCATCTTCTCTTAACAATAACATTAACATCTCTCATTCTTCTCACCTTCTTAACTCCCTCCCAATCCGAAGTCATCACTTTAACCTCCGATACTTTCTCCGATAAGGTTCTTCCCTCAACTCTACTTTTTCATTTTACTTTTAATTTCATTAATCACATCCAACCTAATTCCACTTTTCTGCCTCTATAGATTTAGCAGATTTAGGGATACAATACAATTTGTTATTTTGAGGGTTTATTCAAATATATATCAAAAGGTCTCAATTTTTTAATACACCATTTTTTTTTGTGTCCAGATAAAGGAGAAAGACACTGCGTGGTTTGTGAAATTCTGTGTTCCTTGGTGCAAACATTGGTGATTAATTATTTCATACACTCTGCAATACTTTAAAGTTTAAACTTTATATATATGCTGAACTGAACCTCACGTTTGATTTATTTGGCTTGTTTGTTACGAATTAAAAAATAAGTGATTTTGTTATTAAAAAACATATTTTTATGATAAACTACTCAAAACAGTTTCTCATGTGAAGCAGTTTTTAGATTATTTTCAGCTTTTCATTTTTTTAAGAATCCGTAACAAACAGACAACGTGTCGTCATAAGTGATTATTTTTTAAAAAAAAGCCGTAACAAACATGTTATTGCGGAAAATAACTGTTTGCTAACTTGTAAAATAATACTTATGGATGCAGTAAGAACCTGGGTTCATTGTGGGATGATTTGGGGAAGGCAATGGAAAATGAAGATGAAATTGAGATTGGAGAAGTTGACTGTGGATCTGAAAAACCAGTTTGTACTAAAGTTGATATTCATTCATATCCTACCTTCAAAGTTTTCTATGATGGAGAAGAAGTTGCTAGATATCAAGGTAATTATGATTGTCCCTTATGTAAAAACATGGTTTAGTAGTAGTTCATGATAAAAGATCAGTAGTGGTGATTAGTAATATTATAGGGTTAGTGATATAGTTCTTGCATAGACACTAGATTAAGTAATTTAGTTGTTCATGCTCAAAGATTAGGGTTGCTGGATCACTAGCTCATCTTGAGAATTGAGAGATTAGGGTTGGTGGGAGGGATAGTTGTTCATGCTCAGAGATTAAGGTTGGTGGATTAGTAGTTCATGCATAGAAATTGGGGTTAGCTCAATTGTAGTTAATGCATAAAGATTACTAGATTAGGGAAAGTGGATTAGCGGATTAGTAGTTCATGCATAGAGATTAGTAGTTAGAGATTAGGATTGGTGGATTAGTAGTCCATTCTTAGAGAACTCTAGTAGTGGATTAGAGATTACCATGATTAACTAGTATTAGTAGATTAGAGATTAGGTTCATGATTAATAGTTCATAATTAGGATTAGGGATTAAGTAAACCATGAACTACTAGTTAGTGGATTAGTAATCCTAATCTTCAACTAACCACTAACCCTAATACTTGAACTACTAAATCACTAAGCATGAACTACATAACCCTTAGTGAATTAGTAGTTCATGCATATACTAATCTCTAACAAACTACCAATCTTTATCTCTAATTACCTTGTTTTTACATATTCAAGCTTCTCTAATTACCTTGTTTTTACATACTCAAGCATCAACTTAATTCACATATTCAACCTAACCTTTCACTTTGAATGCCCGTGACCAATTATGACTTGTTGTTGGACAAAATTTTCAGAAGTGAAGTACCTATATCCCACAAAACACCAGTCTTTTTTTTTTTTTTTACAGTTTTCTTCTGTTTTTCTTTGAAAAAGATGTTAACAATACATCTCAAATGTTGTGTATTGTCTTGTGTATAACTCGGCCTCGGATTGGGATAGAGCCTGTTTGCTTACTAATTTTGCTAACAGTTTATTGTATTCATTTCATTCAAAATCGAAAACACGAAAAACTAAATCTGTTTGGTTGTCTGTTCTAATATGATTGCAACAAAAGCACTTAGAGTCTATTTGGTTTGTGATTTCTTTTTTATATTCTGTTTTCATTTCAAAAAATACATAAATGTTATTTTCTTTTCTGTTTTCAAAGATTAACTTGAGAAAAATTGAACACGATAAAAAGTAGTTTTCATTATTTTCAATACAAATCTTTGAAAACAGAAAACAGAACGAAAACAAGGTGATATTTTTGTAATTAAAGGTTAAAATAGGAAATGAAAAAGAAAACATTTTCATAAAGCAAACAGACCCTTATAATTTTCCTCTATCCATTTTTTAGCAGGAAATCGAAAATACGCTGTAGTTTATTTTTTGTTCACTTGTTTTCATGAATTTTCTACTCTTATCACTTCAAACCACCACTAAAACTAGCACCTTTGACAGTGCCACTATCGATGCCCTACAATTAACTCCACCCTAACCATCATTGCCACCACTATTTCTGCCACTGAAATATTCTTAAGCTTTCAAAATGTATTCTTAAACCATAACTTTGATATTTATATTTTGTAAAGTAATTTTGAAAGACAAGAAACAAGAATAGAATCACACATGTCCTAAAACTTCTTTTGGAATTGTAGTCTGTCAAGTTTGGAAAACCAAACAAAAGTACTCAGACTCATTTCATCTACACAAATATGGTCCTTGTTTGCAAATCATTAATGTTGAAATTAAAACAAAACTCAGCTGATTATGTGTGTGTTTGGTTTCACAGTGGATGGTATGAAAACGGATTTTGCCTCATGTCAATCGTGAATTTCATGTAAATACCAGTACTTTGTTATTGTCACGCACAATTGATTTTGCCTCCAAAGCTCGGTTTGACTAGAAGTGATAAAAAATACTTTTTATGTTAGGTTGAAAAATTTACACAATTTTACGTCAAAGTCGTCTTCGGAGTAAAAACATCCAAGTATATATTAATTGACTTCAAACTCACTTGTAACAAAATCAATTCTATTTGAAATCTTATTTATCAGACACTCACCTAAACATACATTACCTTAGCACCTGTCACGTGTGTTAAATAGTAATATTGGTCAGATGAGTTGGCTACTTATCAGAGATTTGTGGTCTATTTAATTATATGCCTCTTGGAGTCTAGGGTGATTACACAGTATGATTCACAGCTTTTTATAGTGTCTGGTTCCTTCAGATTCAGCCCTAAATTCCATAGATACACAGTTTAATTTTTTGTTTGATTAGAGATGTTTCGTTGTGCCTATCACCTCCCAAACCCTCTAAACCGCCCCCCCTCCCCTTCCAATACATTTTTTGAGTTGCTTCAAATTAGGAGAATTGGGTTTCATGACGAAAAATAAACTCATCATTGAAGTTGATGGTATATCCTTCCATTCATTTGTCTTTCATCCTTCTTTTGTTTTCAAGCCGTCCCCTCCCCCCAAACTCCCAAACTAGCCTTGAAAGAAACAAAGAATATTCTTTTTTTTAGAGTATAGACTAATTTATGCTTGTGTTTTATATGATTTATTATCTAGAGGTGTAGTAACTACTCCCCCTTCCCCTTCCCCTTCCCCACCCAAAGCTAGAAAGTGGCAGATCATAAACCTAATCTTATTTTTACATGTGCAAATGTTCAGGTACAAGAGATGTTGAATCATTAAAAACCTTTGTTTTGGATGAAGCTGAAAAGGCAGCTGCAAAGACACAACTTGACAGTGATAAAGAATTATAGCAACTTTCAAGGTACACTACCAAGACACTCATTTCCTGTGAGTGTAAAATCTCAGTTTTTCTTTTATAGGCAAATGTTAGTGGTTAATAATTAGGAAGGGAGAAATATTAGTTTCCAGTGTTTGAACTTTGCACCTCCTGCTTACACTCCTTTGATCTCTTAGCTCACCACCGACTAAACTACCTATTTGGAATAATGTAGAGTCTCAGATGATCGTGTTGTCGGTTCGTGTTTGGCTGTGTTGCTTTTTGTTTCACCTTTGATATTTATTATGGGAGAGTCACAATTTAGGATATTTTAATTCTTGTGAACAAATTATCAACTTACGATGAATTACCTGAAAAAAAATGGTTGGTCGAATCGGTAAAAAACTAACTACTTTTCACTCTTTTGGTTAATCGTCTCAAACTTGAAATATATTTACCACCATATTCAAAATTTCTAATTTTCCCTGTTACTTCTCATCCATGAAATAACTTTATTTTTATATGTTGTGCCAATTGATTGATTAAAGTTACTCTCGTGCAGTCACTACCTGGATTACAACAAGCTATTATTGCAGTCGGTGCTGCTCATATCAGATTAGTGAGGATCTGTTCTGCTAAGCTCTGATCAACATTTGTTTGTTTTACCATACAGTTGTGAATTTAGAACTAATTTTGTACACTATTGATTTTTTTTCCTATTATACTCTTCAAAATTGACAGCAGCTTGTTCACACTAAGTTGTCAATTAATTAAGTAGGAAGCATGCCTGAGGATTTGTTATCATTCTGTTTCGATTGCTCCAAACTTTGTATATTGTGAGATGAGGATCCACATAGAAATTATGTTATATCATTAAAATTTAAATACGTTTTTCGTCCCTACAAATATAATTGTTTTTCAAATAAGTCCTTGCAAAAAAATTTTAATAAATCCCTGCAAAATAACTTTTTTCTAAATATACTATTCTGTTAGTGAGGTGTCACAAAATTGCTGATGTGGTTAAAGGAAATATTACTTGGCACTGCCACCTATTTTTCATGATTCTTATTTATTTTAAAATTTCTTATGTGGAGAGACGAGGGGGGTAATTCCCAAATCTAATTATTCAGGTTCTTCATAAAATTCTTCACGCATTTGCTGTTGTGTGTGTTAGTAGTATTAGTTTATCTCGGAGGAAAATGAATGATGTTCAGGAGGTTGTTGATAATTTGTGAATAGGAACGAAATATATCACTGTTGGAAATCGCACTCAAGTGTTGTAGGATGTAGCTGCAATCCAACTTTTCCCTTCACCAAGGCTGTTGATGCAGCCAATGGGATATTTGAGTCAATGATTTGGGAAATTTTCCAATGAGAAGGAAGATGAAGAACCCCAATTAAATTTGGGATTTATCCCATAGCAATTTTGAAATAAAGAAGAATCATGAAAAGTAGGTGGCAGTAATATTTCTGTCAGCCACATCAGCATTTTTGTAACATCTCACAAACAGAAGGGTATATTTAAAAAAAAGTTATTTTGCAGGGACTTATTTGAAAAACAGATATATTTGCAAGGACGAAAAATATATTTAAACCTATCATTAATCGATAGGTAAATACTCATAAAGCGAGATTTTTGAGCAATGCCAGTAACAATTTCGAACACACTATTTCCATGTCAATCTATTATTGGGTGAAATTTACATTTCACAAAGCGAGATTTTTGAGCAATGCCAGTAACAATTTCGAACACACTATTTCCATGTCAATCTATTATTGGGTGAAATTTACATTTCACAAAGCAAGATTTTTGAGCAATGCTAGTGACAATTTTGAACACAATTTTTCCATGTCAATCTATTATTGGGTGAAGTTTACGTGAGTTTCATTAAATCATGAGAATATCATTGCTAAAGTAATGGGATACATATGAATTCAACCAATACTAAAAGGTGTATTGATGAAACTGTGTTGAATGGTGTCTTTGCATTTCTTGTCATATCTTCCTTGTAGTTCCCTTCTTTATGATTCTAATATGCTTTTTAATACCTGCCTACCCCATTCCAAACTCTTCCTCCAGAAAGCTGCTATCATAGATGAACGAGAGGAGAGGTGGTCGTGTGGCAACTTAGACCTATAAGTTGTTGTTCCTTTCTTTATAAAGTGATTGCCAAAATCTTTGTGTCTAGACTTAAACCCTTCTTGTCTTCGATGGTTACCCCCTCAACAAAGTGCCTTTGTTGGGGGAGAATGATTGCCCATGAAGCTTTTCACTTTTTAAAAAAGAAACAAGGCAAGAGGGGGCAAGGGGATGATAGCCTTGAAACTAGATATGAACAAAGCCTATGATAGAATTAATTGGGATTTTCTTCAAAGTGTCCTCCTAGCCTATAGCTTCTCAACATTGGATCAAGTTTGTCATGACTCTTGTTACCACAGTTTCCTATTCTTATAAAGTAAATGATTTTTCTTTTTTTTGTTAGATAAGCAGTAAATGGTTTTTCTAGAAGGAAAGTTTACCCTGAAAGAGGTCTTAGACAAGAAGATCCTCTATCCCCTACCTGTTCATTCTAGTATTTGATGTTCTGTCTAGGTTGATTTCTAAGACCTGCTCTAACAATTTTCTACATGGTATAAAGCTAGCTGATACTGCCCCTACTCTCACTCACCTATTTTTTGCGGATGATGATTCTTCTTATTACTATAGTATCAACTGATCAAAATCCTTAATTTGTTTACAAACCCCTATTGTCTGGAATTCTAATGATGAGCTCTACTGGCCCCACAACCCCTCTGTTCCTATTATGTTAAAACAGGGTACAGATTCTCCTACAAACCTGTCTTCCCTCATCCTCTTCTCCCATCCCAAACAACCTCTAGCCTTCTATTTGGAACTCCCTAGCCCCAACAAAATCAAACATTTCATATGAAGATTTGCCAAGATATCCTCCCTACCAAAGCCTCTCTTTATAAAAAGGAAATAATCTGTCCTGCAACTCTAAACCTGAAACAATTGAGCATCTCTTCCTATTATGGCCATGGACTAGACCTCTTTGGTTTGGTTTGGTTTGGTTTACGATTCCTCCCCACACCCTCCAACTATGGCCTAACCTCAATTCACCAATGGATTCTTGATTCTATCCACCTCTCAAGCAACCCTAACCTTTGCTCTTGGTTGTTTTTCACCTATGGAACATTTGGAAAACAAGGAATGAAGCTAGATTTGACTCCAAACCCCCTAACCCTATGGCCACCCTCCAAAAAATCAGCTCAAAATTTCTTATAACACATAACCCAAACCCAGAAACACCTAACCCTCACAGTAGTACCTCCAGTGAAATGGAGACCAACTCGTCAAGATTATACAAAATTAAACTCAGATGCAAGGGAAGGGATTTATTATAATTATTGCCTCAAATGAAAAAGTAACCTAAAAAGAATATTGTGCTAAATTTTTGCCCGATTATAATGGACGTTTTTGCTGTTTTAGGGTTTCCTGCAAGCGAGAAAATATAATTTTTTTCCTTATTGTTTGTAATTTTCCTTCAACAATTTAATTAAAATAATTTAATTTTCTTGGTGTCTATTTGCTAAATCTTGGGATTTTTACTCTGCATCCATACAAAATCAACCTAAATAGCAGAGCAACAGATTTTTTCATTTTCGTTGTTAACTCATAGCATCCAACTAAGGATTTTTCTCTTTCTCTAGGTAGTCATCTACTAGCTAAAGGTTTAAGGAGGTTAGCATAGTTTCAAATTGGGCTTGTTATACCGGGCTGAAAAAGCCCGAGCCCAACACTGGTCAGGTAGCCTGCTTTGCCATTTCTAACTCAGTAGGTCGGTGGGTCGAGCCCGATATCCGGTGGGTCGAGCCTGACAACTGGTGGATCAGGCTCGTTGGTCGTTGAACTCACATGTCATTCAATTGATGCATTTGAATTGATGCAAGTAATTTTAATGAAGCATTTTAATTTCTCATCCAAACAAATAGTTTTGAAAATGAAAGAGTTTCAATTGATGCATTTGAATTGCCTAAAATTTTCAAATGCTCTCTTAGAGAGTTTGTTAGAATGGTATAATGAAATCAAATATTACAAATTTTAAGAATGATTAAATCATGAAAATTAAGTATTAAGAATAGAGACTAGATACATAAAATGATCCAACAAAAAGAAGAGCAAGATAAAGAACCCGTGAAATCCACGAAGAAAAGTTGTTGATAATCTTCCTCTTTCCCTTGTTCACTTCTCAATGAGTTTAACTCTATGTGGCCACCCACAGTAGCCACTCACACTACTGGTATGAATGACACATCTGAATATGTATTTATGTGTATTTTTCTTACTAACTAATAGGTTGTCTGAAAATGACGTGGTTGTAATATGAAATATTTAACAAATTCATGTTCCATCACACAATGCCTGTAATGATCCCCCACAATGGTTCCAACCCTCCCTTAGACAATGCCATGGAGGGAGGTTTGTAGCACCAGATTTCCCTTTTTAACATCAAACATTGATAGGGATCACAAGAAAAATGATGGAATTCAAATTTGGCACACTCACTGCCTCTATATATTTCTGTACGCTGCTAGTATAACAGAACTAGCAACTGAGAGGTGGTTCGAGAGCACCTCCCTCCACTCACTCTACTCTTACTCATACATAGGATAGTCTTTCTATTACAAACAAATCAGTAATTATCCTAGCTGGTCACGCAAAGTTACAGTTAGTTATACATTATTAACCCTCTTATTTCTCTTAACAAACACCCCTTTTACCATAGGTCTCCTATCAAACATGGTATATACTAAAAGCAACAGCACTTCAAAATATGAATTGATGTTAACTCTAAAAGCTAACCAGATGCTCAAATTTCTTGTTCAGTTGCTTGTGGTGCTCCTTTATGTTTGAGCTCTTGTGCAACTCCATAACTATGAAAAGACAACCAATAAATTGTAAAGATCACCTATACCTGAAACAGAAAGATTTATATTTACAAGAAAAGAATTGAAGGAAAACTAACGGAAGAACAAAAACAAAACGGTGCCAAACACAGCACATTTTCATGCCCAACAAATGCTCACTTGAATTCCAATACCATGCAACTAATGTTCTGCAACAACCACAGGCACTTTAGCTGCACAAATAAAAGAAAATGAACTTGGGATAGTGATTTATGCTAAATTCATATGTAGATGAGAAAGAATAGGATGAATGAAATGAGACAAATTTTGCCACAATCATAGGTTAAACTAAAGACACAACAAAGGTTTTAAATTGCAGTCAACAACCACAATTGCAGCCATGGAAACTACTACATTTGTCTACATTTTAAAACCTTGCCAACTAGCATAAATTTAAAACACACTACATATTGGGTAAATACATACATTGATTATATGGAAAGAAGCTCATACATTAGTTCCCCTGAACTTGCAGCCAATATTTTCCGTAGGAAACATCTCACAGATCATGGTTTCATTTTTTCAATGTCAGAAACTTGGAACCTTAAACTACTTGAGGTTCATTCAATAGCTAAACTTCTTCAAATCCTCCGAAACAACTTGTTTATGACCGTCTAGTCTACTACGTCTTCGTCATGAGGTGAATGTACCAATATCTCATACCCATCACTGGATGATTCTTAACCAAAAATTCCTTTCTATAAGCCTCCCTAAGAACAACAGTCTGAGTCCTAATCTTATTAGAAATGTAAAATATACCAGGATGATGAACCAAAGCCTTCTTAAATCTCAAACCTAGCCCCAAACATTCTGCGTAACAAACCAAATTTTCTCTTTCTGTCTTCTTTGAGACTAGAAGAGAAAGCAGCTCATGCAAAATCGCCACTATCCACTTCTCCGCCTGGTCGCTGTTTGAATCAAGATGAAATGCATCCTCATATGGAGAAATGTAAGGCAATTTTTGCCATTCCTCAACCCATGTCTTTATTCTCTTCTCTAAAGAGAAACTACACATGGGAAACTCAATATCATGTCTTCTTTTATCCAATATCATTGCTTTCTTCTCCAATTCAGACACAGAAAGCTCTTTTCTCCATGTAACAAGCTCTAAAGCAAGTACCTTTTTTCCAGATAATGGATCTTGTACAACACAAACATCAAAATAATCAGGATAATCAACCAAAAGTGTTGTAACATAATCATGAGGAAGACCCAAATCCCATTTTAATTTCTCAATTACATAAATAGGCAATCTTACCATACCAGCAAGCATTAGAAGCCTAGCAAGTCTCTGTACAGTGTCATCACGATTAACAGGAGAATCATGAACAGCCATTTCTTGTTTGTGCAGTGATAAAGCTTGAGTAGTGAGTTTTACACATGGAGGCAAACCAGGACTGGGTTGGAATTGGGTAAAAAGACGATGATATTTGTTGATGAAATTGATAGTTGTTGTGGGGAGATTTAGGGAAGATTTCAACATAGAAGCAGTGTAAATTGATAGGGATTTTGTAGGAGATGAAATGATTTGGTTTTTAAAAGAAATTATTTGTTTGAGATCTTTTTCTTTGAAAACTGCAGTATCTAGATATGGGTCTCGAACCCATTTAATTTTCGCATTCACGAAAGTCCTAATCTGGTTGAAGTGGTGATGGTGAGGGAGTTTGAGAGCCATTAACACTAACCTGTGAATTGGAAATCCCTTTGCTGGTTCCTCTCAAGCGTGAGAAGACAATGTTCATTTCGCCATTAACGTTGCAGATTCCGCTTCAGCTCTTCACACAAACCTTGAAGACAACATTTCTTGTGCATAGGGGATGTTGATTTTTCTACCCCGCAATTTTTATTTATTCCCATTTTGCCCCCTAATAGAATCCGCTAGTAGAATGTAACACGGATTTATTTATTTTTAGGATAAATCTGTAGTGTTAAAAAAATTTGGAAACAGATTTATTTGTTCTCAAGATTTTTTAACACCTTTCCAAATTTTTTTAACACTACAAATTATCATAAAAATAGATAAATCTATTTTATATTTTTTTCAACTTCGAATTTATCTATTAATTTTGATAAATCCGTTTTTCAATTATTTGTAATTAGTTATAAAATTATAATTAGTTTTTAAAAAAATAATAAATAGATATAGATATCGGTGATCTTTTGGTTTTGCTTAGTGAGAAGATATTCGTTACACGTAATATTGTACATCGGTTAGATAATCTAGGCAAAAAATTCGGTTTTCAAGCAAACTATTCCGATTGTCTCAAAACCACATCTAGAAAATTTAGAAAAAATCAGGGCTCTTTACTCCCTTAGAAGAAATTTCTAAATGGACTTCAGGGCTCAAATTCCTAAATTTCATGGCTTACTACTTTTTTATAATTTTAAGATTAGGTTTGATTCTTTTTTATTTATTGTTTTTACGATACTTTATATCTTTTTATTAGTGAACACTAGTTGTTCTCCTTTTACCGAATGTCGTCTGATAACCAAAAAATACCAGTATCTATATCTATTTCATTTTTAAAAATCCGGGATATGTTATTATTTGGACATCATTTATTTAAACCTTAAAAGAAACGACTTATAAAAAATGCACCAAATGTCGAGAGCAAAAGCAATGTGTGTGTATGTAACTATTCTCGTTAACAGCCATAGGTTTAGCCCCCGTAAATATGAGGGTTTTTTATTTTAGTTCCTGTAATAAAAAATTCCCAAATAAATCAATGCAAATATCACAATTAAAATAAATGCACCAAGTAGACAAAACTTTCGGTATATCAGCACTTTTAACTGAGATGTTAACCGAATGACTAAAAAAGAAAACGTTGGTAATTGTATGGATTTATTTTTGAAAAAAAATTTGCAGGGATTAAAATAAAAAAAAAATACCTATATATATGATGACTAAAAACATATTTAAGCCTATAACAATAGTTGATTCTCCTCAGAGTTAACTTTTGTACAGCTTTGATTTTCCGAGGTTTCCTACTATTTCTAAATAAATTGGAGGTTGTGTTAGCTTAGAGGATTGTGGATATAAACTTTGATTTCATGAGCTAGTGATCTTAGCATTATATATCACAGAAAACATCAAGACCCTTGAACATAAGTGATCATCTTTCTTACTATAAATCATCAAAGAAACTGAAGAAATCTGTCAGTACGATCATTCAAACTGCTTCCATGAGAAAACTGAAAATAACTTCATTCTAGAGCTTAATTTCCAGAATATCACAGGACAACATAACCGTGTAACTAGAAATTGAAAGGAGAAAAGAGAACTTACCTTAGCTTTCATATTTATTCTTGTAGCCATTTGAAAAACCAGATATTTCATTTTGCATATGAAAGGTTTATTATGCAGAAGATATGATGCTGCTGGCAACCCTGCTAAGCTTCCTAAGTCTTAACAAGGATGAATGGATATGCAAGTGACAGCAGCGTCATCTCTCCTGCGTAGCAAACCGTTCAATGCCATTACTCTTTCAATCTTCACTGTCACTATTTCTTGGATTCTAAACAAAGAGACCAACCAATAATATATAGACCAGAATTTTTCCATTTTTTTATTTTTGTCTATATTTGCTGTTCACTACCCACTAGGACTATATCAGTACATGCTATTAAATTCTAGCCACAAATTGAGCTGGAGGCTGGAGCCGGTTTGTTTAAATTCTATAAGCACTCAAAGAAATTTTAAAAAAAAAATGATTCTATAAATATTGAATATTTCAAATGATAACTTTTTTGCATCGATAATTTTATATCAACTTTTTATACATCAAATTTGCAGGTAAGCTCTTATTTGCTTATGTCATTGTTAATCTAGTACTTGTAAAGTTAATAGAGAGAATCTTTATATGAGAGTTGAAAAGTTGCTAGAGAAAATGAGAAATAGGAGATGTCAATGCATGAATCAAAACGGCCTTTTTTTTTATAAAAGGCGATAATAGTGTTCTCCACTTCCTCCTCTAAAGCTCGAACCCATGACTTTTAAGGTGTGAGTGAAGCGTCTTACCAAACATGTCTTTATTGATGCATAACTATTGTATGTGCACCTATTTTTTCTTAATTATGTGGTCCGGCTTCATTGAACTGATCAAAAAATTGGTTGTTGTTGTTGCATGTTGTGTGGACTCAATTAGTTATAGTTGCCAAATTTGATGAGGTCATAGTTCCTACGTCATTGGCTAGCTGCCACATCAATGTCCACAAAAAGTAGCTGTCTTTTTGCCACTATAAGTTCTTTTTTGTTGTGTATTTAGGTTAATTGAATAATTGATGTATCCGATCTTATAAACCAGATACATCAGTTATCAGTTATTCAATGAACCTAAAACCAATCACGCTTATGGTTCGGTTATTTGGTAGTTTGAGCTGAGTTTAAGGTAATTGAATAGTGACATATTTAATTATTTAAACATCGGTGATGTGGTTGATGGTGGATGAGGTTGAAGTTACATCACAGCTGTGGTGTGGTTGCTGGTTTGTTTATGACACCTCTGAAATAGTTATACTGTCAAACTCCTATGGATTCATTCCCTTGTGAAATTTATTCCACTATATAGCATTAGTAATTAAAAATAAGAGAATAATAATTTTTCAAACCTCTATATACCTAGATGTGAGAGTGGAGAAAGAGATAGGGAACAAAAATGAGAAATATATATAATAACAGCAAGTGTAAAATGAGTATCAAAAAAAAGTCTTATTTGATTTGATCATATTTCGCTGCTCATCAGTCACAGTCAGCATGAATAGAATTGAAAGAATTTCCACTCCACCACAATATTATAAGTCTAATTACTCCATATATGATATATCCTTGAATTATTTAGATATTTTTAAATAGGGTTATGATTGCAATAAATTAACTAAAGGATTAATTTTGTACATTTTCAAATATAAGAGATCAAAAGTTGACGAAATTTTTTTAGGGATGAAAAACATAATCTACCCTAATGTGAAGAGCTAAAAATATATTGAAGTAGTAATTGAATAATGTTGTACCAAAAGAAAAAGTAATTGAATTTTACTTATATGACAAGATTTATTATATTTGTATAAGGCTTACCCGCTCAATTAAAATATGGTTATTAATCTCATAAATGATAGACAATCCATACGTACTAGCTATTTAATATTCATTGAAACAGATGAAGGGATAAGCTCAAAGAAAATGATGAGAGTGACATCCCTAGAAAAAGACAAATAGGTAAAAAAGAATGGGAAAAAAAACAGAATAAATTTTTTCAAATTTACAGTATTGTTGTCGTGAATCTGTCATAATAATATGTAGGCATGTATGTAGCTCGTGGACAGAACTAAAGAGACGTCAACACAAATAAATGCTCACAAAATAACAAGGAGATTGTCCTTTACACACTTTTACAAAGAAACCAAAAAAAAAATGCAGTCCATGTTAAACATCTATGGTCTTCCTCTCTGTCTTTCAGGGATCATCCACCCTCTTGCTCTCTCTCATGAGTAATTAACTAACACATTAATCTCTCTAATCTCTCTCTGTAATAGATATATATTTATGTGTTTTGTTCTTGGTGATTCACTGGTTTGTAGGATGGCAGATCATGACCATAGGAGGCAGAATATGAGGAAGAAAAGATCACTTGTGAGAGGCAGAGAAGGTGGTATTAATGCAAATCAAGAAATGGGTAGTCAAAATAACTTTGCAAGACAGTACTTTGTGGAGGTCAAAGATGAAGATCTGAATGATATTTTGTATGATCTCCCCCACAAGTTAACAGCAAAAGCTGCTTAGTGTATTTCTTCACCAAAATCTCAGTATACCAATTTGTATGTCTTTATTATATCTATGTTCCTAGTTAAATGACTTATTAATTTATCCTGTTTTCAAATTTATTTTTTGTTAGGAAAAAATGTGTGGATCTTTTAATTGCATATATGCACCATATTTCCTATTGTAATGTGGAAGGCACTTCAATTTATTATTTAATATCAATACTGCCTTATGATCCAATTAGTCAAAGTTCCCCCAAGTAGGGTTCTTTCTGCAAGCCTCTAAAATATTTGTATAATGTTGATTAAAGTTAGTTCATTTCATTTCTTACTTGGTAAAAGAAGGTAGATCTAATGGTGTTTAGGGGTTCGGATAAATCCAACCCAACTAACAATCTAACCCAAACTGATACTTTTGGCTCACACATTTTTCGTGCTCGGGTCAACCTTGACTAACTTGAAACAACCCATAGTTGTTTGATACCGGCAACGGATTTTAATAAACAAACTCATGAACTCAAACCAACTCCTACTAGACACAATAATTTTGTGATTTTAGAAGCACAATATGTTATTTGCTTAGACTTTTTTACCTTAATAATAGTTTATGATTAAGTTGTAAAACTTTAATACTATGGATCGGAAGACTACTAATGGGTTTGAGTTTGATTTAGTGTAATTTTTAAATTCTAGAAATTTTTTGGCTATTTAGAAGTGTTGAACTATTACCAAAAAAAATGTAGTTTTTCATATTTCAGAGCCCAATCCAAACCAACCCGTCCAATATCGGATTGATTTGGTTCCCCAAAGCGACTTTATCCATGAGTGATGACTTTGACGTCCATGTTCCCACTTATGAAGCACTACGTCCTCTAGCTCACTCTCATCCAACCATTCTGCAATCTAAACTGACCATTGTTAATAAACTTGCACATGGAGTGTTACATTGATACTATTTCAAAGTAGTATCAATGAATTTGATAACTGTGTTACAAAATTAATTTGCTCTATCAAATTGATGTTGAAAATTCATTTACACTGATTATCATAAAAGACAAACTTAATCAAAATTAAAATCATAAAAGATAAGCAAAATATAAAACATTACTATTAAATTCAGAAGCAAACCTAACACAAGACAGTAGTTCAACTTCTAGCCTCGCCACCATCTATCAAGCACCCAATTTTGAGACTGGAAACTCGATAAAGATGGCAAGAAACTAGGACACAAAAAATTGGAAAAACAAAACAAGCAGCAAACTAGTAACCTCGCCCTACTGCTACTAGAAATTAAGCACTCATTCATAAAACAATCAATGCCATAATAATATCCAGAAGCAGGAATGCGAGGACAAACCAGCACAGTTCATTTCTTCTTCATGTTCTTTCACCTCTATCTGACAAAAGCTCATATTTAGTAATTTCCCAACTACATTGTTGTTCTAGTAAATGAAGGAGACAACCCAAATTTATTCAGTTTTTCATTCGAAGAAAGATTACAGTAATTGAACATTAAGTTTCATTCTAGTAATTTCATATAAAACACTATTAACATGAGAAACCAACAACTTTATATTTATTTGCAATTTTTCAGTAACGTAACAAGCAACAAATCAATCACACGCTTATGTTTGGCAGAAGACAGGTTATGGAGTTTGGTTCCGAACCGGTTCGGTTCCAAACTTCTGAACCTTTAAAAATTCTGAAATTGGGGGGTGTCTATAAATACATAAGACTCGGTACTTTGGTTACGAACAGGTTCAGATCCAAACTTCTGAACCTTCATAAACCCAAAAAAGGGTCTTTTCACAACGTTAGGGAGTGTCCGGTGACCGGCGAGTATGGAGGGGATCGTACGAAGTATGGCCCTAAGATTGATTCTTCTTTGGTCCACAGAGTAATGTTTTAAAATTAAAACGATGGGGGTGGTGAGGTCTGATATGTCAGACACTTCGTTAATAAGCTTGCAAATGGGATCTGATATTGATACTAATTCATAGTATCAATGAATTTCATAACTGCATTACAAAATTAATTTGCTTGATAAAATTGATTTTGAAAATCTAGAGATATTTAAAACATAAAACATTACTATTAAGTAAAATAAAACATAAGAAAACATAAAACATTAAAATTATATTCGGAAAGCGAACAAAAGTTAGCCGCATAGCGGAAGCACGCTCAAAAGAGAGCAAACCTAACACAAAGACATGAATTCAAATTCTAGCCTCGCCACCGTCTATCAAGCACCCAATTTTGAGTCGGGAAACTTGGTAAAGGTGCAAAGAAACTAGGACACAAAAAACTAGAAAAACAAAACAAGCAGCAAACAATTAACCTCGCCCAACAAGCAGCAAGAATGCGAGGAAGAACCAGCACAGTTCATTTCTTCTTGGCAGCAGACTTCGTTATATTTTTACCACCAGTGGGTTCCTTCTTTTCAACACTCTTGATAACTCCAACTGCCACAGTTTGACGCATGTCCCTCACAGCAAACCTACCAAGAGGAGGGTAGTCAGAGAAAGTCTCAACAACCATAGGCTTAGTGGGAACCATCTTCACCATCCCAGCATCACCATTCTTCAAGAACTTAGGCTCCTTCTCAATCTCTTTACCAGAACGCCTATCAATCTTTGTAGTTATCTCAGCAAACTTGACAGCAATGTGTGAAGTGTGGCAATCAAGCACAGGAGCATAACCATTGCCAATCTGACCAGGGTGGTTCATGATGATAACCTGAGAGGTAAAGTTAGCAGCTTCTTTAGCAGGATCATCCTTGGAGTTAGAAGCAACAAAACCACGCTTCAAATCCTTCACAGCAACATTCTTGACATTGAAGCCAACATTATCTCCAGGAAGAGCCTCAGGAAGAGCTTCATGGTGCATCTCAACGGACTTGACTTCAGTTTGGAGTCCAGTGGGGCCAAAAGCAACAACCATACCAGGCTTGATGATACCAGTTTCGACACGACCAACTGGCACAGTTCCAATACCACCAATCTTGTAGACATCCTGAAGTGGCAGTCGGAGAGGCTTATCAGATGGCCTCTTTGGCTCATTGATGTTGTCCAAGGCCTCAAGAAGAGTGGGACCCTTGTACCAATCGAGGTTTGTGGATCTCTCAATCATGTTGTCCCCCTCAAATCCAGAAATAGGGACAAAAGGAACCTTGTCAGGATTGTAACCAACCTTCTTCAAATAGGATGAAACCTCCTTCACAATTTCATCATACCTGGCCTTAGAGTACTTGGGGGTTGTGGCATCCATCTGCAGATAACACATTATTATAACCATAATCAGCTAGGCTTATCAGGTTATTTAGTAAAAAAACTACACAAAATAAGTATTCAAAAAGACTAATGTGATCAATAATTTTCAATTTTACAAACTAATTTGGAATATAAATATAAATAATAAACAGAAGACAATTAGCCTACAGTTTCAAGGTTAGTTTGATTATATACTCCATCAATTTATTTATTTCGGGTAAAAAAGTATGAAACAAACTACTATCAACTATCAACAATCATCAAACAATTAAAAAGCAATAGATAGTAAAGTACCTTATTACAGCAACAGATCATTTGCTTAACACCGAGAGTGAAAGCGAGAAGAGCATGCTCACGAGTCTGACCATCCTTAGAGATACCAGCTTCAAAACCACCAGTAGTAGAATCAATGATCAAGACAGCACAATCAGCCTGACTGGTACCAGTGATCATGTTCTTGATAAAATCACGATGTCCAGGAGCATCAATAACAGTGCAATAGTACTTAGTTGTCTCAAACTTCCAAAGAGCAATGTCAATGGTGATACCACGTTCACGCTCTGCCTTCAATTTGTCCAAAACCCAAGCATACTTGAATGAACGCTTGTTCATCTCAGCAGCTTCCTTCTCAAACCTCTCAATCACACGCTTGTCAATTCCACCTAGCTTGTAAATCAAATGACCAGTTGTTGTTGACTTTCCAGAGTCAACATGACCAATCACAACGATGTTAATGTGAACCTTTTCTTTACCCATTCTCACAGCTGCACCAAACAATAAACATCAACGTCGGTTTTTTAATCATCATAAATAATAAATTTAGATTAAATAAAACCCTAGAAAAACGTTTCTTTTTCTATCGATCAGGTGGTGAAACAGAACAGCATTTACAAATACAAAATCATATATTTAGGTTAAATAAATGTTTACTAGCATTAGGATATTAAGAAAACTCATTGGCATTATAATCGAAGGGAAAAACTAAAAACAACGGCATAGGAAGAATAAAAGGTAGAATGCGAAGCGCAACAAGTTTGTTCATAATAATAATAGTAGTAGGACCAAAAACAATAACATGTTTCTATACCAATGGAAAAACTAGCAGAGATATTGAAAGACAAATTGAGAATAAATCGCAAACTAGAGAAGGAAGAAGAAAACAAAAACCTCTGACGACGGCGAACGCGAACTGCGTAGGGGAGGCGACGGTGAAAGTGAGTGTGAGAAAGATGAAGGAGGGAATGCGAGTGATGAATTTGGGTGCGTGAAATTGTTTTTAAATAGGGTTTTGAGAGGTGGTCCCGTGAATTCAGTAACCTAAATGCAAACAAACAGAATAGTATGTTAGGGTTAAACCCGAGCCCGCGTGGCCCGACAGCCCTGACTCCAGGTTATTGGACAATGGGCACTTTCCAATGTCCTTTTTCTTTTTTGGTTTCTTTTTTACCTCACAAAACGTCTTTATGTCCCCACAAAATTTGTTATTTCCAAAATGCAACATATAAATTTCTTCGTATAGGTTATCTAATTTTAAAGATAAATCCATTTTAATGTTTTTTCCAAAATGATTTATCTTTAAATTAGATAAATCTGTTTAGAAGAAAAATGATTTACATAATTTCGTTTTGTAAATTTATAATAACGGATTTATCAAATAAATATGTAAATTTGTTGTGTGTTAAAAAATAATTTTCTTATTTAAATTTTTTAAAAAATGTTATTAAAACACCGCTAAAAGTTTGTTAAAGAGTCAAAACTAATTTAAAAGTTATAAAAAAACTAAAAATTTAATAAAACCAAAATAAGGTTATGCAATTTTTTTTAGATTTTTTTGAGAATTATGAAAAATTAATAAAAAATAGTAAATGATGGAATTTAAGATTTTGAGGATTATGCAAAAACTTGATCAATTATAAGTTCAATTTTTAAAACAACCATTGTTTTGGGATAGGAATAAAAAGTCAAAAGTACCAAAATTTAGAGATAGAATGAGTATTTTTCTTTTAAACAAAGTTATCTTCTAATTTGGTCTACGTAAAACAATTGTACATGAATTTTTTTGGTTAAAGATAATATTAGTGCATTATCTCTATTATTATTATTATTGTTACTATTGTTAATAATAGTATAATATTATAGTTTTTTTTATAAACTGCGTATTCTCTACATTGTAAAGACGTATGTTAGGACTGTAAAAAAAAAGACGTATGCTAGGAACTTAATTAAGCTGGAATAGACCCCTACCACTTATCGAAGTGCTCTTGGGTGTATAATAGTATATAGTTGCTCCTCTTTTTGTTTGCAAGTTTCAACTCTGCCATACTTTCTAACATGCATCTCCAAAGATAAAGTAAAATAATAACGATGTAAATCTTGAATAGCATAGTTATGGATAAGTTTAAATTTAAACTGAGTTATCGAAAAATAAATTCAAGTTCAAATTTAATTTTTGACTAAATGAATTCCTTTGAGAGAAGGTTGAGGGTGATTTTGGAGGGAGCAATTTTTTAGGGTAAGGTAAATTTTGTGATAAATTAAAATACTTCGTTGTATAATACTTTGTTCAAATTTATTTTTCGAATAAATGAATTCATTTGTATTTGTCACCAGCTAGTCAAATATGCTAGTCTCATTCGCTATCTGCTAGCAAATAAGTCGCGTCAAACAAAGCTTAAACTAAAAATAAGTCTTTGTTGCTAAAAAAATCCTATCGCTATAAGTAGAGGTGTCAATTTTGATATTGCCTAATGGGTTGACCCAATGGCCAGTGTTTAGCGCTCGACTGAGTTTAAGAAATAGAGGTCCATAAAGAACTGTAACATTTTAGCCCAACCCAATTGGCTTATAAGTTAAATTAGACTTAATTTTTTTTTTTTATGTTTTTTGAATACTTTTTGTGCTTCTCTTTGTCAAAAAATTGGGCTGGGCCAACCCAACCTGCTGAAGTATTATTTTGGGTTGCAATTTTTGTACCCCCACCATAAGACACCATACCCCACACAATTTTTTTATCCCCATTTCACCGCTTAGAAAAATGTAAAACGAATTTATCTATTTTTAGGATAAATCTGTTTTGCAAAAAAAATTGAAAACAGATTTATAGATAAATTCGTTGTGCAATTTTTCAAAACAGATTTATCTATAGATAAATCTGTTTTTCAAAATAAAATAGATAAATCTGTTTAAAATTTATAATTAATTATTTTTTTTAAAAAATAGATATTGATATCAGTGATGTTTTGGTTCTGTTCAGTGTGTAGATATTCGTTACACGTGACGATGTTGTATGTCGGCTAGACAATCTAGGCTTAAAAATCGGTTTTCGGACAACCTACTCCGATTATCCCGAAACCACAACCATTAAATTCGAAAAAAATCAAGGTTCATTACCACCTAAGAAGGGACTTTTATTGGGACCATAGGGCTCAAAATCCCAAATTCCTTCGTTTACTATTTTTCATTAATTTTTTGAATTTTTCACAATCTCCGAAAAATCAAAAAATTTATGCATAACCTTATTTTAGTTTTATTAGATTTTTAATGATGTTATATTTAGATTAGTTTTGACTCCTCAATAAATTTTTAGTGGTGTTTTTATAATTTTTTTATAACAATTTTAACACTAATATTTATTGCTTTTTCTTTGTATATAATATTCCCTATATATTATATATTAGATTAGATATACTACTTACTTTAAAAATTGTAACTTATTAATGAATTTAAATTATTAATTATTTTTACAAAACAAATTCAATTTATTAATTATTTTTCATTTACATCCGTCGGACCAACTTAACCTACGTTTGCACTTTGTTCCATTGGGCCGGACCGTGTGCTAACTGCTAACGGTTCAATTTGATACCTTTGGCCCCAAGTAACACAGCAGCTCAACCCTAATTGGAATCCGTGTCTCACACGAATTCCAAGCACTATAAGTAACACAGCAGCCCAACCCTTTTCTCTCATTCGCATTCACTACTCGCATCGCAGCAAGCAAATCTCTCACTTCTTCTCGAGTTTCCTCTCTTCAAAGGTAAATCCTATTCTTCCCTCTCACATTCTATGTTTCCTTTTTCTTCATTCTCACATTCTATGTTTGATTCCTTCCTCGTTGTTTTCGGTTTTCCCCTTCGATTATAATGCCGATGATAGTAAGCATTTAAACGCTGTTTTGTGGTGTGGAGCTCCATAATTTATAAACAGTTTTCCCCTTTTATTTGTAAATAAACGCTGTTTTGTTTCATCACCTGAATGATAAAGCGTTTCCGAGATTTTCCCTTCGATTATAGTAAATGCTGTGATTCCTTCCTTCGTCGTTGTTCTCAGTTTTCCCTTCGATTATAGTACCAATGAGTTTTCTTAATATCCTGATGCGAGTAAACATTTATTTAACCTAAATATATGATTTTTTTATTTGTAAATGCTGTTCTATTTTACCGCATGATTGATAGACAAAAAATTAAATTCTAGGGTTTTATTTAATCTAAATTTATTATTTATGATGATTAAAAAACCGACGTTGATGTTTATTGTTTGGTGCAGCTGTGAGAATGGGTAAAGAAAAGGTTCACATTAACATCGTTGTGATTGGTCATGTTGACTCTGGAAAGTCAACAACAACTGGTCATTTGATTTACAAGCTAGGTGGAATTGACAAGCGTGTGATTGAGAGGTTTGAGAAGGAAGCTGCTGAGATGAACAAGCGTTCATTCAAGTATGCTTGGGTTTTGGACAAATTGAAGGCAGAGCGTGAACGTGGTATCACCATTGACATTGCTCTTTGGAAGTTTGAGACAACTAAGTACTATTGCACTGTTATTGATGCTCCTGGACATCGTGATTTTATCAAGAACATGATCACTGGTACCAGTCAGGCTGATTGTGCTGTCTTGATCATTGATTCTACTACTGGTGGTTTTGAAGCTGGTATCTCTAAGGATGGTCAGACTCGTGAGCATGCTCTTCTCGCTTTCACTCTCGGTGTTAAGCAAATGATCTGTTGCTGTAATAAGGTACTTTACTATCTATTGCTTTTTAATTGTTTGATGATTGTTGATAGTTGATAGTAGTTTGTTTCATACTTTTTTACCCGAAATAAATAAATTGATGGAGTATATAATCAAACTAACCTTGAAACTGTAGGCTAATTGTCTTCTGTTTATTATTTATATTTATATTCCAAATTAGTTTGTAAAATTGAAAATTATTGATCACATTAGTCTTTTTGAATACTTATTTTGTGTAGTTTTTTTACTAAATAACCTGATAAGCCTAGCTGATTATGGTTATAATAATGTGTTATCTGCAGATGGATGCCACAACCCCCAAGTACTCTAAGGCCAGGTATGATGAAATTGTGAAGGAGGTTTCATCCTATTTGAAGAAGGTTGGTTACAATCCTGACAAGGTTCCTTTTGTCCCTATTTCTGGATTTGAGGGGGACAACATGATTGAGAGATCCACAAACCTCGATTGGTACAAGGGTCCCACTCTTCTTGAGGCCTTGGACAACATCAATGAGCCAAAGAGGCCATCTGATAAGCCTCTCCGACTGCCACTTCAGGATGTCTACAAGATTGGTGGTATTGGAACTGTGCCAGTTGGTCGTGTCGAAACTGGTATCATCAAGCCTGGTATGGTTGTTGCTTTTGGCCCCACTGGACTCCAAACTGAAGTCAAGTCCGTTGAGATGCACCATGAAGCTCTTCCTGAGGCTCTTCCTGGAGATAATGTTGGCTTCAATGTCAAGAATGTTGCTGTGAAGGATTTGAAGCGTGGTTTTGTTGCTTCTAACTCCAAGGATGATCCTGCTAAAGAAGCTGCTAACTTTACCTCTCAGGTTATCATCATGAACCACCCTGGTCAGATTGGCAATGGTTATGCTCCTGTGCTTGATTGCCACACTTCACACATTGCTGTCAAGTTTGCTGAGATAACTACAAAGATTGATAGGCGTTCTGGTAAAGAGATTGAGAAGGAGCCTAAGTTCTTGAAGAATGGTGATGCTGGGATGGTGAAGATGGTTCCCACTAAGCCTATGGTTGTTGAGACTTTCTCTGACTACCCTCCTCTTGGTAGGTTTGCTGTGAGGGACATGCGTCAAACTGTGGCAGTTGGAGTTATCAAGAGTGTTGAAAAGAAGGAACCCACTGGTGGTAAAAATATAACGAAGTCTGCTGCCAAGAAGAAATGAACTGTGCTGGTTCTTCCTCGCATTCTTGCTGCTTGTTGGGCGAGGTTAATTGTTTGCTGCTTGTTTTGTTTTTCTAGTTTTTTGTGTCCTAGTTTCTTTGCACCTTTACCAAGTTTCCCGACTCAAAATTGGGTGCTTGATAGACGGTGGCGAGGCTAGAATTTGAATTCATGTTTTCTAAGGATTGTCTTTTGAGGTGCTTCCGCTATGCGGTTGTTTCTCATTCCAGTAATGTTTTATCTTTGTTATTTGTTATATTTTATCTTTTGCTTTATCTCTTATGATATCTTAAACCTCGCAACTTCGTTTTGAGTATACTGTATATGTTGATTTTCATAATCAATTTTATAGATTAAATTAATTTTTGTATTGCAAGTTAAGATTTTTAATATCTGTTGATTTTCAAAATAAATTTTATAGATTAAATTCATTTTGTAATGCAAGATACAAATTTCATTCATGATAACTTTGATTCCGTATTGTGTTTTTAAAAATTCATAGAATTCTAATTCACTATTTGATACGTTAATTTACAATATTAATTTTGTTGATCTGGATTAGAGGAATGTGTGAGAAATGTCCAACTCTGATACTTTGCAAGAGTGTGGTAATATAATATCACACACTATAGATGTAAAGCAAATATTTCTAAAATATAGCATACTACTACTGTATACCAAACATGCGATTAAGTATGTTTATGAAAAAAATAATCTATTTTTGTTATTTTTTCTAATGATACAAAGTAGCATTGAGTTGTTCGAAATTTTCCAAAGTTTTTTCTCTAAAGAAAACGTCAGACGAGCCTTAAATTTCATAAAAATCATATTAACATATTACAAGAAACACTTAATGGTTACATTTATTTTTGACAAGAATGGTTACATTTATTAGTAACATTACGAGTACATATTTTTGATTATTTTTTTAATAGAAAAATCCAGTTGTTTGATTATTTTTGTTAATAATAACAAGCTTATGTCGAATGTTGTTGATTATGAAGTCTTAAAGGAGGAACATGTATCACGAAAAAATCCTCCCTATTTCCCTAATAAAATTTGAAACGTTGTCCCACCAAAAGCAAGTCTGGAATAAATATTCCATCGTTACTAAGATTATTTGCGCACCTTAGCATGGTCATAAGTTTGATCCCTAGCTGGTACATATAAAAAATTACCTGATGAGAGAAATCAACCCCTAAAATTTGATGCATGATTGTTGTGAATTGTGGAATTAATAGAGGAGGGGTAGTACAGTAATTTCCCTAACGGTTTTAAAATCTTATTTTTTATTGGAGCCCACAATTCCCTCTTCACTTTACACACACAAAAGGGAAAAACTTGTTTCCAAAAGAAAACCTAGTGAGAGAGAGAGAGAGGGCTTGTGAGATGGAGAGGAAAGGGAGGGGTTTTCACCACAAACAAACTTCCACATTTTTGAACATACTCAATCCCATTCTTAGAAAACACCTTCTCCAAGTTTACCATTTTCATTACCCTCAAATTCTTGGAAGCATTGTCCCACAAAAATCTGATTTTCAGCAACTAGTATCTTAGAGCCACAAATGAAGTTGCATGTTGAATCTTGAGCTTTAGGGAGGTCGAATTTGGTCTTGCATGTGCATTAGAGTCACCGTTTTGGGGATTTGAGAGAAGAACCAGCAAGGTAACTAAGGTTTGGAGGTTTGATTCGAGAGCTAGGAAGAGTTTGGGGAGCTTTGCTGGTGTTTTGGTGTTCATCTTGTGCTACACTATTCCATTTGGAATTTCCATGTGAGTCATTTACCTCTTTCCTTTAATTTCAGTTGATGCATGTTGATTTTGAGTTGTTAGTGATATACAAGTTGATAAAGGCATATGTTTTATATTGTTTGGAGGCTGAAATTTATTGTTAAAACTGAAATTTGATAGAGGCATTATTTATTTTGATAGAGGCATTATTATTGGTCATGCTTTCCTAGTTAAACACATATTGAACCTCTGTCAGTATATTGATCATACCTCTCTCCATAGACCTTATTTCGAGGTGATTAATTTTTTAATGGAAACTAGACTCATTATTAACCTTCAATTTGAGCACAAATTTTACCCAATTTGACTGAGTATTGAATGCTTAAATTGTGTCACTAGTTGGATAAATATTGTTGTGCTGTTTCTGGTATCTTAGGTTGTTATTTTGTAAAACTTTACTTTTTGGCTGAAAAAAAAATGCATAAAATTATGTTAAGATACTAAGCAAAATTTAAGTCAAAATAGACTTTGTAAAGGTTATTTTTCATTAAGTATTAAGTATTAAAAGACAAAAGTGACTTGTAAGTTAGAAATTCTACATGTGAATTCTGCACACACTTATTTTGGGTATAGGTTCAGTATTTTTCTTATAACCTTAATGCACAACTCATTTTTGAATAACTTCTATTTTGTTGTAAACTAGACTTGTTATGCTCCAATTTTGGCACAAATTTCGTGGAATTTGACTGAATTTTGATATTTTAAAATGTGTTACAAACTAAGTCACTGAAACTGTTTTCTTTCTGAACATATGTCTAATGTTTTGTAAAACTGTACTTGTTGGCTTATTTTCTGTTCAAAACAAAAATTATGTTCATAAACTAGACACTCTAAGATTTTCAGAGAGTGGTCATTTGCTAAATTTCGATACTGTTTGAAAGGTTAATCAATTCACGAAAGTAGACGTATGCTTGGTGGAAAATTCTGCATTATAATTATTTATGTAAATGTCATGTTTGAGTTAGATTTGTTGGAGATGGGTTGATTCTGTGCTCTTTAGTTATTCATTCTTATTGCTTGATTTACTGAATACATTTGGGAATTCTATCTATAATGCTATGCTTGTTGCAATAGTTTAAGCTCATTTTCATTGATTGTGATGTGCTTGGAGGTCACGGTTAAACGGTTCTTGTGTCGTGCCAAAATCCTTTTCAAAAACACGTGTGAGAAAACTATCTAGTACATATATAAGTACACTGTAAATGAATTAATGAATGGATGATGTACTTGGGGTGGTGTCATGAACTATCCTAAGGCCCAAGAGGTTTAGTTAGAGGGTTCTATTTATTTATAGAACGCGTGTTCCCTATTGTGTACGTAATAGCTTTTATATTATGTAAGTCTATTGCATTAGAGGGATGCCTCATAGGTAAATATTAAAAGATATTCGAAGCACATTATGGTAAGGGAATCTCAAAAGGACTCCCTGAGATTATGTAATCTCACCCCTCATTATTGTTGTTTTTCAGACAAACAGGTAAAAGCAAGAGAAGGTAATTAATGGCAAAAGAAAAAGATCCTATTCTTTGAGGACCTTGATCTTTGAGGAGACTAGCACGTTGTTGTGTACTCATGTCCACGAGGAGATGGTTATGTATTTTGTTGAACCGATGTATTAGGATCTATGTACCTTGTATTTGGATAAAGTACTCATGTTGACCGAAAGGATGATTTGTATCAGTTATGTTTTGAGTTTTGAACTTATGGCATAAAAACCTATCATCCTTGGTCATTTTCATATGTTTGTTATTCAGTTCACTTAATCCAATTTATCAAAGTACATCTCTGAATCAACTAAGAAGTAACATTCCGAATTTTATTGTCAACTAAAATCTAGGATGTTACATAGATTCTATTGTAGATGTGGCTGAAGTTCCCCCGGAGTAAATGCTGCAAGCTGCGCTAGTAAATGTTGCAATGTGGTTCTTGAATATAAAGAAAAAATAAAAATATAAACACCAATTATCAAATAAACTTTTGTCAAAAAATTATCAAAATAAAGAAGAAAACACAAATAAAAAGTGAAACATGGAGGTATCATGCAATATTGGATGAAAATCGCAAATAAAATAGAAGCATCTATACAAACTTGAAAGAATATGATGAGGAGTTCTAATGTAAATGTGAATGAAGTTCTCGTGAAAAAGTTAAACTATAACTATAAACTAGCCCCATATCCCGTGCGATGCACGGGGTTGGCTAATTGCATGCTCTTCAAGCGATTAATAGTTAAAAAAGTTCAAGTCGTTAATGATTAGAAAGGAAACAACTAAAATTTATGAATAATTAAGATAAAAATATACGACTAATTTTTTTTGTTACCATGTCATTGGTGCGTAGTTTCCACTGGCTTTGCCAATGACTAATCTACGCCAGGGAACCTGGCAGGCCACAAGTACCCGGCTTTGCCGGCCCGTGTGGTTCTTCCCTCCCAACAGAATTAGAAAAATAATTATAAAAAATCGATACGATTAAGTTAGAAAAATAACTATTTTACATTGTCTTTACATTGTCCAAACAGATGATACAAAGACAACAATGTTGACAATTGGAACGGGCTACACACAAGGTGAAGAACTGTTTTTGGAAGGTGGCATTACACTTAATAGACCACGGTTGGATTTAAAAGTTAAACATGTTTTTATCATTTTTCCTTAAACAGATAGATAATCAGAAATTTAATTGTAGATAACATAAATATTGTAATAGTAAATTTAACTTAAGTTTTCTACTGCAGAAATGTGTTGGATAATCTATTATTGACCTATTACAATTCAACTGTTGAATTGAAATTCAATCAATTGTTTATTATAATCGGTTAATTGAAGAGGTTTTAATTGAAATTAAAAGGCAACCATTCCCAATACTTGTCAATTGTCACAGTCAATAAATCACAAAATTGCATCGCATAAAAGGAGGAATTTTTTAAACCTATGTCTGTTACTTTCCTTCATTCCTTGTGTCTGTTCCTTTCAGATTCATGACAAAATTGCATAGCATAAAAGGTTTGAATTTTTTAAACATATGCCTGTTCCTTTCCTTGTGCAAAAATTCGAAAAACATAAACAAAGTAAGTCCTTCAGATTGCTTGTCTTGATATTGTCATTCACAACAGTTCTTCAAGGTCTTTTTTTAGAGAACGAATACCCTTCATTTCATTCACCAACTTGGTACTTCTACCGTTTGGTTTTTGGGGCCTGCTGCCACAAACAAATTTTGAAAATTATGTTAGCATTACCTCAAAACTTAATATTTGAAGAATACAAGGAACTATTTGGTCAAGAGAAATCCTCTTGCATAATATTTTAAGGTTTATGATCTATGTGGTACTGACACTTCAGACTAAAGAAGTGTCGGGTGTCTGACCAACACTAATACTTTAATTATTTCTATTTTCTCAAAGTGTCTACGTATCCGTATTGTGGTATCTGTGTTTTGATTCCACTTACTTTGAGAAAATAGCAGATGTTTTTGATTTTTCACCTAGACTGAGTTTCTTAAATGATGACTCTGGTTTTTGGAGCCTGCCACAAACATATTTTGTAAATTGTATTAGTACTTCTTCATACTGTAATACTTGATGAAAGTAAGGAACTATTTGATAAATAGAAATGATCTTGCAAACTCAATTATCTTAGATGAACCTTTGAAGGTTTATTTATATATGATTCTACTTACCTCGAGGAAATGGCAGATATTTCTGATTTTTCACCTATAGTGAGTTTCTTAAATGATGACTCTGATTCTTCAGGCCACTCAATCTCAAATAACACATCCTCAATAGCCCGAGACAATTTTGTATCATCATCAGCATTATGAAAACAATCTCTTTTCTTAGCATGAACAACTACTTTTTCCACACAGAATCACTGTTCATTAAAGTAGAATCATTGCCTAATATCCAAAGGCAATATCTGCACAGAATAAACCCAATTGTCAATCAACCTAGAACCAACCAAAAAAATGAACATCATAACATAACATAGATGCCATAACATACCTAGCCCTAGTCATAGCCACATTGGCTCTTTGTCTATTAGAAAGAAAGCCCACTTTTCCCACTCCCATTAGATCTCACAGTGGAAAAGCCAGTATCAGAAACAGAAATGTACTGCTTAAGTTTATCCTGGATTTCATAAACTTGAGCATTATATGGTGATATGAATCCTATACTAACTTTCTTCTGTGTCCTCATAAACTCTGCCAAAACCAAAAACAAATGGTGTTACATTACCAACATCAAAGCTGAGGATTACTTTGTTAAACAATAGTCAAAAACAAATGATCTTACCTCTTTTAAGACTTTTAATTATCTCAGAAATAACAGCAACCTCGACCATGTTCTTCAAACTGTGTCCACGACCAAATTTCTCTTTACTCTGAGATATGTTAATAAAATAATAAGAAGCATACGTTTCTCCCTCAAGGAAACACTTTTCATAGCTTTTGTCCTTGACAATAGCAGGATCCGAATTTTTTCATCATTGAACTCGTTGCAAGGAAACAAACTAATCGATGGGTGCATTCTATACTGAACATTCAACATATGCTTCTTGTATCCTAAATTAACCAGCCTCTCAAACATACTTCTTCCAAATTCACAATTCTCAGCAATCTAAAAAATGAAAAAATTTAAACAAATCAGACAACAATTTTCAACTATGACATTGACAACAAATCCAATAAAAAATAGTAGGCAATGATCAAGTAATATACCTTGCTTTTACCTAATGCAGGAAGTTGTCTCTCATCACCTATTAGGATGCAACCGCAGAGACCTGGAAGCTGTAATGGAATTGTTGATTCACATTCTTTAAGTTGAGTTGCTTCATTAATTAACTACTAAAAATTGCACTGAGGTCATTCCTTCAGTGTACAACTTAATAGAACTTGATACAGTACAAAGATGTTGAATTACCGAAGGTCGCAGGCAAAAAACGAATTTGCTATTAAGCGACATCAGATTGAGCTATTACCACAATGTTTGGCAATGAAGCCATGTAAGTGGATATCAAATGCTCCACAATGAGTTGGTCCATCTGCACCAACCAAACCAGACTAATCCAATACAAATCTTAATGGTATTTTTTGACAAACTTTTTCCAAGTAATAATGTTACTATTAATTATAAAGCCCTTACCTCAGGTGGAAACAAAAGCAAAAGCCTCAGGTGAGTCACAGTGATATAAAGTTCTTATGAAACACATGAGTTATTTTTTTTAATTGACGTCATACTAAGAAACATATGTAACATAGAAAGAGAGAATGACTTTATTTAAGGAAAAAAGCAATTCTAAATTCAAAGTTCTTTAAACAGGTTTATCAAATTTCCATTCATTAAAATTAGTAGATGGAATTTTTTGCCTAATTTAACTATGTTATACATTCACAGTGGAGATGGAGGAAAAAAGTTCCCCATCTGAAGAGGTTCGAACTAAAATTACTATTTTCAATCTATCATGAAATCCGTTAGTATTCCCTTGAGCAATGCCTTCCCTTTGGCAGACATAGAAAAAACATTTCATATTATTTCTAACTGGAAATTAACTTTCGAATACAAAGACAAATAAAAAAAAAGTGAACCCTACCAACTGAAGCACATGCAGACTTAACCGGAGAAGGGGCATTTTCAGATGCATCTGCTACTTCCTTCCACATATCGATCCAAAGCACGATTCATAGTTTCCGGGAATATTTTGACCTGCAACAACACTACCGCCCAATTCAAAACTATTATTTTCTTTTATTCTTTTCGAGGTCACTATCTTAAATAATCAAAAGCCTATATTCTAACAAATCACTATAATAGTGACATAGATCATCTTGACCCAAACACCATCATGGAGTCCCAAACAACGACCAACCTGAGTCCATCCCTGTGCAAAGAAAACATCAAGCGCACGCCTCACAACGGCAACCTCAAACTCGTTAAAGGCCTGGTACCGACAGTGGTGGGTTCTATCAATTCTTATAAAATGGAAAAAAGGGAATGCCGTCGTATGATTGGTTCAAGAATTACTGGGAAAACAAAACGAAAAAAATATACGCACCGACACCTCAAATTCACGTGAAGCAATTGAAAAAAAATACGAAGCGAAAGGGAACCAGACACGGGATGATGAACAGGCTTGGCTGCAAATTAGTTGAACTCTGAAGGAAAAAAAAAGCAAAAACGAATTAAAAAACGGCAGCACCACCCGCAGGTTTGGCGCCCTACGGCGAAGCCGCATATAAGCTTTAGATTAGATTAAATAAGAATATTAAAAAATTAAAAATAAGCATTTTGACATTGAAATTAACATTTTAACAATTTTGTACCAACTTTTTTTAAAATTTTCTATCAAATAGGTTGTTAAGGAACGAACTTCCGTATCATGCATAGCTCGATGCAAACCACCAATAAAATAAAATAAGTTATACAACGTTGAAAGAATTTGATGGAAATGATTGAAGTTCTCGCGAAGTAAATGCTGCAAGTTCCCGCGATAGTAAATGTTGCAACGCGGTTCTCGAATATAAATGATAGATAAAAATATAAACACGAATATAAGTATGCTTCTAATACCCATTCATGTGAAATTATCAAAATAAAGAAGAAAACACAAATAAAAAGTGAAATACGTGACTATCTTGCATGGATTGATGAAAACCACCAATAAAATAGAAGGAGCTATACAAAGTTGAAAGATTATGATGGGGAGTTCTATTGTAAATGTGGCCGCAGTTCCCGTGAAAAAAGTAAAATTATGACTATAAATTAGATAAGAAGATTATAAAATTAAAAATCAACATTAACAAAGACATTGAAATTAACACTTTATGTATTTTTTCACAATTTTTTTTCATCAAATAAGTTATTGAGTAACGAATTTCGCGTATCTGAACACCTAAAATTTGTTCAGGACCCTAAAGTACCCCAAAATACACTGTTAGCATACCACTTTACGTATTTTGTCACAACGTTATTAGTTTTTTACCAAACCGGTTATTGAGGAAGAAACTTTGGGTATTTGAGCAATTAATTTTTTTTCCTGAATCCTAATATACCTCAAAGCACACTGTTTAACATCGCATTTTACGTATTTTGTTTCAAAATAATATTTTATTCACCATCAAGTACACCGAAGCACACTGTTTAACATATAACTCTATGTGTTTTGTCACGAAATTAAATATTTTGTCATCGAATCGATTATTGAAGAACAAACTTTGCATATTTAAACATTTAAAATTTCTCTAGACTGTAAAGTACTTCTTAAAATATAAAAAAGGTATAAAAGAAGAAGAAAAAAAACAAAAAATAAGTGGAAAAAAATGGAAGTAAAAAAACAAATAAAAAAGTTTCCCGCGCAGCAGCGCCAAGCCGCATATAATATAAAGGTTTTTTGTGAGCTAACGAGGCAAAAGCTCCAAAAATAAACTAAAACAACGCCGGGAAGTTAAAAGAACGATCTTCTATACATGGAAAGGAAAGAGAAGAGTGAACAACCTCGGAAGTATAGCCCACTCGATTCGCCTTTCTAAGAGAGTATCTCAGTAAAATATGTATTTTCTCATTATATATTCGCTTAATGGAAACATAAAAAATATTAACCATGGTGTCTTCATTTACTACTCCAGTTATGAATTAAATTCACAATGAGTACAACAAAAACATGCATATCAAAACTTACCTTTTGAAATATTTTTTAAAATTAAACCATAGTTTGAAATTAGTGAAAAACAATAGTAATAACAATGGTGATAATTGACTGTGGGGGGATTTTCTCCCTCATCCCCGTCCCCACGGGGAAAAATTCCACGCCCACGGGGCCCCAAACGGGGCAATCCCCGCGAGGATCCCTACTTGCGGATAGAAATTGTCACCCTTAGATAAGTAGTAAAAGTTGAATTCTAACAAAGAAAATGACCTCGCCACCCCCACCACTCACGTTTGTTACTTAATCAGATCTAGCCCATCCATTGAAGTTATCTTCAGAGAGAATCGACGACGCCCTCGCGCTTCAGTCTCCTATCTCCATGGGTGCTCACCCATCCTCATTCCTGACACTCTTCCGTCTACCTCTAAAGCCACTCTGGTAGGGCTACACCTTATATTTTATGTTTTCTGGTACAAGAGGTAAGGATAATCTTGATGTTGGTGTTTCTATGGTTTATTTGTTTTCTGCTTTAAGTTTCACGGTTTTAATTTGCACCTATGTCGTTTTATAAAAAAATCTCAGAAGCACTCTGTTTTCTGAAACAAATTTTTGTTTACATTTTGGCATATCACACTTAGCGAAGAGTCATACGAGGTCAACATCTATTATAATATTCTCTCCAAACATCAATCAAATTCTGAATAAATGCGCAACTCAGACAATCCTCAGACCAATCATAGTCGAGTCGTACTTCCAGAAGTCTAAGAAACCATTTGTAACTTAACTTGAAAAAAAATGTGGATTTTGCCAATGTCTCAACACAACTTGTACTTATCTTTGCAATATCCAATGAATGAAGTTCTTTAAGTTCCAAAAAAAAAGAATGTAGTTCTTAGGGTAAAAAAATATAAAGAACTTAGACTTGAATGTGCTCCCTTCTCCATTGACATTGAACTCAGACTTAGACTTGAATGCACTGAAAATTAACCCGGACATGTTACGGTTCATAAACTAGATTGGATAATCGGTGATAGGTCCGAACGTAGAAGTGGAGATTTGGTGGTGGGTCATTTGGGTCAAAAAGAAACGCCCATCACCGTGAAGACGAGCATAGCATAAGTAAGCTCTCAAACCAAAACCCTAATTTCGCTGTCCTTTCCCTTTCTCTTTCTTCCTCAAGGTTTCATTTTGTTTCTTTGATTTTTACTTTACAATTTGCTGTTAATTTCCCCTTCCTTTTCACCTTGATAGCAACAACTAGTAGTTAAGAAATGAATTTTACTTCTACTTTTAAAAATTTTGTTTGGCTTCTGAATTCCATTGATTGCTTATGTTTTGATTGGTTTATTTTATTTGAATAGATCGGTTACTGCTTGAGGCAGCATTTACTAGATTACTTAATGCTCAAAGCTGTTTCTTTTTGCTGAAGACACTGCGCAAAAATGGATTTGGTATCCAGCTGCAAGGTATACCATTCAATTTTCTGTAATGGGACTCTAAAATGCATGATCAACAACTTTTACGTGATTAAATTTTTTTTTTTGTTTTCCTGTGACCTAAGTGTTGAGTAATCTAAATCCAGTTGCAACGTATATATACCATTCAATTTTCTGTAAGGAGACTCTAAAATGTGTGATCAACAATTTTTCCGTGATTATTTATTTTTTGTATTTCTGTAACCAAGTGTTGATTAATCTAAAATGTATGTTAAAGTAGCCCTTTGGGGGGGGTGGGGAATCACAAAGGGTTTTGTTTATGTGGTGCGGTGCCTAGCCCAGCCCATTGGACTCTGTTTACCAATTTTTTATGAGTTGTGTTGTCTCAGTTTCTCATTGTTAAAATGCTAGTGCATAATGCATTTTTGGTTTTCCTGGTAAAATGGCAATGCAAGCTTTAGAAGCTAAAAGCGCTTAGGACATGCGAATTTATGGTTTATAAATTTGATTTTTTGTATTTTTTTTTTGTAATTTTTAAAAGGGATCAATAGTGGTTCTCCACTTCCCCGCTGATGACTCGAAAACATGACCCTTTAGGTGTTGGTGAAGCGTCTTACCAAATGAGTTGTGCTTCATTGTCCGTTTATAAATTTGAATTAATGCACAAGTGAAAGAGTTATGTCTTGGCAAGCATAGTTCTTGTTCATTGGTATTTGATTGGACTTTCAGTTTTTATTTAGTTTGGTTTACCTATCACAAAACATTGTTAATCGTATATTTGGTGTTAGTTTTTTGCTGTTTTGGTTTTGGGGTTTAAGGTGTTGTGCTATGAGCTATTAGCCACAAAGGTATGCTTTCCTACTTATCTGATCTAGTGACATTTCTTGTAGGAAAAATTGTCTCATTTTCGTTTAAAAGAGCTCAAAGATATCCTCACTCAGTTAGGACTTTCAAAGCAAGGAAAGAAGCAGGTGAGATAAGAAATATTACTGATCATGCATTGTGATGTTAAGGTTATTTTCTTTGAAACCCAAGTGGTCAGTGGTGGTTTTGAAATTTGGGCATGATTGATGGGTGTTTGTTTACTGATTACTTGTTATATTTTACATTATTCATTTTTAACCCAATTCCCACTCGATTACATGCAATTTGAATTGCTACACTTAAGTCTTGTGTGGTTTAGATTACATGTCTCTTATCAAGAATACCAGCTTAAAATTTAAAACTCTTAGAACAGATTGATATTGTTAATTCGAAGTAAGAACTTTCATGACTGTTATAATTCTGGTGCTTAGCCCATGCACTATTATTTTTAATTTCTTAACTGCATGATATATTGGTTTTGGAGTTTTAGGTCAAAATAGTAATGTCAATGGTTCTTTTTCTGTAGGATCTTGTTGATAGGATATTATCTATTCTCTCAGACGAAGAAGGTATGATTATATTTTCTCTTGTGACAGACACACACATGACTTGACCTTTAGTACTCATTTTTCTATCTCATATTCTGTATCTTTTTACGTTTCTGTTTGGGTTGTGTGAAAAACTGAAAGCCTATATATTGAAAGTTTTAGATGATATATGCATAGTACAGTTATTGACTAAACTCATGAACACACATGTTGCAAATGTTGTATTGTCTTTGAATATTTCATTGGAACTTTCAGTGAATTTTTCATTTGCACACGCTTCTGATGTACCGATATGTAGTTTTCTCTTCCGTGTCAGTAATGGGATACATGTCCATATTTTGGATTCGTGATGAGTATGTGACAATGAGGTATTAAAAAGGGGTTTTCTTTTTCCAAATTAAAAAGTGGTTTGAGTATGCCATAAGTACGCAGTTGACGCTGTGGGTTGTTATGGGATACATATCCATATCTTTGATTCGTGGTGAGTATGTGTCACCGAGGTATCAAAAAGGGTTTTCCTTTTTCCTCATTAAAAATTTGTTTGGATATGTCGTAAGTAAGTATGCAGTTGCTACGAGGTGGGTTGTTTTCGATACACTGGTGACTAGTCATGACTGTTTTTTCAAGTGGTGACTCGTCACCCGGCTATTTGTTTCCATGAGCCTCTGTTTTTTACAGTCAACTAAAGAAGGTGTTGGGGGTGGGACCTGGAGTGCCACGTGTGTGAATGATAATTAGCTGGCCACGTGGTTCTTCTGGTTTTCAGTGGATACCTTTTTTGAAAGTTGACCATTCTATTTATTGTTTTGTAATGGATCTCGTTATCGTAACACTCAGCAGAATTTGTAATTGAAATTAATATCTTCAAAATTAAGACCTATATCAATTCTTCCCAAATCTTTCCATCAAAGTAGTTTTTTCAAAAGAAAAGTTCACTAAATTCACTACATATACAAATGGTTTTTATTATAATAGTATATTTATTATAATTTGTGAAATTTTAAGTTTTTATATATGTATTTTCTATGTATCAAATCCTATCCTATATTTTTTAAGAAACAACATATTGTATTAACTTCTTATCTGATACTATCATATCTGTCCATCATTAGGGTACACGCTAGACAGTAAACCTTCCTTCTTAATCAGACAAGTTTATGTTGACTTTACACCTGGCCCGTGTTTGTTCCCCAAAATTTCTTTTGATACCGTTTTTTCCTTAACTTTAAAATCTGGCTTGTCACATTCTGTATGCTTAGAGTATAGTCGGCATAGTCTTAAAATAATGTATAGGACTTTAATTTTTTCCCTGAGCCCTGCACCTGAACTTTAGATATTTAGTATAAATAAATGTTTTTAAATAAAATGAGCCTTACACGATAAATTTTATAATTTCCCCCATTTTTGCTTGTTACAACGTGGTGGGTTCTTGTTTAATGTTGATTCAGATTCGAAGGCCCCCTTCATAAATAAATTTTGGGCAGCAAAATATTTTTTTTGGTAAACCATATTAAAAATTAAAAAAGGTCAGGTACAGGGCTCAGGGAAAGTGAAACAAAAGAGAGAATTAACTGTCTCAGATGGTTTCTATTATTTGACTTGGATGTATCTGGTATAGCCGTATAGGTCTCCTAACTACTTAAAACTGACTTAACAGACTCAATTATTACAGCTTTGCCCCAGTCGCTCACTCATAACTAACTGGATAAAACTATACTCACGCTCACTGCGTGTGTCCTATCCATTTTCCTGTACCTTTTGCAATACGCAGCCTCAAGGTAATGGTGATTAGTCATCATTGTCGAGCTGCAAATAATGTCATTATTACCTGTAAATATATTATTAAGATTAGGGGAGTCAAATACCTGAAATCAAGGGATTTGCTTAGGAAGGAATTAGGCCCTGTTTTATTCCCATTTATTAGGATTGATTATTTTTCCTTTTTTTCTCAATTGTATCATAGTACTTATACTTATACTTATACTTATGTCTACAATGCCTCGATGAATAACAACAGTGGTATCAAAGCCGAGGGGTCTGATACCATGAGAAAAATAAAATGAAGACAGAGTTGCTTTTTCTGTTGTTATTCAACAAGACAGTGCATACACAAATTTAAATAAATACCGTGATACAATTGGGGGAAAAAAGGAAACAAAATCATTCCTAATAAATGGGAATAAAACAGTGCCTAATTCCTTGCTGAGCAAATCCCCTGATTTAAGGGATTTGACTCTCCTAATATATATTTACAGATAATAATAATGACATATTACATATTACTATTTACACCTTGGCAATCATCAAGCCAGCCCCCGTTATGCCTTTATGTAGTTGGACAAGAGTTTCTTGGAGAGCTGTCATCATCACACTTCAAGCCAAAGTGCATGGCAGTTGGAAGTTCGGCTGCCCTCAGACTCTCCAGGCCCTGCTCCCTCCGCTCTTCTCTTGATATCTGCTCCACCTGATGCCTTGCTTTGCGTAGTCTCAGCCTTCCACACTGCAGTATGGACAAGGCAACGAGCTAGCTGCTGGGGATTGCTGGTGTTTCTACTGACTTCTCGTTCTTCTCTATCGTGCAAGCCACAATCGCAGATCATTTTTATTTTTGTAAATTAAGTTTCGATCAACAGGGAAAACTGGCCGGTTCTTCGGTTATTTAAGCTGGCCATGTCGAACATGTTTTTACTGATTCAGTTAACATTTATAATCTGATTTGAGGTTTGGGTGGTTGAGCCAGCTTAATCTGATTTGAGGCTTGGGTGGTTGAGCCAGCTGGTTTTCAAAACACTGGTTTGGAGTGGCCGCAACTCCTGAGACAACATAGTTTAGTAAATCTGAACTTTAGAATATTTTCATTGTTGCTTCTAATGAGTTTTCTTATTTTGATGTGTTAAGCTGAGTAAGCTGGGTTTCTTATGTTCCTCTTCTCCTGTAGACTAAGCCACTTGTTACTTTTTTACAGTTGCTAAAGTATGGACCAAGAAGAATGCTGTTGGAAAAGAACAGGTGGCAAAATTAGTGGATGACACATATAGGTCAGTGCTGGAGACATCGCTGTTGATGACATTTTCTTCATATAGTTTTTTATGCTTCAGATTAATGTAACAGCAGATAATTTGTAGATATGTATATGTTCATAGTTAAGACATGTATTTGGTGATGTGTTTTTAGTTTTGCTTTAAATTGAGTATACTGGTATAATCAAACACCTACACTCGTTTGATGCCAACCCACACGTGTCAGATGCCCCTTAACAATGTCGTGCTTAATTTTCTTTGACTTGGACACTTTCTAGACACCTCTCAAACAACTCAGACACTCTTATAATTTTTTTTAAATAAAAAATTCAACTTCTTGAAAATTTTAAATTATACTTATTCTTACCTTTTATCTACAAAAAAAAATCGTTAAGCATGTCAACTTTGTTTTTAAAAGGTGAATAGATAAATCTTAATTCTCAATTAAGATATTTGTCATGTTGATCATATATGTGTGTGTTTATTGATTTAGTTATCTTTATAATTAATTATATACATGTGGTGTCCCGGTGTTCTATATTTTGGACACTAGCGGTGTCTCAGTGTCCATGTTGTGTTCGTGTCAGAGTCTATGTTTCTTAGTTCAAGAGACTATAGACTCTCCTAATGCCAAAAGGCCCCAAGTCTTTACAAATGATCTGCTATCGTTTAGCTCTAATAACTTCTCTATTTATAGGCAACATGCCTCATTGGGCCAAGCTCCGTAATTACCCCACAGCTAACTTATACTAAGTCTAAACTAACATAAATGGGCCTCTCTAATAGATTTATTACTTTCCTTACAGTAACAACCCTATCATATGCCATAATTCCCTAATTTTATTAATTTTTATTTCATGCTGTTGTGTTTGTTTTTCCCCAGAAAATTGCAGGGATCCGGGGCCACTGATCCAGCATCAAAGGGGCAGGGTGCCTCTGACAGTAATAATGTGAATATTAAAGATGAAATTGATGATTCCTTTCAGTCAGATATAAAGATTCGCTGTCTCTGTGGAAGTTCATTGGAAACAGATCTATTGATCAAGGTCTACTATTCAATATATTTCTTCTGTCTTCATGATGTATATGTGTATATATAAGCTTATTTACATGCTCATAGATTTCATTGATCATTTCCATTTTTTTCCTTGATGGTATGTGCTCTTCATTAAGAACTCCACTGACAGCTTATATTTGATAATTATGGCATTTTTTACAGTGCGAAGATACAAGATGCCATGTGTCGCAGCACATCAACTGCGTTCTTATTCCAGATAAACCCATTGAAGTTGATGATATCCCACCAATTCCTGATATATTCTTTTGTGAAATATGTCGACTGAGTCGTGCAGACCCGTATGTCATGTTCCCTTATTTCAGCTCATATGGCGTGTGAATAAATTGTTTGAAAGTGTTTTCTTCATAGTTGTGTTGGATGCTTTTTACGTTTACTTCTAGAGCGATTTGTTTGTTTGTCTTGTCAAGGGTTTGTGTTGGTTGACATAATTTGCTTGTGATTTTCTATTTGTTAACTCTTATATCCTATTTTGGTTGGTCCATTGAGCAGAGCTTTGTAGCTGTCTGGTAATTTTAGGAACCGTTTGCTTATAAAGTTTAAAAAAGATTCAATTCCATCATACAGCCTTTTTTAGAAGCTACTAGTTTCAGCTTATGAGAAAAGTCGGGTTTTTTCAGTTTCTTTTTTTATTTTTCAAAAAATTTACAAAATTATTAGGATTTTTATTTTCAAACGCCTTTTAAACGAAAAGTGTTTTATCGGAGGAAAAAACACAAACAAATGCGCCAATATTTTTATATGGGGATTCTTTTAAATAGCATTATGGTAATCATAGTTGTAAAGATGGTCAATTTATGTGTATTTATTCATCTCCGATACCATTCTTATATCTTACTATGTATTAGTATCAGGATTGATTTTACCTCATCATACCGATTTTAGTAAAAGCACAAAAGTTAGGTTAGCGTTAGACAAATTGATTTTGGCTCTAAACCTCGGATTGACTAGAAGTGATAACAAGTAACTTTGCGTTAGGTCTAAAGGTTTACACTTAAGTTTTAGATCAAGCATGCTGTCAGAGTAATACCATCCAAATATAAATTACTTCACTTCAAACTCAAATTTACAAAGTCATATTCATTTAAAAATTACACTTATCAAATGCTAATTCAAACACACACTTGGGCTTTGAGTTATGACTAGGATGCTAATCAATAAATTTAAGTTGGTGTTTTGTGAGGCTTTGAATCCTATTTTCCTTTCATGGATGTGATTATGAATTTCTGATGTATGCGAAGGGTCGTATTAACTGGCCTTTTCATCTTCTTATTTTATTACATTCTCTTATTCTCTTGTAATTGAAAGAAGTTTCCCGTGCCTATATTATTTATCATTTTCTTTAGTCCATCGGGTAAACTGCATTTGCTGCTCTTCTCTACGTTACAGGTTTTGGGTTTCAGTGGCGCATCCTTTATTTCCTGTGAAGTTGACTAAAACCCGTATGCCATCTGATGGGTGCGTACCTGGTGCTGTTTTTTTTAAGCTTGAAATACTTTATTTAGTTGTGGTCATTTGTCTTTGAGCAAGATGTATAGATTGTTTATGTCTTATCTTATGCAATTGTGTTATTTGAACATGAAAAATTGGGCAACTTTCACGACAACAATTTGAAGGAGGGATGTATGATTCCAATATTGGGTGCATGTTCACATGCCTGGTTTGTTATGGGTACCTTTTGGTTACTTACTGTATAAGTTCTACATGTAGTTATTTTGTGCTGTTTAGGGATACTGATGCTTGTGTTATTTCATATTTATGGTGTGCGAATTAAAATTGTCTGGCTGTTGGATCTGAGGGTTCTCAGGTGTGAGCCCAATCGTCTAGTCTATTCAAAAATAAGATTTTACGTCCTCTTTCTTTGAGTTTTTATTTTCTTCTCTGAAAGGTTTCTTTAATCTTCAGTTTCAACATACACATATCTTTTATTATGGTTAAAGGCTATTTTTACAGTGGCTTTCTAATTGAATGACATGACCGTTTTTCTGTTTGAATTGTTCAGAACCAACCCTGTGGTGAGTGTTGAGAAAACATTTCAACTTACAAGAGCAAGCAAGGACTTGGTATCAAAATCGGAATTTGAAGTTCAGGTATATTTGATTTCTCAGTGCTAGTAATGACATGTAACCTTCTACGAGCCCTTGAAAGAAGTTTGTTGATGTTTGCCAAATGACATCATATGTAGGCTTGGTGTATTCTTCTGAACGACAAAGTTCCCTTCAGGATGCAATGGCCACAATATACAGACCTTCAGGTCAATGGTATGTAATTATTATTACAAGTCCTGTTCTCCTGCCTGAATGTTAATTTGGCTCCATTCATGAATTTTGTTTCATATTGTGGGTTTTTTTGCTTACACATATTTATATTATATTATATATTATATATAGGAGTTCATATTAGTCATGTAAAATATCAATTATTTAATGGAATTCAAGAACTTTATGGTTGCATTGAACTTTTGTTCTATTTGACCATGATCATATAGGTTTTTCTGTTCGTGCAATTAGTAGACCTGGTTCACAAATGCTTGGGGCAAATGGTCGCGACGATGGGCCAGTTGTGAGTTTATTGTCGTTAATGATTTTAACTATCCAGAATTTTCTTTGGCTGTCTTATTCACTGGGTATTTTAAATGTATATTTTTATGTCGTTGCTAGTTTTAGTGTAATCATTTTAGCATGTTGAATTTTGTCTATATTGGCTTTATTCAATTTCTCACTTCATTTCTCTTTTGTTAGATCACACCATATACAAAAGATGGAATTAATAAGATTTCTTTAACGGGGTGCGACACTCGCATTTTCTGTTTAGGGGTTCGCATTGTAAGAAGGCGCAGTGTGCAACAGGTAAATTGCATTCTTGCTTAATTTCTAAGTACACTAACGTGGTTAACTTTAGGCTTCTTTAATCCAGGCTTATTAGAATAGTCAAGTTTGATATTATGTTGATGGTCGAATTTTTATCTTGAGTTTATTTTGCCAAGTGCACCAACTTGCTTAACCATTCAAACGTGGGGAGAGGTTGTGTGCAGGGATCCTAATGGGTGTAACTACATCAGACTTCATTGTCTATATCAGTATTTCTTCTAAAGGAAAATGAAATTGTCGTAGATAGAAGCAAAAGAACATACTCGAAGTTGAGGATTAGGTATCCTCTAAAACAGATAGCAACACAAGGAAGAAAACATAATGAGGGAAAACTAAAAATGAAGCATGCAGAAGGGCTTCCCAATCTATGATAATGTTTGGCCTAGCTTATTTTGGGCTCCCCTTCTCCTTAAAAGGAGAAGCTAGGCAAAACACTTATCAAAAGAAGCTCTTCTAAATTTAGATATACTAGGAAATAAATTTAGATATTCTAGCATAATATAAAGATACATGTTGTAGTCTAAGTCTAACAAATATAAATTTAGAGTTGCACACTTACGGGCTATGAAATAGAAACTTGTGAGATTTTATGAATTTCAACAAATTATACTACATAAGAATATCTCATGTAATACTAGTACTACATAAGAATATCTCATGTAATACTAGAAACAATAGTATTTTTATTGAAAAAGATTCTTAACAAATTCTTTAAAGTTTAAATGATAATTTATAAACTTTTATTCACATTATAAAAAACTTATATATTTTAGGTATTTCATTGATTTAGGATAATCTATGATAAATAAGAGCTTTCATATAAATATTTATCATACAACTTTTAGCTAAAAAATTCATAATCGCCTAATAGTTTTAAGTTTATTTTTGAAGCTCTTATTTTTAGCTTTAGCTTTTAAGCCCCCAAAAAACCTGGGCCAAACGCATGTGTTAGAGATTGCTACACTGTTGAAACTTGAAACAACCATGGGCAGAAGTGCTGCACACCTGAGACAAGCAATGTAATCCTTTTTGTAGGATAAAAAATTAATTTGTAAAGGATGTTATCTTTTGGTCTATACTATTGAAATGTCTTTTTGCATGTATGTTGAGTTTTTAAACTGACTATATTTTGATTGAGCTTACATTTTCTTCCATTAGTGCCATAAAATTAAATAACCTAATCTTGGTATGTAGATCCTGAACATGATTCCAAAAGAGTCTGATGGTGAGCGTTTTGAAGATGCTCTTGCACGTGTCTGTTGTCGTGTTGGGGGTGGAAATTCAGCTGATGAAGCTGATAGTGACAGTGATCTGGAAGTGGTTTCTGATAATTTTAGCATCAACCTTCGCTGTCCTGTAAGGATTTCATGTATTGGATTGTTTTAGTAATTCAGGGAGTTTAACAATTGAGTCCTCAAAGTTTTGAAAATTTTTATACACTTGTGAAATTTATAGATGAGTGGTTCAAGAATGAAGATCGCAGGAAGATTCAAACCTTGTGTTCACATGGGTTGTTTTGATCTTGAAGTTTTTGTAGAAATGAATCAGCGATCACGAAAGGTAAGTTTCTCAGTAATTTTGCATGGTTTATGATATGAACCCGTGAGTTAATTAAAAGATGAAGAGTTGAAAACTGAATCTATTACTGAATAGAAGTGGAGCAGAATGCTCAATTATAGAAGGAACAAGAACCAAGGCTCCTACGAGTCCTACCAGAAATAATCTCCTAACTAACTTCTTAACACATGAATAATCCTTACTCCTCTCTCCTTTCTCTCTTATACCCATTTTTGTTCCTTCTGTAATTGAGCATTCTGTCCACATTTACTCAATAATACTTTTAGTTTTCATCTTTTAATTCATGGATTCCTATCAGTTTATCTGACTCCTTTTTTTATATTAATTAAAAATGTTAAATGGAAGTTAACTGTTTCTGCAGTGGCAGTGCCCCATATGTCTTAAAAATTATGCATTGGAGAATATCATTGTTGATCCTTATTTCAATCGCATCACTTCTATGGTAGTTTTATCCCCCTTTGATCTTTATTTCTCTCACTTGTATTAGAGTCTGATGAATCAGTTATTACTGAAATGGATTTTCTGGCACAGATGAAAAATTGTGGAGAAGAGTATACAGAGGTGGAGCTGAAGCCTGATGGTAATTGGCGTGTCAAGGCTAAGAATGAAAGAGAATACTGCGAGTTAGGGAATCTTGCTCAATGGCACTGTCCTGATGGATCCCTCTCTGTTTCTACAAGTGAAGAAGACAAGAGAGTGGAAACTTTGAAGCTCAAACAGGAAGGAGTTCCAGACAGTCCTGCTGGCTTAAGGCTTGGCATTAGGAAGAATTGTAATGGAGTTTGGGAAGTCAGCAAACCCATGGACACAAACAATTCTTCTGGTAATAGGATGGATGTGGATTTTGAAAATCCTGAACATGTGGTTATTCCAATGAGCAGCAGTGACACTGGAAGTGGCCAGGATGGTGACGATGCAAGTGTAAATCAGGGTGGTGGTGGGCACATTGATTATTCTGCTATCAATGGGATTGAAATGGATTCTGTGTATCAGACTAATGTTGGTTCAACTTATGGATATACTATTCAAAACACTTCTGCTCCCATGGGTAATGCAGAAGTTATTGTTCTTAGTGACTCCGAAGACGATGATATATTAGCATCTCCTGCAAATGGTTACCAGAATAATCAAACTGGTGACGCAGCTGATGATTATTCAGTCCCACAAAATGGAATTCTCGATCCATATGCAGAAGATCACAATATTGGTGGAAATCCATGCTTGGGAGTTTTTACTAATCCCGGTGAAGATGATCTTGGGATTCCCCCCCTCTGGCCATTGCATTCTGGAACTCAGGCAAGCTCGGGGTTCCAATTATTCAGTTCAGATGTGGATGTGTCTGATGAGTTGATCCATTTGCAGCATGGTGATATTAACTGCTCCTCATCACTAAATAGTTATACGTTGGCTCCAGACACTGCTCTGGGATCTACTACTCAAATACCAGGTTCCTCCATTGGTTTGTCTGACGCTGACTTAAATGGTGGATTGGTTGACAATCCATTGGCGTTTGGTGGAGAGGACCCTTCACTTCAGATCTTTCTCCCTACAAGACCAGCAGAATCATCTGTACAGCATGAATTAAGAGATCAAACAGATGTATCAAATGGGGTCTGCACGGAGGATTGGATATCTCTTAGGCTTGGAGATGGTGCTGGTGGCAGTAATGGTGATGCTTCCATGCCAAATGGGTTGAATTCTAGACAGCAAATTACATCCAAAGAAGATGCCGCAGATTCTTTAAATGATACTGGTTTGTTGCTTTTTGAATCTTAATCTCTTTTTTTTTTTGGTGGAAGTTTTAGAAATTTCGTTATGTGGCAGTCCACTGGAGTAATGTTAGCTGGGAAAACAAGTTGTTAACTCACTCTCATAATTTATTAGGATTCTAGAACTTCCAGGCAGGCATCCTCCACATTTTCAAGTGTGGAAACAACCATCAATTTTTTCTAGAAAGCAAATGTAAGGTCAATGTAGGAATTCTTAGAATAGAACTTTTTTTTTTTTTTTTTTAAAATTTCCGAGACAATTTGCTCTGTCCCTTTTTCCCTGCCTGTCGCCACTAGGATTTTTCTAAGCTCCTAATTATAAAGGAGGACTGGGAAGTGGCTATTTCACTTTCTTTTCATGAGGTGCTTTAATAAAATTAACACTTTTTGTGTTTAGTCCCTATACACTTTTTTAGTCCCCACTTTATTTTTACAAAACTGCATGCTAGGCCCTGCAAAGGGATTAAAAAGAGTGTAGTTTTGTAAAAGGTGAGCCTAAAAGTGGATGAAGTTTTTCTACGGATTAAGTTTATAATTCCCAATTGAATAGGGACTCAGTTTAACTTAGTTTGTTTGAACTTCACATAGATGCTATTGAGTTGGCTATTGCGGGATGGTGGTTATAGAGTGTAGACACTGTACAGTAATCTGCATAATTATGTGCTGTTTGTTATTTTTTCTCCTCCAACTTTCTTGACTATTCCTCATGCAGCTTCTTTGCTTCTTGGTATGAACGATGTCAGACTTAACAAGGCAAGCAAGCAAAAATCAGATAGCCCTTTCTCATTTCCCCGCCAAAAGCGTTCAGTAAGGCCCCGCCTGAATCTTTCGATTAATTCTGATTCGGAGTAGAGGTATTAGACCTCTAACACAGATGCCCTTCTTGTCATCACATTTTGTACCAAGAAACTGAAGAAACTTGAGCAGCATTTCTGATCCTTTGGACTTTAGCCATCGAAAGTTGATGTTTTCAGAGCATCCCTGGTGGAGCAAGGAAACCATATTTTCCCTGGCAAAATCATGTACCTGTAAAGTATCATTCCCTGTTGTGAAAGATATTGGCTGCAGCCTGCAAGTATCTTCTTTATGCTTGATATTTTGAATTGTCCTAATGACACATGATGACAAGTCAGGCTCATGTTTATATACCCTCAGTTCTCAAAGTAGGTCGGATGGTTCTGGCATAGTGCTGCTGCATTGTCCAGATAGACATTCAGATTTGGTAGTTTAAACTTTTTTATACAGTGGCGAGATCCCCGTTATATTATATGTATTATATCTGCAATTTTGTCTCTGCTGATAGCAATTAATCTGTAAATGTTTAGCAAGCAGATTGAATAGTAAATTGAAAAACAGTTACACCCAGGTAGAAGCTCACTTTGTAATATATGGTTGCTAGTATTTGTAATATACTTGGGTACTTTAGTGGCTTCCTGGATTGTAAATCCTTTTGATTATGAGGGATCAGCATTTACCCGTCGTTTATTTAGTTCCAGTGTACCGTTTGAGTTGTTTTTTTTTTTTGGTTCGTAGACGAAGTGGCAAGTGCCACTAGAAACTCACGCCCACAACTGTGAAGTCTCGGGTTCGATCCGGGACATGATATTCAGCCTAGCAATTTAGGCATTTGCTAGTTGAGTTAGGCCTTACAGATTGATTTGTTGGAGTTTAATGGGTACAATTGATGTCAATTAGCTTTGCACTCTATTCCAATGAGAGTTCATGTTTTGATGACATTGCAAAATAGTGAACTCTTGTGGGATGTTAGTGTAAATTAATTTAAAATTAGTCTAAACCGACTGGGGACATTATACAAAGATTTTTTATTTAAATTTTATTTATAATTTTTTTTTCTGAAGACATTTTTCTGACAGTAAAAATATATAAAAACAAATAGCCTATTAATTGCTCATAAGATGGGGAGTGAAAAATATAATATGAGCTTAGGGTTTATGATTTAGGGTTGTGTGGTGTCATTGGATTGGGGAAGTTGGTTTTTTTTGGGTGTGGTGGTTGTGCTTGAATTGTCGTGCGCTTTTGTGTTGTGGTAAAGCTTTAACAAATATATAATTATTGTAATACTAAAATTTGTTGGATAGATTGAAAATTATCACACAAATTAAAGAGAATTAGAAACAATCACAAAATTAAAGGCAAAAACAAACTTTGCATATTCAAGCTTTACATAATTTATCACGAAATTAATTTTCATTTTTCACCAATATATCTAATTATCGAGGAACAACTTCACGTATGTATTTATAAATCTAATTTATTTCCTAAATTTTAATGTACTCTTAAAAATGAAATTATCAACACGCTACTTAGCATCACACTTTATGTAATTTGTCACAAGATTATATTATTTCACCTAACCAAATCTGTTATTGAGGCACAAACTTTGCATATTTGAATAGTTGAATTTTTTACGAACACTAAAGCATCAAAAAACATATTTTTTTTTGAATTTTTTTTAACAAACTTTACGTATTCGAACGGTTAAAAAAAGTTTCGATATTGAGTAAAGAACTTTGAGTATTTGAACGATTATTTTTTTCGAACACCAAAGTATCTCAACATGCTGCTTAGCATCACACTTTATAAATATGTTATGAAATTTTTTCACCGAACAGATTACTGAGGAACAAACTCTGCCTATTTGAACAGTTATTTTTGTTTTGATTTTTTTCCACCAAACTGATCATTTGGGAACAAACTTTGCATATTCGAACAGTTAAAAAAAATTCGATCTTGAGGAATGAACTTTGAGTATTTGAACGATTATTTATTTTGAACACTACAGGTTTTACATAATTTATCGTGAAATTAATTTTTACTTTTACCAATCCGATTATCAAGTAACAAATTTCACGTATTTATAGTTCTATTTTCCCCCTAAATTTTAATGTACTCTTAAAAATGAAAATATGAAGAACAAAAAAAGAGGAGAGGTAGGGGGAGGGAGAAATGGCGTCAAATTGGTGGGAAGGGGGAGAATTGGCGCCAAGATTTAAATGTAGAGATGAGTGAAAAAAGTCACCTATAAGCTATTGTTGGTATAAATACTTTTTACACATTTAAGCAATCACAATTTGACGCATTATTAAATATAGTTGTTTTCCTACAACAATTTTAAAAGTCATTTATATCGTAATCAGTGGCGGATCATGACTAAAATGTTTGGGTGGGCCGCTAATGAAAGAGACATGAAACTCAATCGCATGAACAAAGACGCAAAAACTTTCCTTTGATGAGAAGATGATACCGAGAGTCGGAAGACGATGCGGAGAAAATTAATTGACAAGTCAAAGACAACAACAATGATGAGAAGCAAGACGAACGAGAAAAAAATTGTATAAGATATGTGAAAAAAAATGGTATTATATAATATTAAAATTATAAATAAACATAAAAATTATTATATAGAATTTATGTATATAAATTAACTTTCTTATAATAAAACATATTCATTATTGTGGCCTCTTGGTAACTAAGCCTTGTTGCAAGTATGAAGTACAAAGCTCCATTCTTGTTTATGCAACTCTTTTTATTAAGTTTTTGTGCACTTTTATTTGTCTCTCTTATGCATGCGCTGCTGAGCCGCTGATAGTAAAAATTGGGAATTGAATCCATTAAATTATGGAATGAATTCCAAAAATAAACAAAAGTGTCCAAGCTGAATGTTGAACACGGGATATGCAGTTGTATGAAACGCTGCTAAACCAATACGCCAACCTATTGTTTGCTACATAATTGTGCAAACATTATATATAATTAATAATTTTTATTTTAAATAGGGGGTAATATAGTAATTTCACATGATTTCTTTGGGTGGGCTGGGACCCACTCGGGCCCTAACTAAGATCCGCCGGTGATTGTAATTTGTGATTGGTTTGTACACCGACTATGTAAAATAATTAAACTAAAAAACCTGTAAAGAAAATAAAGGATTACCACTTTGCCTATAAAGTTGCAAAAAGAGGTAGTTCACGAACTACTGTGACGGAGGTATAATACTGATCCATAAAGGGCAGCAACATATAGGAAGAAGATGAGTACAATTTGGAGATCATCTATGACCAATTATTCCCAATATCCCTGATGGAAGGCAAGAATACGCTACAATTGCTATCTTACGTGGAATTTCTAGTTTTCTCTTAATGAAAGTATTTATTTCATGTAACACTTTGATGAAGAAAGACACACATTTATTATTTCTAAAATAATATTAAAATAATCATTGTGTCAAACACGTATACATCTATTTATTTATAAATTAAATCCCACGCAAAATCAATAACTTTAGAACATATTACATTTCAAATACATTTAAAACGAATACCCAAACAACCCGGGCATTTGGTCTAGTGGTATGATTCTCGCTTAGGGTGCGAGAGGTCCCGAGTTCAATTCTCGGAATGCCCCTGTGAGTTTTATTTTTTCCAGAATTTATTTCCGAATCTGCAATTTTTTCCCGGCCCAGTATCACCCAAGACTCCTCTCCTATTAAACAGAGGATTGCTATCCTCACCTCCCTTTTCTTTCTCTTGCCAGTTACCACACACCCCTCCACACTTAATGGATTAGACTTTGTTTAAACAAAAAAACCTATTTAAGCGCTCGCATGGAAGTTTATGCGATCAGCACTTTTTTTTTTACTCTTTGTGATAAGCACTTATACATACACTATGCATAATTACAAATAATTATAAAATGTTATGATTTTTAAAACTAAAAATTTTAAAGTTAAAACCTTTATTAAAAACACATTTTAAAATTTAAATGTAATATTATATTATATATCATAAATAGTCATAAAAAACCCAAAAGCGTTTGGATGAGATGATTTGGGTCTATTCCAATTTCAGTTTAACCAAGACCCTAGATTCAAATCTAGCACCATTAAAACTCTTGAGGGTTGATATATGTGTGAATATATATCCATTGTTATGTTAGTCCCCGACTTCCATTAATTTTATGAAATTTCAGGGACTAACATCAACTCAAAGAGCTAGTTCTAACATTGAGACTTCCATTTAATGCTTCTTTTGTATTCATTAATTTTTATGGAGTACTTTTTCCCGTAGGATTCCAACAAAACTACATTTCCATTATCTACAAATGAATTCTCGAGTTTCTCTCCTTTAGGGTATGTTTGGATGGAGGGTTTAGGAGGAGAGGGAAGGGGAAGACTTGATTTTGAATTCTAAATTGAGGAAGCTATAAAATGCTTCTAAATAAAAATGAAGTGTGATTAACAATGTTTATCATTATCTATCATGTTATTCTTTCAAAATTTTAAAATTTTAGATAGATGAAAGGGGATTATTGCAGGGTATTGTGAGATAGATGAATGACGTGTTGACTTTGAAGTCCAATTTTCTGTACTCTTATGTGTGAATATATGTGCCCGTATCTATTGTTATGTTAGTCCCTGACATTTAAAATACATTAACTTAGTCCCTGAAATTTTACAAAAGTTCAATTTAGTCCATAATATTTAAAATATATCAACTTAATCCCCTATTTTTGCAAAGTGTTTCAATTTAGTCACTTTTTGCAAAATAGAAGGACCAAATTATCATGACAGAGGAACTAAATTGAAACATTTTTGTAAAACTCAATGGCTAAATTAATATATTGTAAATGTCATAAGCTAAATTGAACTTTTGTGAAATTTTAAGGATCAAATTGACTATTAACTCCTAAACATGCGACATCTATTATGCATCTATGTACAGTGACATACCAATTTTTTTTAGTAATGGACCTCCCATATGGAGAAGTTCTTTGATATTGGTCCTTATAGAGTAGAAATCTAAGTATGATATTGAAGTGGAGTGGTATCTTTAAACTATAAATCTTGAGGAGTCTCCATGTGGGCCCTCCTACCATTTTGGCGCCAAATCTCCCTCTCCCTCCTACCGTTCAAGTACTCAGAGTCCATTTCTCAATAACCGATTTAGTGAAAAATAATAATTTCGTGACAAATATGTACACACTCTATTTTAGTTTTTAAGTCCGCAATTGCCTTTATTAAATAAATATTTTTTTAGTTTATACTTACCTTCAATTTAAACAAAGTTTTCTCATGTTGCAATTTAAAAAACAAATTTTACCCAATAACAATTCTATATTAACTAGAGCTTTTACCCCGTGCCAATGCCACCTATTTAAGAGAAATGTCAGCTATAAACCCATAAAACTTGGATATTTTCTCTAGCATGTGAATAGCTACGACCTATAATAAGTTGACACTAACCAGAAAACTCTGTTTTGTTCATAGGATTACAAGGTGGGTTGATGAAGATGAAGACAAAGTTAAAGCTACAGGGGACAAAAGTTTGCAGTATCATTCTTTGAGAGTAGAGTGATTACGTCTTATATCATTCTTTTTCTTGTGTTGAATTTGTAACGAGTAGAGTTTGATTTGTCTTCAGATTGTTTCTTTAGGGCGAGTAAAGGGTTTGGTAGGGGTTAAATTTTGAAAGCCGTTCATTGGAATCATATTTAAATTTGTAAATAAGTTTGAATGGGTTTGTCATCAAGAAACTCACTTTGGGTCAGGCTCAGTAATTGGGAAGTTGATAAAATGTGTGTCACTTACTAAATGCTTGCCATTTTTAGTACTCTAAAATTACTTTCTTTATGTTTTGAGAAACATTTTATGTTGATGTATACTCTCTGTGTGAATAAGACTGGGCAATCATACTTAAAGACCAAAATCACTGCTATAATGAATCTTTTTGCTTGAAGGTCCTGCACTTTTTGATTTCACTTATGTATCTCAAGGGCATTTCAATATTCATGTTCCTTGACAACTATTGTTGATCGTCGTTGACGATGTGTTATGCGTAATCAATGACCTTCCATCCAAGTGGAGTATTTTAATCAAAATGCTTATGGTGGAAATGTTAACGGTGCTTATGCCGATGGTGGGTATGCTAACAACCTAATAGCAACACAACGTGTCTTATATTAAGACCAAGACTACTGAGATTATAAATCTCTTTGGTGTTGATGGTTTGATTGGAACACCTACTAGGAGTGAGGTCGTTTTAACCTATGTTTCAAAGGGTTGCTTCAAAATCCATTGTCCGATGACTGCTGCACGTGTTCGTCTTAGAATAATGGGCAATCAGCCGCCTCCAATTTAGATGCTCTACCCTCATCGAGGCTGTCGTCCCATTCATATGACTAACTCTTCTCATCATGAAGAAGTTGGACAAAGTGCTCACAATCCTATTATTATGTAATGACTTTTTTTAGTGGTATGTACCTTCAAGACATTTTATCTTTGTTTTGTTTATTTTGCTCTATCTTCAAACATTTGTTGAAACTTTTATTGCTATGGGAATGTAACATTTAGACCTTTTGTGTTGCAACTTCTGTTTTTTTCGCCCCCGTGCACGGCACGGGTAACACGGCTAGTCTAAGTAAACAACTACTGTCTTTTAAAACTTTGGTATTTTTCACTTGTTACATACAAATTAATGTGGTATTACTTTGTGTTAGCTACTAAACTATCCATTTTGCAGTTGTCTTGAAATAACTGAAGTCAAAATAAAACAGTCTTGAGATAATTAATCTATGAGACTCTAAAACACTTGACAAATATAAAACGTAGATTTGAAAAAAAATTGGTGACAAAAAATACGAAAGTACAAAAGTTTTGGATATGTAAAAAAAGGTATCTTTGTCCGGTTCGTTTATTCGTCAAAGTCAACAGCTAGCTTGCGTAGTTTAATAATTAAAAAAAGAGAAAAAAAACAAATCGGAGAATTAATGGATTCTTTGTTTCAACATTTGTAGGTACAAAGTGTGATGATTAACACATGAAATGAAATCCCTTTGTTTGTCGGAACTTCAACCAGCTGAATCCCACTATCAGAACATATATATACATAGATTCTGCTCCACAGAACCTCAATTAATATCGAAGAGCTTCTGCTTGCTCTGTTCCCTGATCACTTAAATTATACTATATAAATACATCATATAAATAATATTGGTGTCAACGTTACATATAATTAAGCATGGGAGAAATTGGAGGAAGAAGTTTAGGGGTAACACCTACTTGGGCAGTTGCAATTGTTTGCTTTGTTTTGCTCTCAATATCTATCCTTATTGAACACATGTTCCACATTATGGGAAAATGGTTGAAGAAAAAGCACAAAAGTGCCTTATATGAGTCACTTGAAAAAATCAAATCAGAGCTTATGTTATTAGGTTTCATATCGTTACTACTAACAGTAGGACAAGGTTTAATATCAAGGATATGTATATCAGAGAATATTGCAGGGACATGGCATCCCTGTGCCAACAATTCATCACATGATGACCAGGTAGACCATGAAACCGGTGGTGGCCGCAGGAGGAGATTACTAGCAGCCGGAGCAAGTGACAAATGTGTAGCTCAGGTTGTTGGTTTGGACTCTTTTATACTACCTCCGGTTCATTTTATAAGAGACATTGCAGTTTTTTGGTTCAGAAACTGCATTGTGTCTTATCAAGTGGACCGGATTTAATTAATTAATTCCTAGAAAGGCTAATAAAGTGTTTTTATGATGATGTAAATAAATGTTCAGGGTAAAGTCCCGTTTGTGTCATCAGAGGGAATTCATCAACTTCATATATTTATCTTTGTCTTGGCTGTTTTTCATGTCCTTTACTGCATACTCACTCTCGCTCTTGGCACAGCAAAGGTAATACTATATTATATATCTAACTCAATCCAATTTATTAGTATTTCTTTTACCAGATTGTATAATATCTCTTTCATTGTAACTCAATAGATGAGAAGGTGGAAACGATGGGAAGAGGAAATTAAGACACCTGAGTACCAATTTTCACACGGTACTTTAATCCTCTTTAGGAGTATAATTTTTTGAACAATGACGATAATATTCTTTCAAGACTTTTTTATCAGTGAAATTCATGCGAGTCCTACTAAATTTTATTGGCTAATATTTATTTGTGGTGTATTGCAGATCCTGAGCGAATTAGATTTGCTAGGGAGACATCGTTTGGGAGAAGACACTTGAGTTCTTGGACACAAAATCCTGTCCTTATTTGGATTGTAAGTCAAATCAATTAACCTAAAGCTCTTTTACCATTGGCTTCTTGAAATAGCACATTAATGAGCTCTTTTCTCTGCTTTACCAAATTCCAATTTGCAGGTTTGTTTCTTCAGGCAATTTGTAAGATCAGTTCCTAAAGTGGACTACTTGACCTTGAGGCATGGATTTATGATGGTAATAATATATATTACAAAATGATGCATTGATCATTTAATGTAATTTAATTAAGATTATCTGATGTAGGCACATTTGGCACCTCAAAGTCACCAGAAATTCGACTTCAGGCAATATATCAAAAGATCTTTGGAAGAAGACTTCAAAGTTGTTGTAGGAATCAGGTTTTGTGCTTTATGTCTCTGTAGTGTATTTTTTTGTTGAAATTAATAACATATCACAATTTGATTTTAACATTTTACTATAGTATAATTAATAATTAATTAACTGGTTTCTATTTTTCAGCCCTGCTATCTGGTTCATCACAGTGTTGTTTATCCTATTCAACACTCATGGTAACAAAATACTACGTCTTATAAGGCAGAATTATTAATTTCACTGATTCTTATCTGTATATTTATACTAACCATTCTGTTCTATGCATCATTTATATATGGACAGGCTGGTACTCTTATTTGTGGCTACCATTTGTTCCTTTGATTGTAAGCAAATACAATACCATATGCACCCTCATAGTTATAGAAATAAGCAAAAGTGACTCAACAAAAGTTGGTATATCTGGTCTCAAATTTAGATCACATACATCAACTTTCGTTGACCCTTTTTACATATGGAGTATAGCTCAATTAATTATTATCAAATATATAATAAAAAAAAAATACTATATAGTTAATTTCTTCTTATATTTTAACTAAATGTCTCCAAATTGTAGATAATACTACTAGTTGGAACCAAGTTGCAAGTGATAATAACTCAAATGGGACTTAGAATTGAAGAACAAGGAATGGTGGTAAAGGGTGAACCAGTGGTCCAACCTGGTGATGACCTCTTCTGGTTTAACAAACCTCGACTTATTCTCTACCTTATTAATTTTGTACTCTTTCAGGTATATATATACATGTATTTTTATACTTTCCAAAACATCACAATTTATTAATTTCATAAAATAAAATAAAATAAAAATATATCTCATAACTAATCCAAGTCTCCTTTGTGTATCTTTTGTGGAACAGAATGCTTTCCAGCTTGCTTTCTTTTCATGGACTGCGGTAAGTCGATCAAAATAAATAAATTCCATTTATGCAATTGTCATTTGAATAAATATTACTTGCTTTATATATATATATATATATATATATATATATATATATATATATATATATATATATATATTAAACTCATGTATTGATTTTTTTTGCAGCTTCAATTTGGGTTAAATTCCTGTTTCAATAAGCGTACGGAGGATGTGGTAATCAGAATCTCAATGGGGTAGGTCTTATTATCATCTGCAAATATTAGGAACAAGTTTATTGTTTGCAATGGTATTAATTGACATGGATGATTTGGCAGGATTTTTGTTCAAATTCTTTGCAGCTACGTGACTCTTCCTCTTTATGCTCTCGTGACACAGGTGATTAATTTGATGTTAATTAAACAAACCAAGTTTTTATTTTATTTTTACTAATTACTAGGTTTCTTTTTTTTGAAAATTTGTTCTTTTTAGTTATGAAACATTTGCCTATGTATTCTTTTATAGACAGTGTTAGTGGGGGAGGGAGATGTTAGTTTCCGGGTTTTGAATTCGGTACCTCCTTCTTGCATTCATTTGATGTATTCATTCGGTATCCCTTTTCCTGTGTGTTTGGTTACACGATGATGATAATTGATTTTGTAAAATTGATTATAATTAAAAATGAATGGAATGAAAATGATTATGTTTGTATTTATTCATTTTTGAAAAGTAATTTTAGGTGTAAAAAATCACATTTCGAAAAAAAACTACACATCCTAACTTAAGTGTAGAATTAATTTAGGGGAAAAATAAATTTTGTGTGAGATCATTCAAGCAAGTTAAAAATCAAAATTTATGACTCTAGAATCTTTTTGTCTCTCCGAAAGGGAAACCAAGCATGCACTCACGCTTTTCTGACTAAATTTATGTGAGCTCACACAATGGTGGTTTTTTTAGCTGGTCACCCTCTTGTGCTACAAAGTCTATCACTCATAGGACTTCTCCCCCCTTATCACCTTTGAACCAATTTGTGAGTTTTTATATTTTCGTAAGTGTTGAACCTTGTACTTAGAAGGTGCTTAATAATCTAGGTACTTATCTTCTAGGTACAAAGTTCAACAACCACAAAAGGAAAAAAACTCATAGATTGGTTCAAAGGTGACCAAGGGGGGTGAGATGTCTTATGAGTAGCAGTCTTGGTAGCACTGGAGGGTGGTCAGTTTGTTCAACTAATAAAAAATAGTATTGGGAAAAGAATTTAGAACTTGTTGCTAATACTCCTTGTCAATTTCATAAGGTATCATATTACATATGGGAAAAAAGGGCAACACTCGCTTGATTGTCGTGTTTTTTTTTACAAATTTCAAATTCAAACTTCGAGTCCCCCATGAAAACCAAAACTAATCTCTCGTGGTACTTATTGAAGAGATTAATCTCTTCGAATAGATTCAAATTCAAGACCATATGCTTAATTATTTTCCTATTTTCTTTTCTCTCATTTAATAGTGACCCCTTTTCAGAATTTTATATGATACCCAGTAAATGCAAACTAATAACTATTTACAAATTAACAAAAGTTGGTTAATTGTGTGCAAGAACAGATGGGTTCAACCATGAAGCCAACCATATTTGACGAAAGAGTAGCAGCAGCTCTAAGGAGTTGGCACCATTCCGCGAAGAAGCACGTAAAACATAATCGTGGATCGACATTGCAAACCCTATTGTCAAGCAGGGCCTCAACTTTGGCCAATCAAATGTCCCCGGCCCACATCCTGCGTCATTACCGCGCCGAAATGGACACGTACCTCACATCTCCAACACGACCCAAATTTGAGGCCCAAGTCAATGGTGCTTCTTCTAGTTCAAATTCAATTCACCATGAAATGGAAATGGGCAATCTGGACCAGTCTCAACAAGAAGAAGTCGATGAATCCATTTTTGTTTCTGCAATCTCGGACCTGACTCAACTTGAGATTGATGTTGAACATAGCAATGAATTTTCCTTTCAGGGAATGGCAGCAAATCATACATGATGACAAGTGCGATTATGATTATCGTATAGCAATTATGTACATGTTGAGGGTTGATGATTTTGGATAAAGCAGGAGTAGGATTAAATTTATTGAATACATTAATTTGCAGATGTTCCCCTTAGCAAATTAAGCTAACTTACTGAAATTGAAATTTCTTGTATTGAAACATTACACATGTTAGCATCATTTCATGCACATGCAACTCCTGATAACACTTGTTCTCTTTGAACACATCAAAATAATGTGTCCTAAGCATGCCTATCCAAGCATTTTCTGAAAGGGGACATTCAGATCACACTTGAGAAAGTGTTTCTGAGTGATCCTTAACACCTACCTAAAGCATATGTTAATTGAATGTGTCATCTATATAATGTTTTTTGGAGTAAGCGTTAGTTGGTTGACTTGGCACCGACTTGTGACTACGTTGACAATAGTTTAGTTGACGAGCTAAGGATATAAAAAAGTTTGAAAAATGAGGTCTAAGGTTTAAATCCTGGAAGCTAACATTCCCTCCACCTTTTAACTAATTACTAACTATAAACATTTTTCTATTAATAAAAAATATAACTCATGCTCAACAAAGCGTTATCCAATCCCAAGAAGGTAGCTTAGTTGGCGAGCTAAGAGATACCGAAGGAGTGCACCATATGAGGAAATTAACATTACCATAGGATAACAAAATTAATTTTGTTTTTATATTTAGCATTACATTTATTTTTGTTTTGTTATATATATATATATATATTAAAAGGGCAAATGAGTAAATTATTTTCTTATCTTATCTTACTGATTTCTAGTTCATCAAAAGTCCACCCCACAATAAGATTTTAATGACAGAGATATGATAGCATAACTTACAAAATTAAATTATCATATCATATTGACTCAACAAACATTAAACTCACACATGATATAATAGATTTATTATATTTTGTCTGTTTATCTTATCCATCAAACAAAACTTAAAGATTTATAAGGAAAATTCCTCACACATTTTAAAAAACTTATACTTTTCTTTTTCATGTACAGGGCTCTAGGGCCACCTACTCACCCACCCACTAGTTAATATTTAAGATGGGAGCTTGATTTCAATTTTGAAGTCTCCACCTAGAAAGATAAATGTATCCACCTAGAAAGATAAATGTAAATATAGATTGATCAAAATAAATATCATGATTTTATATTCACATTGTAAGTTGAAAGATGCCACTTCTAAGTCAGACTTAACACCTCACATGATCCCATCACATATATTTCACCGATCAAGATCAACCTTGATCGTGGTTAGGGGTTTCAAACACAATATTAAATAAAGGACAATTATATAATAGTCATAAATATATTAAATTTAATTTTTTATTTCCTTAAAAGTATCTTCAAACTGAAACAGGACGAAATATTAGTCCATTTAAGTTTTTAGTAATTTTTTGAAAAATTTCCATCTAGATAAGGACAAAATCATAAATAACCCAAATAATTATACCAATTATGACGACACCATTCTAATTTGTATATTTGTAAACCCTTGTTGGGGTTCTCTTCATTTCCTTTCCCCAAACTTCTTATTTCTGCATTTTCCACAACTACCCCGCAACATGGCCAAAGGTGCCTCGCAATCTCAGTCATCGACTTCCGCAGGCGCGCGGCCAGGAGGAGTCGTAGCTCCCCGCGGTTCTGCTGCCGCTACCGCCGGCATGCGTCGCCGCCGTCTCGGAGGAGGAAACAGCTCTTCCGGCGTTGGAGGTGGTACCGGTACAAGTAGCAACATGCTGAGGTTCTACACCGACGACGCTCCCGGACTGAAGATTTCTCCAACGGTTGTGCTTGTTATGAGCCTCTGCTTCATCGGCTTCGTTACCGCTCTCCACGTGTTCGGAAAGCTCTATCGTTACAAATCAGGTGCTGGCGTATGATTGGAGGATCCGAATTTGATAACTTAGGTTTCGGATCGGATCCGTTTGGATTCGTAGTTTCGTTTATCTATTTTCCCCTTTCTCACGCTTATTTTCACTGATCTATGTTTTATTATCGTTGAATCTTCTAACTGCTGTTGAGGGAAATTCACTTTTGGTTTTTTTGTGCGTTAATCGATCTGTGTTATTTATTAGCTATTAATTTAGAGCGTATATAATATAAAAGCATTGCGATGAATCAAAATAGATAGTTTGATGAAATTTCGCGATATTATTTTTCAATTTTTGCTTCTCTTTTGAAGAAGTGAGATAGATAGTTCGATTGCGCGTATTGCGTCGTTGACGGCGATTGTTTGGCTCCGTCGTGAGTGGCGGCGTGTTTCTCTCTCCCTCATTGCTATTTCTGCAACTAGCTCAATATTTTAGATTTAGTTTTTTTTTTGGGTGAATAGGTGTTAATGTCTGTTTTATAGTAAAAAAATAGAATAGATTAAATTAGCAAAATAGTTCTTTTTTTTGACAATCAAGCAAAATAGTTTTCTTGGATCAAATAATTTAATCACTGAAGTTAATTTTTTATTAAATTAGTGTTTTCTTGGATCAAATAATTTAATCACTGAAATTTACGGACTAGATCCCTACAATTTTAAGAACTAATTTGATAAATTTTTGAGGAATTCTATTTTGATAATTTAATCTCTTAATTTTTTTAAAAGATAATTTAATCTCTTATTATTCATATCTAACGATTTTTTTATATATATGAACGACAATTATTGATATCTAACGTCCAAGTGTATACTGGTTGCTTTAAGTTGTCACTTGTAATGAGTGAGGCTTTCAATTGGAATATGCTTCTTCCTTTAACGAGATGTAGTAATTGATTTATAATGAACCGTGTTTCTTTTATGGAAGCATAAATGTTCCTTGTTAATCATATAAGTTGAAAACTTAACAACTTCATTAAATACTCTTTTTTTGACATCTGCTTCATTATCAATTTCATTAAATACTCTTAAGGAGTTTATTCAATGACTTTTATTATTTATCAAAATCATTGAGGGGCGAGACACATAGCATTCGCCTCTCTAACAAATGGGGTCAGATACAACATTGGTGTAGCGGCTGTAGCCCCACTGTAACTATCGCAACTTGGTTGTCGGGTAAATAATCTCTTAAAGACGCACACACGTACCTACAAGGAACTTCGCCTAGAGGCATCTTGCCAACTACAAAAGATGACTCTGTAGAAGGCGTAGCGAACTGGCAATGCGACTTGAATTCTTAGGATTTTGAGGACGACAAGTCCTCGAGAACCACAACTCTACTCATTTACTAACAAGAAAGAGAAAAATGAAGCTACTTTAGCACTAAGTAATGGGAGGTTGAAGATGAAAATGAAAGAACAAGCTTTGAAAGCTAAACAACACAAGGCGATAGATAGGGAAAATTCGCTAACAAGAAAGAGCTACTCTCACTTTAACCACCAACATATTTGAAAAGATGGAAAACAAAGTGAATGTTTATCACACGAGCGACCCATGCAATATAGGCCTTTAAAACTCCTTGGCCTAATACAACCCTTAGGGTTTAAGGTTGCGCCAAAGAAAAAATTCAAGTAACATGATCAATCTCGTAACCATAAATCGTCAAACACCATATAATGATATCGCTGCACACGACATCGTGTAAACTACTATGAACTAGTTTCTCAAATACTCAGCCAAATCTTTATATCTTAAAGCTAGATTGAAAGTGAAGTACACTTAAGACACCGACTTTGGCTGCCTTTTTTTTATCAACAGACTTTTGGTTTCTTTTAATCTAGAAAAATGCAATCATTGTAAGTATTACAAAAGTTCGTTCCTCAAAAATCATTTTGGTGAAAAAAATTATTTCGTCATGTTGTGTAAAATTGTGTAACAAAGTCTTTTAAAATAATAATAATAATAATCTAATACACCCCCTTAATCTTTGCCCTTTGGAGCACCTTTAACCCCAATTAGGCAAAGTGAGGCTCTCTCGTGAAAACGAATTAAAGAAAAAGAAGCATAAATAGGCATATTGACATTTGCATTGGCAAACTATGGTCCGCAAATGACATCTTCTCGTAGCGTTTTCTACGCTCAACGCCTCATCTGCAAGCGTTTGAGATGGAACAGTGCAGAGAGAGAGAGAGACTAACAGAAAACAGAAACAAAATGAATCAACAACCTTCTAACTCACTTCCAATTCTCACGAACAAAAACAATGTCCGTCATCGACGTTCTCTTCCGCGTCGACGCCATATGCCAAAAATATGACAAATATGATATCGATAAGCAGCGTGAGCTTAACGCTTATGGCGATGACGCCTTCGCTCGTCTCTACGCTGCTGTTGAATCCACCATTCAACAAGCTCTCAATGTCTCATTCTCAAATCTCTTTGTTTTTTTACGTTTTCATTTTTTTCATTTTTGTTTTGAATTTTGAAGTTTTTATTTTAATTTTAGAAATCTGAGGCTGCTTCCACGGAGATGAATAGGGCAGCTGCTGCGGCTTTGAATGCAGAAGTTCGTCGAACCAAAGGTAGATTGATGGATGAAGTTCCTAAATTGCGCAAATTGGCAAACAAGAAGGTCACCATCGTTTTCTTCATTTTGTTTCAAATAAATGCTCAATTTATTCCTTGAAATATCATTATCTCTTCTATTTAATCACTAAACATGAAAATCTATTAAATAGTACCTAGAATTTATCCTTTTCCTTCCATTTAGCCCCTAAATGACAAATTTTAAGAACAAAATTAATGAACAGAGATAAATTTTAGGGACTATTCAATAGGTTTTAGATGGTTTAAGAACTTTTGCCTCACTGCTCGGCTCTTTGAGCGCTTACAAAGGTGTATCAGACTCACATCTACTTGAAGCTACACTCTTTAGCTTTCATGGTATCGCCCAATCTACTATGAAAATTTATTTTTTCCAAACACTTGCTAAATAAGTAATTGAGAGTGATACTTTAGGGACTAAACTGAGATTTACTCATTTGTATTTGTGTGTTCATATCCACATAAAATGATAAAGATTAACAATTTTTTTGACAAAAATAAAATGATAAAGAATGGATAATACATTCTGTACAATTTTTTAAAATGCATTTTTCAAAACAGATCCAATATTTTTGGAAATTCGAAAAAGCAAGGATATGATTGCATTTGAAGTTCTAATTCTATCAGTAACAGGTTAAAGGTCTTACAAATGAAGATATAGCTATACGTCAGGATCTTGTTTTGGCATTGCCAGAAAGAATCCAAGCAATACCAGATGGTATTACCTCTGCTGCTAATCATACTGAAGGATGGGCAGCTACCTCATCTCATCCGCATATCAAGTTTGATACATCAGGTGATCAATGTTGCTGATGGCACTAAATACATTTGATTGCAGCATTTAAATTATGTAATCATGATTGTCTGTTTTATTCCAACCTCAGAAGGAAATGTTGACAGTGAATATTTCCATCAAAGTGAAGAATCTAACCAGTTTCGATCAGAGTATGAAATGCGCAAGATGAAACAGGTATGCCAGTTTCATTCTTTAAGCAAAAACGGCATGAGTCTTTATAGACATTTTATTTCATAGTATTTGTCATTAGCGGTACAGGAAATAGAATTGTAGATTAAAGAATTCATTGCATGAACAAAATGATTGTTTTGTTACAAACTTAACTATTAGCTACTAGCACTTCACAAATGATTCCAAACAAACTGTGCAACTAATCTAATAAACTTAACTAACTGTTTAACTCTGCTTCTAACGACCTAATCACTTTGCCAACTCAGCAAAGTGATTCTCATTAACTAATACTTTATGCATATACTCTATTACTAGCTGATCTAACATCATTGATGATTCCAATTTTTATTTGTACAGGATGAAGGGCTTGAAGTCATATCAGAGGGATTGGATACTTTGAAAAATCTAGCCCATGATATGAATGAGGTTGGTTATGAATCTAGTTCTTTTTGGGAATTTCATTTGGAGATGCTGGATTTTAAGAGGATAATCATTTTCTCACATTTTCCCCTCTGACTCTAACTATGTTCAGGAATTAGATCGACAAGTTCCTTTAATGGATGAAATTGACACAAAGGTACAAAAAATTATTCGTTTTGCCTTTTCTCTATGCTCAAATAATTTGCTTTCAGAAATAATATTGCAAGTATGTCATAAATATGTTACATGATTCTTCATGGCCTGATTATACAGGTGGATAGGGCAACAAGTGATGTGAGAAATACTAACGTGAGGCTGAAGAAGACTCTCACAGAGGTAATTCACATGATTAATTGCATTCTCCTTTGTGTGGAAATTTGCAAGTTTCTAATGAAATGCAATTTTTGTTTCCTCTCCAGCTGAGGTCTAGTCGAAATTTCTGCATTGACATCATTCTGTTGTGTGTTCTTCTCGGAATCGTTGCATATTTATACAAGTAAGTTCTATGTCCTAACCCCAATCACCAAGCCTTCTAATTTAAAACATCTTGATGACAAAATATTTGCTCTGGTTATGATTCACATGATTTCTGACATTCAGTTCATTAAATACACCCCACTGCTTGGTGTACTTTTACACGACTAATTATCATGATTTTCTTCCATGAACTATATGCTTTCTTACATCAAAACAATATGCCAGCTCTGTCAATAGATACACATTGCATGCTTAATTTCTAGCTTGTCATGCATCTATAGCTCCACTACTCAAAGCTAACTAAGGTCATACATGTCTATGATTCTGTCGCATGTACCTTCCTATATAGATGTTTTTTTTTTTTGGTCTTTTTATTGCATGGTACCCTATATTTGGGTAAATTGTAAATTTCAAAAAATGATCTGTTTTCTCATTGGTTATAGAGGTATTAGCTGTCTTGTTTATCATCAGTACACCTAGGACTATTAAATATGAAGCCTTTGCTACATCAATTTGGCTAGGCCATATGATTAAATTTGATTACCTCAGTGTGGATGCACTTACTTTAGTTAACTTATAGCCAATTAAAGAGCCATATTACTGGAAGCATATTTATTTATTTTGTGCTAATTATGTACTCTCTTTCTTCTCCCTTTGTACATAATTTCTTCTTTTTGTTTCAGTGCCTTGAGGTGACTGTATCTCAAACTTCACTTGATGTTCTGGTTGTACTATGGTATTACATCCTCATTCTATCTTTGGGCATTCTGTGTAACTTCCCAATATTAAATTATGGTTCAGCTGCTGGAGAATGGAAACATACATAATATCAATGTACTTTGTAATTCACTAAATCTTTGATGTATTAATGTATCACTTGGACACGGTGGAAGCTTAAGAAACTAATTGACCAAATGACGAGCTTGTTTATTTGGCCATGACATTTGTTACAATGTTTTCAAGCAATTTCATTAATATATAAATTGAAACTACTTTATCTAATTATTGCACTATGTTGCAGCAGCCATAAATATAAACACACATAAATAAACAACAGTTGGCTTGAATGTTTAAGCCCTATCATCTTTACCGTTACTTCTACTTATGAATTGTATAACCATGAAAGTCTACCTGTGAAATAAAGGATCATTTCTGTCTTATAGTCAGTAACTTCATCACTGTGGGTATCTTCCTGTAAAGGTCAATTCTTTTATATCTTGAAAATTGATGCTTGGATCTGATGAACTCCCATTGAAAATCACATCTTGGGACTGATAGCAGTTCAATTCTCTATTGGTCAACACCTTGCTTGGAGATACACATATTTTGTTCTCAATGTTGAACTTGCTGTCAAATGAAATTAGATTTTCATGCTGATCATCCTCATTAGATTTTCTTTTCAGTGGGTTGAAGTAACTGTCAAAAGAAGGAATTGTAGTTTGGAAATTCAATTTCCCTAAACTTGACATGTTTTCAGTAGGAAGTATAGCTCCACCAACAAGAATAGAGGCTATGATCTGATAATCTTTGTATTGATTATCTGTGATCATGTCATGTTGAAAATTTGTGTTTGTTTTGTATTCTTCACTCCTTGGTAAATTTTCTGGTATGTTTGGTTCACAAGGATTCTCTTGATAATATTCAGATAAATTCTTCAATAAGTAGCCTTTATCTTTATGTCGAACTCGACATAGTACCCAGTCATCCAACTGTGACAGCAAGAGATACACTTATTATTGCATACTATGAAGCACCGACACAAAGCCGGACACGACACAAACACGCATACACCGATTTTAATTTGAAAAATACAAGTTTTGGTGTCTGACACGATACATGTCAAACACCGAACACGTTTTCAACCGGAAGTGTCGGTGCTACAGAGATTGCATATAGTTCAAGTACTATGAATAAGAAAAAAACAAGTTTCTGTAGGAGAAGACTTACACGCATGGAACCTTCTAGCCTTGAGGATTTGATGGTTTTGTCAACCAACCTATATTCATTCATGATCCAATCTGTCTTAACCCCCTTAGGTGGTCTACCAGAATAAAACACAAGAGCTTTCTTTACTCCTATGGACTCTGATCCACAAGAAGAAAAAATCGGCCTATCAGTTCCAGTTGCCTTCCAGTATCCTGAAGCTGCTGTTCTGTTAGGCCTTAATCCTTTTGGGTACTTTCGTTCTCTCGGGCTAAAGAAATACCATTCTTCCTCTCCAAACAGGGACTTATCTGCATAATATTCAGAACAAAAACATTCATTTTTCTCACATATAATAGGTAAAATACAAGTAGTGGATAGGAAAGAAACAGACTTGGTAACTCCCACGGATTATACTTATAAAGATCAATTTCAGCTACTATAGACGCTGGAAGTGGAAGTGATTTGATTTTGTTTTGCAAGTAATGAACTATGAGTTCTTCATCAGATGGGTGGAATCTGAAACCAGGTGGAAACTTGTAATTGTTGGAGCCTTTTTGATCTCCTTCCATCAAAGAATACTTGGTTCTTAACAAAGGAGTGACCAATGGAATCAAAAAGTGCCGATGATATTAAGAGAGTAAAGTGTTGTTGGCATTATATATGGCTTTAATCCCATGCAGAATGCTAGAGGAATTTAATTGGCTGCATGTAAAGTTTGAAAGAAAAAGACAAAGAAACCAAATAATTTGGCTTTATTCAATGAATTGACCTTCACGTATATACGTACTAGCAACTTTCTCTTAAGATGCTGATAGTATAATGCATTATCTGCTTAACACCTCATCAGCACAATGCACAGTGGTTTTCTGCTATAAATCGAGCTTTGCAAAAGATTAAAATTATGATTTAGAATTGATATCGTAGCATAATAAGCTAGTGTCACTTTCCCACTCTCAATTAAAAGGAATGATGTTAGCTGATTTACCACTTAAGAGAAGTAACTTGTTTGATTGGATTGCATTATACAGATTACCAATTTAATAGACTCTGATTCTCACTCTCAATTAATTAATAATAATAGTAAGCTAAAACCGAATTTCAATAACCGCCACTTCTTTTCACTTACTTATGGTGTTTTTTCATGTGCTACCTTGAAGGCTCATTTTAGCAAGTCCATAGCAGATTTTTAATAACCGCTAGTTTATAGCATTTTTCATGTGCTACCTTGAAGTCACGTTCAAGCTTATAATTTTAGAGATAAAAGAGAGGGACTTGTCTTTAAATTTGGTATTGCTAACACTTAGAGATGAATTTTGCTATTTTCCGTTTTTAATTTTTTTTTCTCGCTGTTTCAAGTCATGGTCAAAACTAAAGCCTTAGCATAGAATAGCTAAATGGAAGAAGCTGGAAGAAAAGTTCTGCTGCCGCTATACTTACATGTACATTATCTGATTAATACACCATACTTACATGCTATGACACACCGTCACATACCCTAAACACGACACAGAGACACATGTTTTAACTGGACACGTCTTCAACCATAAGTATCAGTGCTACGGAGCTTACATGTCGGGAATTAACTATCGTGATCCGTGAAAGATAAATCCGTCATTACTAAAGTATTTTCATTCTTCATATAGTACTCCCTCCGTTCCTGATCTTTGGTACTTTTGACCTTTTATTTTTATTCCAAAACAATGGTACTTTTAAAAACCTAATGTACAATTCACCTAATTTTTCCTAATATACTCTCTATATTTATTTATCATTTTAGAGTTCCAACGCATGAATTAATTGTCCCAAGACTATTTTACTTTAACTTCAATTATCCCAATACAACTACAAGTGGGGCATTTTAGTACTTAAACAACACAAATTAATGGTACCTTAATATATGTGTAACAAGCCAAAAGTACCAAAGATTAGGAACGGAGGGAGTAGCACACAACAGTATCCTCTAGAGCTTTGTGATATTCTCATGGCATTGGTTTCTGCGCTGAGCCCGTGTCCTTTGGAGAACTAGGCGAGTTGTCTTATTACAAAGACATAATAAAGCTTGATTCTTAAACTGTTGTACAAATGTTACAACACTGCTTTGAAACTTCCTTGTTTGAACATTTTTTGGTCCCCGCTCCCTGTCTCTTCTCCTGTCATGAAACAAATCATGAAATTTCGCCTTACATTATATTTATGACATTGTTTTTTATTAATTATTATGATCCAAGTGTTGACAAAATAGTCACGCTGAACGGGAATATTGGAGCTAATTAGGGGAAGCGAACCTTTGACCTTTGCAGCAACATTTTAGTCTTAAACAAACCGATGAAACCCAGGTTTTGAGTTTGTTCTTGAGCAATATGAAAGCAGCTTCAGATTACGACTTACTTAGCAAAAGTCGTAAATAATTCATAATTTGGCTTACGTTTGACGGGAAAACTTAGTTTCAATCGATTTAACTTGTCATCTTTCGACCCTCCTAGTGGATTCGTGCTTCCATCCCATCCTGAAACTTATCTAGTAGCGAATTACACTCCACTGAGGTTTTCTGCAACTCCTTGTGCTCTTGTTTTTTCTCAACAAAATACTACTAATTAAATATCATGTCATCGTAGTCCAAAATAGGGGCAAGCAAGACTCGTCCCAACTCTAAGATTCGTCCCAACTTCGTCCCATTTAACCTGCAAAATATTGGGTTGGTTCGGGTCTAAAAAATTTGCCCGACCAAATTTAGGGAAGGGTTAGGGTTAGGTGTAATCCGTCTCAACGCATCTGTTAGTCACTCATTAACATTAATTGTTAACTCTTATATTGTTAATGAGACTTTTCTGAATAAAACATTCAATTTGAACGCTATGTAAGTTTAAGTTGAAACCTTATTGTAAAGAAATATCGTAAAAGTCATGTTTTCGATCAAAATCATGTTTTGAATTTGTATACGTGGTAAAATACTAAAAAAATTAATTTCTCATTTCTAACTTTTTAGTCATATTTGAGCGATCACTTTATAATTTTGTTTCAATTGTCCTTCGGGCCTACCCGATCTCGTCCTAAATAGTCTCGGTCTTAGTTTGTCTTGAAAAACATCAAATTTTGGGTTTCATAAATAGGGGCAATAATGATATTTATTTATTTTGTCTCTTTTAAAATTTTCATTTTTTTTGGGTTTCATAAATTTTTCTGTTGTTTTGTTTGAAAATAACGGAGAAGGTAAACAAATATTTTGATCCATAAATGTGTAAGGCGTTGTCGTTTTAGTCTTTGAATGTGTTAAAATTGCGCGCACATTCTCGAGTGTCTGTCTCTTTTGTACGTCATTTTGGTCATCAAATATGTCTTTCATTAATCATTTTGGTACCCAAACTTGTTTTTGTTGGTCAATTTAATTTCTAAAATTATTAAAAAAAACACTTAAAATAACTATTTACTCTAACGAAGTGGATGATAACAATGAAAGAGGAGAGGAGGCAAAGATGGGCACCACGGGAAGGAATTTCTAGAGAAATGTGAAACAATACGATCTACTACTAGTAGTCTACTACTACTACAGTACTGTACTGACTGATTGCATTTTTGTTTAAGAAATCAAACATGATGCGTTGAACTGTTTTTTGGAGAGAGAGTGAGAGAAGCCATTGCTGATTGTAGTTTCTCTCTGACAATATTCCATTTGTGGGCTCCCACTACAACTCCCTCACGGTCACGGACGGCATCAAATCTATCCTCTCTTTCTCCCCATCTTTTTCTTCACACTGTGCCATTAATTAATGATACAATTATGCCATTATCATTTTTCATTATTGCCTATAAAAGCCCTCTTAACACCTACTACGTGTGATCCTTTGCTTGCAGGATTAAGTTCTAATTTTGTGTATACAAAATTATTATCAATAGTATCTATTATACTATATATCAAGAGTTTGTCATTCCGAGATCTCGAGTTTGAATTTTAAGTACGGACAATCATACGATTGACAAAGTAGAGTAACACGTAGTTAGTTAAGTTCTCCGATATTAATTAGTAACTAGTAAAGTCAGTAGCTACTGCACACTAATAACATGATTCATTTAATTACATTTTTTTCAAAATATAGTTTGTTAATTTATTGTAAATTTATATTTTGAGACGGCCTAAAAGTAAATTTTAGATTGTTTCAATCTCAAGTAGGTAGCTCAGTTAGCGAGCTAAGAGAGTGCATCATTGATGGAAAAATGTAGGCGTACGGAGTTCGAACCCCGCTCCCCCTCCCTTCTAACAATAAACAAACTAATTTCTAACCACTTTGTCTATAAAAAAAACCCGAGAAACTAACATTCTTCTTTCCCCACTAACATTGCTTATGAAAAAAATTAGATTGTTCAATTAAGAATATTATATTATTATATATGCAATTAAAAAAATTAAGTATATTATATGTAAAAGTAATCTGGTAAATTTAATGAGAGTAAACTAAATTCACATTTAAATCAGTGTCGACATCATAGTGTCACTCTATTAGTTTGTATCGAGTATCAACCTTATGGTGCAATTTTTTTACAAGAATTAGAATTGGTTTAAGTGTAAATTGTTAGATACAACTTATAGATTCAAAATCATTCATGTTAATCACCAGAATCAATCATGGTTAATTCTTACAGGTTTTTTTTTTTTTTTGATAAGCTCTTACAGGTTAATACGCTCTCTTTATGTATATAAAAATGTTATTTAAATATATGTATATACTATCAAGTAAAGAAAAATTAGTGGCCCAAAATTTAGGGCTCCGGGCGGTCTCTCTTACTTACTACTCATGCTCAGAGCCACCATTGGGATTAATGATCCAACATTTAGACCCTATAATATTCTTTTTTTCTATACATATACGTGACATCGATCAACTTTTTTTGGAAAGGCGAGAAGAAATGTTATTCAACCAAAATGCAATAGTATAAGACATACTAAAGTAGAGACCACTACAAACTCATGATTTTACAATAACAATAAACATACAAATTACTAAAATTAAGGGACCTAGTTAAAATTACAACTTTTTTGACAATTTCATGGACCCAATTAAGAACTTTTTGAGTCCAAGTATCGATTTAGAAATTCCCAAATCATTCAAGAAACTACACAATAATTAAATTTTAATTTAATGAGATTTTTTAAAAATTAATACGGTAATTAACGCTTAAAAATTTAAGGGTTTAATTACAGAAGAACGTGTAATCTCTTCCAAAAAAAACATTGGTACTAGGTAGTGTGGCAAAGCCGCAAAGGTGAAGAAAATGCTCCATCAATCTATAACTTCAAAGATACATATAAATGAAAGTTAGAACTTGAATTTGAAATAACCAATGCATATGTACTTATAGAGTTGGTAGTATATATAATAATACACTATTGGTATATACTTAGTAGTTACTTGCTTTGTTGGTAGTATATAAGTATATACACTACTGGTATATTTGATTCTATCTCAAATAACAGCACGCATTACTAGTACCTTAGTAGTTAGCAACTAGATCCTTTGATAGAGTTGGTAGTATATATAATAATACACTGTTACTTGCTTAATTAGCTAGCTAGCTAGGTATACTAGTCCAGCACTATTGGTATATATGGAGCGAGAAAGCGAGAGATAGAGAGAGAAAGAGAAAGAGAAGTGGTCCATCTTAGTCCAGTCTATGGCTGACTGACACCCACACCACAACAGCAGCCGTGTTGATAAGGAGATAAAGAAAGAAAGAAAATAGAGATAGATATTCAGCAGGCAACAATTTTGATATATTACTACTTCATTATTTTATATATTCTCTCTTTCCTCAAATATTCTCAATTATTCACTACTCAAGCTCAAGGTAAGCTTGTGCATGTTGTCAGAGCAATTCACATGTAACACCAATTTCTATTTTCTTGTCATATATACATACTACTTTCTTGTCTCAAATTAGTAAATATATTTTGTCTGCTTCAAAGCTTTTGATACATTACTTTTTCTGAATTTAATTTGCAAGCTAGCTAGCAACTCCAATTTATCTTCACTTCCAAACATGATGTCTGAAGAAGAAGCAGTTTCTCTTCCTTCCCACATCACAGGCTCCTCATCAATCTTAAACCCTAATTCAAATTCTGTTAAGAGAAAAAGAAGTCTACCCGGAACACCAGGTACATATACTTATATATACTTATATTAGAGTTCGGATACATGTAATTTTGCTTTGTTTTTTAATTCAAGCAAGTTTATTATAAAGTATTTAATTCGTGGTAAAAAAAGCATATGGTTGAATTGAACTAAGGAAGGAAATAATTGCAGATCCAGATGCAGAAGTGATTTCTTTGTCACCAAAGTCACTGATGGCAACAAACAGATTCTTATGTGAAGTATGCAACAAGGGTTTTCAGAGAGACCAGAATCTACAGCTACATAGGCGAGGGCACAATCTACCATGGAAGCTAAAGCAAAGAAATAGCCAAGAGGTGGTGAGGAAGAAGGTGTATGTGTGTCCAGAGAAGACTTGCGTGCACCATCATCCTTCTAGAGCCCTTGGAGACCTTACTGGGATAAAAAAGCACTTTAGTAGAAAGCACGGTGAGAAGAAGTGGAAGTGCCAAAAGTGCTCTAAGAAATATGCTGTTCAGTCTGATTGGAAAGCTCATAGCAAAATTTGTGGTACTAGAGAGTACAGATGTGACTGTGGCACACTATTCTCCAGGTAATCATCTGCATCCCTTTAGAGTCCTTATTCTTCAACAAAAGTTTAATTTATATATCCACAAACTTTACATTTTACAATCTATTTCATTCAATTTCAATTTTCTTGGGATTTATATACACTAGTAGTAGTAGTATCTTTCCACTAATCTTACATCATAAAGAATATCTTAACTGTAATTGAGGTTATTGCTTCAATTTGTCCAACAATTGAACGTGTTCAATTATGCATGCTGTTAATGTTATAATTTGAGAATGTTTAGAATAATTAACAATTAATTAGGGTTATGAATTGCTTTAATTTTTGTTGAGAAATATATATGCAGGAAGGATAGCTTCTTGACACATAGAGCATTTTGTGAGGCCTTAGGGGAAAGAAGTGGGAGAATATCTTCAGTTTCAGGAGGAGTTTTATCTAACTTTGGAAACAATATTTTGATGAATGTTCAAGCACCAAGGATTCAGCAGAATTTAGCTGGGTTTAATCAAGAATTTGGTGGGCCATGTTCAGAAGCATCAATGGCAAATTTTGCAGATGGAGACCATGGTCATAAACTCATGAAGCTCCCACTATGGCTAGATCACATACAAACCAATAATAACATTCAAAGCAATTCCACTAGTGTGTTTTCATCATCATCTTGCACCATACCTAATATAGGCTTAACGAGTAATACACCACAGGGACAGTGGGTGAATTGCAGATACCATGAACCAGAATCATCATTTATAACAAGTGGGCCTCTATCCATATCTGCAGCAATGTCACAAGGTGTACTGAAGCTAGAGCAAGAAGAAAACAAAGTTGATTTGTCGCATAGTGTAACCTCTTTCTACCCTAGTTATCTGCAGAACTCATCACAAGGAATTTTCAGCAACTCTAATAATGTCTTTGGCTTTCTACCCTCCAATAATCTCTCAAGCACATCATCAAGTAATATTGTTGAGATTAAGAAGTTGTTCAAACAAGTAAATGAAGATGAAAAAAACTTCAATGATATGGTGAATTGCCAAGGAAGCAGTAGTAATAATGTTGGAGAGTGGAAAAGTCAACAACCACAACTGAATTCGAGTTTGAATAATAGAGATGATCAACTGAGCTTAACAAGAGATTTCTTAGGAGTTGGAGATGATTCATTGAACAGATCCTTTTTGCATGAGCATGAGCTTGCAAACTTCAATCCAATGATGAACATGCAGGAAAGCCAGTTTGGTGAACACTATGGATGAATATGTAGCTCAGAAACCAATGAAATTGTAAGATACACAGCTATTACCAACACGTGATAATAATATTGAGATTAGGAGGAGGCTGAATCCTGATAGAATTGGGATGCATGCACAGTGAGATATCACGTGATATGAATATCATAAGCCATCCCGTGAAGAACGTGGGGGCCAATGCATGTAATTGGAATATTGGAAGAGACAATATTTACTCTCACCTTTCTTATTTTCTTTACTTATATACTACTGTTAACTGTGAAGTTAAAATTTGCCTACTTTTGTTTAATTATCCATTTTTGTTTCTTAATGATATGATTGATAATGTAGGGCATAGAAATTAATTAAGCTAAAACAACAACAACAAAAAAACTCACCTTCCTCCATACCATGCATGTAAATTATTAGGTAGAAAGCACTTTGTAGTAAATTTATTCAATTATTTAACTAGTCCATGCTTCAATGTTGATACAACTTTAGTGTCAGATATTGTTACTAGACCTACTTTATTTGTTTTTAGTGACCTTTTCAGCTGTCGAGGCCGCCATGAACTGCTTCGCGTGTGTTTGGAGAAGTACGTTTGTAATTTCTCACTCCGTTCCCAAACATGTGCGAATCCAACTGGAAAAATGATACTCCCTCCGTCTCATATTAAGTGTCGTTTAAGGTTATGCACGGGTATTAACAAAAATGATTGGATATGCTAAATTTTATGGTAAAAAAATGTGGTAGGACTAAAACACCCTTACACTTTTCTTGGTTGGTGCAAAGGCATGGTTATTGATATTCTAAAGTAAGAGGTATTGTTGGAAAGCAATAATAAATGTTGTATTGGGATTCTAAAGTGACAGATAATTTGAAACAAAGAAAAATGGCAAACAGGACACTTAATATGAGACGGAGGGAATAATATGTTTTTTTTCCTAGTAAAATAGTGATTATAATTAATGACCTTTTTCTAAAGCAAAATATAAATATAAACTAGCCCCATAACCCGTGCGATGCACGGGGTTGGCTAATTTCCTTCGTGTAAATGGGTAATAAAATTTTTACACATGTATTAACAAACCACCTTATAAACATTCATACTCATTTTTTTTAACTATACAGAATTTGTTCACTGCAGAAATCAAACTTGGGAGCACTGAATCGACCTCGTGTCTTAGGGTAGCTTCTGTCAGTGGACCAATGGTGTTGGTTTGTAAAACATATAGTCAAATAACCGTGAATAAAAATTAAATTATAAGTATAAAATAAATAAGAAGATTATAAAATTAAAAAAGAATACTAACAAAGATGCTGAAATTAAGCATCCATAGATAGTAGGAAGAAAATGTCTAAAAATTTTAATAAGATAATCCATATTTATCAAACATAAATATAAAAACTTAACTCATAATTAGAAATAAAAGAATCCAACACAATTAGAAATTGAAACACATGTGTAGGGTTGTATGAAAAACACCAATAAAATAGAAGCAATGCAAAACTTGAAGGTAGAAAGTTGAATGAATATGATGTGGTGTTCTTTTATAAATGTGGTTGAAGTTCATGTGAATAAAAATTAAATTATAACCATAAAGCACTTCACGTATTTTATCACGATTTTTTAAACCAAACCAGCTATTGAAGAACAAATTTTGTGTATTTGAACAACTAAAATCTATTCTGAACCATAAAGTCCACCAAATCACACTGTTTATCATTTTACTTTACTAACTTTTGTCATAAAATGAAGCTTTTTTTTCAACCCAATTGATTATTGAAGAATAAACTTCACATATTTAAACATGTTAAAATTTTCAAAACTGTAAAGTACTCCATAAATTATATAAAAACAAAAGTATATAAAGTACTCCCTAAAATATACTACTTAGTATCAAACTTTATATAGTTTGTCACAATTTTATTTTCCACAGAACCAATTATTGAAGAATAAACTTTGTGTATTTGAACCATTAAAAATTTTTCAGAACCAGAAAGTACAGCAAAACACACTATCTAGCATCTCACTTTACATATTTTGTCATGAAATTAAATCTCTTTTTCACCTAATTGGTTATTGAAAAATGGAGTTTGCATACTTAAACATCTAAAACTTTTTTTCATACAGTAAACTATTCCGGTATAAAAAAGATAAAAAATAAAAATTTAAAATATGAAAGAAGGAATATATAAAAGTATAAAAAGGATAAAAAGAATAGAACTTTAAAATATAAAAAATAAAAAAAAGAAGGAAAAATTTGGCGCCAAAGTCAAGTGGCAATGACAAGCCACTTATAATCTTAAGACTAGCCGTCTGACCCGTGCTACGCACGGGGTTGACTAATTTTTAGTTAGCAAAATTAAAGTAAAATCGGAAGGGGAAAACCGAAAACCTCTTTAATAAACCAATCATTCAAGACAACAGTTTGCTGTCCACTGCAGGAATCAAACTCGAGAGCACTAAGTCGACCCCGTGTCCCAATGTAGCTTATGCCAGTGGACCAATGATGTTGGTTTGTAAAATATATAGTCAAATAATTGTGGATTGAAATTAAATTATAGCTATAAATTAAATAAGAAGATTATAAAATTTAAAAAGAATATTGACAAAAAACGTTGAAATTAAACATCCATAGATAATGGGAAGAAAATGTCTAAAACTTTTAATAACATAATCCATATTTATCAAATGTAAATATAAAAACTTAGCCCATAATAAGAAAGAAAAGAAGACAACACAATTAAAAACTAAAACACGTGGGTATCATGCATGGTTGTATGAAAAGTCATGATAAAATAGGAGCGGTTATACAAAGTTGAAAGAAGATGGTGGAGGTTGTATTATAAATGTGGCTGAAGTTCCCGTTGAAAGGAGATAAAAATTTAAACACCAATTAAAGTATGTTTTTAATATCGTTTGATGCGAAAAGACAAAAATAAAAGAAGACAACACAAATAGAAAGTGAAACACGTGGGTATCGTGCATGGTTAGATGAAAACCACAAATAAAGTAGAATCACCTATAGAAAGTTGAAAGAGGGCGATGAGGGGATCTATTGTAAACGTGGCCGAAATTCCCGTAAATAAAAATTAAATTAAAAAACTATAAATTAAATAAAAATATCATAAAATTAAAAAGAAACATTAACAAAGACATTGAAATTCAACATCCATAGATAATAAGAAAAAAAATGTAAAGAATATTAATAACAACAAATACATTGAAATTGAAAATCCATAGACAATTAGAAGAAAAAGTTTAAAAAACTTTAATAACGTTATCTATATTTATCAAATGTAAATATAAAAACTTAACACATAATTAAAGAGAAAATAAGACAACATAATTAGAAAGTGAAACACGTACGTATAGGTATCATGCAGAGTTTGATTTAAAACCACCAATAAAATAGAAGCACATATACAAAGTTGAAACTATTTTTGAAGAAATAAGTTCGCATATTTGAATAAAATAGAAGCACATAGAAACACTATTTAGATCGCACTACATATTTTGTCACAAATTTTTTCCACCAAACGGGTTTTTGGAATGAGCTTTGTGTATCCGAACATGTAAAAAAAATTGAATCCTAAAGTACCTCAACAAATTGTTTGGCATCACATTTTACGTATTTTGTCACGTATTTTTTTTATTTTTCGTCAAACAGGTTGTTGAGGAACAAACTTCACGTATCTGAAGATTCTGAACATATAAAATTTGTTCTGGACCCTAAAGTACCCCAAAATTCAATGTTGGCATCACACTTTACCTATTTTGTCACAAATCTATTATTATTTTTTTAACCAAACCAGTTATTGAGGAAAAAACTTCGGGGGTTTGAATAGCTAATTTTTTTCTGAATCCTAAAGTGCCTCAACACACACTGGTTAACATCGTACTTTACGTATTTTGTTAAAAAAATATTTTTCACCATCAAGTATACCAAAGCACACTGATTAGCATCTCATTTTATGTATTTTGTCATGAAATTAATTTTGTTTTCACCAAATCGATAATTGAAAAACAAAATTCGCATATTTAAACATCTAAAATTTTTCGAGACCGTAGAGTACTCGTTAAAATATTAAAAAGGAAAAAATGGAAAACATTAAAATAAAAAAGAGGACAAAACAAAAAAAAAAAAGGAAAAATACTAAAGTTAAAAAAAAAGTGCGGCAATTCCCACACGGGGTTGGCTAAATTCTATCGTATATCGAGTAATTAAATTTTTTCGAAAGACTAATATCTCATTGTGCTTGAATGCAAATTTTGCACTGGTCAACACTGAGTTTGTCAACTGTGAGAATCAAAATCAGGAGCACGGGATCGACTCCCGGGCCTCAGGGTAACCTATGTCATTGGGCAAATGGTGTTAGTGTGAAAAATATAAAATCTAATAACTGTGAATAAAAATTAAATTATAAATTTTAATTTTAATAAAAAGATTATAAATTTTAAAAAGAACATTAACCTTTGATAAAATCAGAAGGTCTAAAAAAATTTAATAACATAATCCACATTCATCAAATGTAAATAAAAAATTAACCCATAATTAGAAGAAAAAAAAAAGACAACACAATTAAAAAGTGAAACACGCTGGATATCAAGCATGGTTGAAGGAAACCCATGATAAAATAGGAGTAGTTATACAAAATTGAAAAAGATTTTGAAGATTTTATTGTAAATGCGACTGAAGTTCTCGTTGAAAGAAGATCATGAAGGTTGTATTGTAAATGTGGCTGAAGTTCCCACAGGAATCAATGCAGCAATGTTGTACTCGAATTTTAAAGAAAGATAAAAATATAAACACCAACTAAAGAATGGTTTAAATATCCGTTGGTGCGAAATGACCAAAACATAGAAGAAAACACAAATAGAAAGTGAAACACGTGGTATCGTGTAGGGTTGGATGGAAATTACAAATAAAATAGAAGCACCTATAGAAAGTTGAAAGAGTACGATTGAGGGACCTATTGTAAATGTGACTAAAGTTTACGTAAATAAAAATTAAATTAAAACTATAAATTAAATAATAAGATTATAAAATTAAAAACAAAAGGTTATTGAGGAACAAACTTCACATATTTAAACATTTTAAAAAATTTCGGGACCCTAAAGTACCCCAAAATAAGAAGATGAGGAAGGTTCTATGTAATATGACTGAAGTTCTCTCAGGAGTCAATGTATCAACGTTGTACTCGAATTATAAAGAAAGATAAAAATATAAAAATATAAAAACCAATTAAAGAATGGTTTAAATACCCGTTTGGTTCGAAATGACCAAAATAAAAAAGAAAACACAAATAGAAAGTGAAACACATGGAATCGTGCAGAGTTGGATGGAAATTACCAGTAAATTAGAAGCACCTAAAGAAAGTTGAAAAAGTATGGTTGAGGGATGTGTTGTAAATGTGACTGAAATTTTTGTAAACGAAAATTAAATTAAAATTTTTCGGGACTCTAAAGTACCCCAAAATACACTGTCACCATCCCACTTAACGCATTTTTTCACAAACTTATTTTTTTTACCTCACCGGTTATTTACCAAAAAACTTCTTTGAAGAGTTAAATTTTTTTGAATCCCAAAGTACTTCAAAACATACAACTTGACATTTCACTTTATGCATTTCGTTAAAAAATAGTTTTTTTATACCATCAAGTACACCAAAACACACTTTTTGACATCTCACTTTACCTAGTTTTTCATGAAATTAATTACTTTTTCAATGAATCAATTATTGAAGACCAAAATTTACATATTTAAACATCTAATTTTTCTCGAAACCGTAAAGTACTCTTCAAAATATAAAAGAAGTAAAAACAAAAAAAAACTGAACAAAAAATTGAAAGAAAAAAAAAGAAAAAAACTAAAAGCAAAAAAAAAAAGCGGGAGTTCCCGCGCAGTATGACAAGCCGCATACAATTAATAGATAGATATAGGTAGATGTTTTTTTATAAGTAGATAGTTTCTATTATATGAGTATCAGGGGTACTCAATCTATGCTATACAAATTTTGTTACACTGATTTGTATATAGTGGAATGGGTCGTGCAAATGATAACTGTTGAATTTGTGTGTCTCTATCTATAATAGAGTACACTCACATCTATTTATAATAGAAATATGAATTAATTATAATTAATATCTAATTGATACTAATTATTCCTAATTGTTATGAAAAATTATATGTAATATTCTAACAGATACTAATAAATACTATATGATATGACAAATCATATAACTGATATTCTAACACTCTCGGCCCTCTCAAGCTAAAGCTTACTAAGCTTTTAAGCTTGTTACAATAACAAAGCATTTTCCCACAAAACTTGAAACTAAATCTGTCATGGATATCGAGTCATAACCAACATAAGTCACCAACGGAATGAGCATCGACGGGGAGATGTCATCATTAATAATTAATATGTGGGAAAGAGTCACCATCAAGAATGACCGTCGATGGGAAGAGAAGACACTATAGATCAATAATGAGAAAGGAAGCGATAATGCTATATAACCACTCGGAGGAATCAAGATTATGAGAGAAAGATAAAATCAAAATCGACCTAATCAAAATTCTGAGAAAAGGAACCCAATCCTGGTCCTGAGGAGAATCGGAGCAACAATTCAAAGCAAGATTTGAAGGAGAATAAAAAATCAGGAAAAATTGCAAATCAAAATCAAGATCGCGAGGTAGAAGGTTGAAACCAGAAATGATTATGACGTTTCTAGAGAGAGAGAGAGAGAGAGAGAGAGAGAGAGAGAGAGAGAGAGAGAGAGAGAGAGAGAAACTTTCAGAGAGGAGAAAAATCAGAGTAATGGAAACTGGAAAAGTAATTGTAGCGTTAAAAATGAAATAAACTGAAAACTTAAAAGATAGTGTCGGCGACGGCATTTGTCGATTAAGTTGCAAATATAGAAAAATCGCGAACGATCTCCTTCCCCTATTGTAGAAAGGATTGTCTCATCATCTTTCTAATCAGAGATTGTTGCCTCTATATATAGAAGAGTAGTCACGTGTAACATCCTAATTTCCAAATTGTAATTAAAATTTATCAAATTCTGGTATGAATCGGTATTCTCTGCGCGCAACTGAAGAGACTAATCCCTTGAGTCGGGTAGGACCACAATGAGTGACAAAACTCTCACTAAAGAGATTTAAGTTTTCAGTTTATTTCATACCAGTTTATTTCACTAAAGAGACTAGTCAAGGGGTTGCAAAATTTTTCAAACACACACATCACTAAAATATAATAAAAATAGTATTTTAACAGGTTCACAACTTGTGTTACACTAGACCAACATATATTAAATAGCACTAATAAGTTTCTAAATACAAATTAAATAGCACTAACACAAAATACAATTCAGTCAAATAGTACTAACACAAATTACCAATTAAATAGCATTAACATAATCAAAATTAGGATAATAAGAACATGAACCAATTCAAGGAGAGAGAATTTTTTTTTTTAGAAAAATTAAATATGTGACCGTATGGTGTATTAGAAGTGGTGCAAAACTAGGAACTTTGGTGCAAAACTAAGAACTTTGGTGCAAAATTAGGAACTTGAGTGCAAAAGATATTTTTCAAGGGGGTTCAAAAATATTTTTCCCTAGGGTATTAGTGCTAATTTTATTTTTTCAGGGGGTTCGCCTAAACCCTCTGAAATACATGTAGGTCCGCCATTGACTAGAGCACACGAGCTACCTTAATGAAGTTGACGAAAAGGAAAAAGAAGAAAAAGGAGGGAGGAAAAAAAAAGTATGGCGACAATGTCTTCGAGTGTTGAACAGAGAAATATGGAGTCGATCAGACATAGATTTTTTATTTTAATGGGGGTGAGACAAATTTTCTTTGCTTCTAAAAATTTGTTGGAAATAGTCAATTATAATTTCCAAGAAAATGCAAAAGAGTGGAAATTTAAGAGATACATTTCACAAGGTGGGTGGATGTATCTAGAGTATTGGGAAGTTGTGGCAATAAATGTCCACTAAGTCTTATGCATGCAGGGAAGTCGTGCTCTCTCCTATAAATAGGGAGACTTGTGAAGAGATGAGACATGTCCAAATGAAGACGTGAGGCATCCCCATTCTTGGGTGATAATGTAGAGAGGTGGAGAATCTCTAGCCAGATCCTAGTGAGAGGAGAGTGCTGGTGATCATTTGTTGTGAGATGGGATTATTATCATTCCTTGTAACTCTTAGAGTGACAAAAGTCTTGTAGGATTTTATACATATTGGGGTGGGTTACAAATTGTTGTAATCATCATGTTTGAGAATATGAATGAATTGTGTTGATGTATTCCCATGGACGTAGGCAAGAGGTGCCGAACCACATAAATTATTTGAGTTCTTCTTTCCTTTATTCTTGCGGTGTGTTTATATATTTCTTCAAAGATTCTTGAGCATGTGGGTTAATCCATTGACGTGTGCGATTTTCCCCAACAATGGTATCAAAGCAGTTATCCCCAACAAAATTACCCTTTGGACAAGACTTGTAATTTTTTTTTTTTAAAAAAAGCGAAAAGCAAAATAGGGTTGGTGTATGAGTTAAAAACAAGGTTACAAAAAGAAACCGTTAAAAGAAATGTCATGCTAAAATGCCAAGTGAGACCCAAGTTAAAGGCCCAAATAAGTTTACAGGATCTAAAAACTTGTTTGGATTTTTGACCAAAAAAAATATCTTTTTTGGATTGACCAAAAAAAACTTGTTTGGAAAAAAAAAGGTTGACTTAAACATGTTTGGAAAATGTCATTTCTTAATTCAACCTTCTTTCGATTTCGCGAGGGACCAACGAGGAGCAATGAGTTTCTTGTCCAGAAGAGAAGAAGGAGTAATTTTTAGGTGATTACAAATATTTAGTCACACATACAAAAGAGAGATAAATGTGCAAATAAAATAATAGTTGTGTGTTCCCTTAAGTGCATTTATTTTTGTTTTGTATGTGTGACCAAATGTTGTGACTAAATATTTGTGACCATCTACCAACATAATGTGCCACAAGTGGTAGATACATGAGTCCTTTAACTATTTGGTCCTGGGTTCGGTCTCTGACCGGTGCGTATGGAAAAATATTTATTGGGAGATGTCAACCCCTTAAATGGATGTCAGATAACTCGAAGGATTAACTTCCACCGGGGCCATAGAGGATACTTTGGTTTACGCAAAAAAAATTGTGACTATCTAAGAATTACTTGAGACAAAAGGCAAGCAAGCACGCGCGCATTCAAATGAAAGTTATAAAATAAATATAAGACTGGTTTCTTACAGTAGAATGAATTCACATAAAGATACAAAGATCAAAGATCTCCGATGTCAGATAACATGCGTAAAAGAAAACACTCGAATGCAAATATATCATACTCATCATAGTAGCTACTTCATTGGTATTGGACCTCAATTGATGTTATAAAAACCCCACACAAACACAACTCCAACAACAATTGCCACACAAGTACTTCCACACTTGCTCATCATTCTCACACCACCAGAAGATGTCACAGTAGGAACAACCTGCGACGAAGATTCCGAGGAATCTTCCGTCGATGACGATGGCTTCTCCTTAGCAGCTTTCGGCGCCTCAGTTGTTGCAGGCACCGGTGCAAGAGACGGCACAGCCGCAATAGTCTTCTTAGGAAAAAACTCAGAAGGAAGAAGAACCTTACCAACCTTATAAATAGCAAGATGTTTATCAGTATATATAATTCCATTAACCGTAGTATTAACTTGTCCCGTAGAAATATTCACATTTCCACCAAAACTAATCACGTTAAGTTCAACTTTCCCAGGTTTATTTCCAGCAAGTGTTCTCACTGGGTTAGTCAAGGTATCAAAGTTTGAGCTAGAAACAAAGTCAGGAATTACATGGAATTGAAGAAGTTCTAGTTTTTGACCATCTGAAAGAGAGTTAAGAAACCCCGGTTTGAGTTCCGAAAAGGCGCTGTCATCGGGCGAAAGGATGGTTAAGCCGCCGGATTTTATGGTTAGGAGTTGTGAGTTGAGTTGGTTGATTAGTTGGGTTGTTTTCATTAGACGGATGAAGATGTTGAATGAGTTGGCTTTTTTTAGTATTCCGATGATGTCAACGGTGGCGCCGGAAGTGTCCGGAGGGGTGTCGGTGGGTGGTTGAGGTAATGTGGGGACTAATGGTGTTGTAGGAGCTGTGGTGGGTGGAGTTGATTGTACTGGTGGTTTGGCTGGAGATATTGCTGCTAAAGTTGTGGAACATAGTATGGAAATTAGTAATAGTGTTGCTGAAAAGGGTAAAAAAGATTGGTTTTGCTTCTTCATTGTTTTTTGGTATATTTGGAGTGGATTGAAATGATTGGAATTAGTTGTAGTTGTAATGATGAGTGTGTGATTGGTGAATTGGAGGGATGGGGCAAAAGGGTTTTTATTGTGGTTTGTGGAAAGTGATTGGTAGGTGAATGTTTTGGGTAATTGTGATTTGTGAACTTATATGTATTGTTATATGGTTGGGAGATTTAGGTGTTGGGTATATTGAGATGGGTCTGTGATTGAGACTCTTGATTTGGAGATGGAAGTGTTAATATTTGGATTTGATGGGAGGTGCAGAGTTGCATAAGATGTGAGTGGAATTGGATGTGTGAAATGCTTTGAGGTGTTTGTCTCATTGTCTGGTAAGGAGATTAAGATGGCTAGTCACTGAAGATTGAATCCATGGAGCAGTTTTTTATTTATTTCATAATTTTGCTTGAGAATGCAGGGAAAACAGAGTGAGAGCTCAATTCGATGTAGGGGTGTGCTTTTTTGTATTATCAAAATTAAAATTAGATTAGAGAACTTAGGTGGAAACTACATAATTTATGATCTAATTTATCTACTACTCTAGAATGAAATATAAACAAAAATAACTAAACTTATACTAATTAAGAATGGTAGTCAATTATCGGTAAAGCCTAACTCAACTGCAAATGCAGTAATTGTTAGGCTGAATATCAGGTCTCGAGATCGATACACTTTTAGACCCCGTCCCGAACCCGCTCAACTAAACATTAATTTTTATTCTATTGTATGCATATATACTAATTAATTTTGTTTCATATTGTCTTTTTTTTACGAAGTTTCATATTGTCAAAAAACATTGTTTCATATATTTTGTTTATTTTTAATTTTGATTTATTCAATTGAATAATTTATTTTAGCACTTTTAACTTCATTATAACTTTGTATAATATCATGATTTTATTCTATCAATTATCATAAATACATTTTTAAATTTTTTCTATCAATAATGGCGGAATTGGAGACTCGCATGGAAATCTGACCTTGTTTGGGGTAGGGATGAAAAGAGTAAAACCTAAATCCGCTAGAGATAGGGGTGTGGATTAGGAGGCAAAAACCGTCCCGCTTATTTATACGTGTGAAATTCGAAGAAGGCGAGTGATATTTTTTCTCAAAATTAAATTTAGATTATAGGTGTTCCTAACTATTTCCTGGGAAGGATATAGCTAGAACAAGACATTATATCAAGATAGTCGTGGAAATAGAGAGAATGAGTATAAAGTGTGTGAATGCAGAATGTTCTGTCCTTTCATTAGCCTCTAAGGGCGATATATATGGTACAATTAGCAATTAATACTATTTATTACATATTATGGCCATCATGGCTGTTACAAGACATAAGAATCAATTATAGGGATTCCAATAAATGCTTGTCAGCAGTTAGGCCGAACCAATGATACAGGTGGCCGAACATATAGGCCGAACCGATGATGTAGGTGGTCGAACCGATAGGCCGAGCCGAACGATAAAGGTGGCCGAACCGATAGGCCGAACGGAACGATAGGTGGTCGAACCTATAGGCCAAACCGATGACCGAACGGTTGCAGTAGCCAGCCGAACCGATGGATGTGGGTCGACCAAAGAGAAGCTCCTGCTATCTTCTTCTTCTTCCATTGAGTGCACTAGATCCGACCGAACCTTCTAGATACCGGTCAGTCCGGTTATGAACATACGGTGTGGTGAAAACCTCAGAATTTATGATATAATAACTATATTTATGCTACCTAAGAATAGTAGTAGATTTGATAAAAAAAAAAAAAAAGAATAGTTGTAGTATTTTCTTGTCAAAATAAATAGAATAATAGTTACTTTTATTTAATTTTCTTGATGTAATCACAAAACTAATTGCACTTTTCTAAATGTCTTTTCCTTTTGTTTATTTTCAATGAGAATCTATTTTATGGGAATAAAATGAGTTTTCGGAAACATAAAATCTGCATTAAATGAAGGGTATTTTGAGAATGATATAAAATTAGTTAGATTCACTTATATTTTAAATGAAAAATGTGAATATTTTTATATTTCTTTTTAGAGGGAATATAGTTTATCAATAAGGTAACTCAAAATTTGAATCCAAATTACATTTTTAGTCTGGACGAAAGTTCAAAGTTCTACCCATTTGTGGCAAGGCAATGATATGATTATACAGGAGTTTGATAGATATATACATGCAATTGTGCTTTTCATTATTTCACTCTTTCTCTCCATTATTGGTGATAATTCTTGAGGGATCGAATAATGTTGCAACTAACAAAAACAACCAAACATAGAAAATCATATATTTAAATAATTGTGAACGACATGTACAATAAAGTACAAAGGAGAAAGCGAATTTATCATTCCGCAAGACTCAAAGCTTGTGTAAACACTAAGCTTTAGGTTTGATTCGCCCCCACTAATTATTGGGAATTCAAGTGTGAATTAATGATTAGTCCCACATTGACTAGGAATGAGCTATATGAAGGATATATAAGAGAGGGAACTATATACCTAACACCTTAAGGTTTTGGGTGGAGATGTGGCGTTCGCACTCATTCATGAATGGTGTATCTTTTCACTCAAATGTATTAAATGAATAGATGAATAGATACATTAAATGTTGATATGGAAGAATATAACCACAGTAGCACTTGAATCAAATTACACAAAGCTGCAGATAGAACAATTTTACAAGGAAAAAAAAATGTAATCGTGCAAGCATTCACACAAGAAGACTTAACAAAGATTAAAAAGAAAAAACATTCTCAATTCAGAAAATCACATATATGCAGCTGTCAAATGGACAATCTTCAACTCCACAAGGTTGCTACTACTGCAGCAAAGGCTATGAACACTGTTCCTTGGATTGCAATCAAACTCACAGCTCCAGAACTTTTCTGATCCTGAGTTGTATCATCCTCATCATCTTCAGCAGAAGATTTCTCCTTATCAGCTTTAGGAGCCTTAGCAACAACAGGAGCAGAAGCAAGAGGAGCTTTAGCTTTACTAGCAACAAAATCCAAAGGAATCAAAACCTTATCCAAACGATAAATAGCAAGTTTATTATCCGAATAAACAACACCTGTAACAGTAGCATTAACAACACCAGTTGAAATATTAACACTACTACCAAACGATTCCACATTCAATGGAAGCCTCAAAGGATCTTTACCAGCTACAGTTTGAACAGGATTACTAAGAGAATCAAAATTATTGCTGTCAACATATTGTGGAAGGATATGAAATTGTAATAATTCTATCTTTTTGTTTTCGTTTAGTGAGTTAAGGAAACCTGCTTTGAGATTTGTGAATGCTGTGTCATCTGGTGCTAGGATTGTTAAGCCACCACTTTTTGCTGTTATGAGTTGTGAGTTTATGTTGTTCATGATTTCTGTTGTTTTTAGGAGACGTATTAGGATAGTGAATGTTTTGGCTTTTTTGAGGATCTTTGTTATGTCATCAGGAGTAGAAGAGTCAGAAGAAGTGTCTGGTGATGTTGGGACTAATGGTTTTGATGTTGGTGCTGTTGCTGTTGCTGCTGCGGCCGCCGACGCCTTTGGTGATGGAGCAACTTTTGGTGCTAGTGATGATGTTGTTGCTGCTGTGTTGGGAGAATATAATGAGGCAAATATGAGTAGGAGGAATGAGAAGGAAATGAGAACTTGCTTCATCTTTGAGATGAATGTAAGAGATTTTGGAATTTTTTTCTTAAAAGGTATGTTAGTTAATTTGGTGTGTGGAGGGTAATTAGGAGGGGATGGATTATATAGAAGCCAAGGAAATGATGGGTAGGTGCAATGTTATATTTCAGGTTATGAATTATCTGTCATGCATTATCTATCATGCAGAATGGGGATTTTCTATCTTATTTTGGTTGGCATCTCTTTCAAACCATAATGGATGCATTATAAGGTAATGAGGTTACCTTAAATCTTTCAAGACATGTAACTCGATAACATGGATCGTTTTTCATTAGCATGAGATGAATTTTTTGTTTTTCCTAGGCAAATATTCCTACCTCCCTCCCATTTTTTGTTTTTCAAGACACACATATTAAGAAATATTATTAGTAGTCTAGATTTTATAAAAGTGTTGTCTAAATTACCATTTAACCATTTATCTCTCTACATAGATAAACGTGAATCATTTATTAAATGTAAAAAGTTGTAATAATTAATAAGGGCAATAGTGGAAAAACATGTTAGATGCTTTCTTGAAAATGTAAAACAACAATTAATTTGGGACAAATTCATTTTGCTAAAACAACTTATAAAATGGGATGGAGGTAGTAGTATGTTAGTATTTTCTTCTTCTCCGGGATTTGAACACAAGGCGTCATTTAATTTCTTCAACTTCAAACCAATTGAGACACCCAACCCATGAGATGGAATAGTTCATGCATGTCAGCAGTGGCGGAGCCACATAGAGCTCAAAATGTGCACTTGCACATCGTGAAAAGTGTACTTGCGCATCCTGAAAAATAGATATTAGCACTTAATATTCTATATATATGTTTTTTATTTGATCCCCTTGAGTTTGATATTTTGTATATAGATCCTTCAATTCTTTCAACTTTGACGGTTGAATAAATATTGAACTCTCAATTTAATTATAAAATAAAAATTTGCCCCTAAAGTTTGTGAAATCTGTCAAATTAGTCTCTAAGATTTTAAAAACTTGTCTCATCAATCTCCGTAATTTTTTTTTGACAATATCACCACCCTCTGCAATTGACTATTTGTAAAATTGTAGAAATTAATTTGATTGATGTCAGAAGTTTTAGGGACTACTTGTGCTTGCAAACTAAATTGAGAATTTACTCTTAATTTGGTTTCTTAGTTTCATTGATTCAAGACATAATATTTGAATAGGAAATTTCTAACAATTTTGGGAATCAATAAAATAATGAAATTTTTTTGCACCCTGTGATCTGCCATTGCATGTCAGTAAAATATAAATCTCCAAGCTTAGGAAAAAAAATAAAATGTTGCTTTTAGGTATAGGTAATAGGTTTAGTTACTCTTAAGGTTTGTGAACAAATTTGAAATTTTTGAATAGTTCCCTAAGAAAAAATTAGGTAATAGGTTTAGTTACTCTTAAGGTTTGTAATCAAGTTTTTGAAGTAATATATTTTTTAAATCGAGTCTTCGTGTCATATGACAACTAGTCAATGACTCAATACTGACGTAAAATTGATAATTTATAAACATTTCCCTAAACTAATCAATAATGTGTAAATAGATCTCTAAACTAGTTTAATTATATAAAAATTGGTCCTTAAAAAAATAATAAAAACAATATTTATTTTGTTCTAAGCATATAAATATATTAAAAGAAAGTGTTACTTTTATAAATAAAAGTAAAAAATAATAAACAAGTATTATTTATGCATTAGAACATTTTTTTTAAAATTTTTGTTCTTCCTAATTATTTAGATCGTAAAATTTAAATTATATCATAAAATAATAAACAAAGGTAGTTCCCTAAATTGATGTCAAATGTGCCCAACAAATATCTTATATACCTTTAATTATTCAAAAAATTAGAATTAAAAAAATAGCATTCATAAAAATCTGTAGCAAATTAAGAGTTGGGAATTGGGACTGGATTCTTACTTGAGTACTTAACACTGCTTTTTCATATTGTAATGGCAAAATTACAACCGGAGTTTTTAAGTTATTTATTTGTATTGAGTTGGTTCTTTATGTTTTTTCGTACCAATTAATTCTTTTAAGTTACTTAACGTTTTCACTGTTGACATTCTCGTCTAATTCCCATCTAAAACTGTTAAAAAACGTCTATGTGACAGTTAAGTACTGATGTTGCGATGAACTAGAGTTCATCTTCTTCATCCATAAACCTAACTTTAAAACCAGGAATTTTTTGAAACTCAGATCTGAAAATTAAAATGATATTGCGATGCTTGAAAATCTAAAAGTAGAATTAAGCCTAAATTAAAATGATATGGGGCAATGACATTGACCATGACGTTTTGGATGTTGATGAATCAGGACCTGTTCCTGAAAATCCTGATTACATAACTTTTTTTTGGTGAGCATCCTGATTACATAACTTTGTATTTTAATCTTCACCATAATTACATTTAATGGATATGATTATCTTTTCAGTCACTCTACTTTTTTATTTGAGTGGAATCATGTCACTCTAATTGGATTAATGAATTGTAAGTGTATATTTACTAACTACCCCAATTTTTAAAGCATTAAAACGAAATTAAACAACATTCTGTAAATAAAAAGGAGAAACAAACTTGTGCCGCATTTTTCTATTGAAAGTAATGTTGTCAGAACCGGACCAAACCGGAGGATTCAATCGAGAACTATCTAGTCCAGTGGATGGTTCGACCCCATTTTGCCCGCAGTATGGTTGAACCGCTCAGAATCGGGTTTGACTGAATTGAGCTACAGTTGAACCGCTTTGAACCATCAATTTACTCGGGATTGAACCGTCTGAAATGTATTTTTTGATTTTTTGAATTACTTTTTTCTTAAAATTAATATTTTTTATAATCATCCGGTTCAACCATGGCTGAACCGAGTGAATCAATTGAACTATAACCCAAATCCGGTTTTAAAAACACGCATTGAAAGTTCATCGTTGCAACTTACAAATACTACAATTTTTTTCAATATAACACAAGCTATGAGCTTTTTCCTTTTGAGGAACGCAACTACAACTAGTAAAGAAGAAAAACAAGGAAAGCAAGAAATCCATCAAAATCGAATACAATTTTCACCACAAAATGACTTGCATCATAAGAAAGAGCAAAAGAAGGAAAAAAAGGGAAGACAATCATTCAAAAGTGCTACAAAAGTTTTCAATCCAACCAACCAATCCCAAAGCAGCATATGAAATTAACAAAACAGAAAAGTTGAATCTTTCACTGTCACAATGAAAATCCAGCTGTAGCAGCTGCAACAACAAGTACCCACATTCCATTCTTATCTTTCAAACTCATAGCAGCAGAATCATTATCAACTGAAGAAGCAGGACCATCAGCAGATTTCTTCTTAGAATCTTTAGCCTTTTCAGGTGAAGGAGCTGGTGGAGGAGACTTAGGAACAAAAAAGTCCTTAGGAAGAAGAACTTTATCAACTTGATAAATAGCAAGTTGATGATCAGAATAAACACTACCACCAACTGTGGTATTAACAACACCAGTTGTCAAATTCACTTGATTCCCTGAACTTGTTATATTCAATGCTAACCTTTTAGGATCATCACCAGCTTGTGTTCTAACAGGGTTACTTAAAGTATCAAAATTTGAGATTGAAACAAATGTGGGTAACTCATGGAATTGAATGAGCTCATTCTTTTGTTGATCTGTTAGGGAATTTAAGAAACCAGGTTTGAGGGTAGAAAAGGCATTATCATTTGGTGCAAATAATGTTAAACCATTGTTTGAGTTAAGAAGTTGTGCATTGATTTGAGTTGCTACTTGTGTTGTTGTTAGTAGACGGATTAATGTTGTGAATCCTCCAGCTTTTTTGAGGATTCTGAGGATGTCTGTTGGGGCTGATGATGAAGGTGATGGAGCTGGAGAAGATTGAGCTGAAGTTGTTGTGACATAGAAGAAAACCATTAGAACAAGTGAAAGAGAGAAGAGATGTTGCTTCATTATCATCATATTTTGTGATTGTTGAAGTTGATGTGGGAGTGAGGGAAGGAGTGGAATTATTTATTGAGGATTGTAAAGTTAGTAAAACTGAGTTGTTATGTTAATTGGGTTTGGATATTATTGAAATTAAGGTGGTGTGTCAAGTGAGAGATATGTAGCTCGTATCAAATTATGGTACTTTTGCTTAGGAACGCAGGAAAAACTGCAGGATCTCAAGTGGTTGTGTGGACAAGAAATGAGATGAGCATGCAGATATGGTTGCGTAGCATTCACTTGTTATGAAATAGGTAAAAGAATCAAGTGTTTTCTGCTATCTTAAGGAACAAGTCCCATATTTTATTTTATATTATTTTTGCCTGTGAACCCCACACTAGAAAGAATAAATTTCACTAGATCAACTCTGTTTATGTTATTTTGGTACTACCCGATTCGAAGGATTAGTCTTTGCAGTTGCATGTAGAGGATACCCAATTTATACCAAAAAAATCAGTTTATGTTCAATGTCAGTGGATCAACCCTGTCATCGGGCTATAGCGCGCTGGTAATTGTATATTTGCTAAATTGCATAATGGACCAAAAATGCAATTCGACATTGTATATTTGTATGTATGGCCATCACATATCAGTCCATAAACCAACTAGGTTAAGGTTAAATGGGCGGAAAACTTTAAACAACCTATATTAAACTGAAGGTTTTTCTTTTCAGACTCTCCCTCCCGCGCACTCTCCTCACACACTCGATATCTAGATATCAAGTGACAACATTTGTCATTCACATTGAACATTAACCCGAGGTTGATCCAACAGCCTATACAATTATACATCGACAAAATTTGTCACTCAATAGCTAAATACCAGTGTGTGAGGACTGAGGAGAGTGTGGGGAGGGAGGAGGAGAGTGCGAAAAGAATTTCTCCAAAATGATGCATCATCAATAATATATGGTTGGGTGCGAGAATAGAGAAAAAGAAGGAAGTGAAGCATTGCAGATTGGAAACATGTGCTCCTAATGTTATGTGGTACTCTACAACTCTATTGTCTTCTCTTGGACATGATATTAAAACTTGTAACAAGAAACCAAGAATTATAACAAAATAAATTGAGGTAAAGAAATTATGAAAACTACGTTAGAATTATTTTTGGTACAGTAAAAAAAACTGCGTTAGAATTATTGGTTAGTTTTAAAAACAAAAACAACTTCATATAAAAAACACCCACTTGTCTTTCATTTGAGATATGGAAGTATTTGATGAAGGGTGGTTCTATCCTCACCTTCAATGTGGCTGCTATTCGCATCTCTTTAGTAAAATAAATGTTTTTTTAATGACAAAAGTACCCTTAAGTAATATACACGCCTTCTCTGTAGTTCAGCTTACGCAAGCGTGTGTAAATTAAGTTCATACGTACATAAATTAGCTCTCTATGTATGTGAACCCAGTTTGCACAAAAGGGGTGTATTGAGCTCACTCAGATAATGTAAACTTAGTACACATAGGTTTGTGTGAACTTTGTTTACACATGGTCAGAACTTATAATGGGCGTATGTGAACTCACATATTCAAAACTTATGTAGAGCGTATAAAAATTAGACATAATTATGTGTAAGCGTAAGCTCACATAAGTTCATAAATAAGATTTGAATATAACTGAACACAGTTCACATAAACATATGCGAAATAAGTTCACATATGTGCAAAATCTACTTTTAAACATATGTAAACTCAGTTCATATAAGCTTAGGCCCTGTTCGGGTAAAATGGGGTTTAGTTGTTTATGGTGGTTTTGAGTTTTTGGTTTTGAAATGTTTGGGTAAAATGGGATTGAGTTGATTTTTTCTTAATTTCAAAATACTTTTCCACCAAAACTCAAAACCCAAAAAGAAAATTTGTAATTTCTATTTTGTTTTAACGCTAACACATAATCACCAATGATTACCGACCACTGCACCAACCATCATTTTTCTTAATTAATTAAAACGTTAATATAATTTTTTTGACACAAAAAAATATAACATGGGGTTATTGTGCATAACTTGTTATTTTAGTACTTAATTTTCCAATCTTTTTTTTATTTTCTCGAATTTTGAAAAATTAAGTTTATTACTATGTTATTAATAAAAAATAATGATATTTACAAAATATTAAATTCTAATATTAAAGGGATAAATTGGTCATTTACTATCAGTTTGTGCATTTCTCTCTTTCCTAGTATTTCTTTGAGTATCCAAAGAAAGTGTGTTAGTGTGAAGATAGAATGACCTTTGAGGAACAAAGAGATATGATCTATGTCAGTTACTGATTGAAGCTGTAATTGACACCACAAGTCAAATTCTTTTATCGCATCCTCGCCACCACGGCTTCAGAAGGAGAAGGAGATATTGCAAAACAACTACTGTATCACTTCAACAATTGAAGCTTCCAAACTCAACTCGCGACTTTCTTTACCAGGTACCCATCTTATGCGCCTCTTTCATATCTACCCACCATCTGTTTGTTCATTTTTCTGAGCGGTTTTAATTTTATTACATAGTTTTTTTTTTAATCTTTTTAACCTGTATTTGTAGTAGTGTCACCAAGAAGATTAAGCGTGAGAGAGTTGTTTCTTTTGTTTACCAATTGCAGTTCTTCGGGCGGGGAATTAGGGGTTCTTTTTAACCAATGTTTGAATTTCCTCAGTTATCTATTTCTGTTCCGCTGTGTATTTATCTATGATCTTCTTTTCATAACTCATATTGAATTTTCCTCTCGTGCTTTTCAGATAAAAGTTCAACAAAAAAGGGATTTTTTGTTGGATGCTGTTACTTTGATACACACATTATTCACTGACCCGAAAAGAAGATATCAAAGACAAAAATGCATGTGTTAACTCCCAATGTGGTACAACAATTGTCGCTGTCTTTCTCTAAATCTTTGTCAAGTATAGAATGGCAAAAGAAGAGCAAGAGTGTGCTGTCTCTTACAGTGACAGTGGCTGAACCACCTCGTTTTTCATCTCTGATCCGTATGGGTGGAGGGCCAAGGACATACCCAGGTGGGGTGTCCAAATGGCAATGGAAGCGTATGCAGGCCAAGAAGGCTAAGCAGCTAATGAAGGCACGGCTGTGTCGGGAGCGGCAGATATATGAAATGAGGAAGAGAGCTGAGCTGAAGGCTGCTGTGTCTGAACTGGAGAGGCCTTGGGAGGTGGTTGAGAAGCCCCCCAAGCTGTTCTATGTCAGGGCTGATGAGCAGCTCAAGGTTCTGGCTGATAGGTTCCAGAAACCTGGTGGATTCGACCTTTGGACTGAAAAGGACGGACCCCAATTATTTCAATCCCCTGATGAATTGCCATCTGCAAGGTTCTTTCCTAAAGGGGTTGTTCATAGTATCAAGCCTTATAGGAAGGTTACCGATGACGACTTGTTAGAGGGACCAGATGCTCTGGCAGATAATAGCATTGGCGATGAAGGATATTGTTCAGAGGATGTTGGTGATGGTGAAGGTGGCTCTTATTCTCCTTTGGATTTCGAGAGGAATGGATTGAATGTTCGGGATGGATTGAGAATGAATGAGAATGGAATGAGTTATTTGTCAGAGGATATTGATCGGTCCCATGATGGGGAGGGTTCTTCTCCTTTGAATTATAGGAGGAATGGAGTGAATGTTCGTGGTGGAGTGAGAGGGCATGGGAGGAGGTATTTGTCGGACAATGGTGAAGGGTCCCATGATGTGGTGGAGGGTTCTTCTCCTTTGAATTATAAGAGGAATGGAGTAAATGTTTGTGGCGGATTGAGAAAGAATGGGAATGGAAGGAGGTATTTGTCGCAGGATGTTAATCGATTCGATGATGGGAGGCATTCTCCTTTCAATGGTGGGAGTAATGGATTGGATGTCGATGGGGGGAAGAGGAGGAATGGGAATGAAAGGAGGTATTTATCAGAGGATGTTGATGGGTCCCATGATGAGGAGAGTTATTCTTCTTTGAATTCTGGGAGGAATGGAGTGAGTATTCGTGGCGGAATGAGGAGGAATGCGAATGAAAGGAAGTATGTGTCACAGAATGCTGAACAATTCGATGATGGGAGGCGTTCTCCTTTGAATTCTGGGAGGAATGGATTGAATGTTGATGGGGGAATGAGAAGGAACGAGAATGGAAGGAAATTTTTTTCAAAGGGTGTTGATGGTTCAGGTGATGGAGAGCTTTCTTCTCCTTTGGATGGCAGGAATGGGGCGAGTTTTGATGTTAAATTTGGGAATAAAGGGAGTGCAAGGAGAGTTTTTTCCATGGATGGTGATAGGTCTGATGGATCTGGTGATAGCGGAGTGAGGAAGAAGGAGAATGGAAGGAGGTTTGTATCAAAGGATGTTCATGGGTCTAATGAGATGTATGCAGGAAGAGATAGTTCTGACAGAACACACAGAGGGAGTAATTCCCTTGCAGGAAGAAGCCATGGAAAATATGCTAGGAGGACTTCAAACTATGCTTCACCAAGAGTTAGAGATGCAGATTCTGAAGTTTATGATATGGATTTGCAACAAGATGGAAGTTATGGAATCCTACGGAAGAGTGAGCAATCTAACTATACAAGTGGGTAAAGCTGTGAGCTCATAGTCATGGGGCATTCTCAGTGATCAATGAGTTTTGATATTGGTGATAGGTTTGCTTGAGGAAGATGACTGATGCTTTGTCTACACGGGTATACATTTGCTTGAGAAAATGTATTATTTGTATATATAATAATTCATTCAAGTCGATGTCTTATTTGATTTTTATTTTAAACTTTTGAACTCAGTAAATGCTTATTCATATATGTTAGTTGCTTTCAGTTGATTGAAGACTGAAGTGCAGAGAACTATTTTATCCATACTATAACAGCAAGTCAATAAATACCAATACGATATTCCTGTGCTGTCTTCTATTTTCTTAGTTATTGTTATACATTTACTTATTTCCAGCTATTATTCTTCTCTTGAAAGTTTAATTCTGCTCTCGAAACTTTTCAAACAAATATTTGTTGGCCTAGTTGTCCTTTTTCGGGTTCTCCACCATAGATCATAGAAATAGGATTCTACCTTCTACGAACACATTGCTTAGAAGTTTACTGATATTTCAATTCTCAGTAAGAAACTCAAAACTTGCAGCTTATCTTTTATTATGTCTATGTCTTCTTTGTTCGTTTTCAATTTCTAAGATTGTAGCTGCAATTGCAATTGCGGACCATAATTTAGAACTGTTACCTATTTCTTAGTTGTTGGAGCTTATTGCTTTGATAGTTTCATGGCATACAATGTCTTTGTTAACTTTTGTTTTTTACCTCATGACAGCACACAACCAATTATTAGATATATAGTTAGTTAGAAGTTAGGAAGATAGTTAGTTAGTAGTTAGGGAAATAATTGGTAGTTATAAGTGAGTTTGTTATTAGTTGGTACCTGCCTATAAATAGACTTCATGTAATCATTTTAAAAACAACTCTTATCAATTGTATCAATTCCCTTTGATGAATATTAGAGCCTCATAATATTTTCTCTCTTATCTTCTATGGATACCATATTCTTCAGTATGGTATCAGGAGCGATTATGTAGCTTCTGCATTCATTTCTTCTCAATGATTCCTCCATTGCCTTCCCGTGAATCTCTTCTATTTTGCGATTCATAAACAATGAGAGTCATTGAATATCACAAGAAATTCCTTAATCTTATCTTCATTTTATTCGTTTCTTATCTTCATTTTCTCGTTTATCGTCTATTCGATTTCGTCTTTGGATCATTTATTTTTCTGGTTCTTGACTTCGATTTCATCTCAGTTTTGTTCTTCAATTCTTGTTCGAAACTCCTCCTATTTCTGTTGCGGTCTTTGGTTTTGCTCTTCAATTCATGTTCAAAATCTCTTTATTTTCGCAAATTCGTCTCTGTTAGTTAATCTTCCCTTGACCGTTTTCTCCTTCCTCTCGCTTATTTGAGTGTCTCTATTTCTGCAATTTGCCTTCTCCAATTTTCAGAACAATATCAATAAGTCACTATCCTACATTTGATCCATTTCTTAAATTTTCATATGGTGAGGAAACATCTATACTGAGATTTAATCAAATATCTTTTCTGTCCATGTTATTTTTTTTTTGTTTACTGGGTAATAAGAAAAGAATTTGATATTTCTATGTTGTGTTCCAATATAAGATTAGTTGATGATTATCTACATGTTCAACTACTGTATCACTTCTATCTTTTGTTTATAATTTCATGCTGCAAAAGCCATCTCAATATGTATAATTAATATTTTTTTTTTTTAAAGAAGTTTCTAATTCATTTTATTATTTTTTATTTTGTGACTGTTTACGAAGAAGTTTTCTAATTATAAGATATACAATACCTAACTTTAATTTTCTCAAAAAAAACATACCTAACTTTTAATTTCTAAGAAAGATATTATTTAAATATACTCTTTTTATCTCACATTAAATTTTCTGTTTAGAATATTAAATTTCCTCAACTACTTAGTTGTTTCACCCACTTCTATTTTAGTAAGGATATTTTAGTTAATGCCTTCAAAAAAATATATATTTAAGTCAAAAATAGATTATTTTACATCGAAATTTGGCCAAATTAATAATTTTTTAAGAAATATTACTGTCTAGTCTAAAAAGGAAAAGAAAAAAAATTGTACAAAAAAAAGAAAGAAAATAATTATTGATGACCTACGTAGAGTTGTTGTATGTATAATGCAGCTGGTTGGAGAGCCTTTAGATCTAGAGAAATGAAAATCTAACATGTCTCTGTGTTTATTTATCTAGATTTTGAACAATGTCTCTACCTAGATTTTTTGCCTACTAACTAAACACGATTTGAACGGAATATAGGTTGTTAAATAACTTTTTATTTGTTTGGCTGTTAGCTTTCAAAGAGAAAAAGACTTTTAATTTGTCAATAGGTTATTAGATGACTGAACCACATTTGAAGAAAACAATTAACAGATAGCACATATGCTACCTTATAGCGAATCAATAGATAGTGGGTAGCCAAATATGGCTCTACCTTCGTTTGAGGGAGTCTAAGTGCACATCCTCAAAATAAAATATTATACTTACCACCCCATAAATACAATATTTTGCATACCCTAAAAAATAATTTACACCTAAACCTCTAATTTTGCAGTCGGTTCACACTACACCACACTTGAACTATCGTCCCAGGAATGTAGTTAACGAGGTAAGAGACATGAAGGAGTTGCAAGAATGAGGTCGATGGTTCAAATTCTGAAAACTAACATTTATTTCGCGTCTAATTAATTACTAAGCATTAACATTTGTCTATAATAAAAAAACCACACTCGAACAATCATTCACACCAATTCTTCTTCCCGTGTGCATAGAGGATAATTATGAATTGTGCAATTTATTTAATTTATTTTTATTATATTTTTGGTGATGTGTGATTTTAAAATATATTAAAGTTTTTATTTTTTTTGGTAAGCGAAAGTTTAGGTGAGTTGGATTCTAGAGGATCATCAGGGTCAGGATAAACCTTAAGGCTCAACAAGCGCTAATATATCTACTTATGAATCACCCACCAAAAAGTTAATAACTGATCTTTTTTTTTGTTGACCAAGCTAATAACTGATCTTACAAGCTCTTAATATGTGAGATTATATAGGTGTTAAAAGGTTCTTTTGAGCTTATAGTGTTTTATTTTGCTCAAGTTTTTTTTCTTGTTACTTTCAAAAAACATTGTCTCACATTTTTAAACATTAACTACAAATGTCCACTATCTTATATTTTTTTTGAAAACATTATCTTATATTTATAATAACCTAGTTTAACTACTAATTTTATCTACTGATTGGAATTGGGTTTGGAAACTTAGAGCTCCGGCAAAAATACAACACCTAGTTTGGTTGTGCTTACATAATGCTTTGCCTACTAATCAAACCAGACACGTGTAATATGGGGGACTCCCCCTGTTGCTCTTGTTGCAATTCTGGGATGATAGAAGATATCTTACATTGTCTCCGTGACTGCCCTTATGCTATAAATATTTGGAAGCATTTTCTTTTTTTGCAGGTACCGATGTTTACCACTACTAGGAGTGCTTCAGCTTGGATTCAAGAGATGGCATGAGGTGACTCTGTTGGGCTTGCCTTGGCTATCCTTTGGTGGCTTTGGCATTGGAGAAACAATATGGTATTGGGAGACAAGACTTGGAGTGCGACAACGATTATCCATAATATTGTCTACATGCATGATGATATGGAAACTCAATACATCCATACGCAAAAACAAGTTGGAACTCGGTTGTTGTCTCGATGGACTCCACCTCAGATTGGTTTTGTCAAGCTCAATGTGGATGGTAGCTGCTCTAATGGTATTACTGGGTTCGGAGGTCTGGTTCGGGATGAGCATGGGCGTTGGTTAGGTGGCTTTTCGTCCAATGACAGACATGGGGATGTGCTTCTCGCTGAGTTGTTTGCGATTTTCCACGGGTTGGGTTTGTTGCTTCATATTGGAAAGACTGGAGCTATATGTGAATCAGATTCCAATGATTCAATTGTTCTTTTGCAAGATAGGGATCATCACATGCTTCTCGCCTATGCATCCCTCCTGATGAAGATAACTGGTTTGATGGATTGTTTTCAGGATTTGACTCTCAACCATGTTTATAGAGAGGCAAATACTAGTGCAGATTATTTGGCTAAGCTTGCGAATAAGAATGTCACGGAGATTAGCTTTTAGAGCTCTCCTCCTAGTGACTTGAATTTGTTATTACTAGCCGATTCCTCAAGCATCTAGGCTTTAGTTTTTGGGTTGTTGCTTTTTCTTTTTTTTTTTCACTAGTATCAACCAAAAAAAATTAATTTATCTGTAATCTGCTATGCACAACTTTTTATTTTGAAAAACCAGAAACAACATTATTTTGAAACAGGGAAAATACATTTTATCGATATACTGAAAGGGCAATCTGAAAAGAAAAAAAAGGGCAATCATTAAACTTACAAATATTAGTAATTGATTGAATTAAAAAATGTATCCCTCACTCATTAGTTATAAAACAATTCAAATTTGTAGTATTAATTGTTGGTGGAGATACGGGTGAGGTAGTTGGCCCGCTCACTTGTTACTTGCATTGCACATTGCACCCTCCAATGCCACTTCAGCGCAATAAACAATGTCTGCAGTCCAGAGAGGGCTATAGCCTATAACTAGAATCTGAATTTTGTTATCTGTTGCAAACCTTATTTATGGTTGCTAAATTCAACACCAAACAACCATTATCTCCTTTTTGTAAACAAAAAAAACAAGCATTATCTCCCCCAACTATCTAAGTTGTCTTCAACTGCAACAAAAACAGGTTACACTTACTGCGTCTGTATCTCCTTACATACCCATTATGCCCTCACTCAATGCTTCTTCTCTAACCTGAACTTTAGTTTTGTGGCAAATCTGGAAAGTATCGCATTATTTTCCTAAGCAAGCTAAGTTAGTGCCAACCTTCAATCATTGCTTCTTCTCCGTACACTACTATCCCACTTTCCATTCTTTAAATAAATAATAAAAAATGCACCGAAAATAAACTACAGTACAGAAGACACGACAACCGGCAGAGGAAGAAGACGAACGATAATCCCACCACCGACAACCTTTTTTCCTTTGTCAACAACATATTCTCACACACACCCGACACCTGTCGTGCCATTTTATTCCCTTCCTACCTCACCTCCTCTTCTTCTTCTTCTTCACAACTACTTTTAATTAATATTATTATTACTATTATTATCTCCGTTCACATTTCTTCACACGCACGTGAACACAGACACATTTGTAACAACAAATTGTTTCCTAGAATTGCAACCTCATTTTGTGTTCCTTCTCTAAAAAGAAGCAATGGGAGCGACTCAGATAGTGTTGGTTATGTTTTGGTTCCTTAGCATTTGTGTTCCCACGATTTTTTGCACAACTGTGGAGTATGATCATAGAGCATTGGTCATCGATGGAAAACGCAGGGTCTTGATCTCTGGTTCTATTCACTACCCTCGTAGTACTCCACAGGTTTCTCTATCTTTCTCTTTGTCTCTTTATTATGTGCATTTCTGCCTGTTTTAATTAAATAGGGTAAATTTGTTGTTGTAGATGTGGCCAGACCTTATTCAGAAATCCAAAGATGGAGGGCTTGATGTCATTGAGACCTATGTTTTCTGGAACTTACACGAACCACTTCGTGGCCAGGTATTCCTCCTCTTCCTTTCACCATTGCATTTTATTTGTCAATTCCGAGTTTGAGTTTTCTACTGCATCCTAGCACATACACTTCAAGTTGAAGACATGTCTAAGATATAGACTTACACTTCAATTACTTCTATTTTTCAAATTAAAATTTGTTTTTAAGTGCCCATGTCAGTGTCGTGTCTCGAGTCTAAGCCAGTGTCAGTGCTTCATAGTTCAGATGATGCAATGTGTGAAAGAAAAATAAGTGTCCTTGTTAAACTGAATTGCTACTTATTGAAACCATAAAATGCTGGACACATTTTTGGTGGTGAACCTTATTAGAAAGACTATAATCAGTGACATCAAATGGATTTTCATTTTGGGCAGTATGAATTTGATGGGAGGAAAGATTTGGTGAGATTTGTGAAAGCAGTTGCTGCTGCAGGTCTATATGTGCATCTCCGGATTGGTCCATACGCTTGTGCTGAATGGAACTATGGGTAAAGTTTTGTCCTTTCTTTGTTATCTTTTTCTAAGGTGTTTCATGTCTAATTGAGGGTTGTTGTAACTTCTTAACAGTGGTTTCCCTGTTTGGCTGCACTTCATTCCGGGGATTAAGTTTAGAACTGACAATGAACCATTCAAGGTAAGTTTCATTTCACCCTGCTGCATCTTCATGCTGTTGTACTTGAATCCAAGTTCGCTCGCTAAAATAACTTTGTCTTTGCTCTTCAGGCAGAAATGAAGCGATTTACTGCTAAGATAGTTGATCTCATGAAGCAAGAGAAACTATATGCACCTCAAGGAGGGCCTATAATTTTATCTCAGGTTTTTTATTAGATACACCATCAATTTTTTGGTCTTCAAAAGGAATGGCCGACATCCAGATACTATAGTTATGGTATTTTGTAGACTCTTTATTAGCTTATGCATTGAATAATATGAGAATATTTGTCCTTTCTAATGCCAGATTGAAAATGAGTATGGAAACATTGACTCAGCCTATGGTTCTGCTGGTAAATCATACATCAAATGGGCAGCATCAATGGCTACATCTCTTGATACAGGTGTTCCTTGGGTCATGTGCCAGCAAGCAGATGCTCCTGATCCAATTGTAAGTTTATCTCCTTCAACGTGTCAACATTAAGTGTTCCTGGTTTATGGTTTACTAGATTTCCTGGCTTCTTGAAAAGAGCAATCTTAGTGTGCTTTCTAGATTTATCTTACCTGATTTTTACCTTAACTACTCACAGATTAATACATGCAATGGATTTTACTGCGATCAATTCACACCAAACTCTAATACAAAGCCTAAGATGTGGACTGAGAATTGGAGTGGATGGTTAGTATCCTTTTTTTATATAAATCACTTCGTTATTTCAATGAAATACATTTCTTGAAATGTGATCTGATGCATTATATATTTTTTTTCTTTTTCTACACTTTCAACCGTTGAATTTTTGGAATGGTAGGTTTCTTTCATTTGGTGGTGCGGTCCCTTACAGACCAGTGGAAGATCTTGCATTTGCTATAGCACGCTTTTTCCAGCGAGGTGGAACATTTCAAAATTATTATATGGTACCTGAAATCTGGTTTAAGTTCATTTTATTTGATACTTCAAGTAAAAAAATCTGCCCAACTAAGAGGGTATTAGCTGATACCAAATCATTTTTTATTTCTTGTTCCAAAACAGTATCACGGAGGGACCAACTTCGATCGAAGTTCTGGTGGACCTTTCATCGCTACAAGTTATGATTATGATGCACCAATCGACGAGTATGGTATGCACTTATTTCAACCTTTTTATTGCATATCTATTATCATCTTGTAGACATAAAAAATGTATCACAAATTATTAGTTGAGTTGAATCCAACCTAGCTTCCATATGCATCAAAGAAGATTAAAAAACAGTATTACATGTAACAATGGGCAATTTTGTGTTATTTCTTAAAATATTTTACTGTATGCTGCAGGAATTATTAGACAGCCTAAATGGGGCCACCTTAAAGATGTGCACAAGGCCATAAAGCTTTGTGAAGAAGCATTAATAGCTACTGATCCCACAATTACATCTCTTGGTCCAAACATAGAGGTATAGTGGCCTGTATTAAAATTTTGGTCTTGTTTTTAAAACATCTTAGTCCATGTCTTAGGATGTGATTTGTTGAACTTATTTTATACCTAATCAAACTTGTAAGTTTCTTGATCTGGAAATTCTCTGCATTGAGTGCGCTCAGGCTGCAGTTTATAAGACGGGATCTGTATGTGCTGCCTTCCTCGCTAACGTGGGCACTACATCTGACGTAACAGTAAATTTCGGCGGCAATTCGTATCACTTGCCTGCTTGGTCTGTGAGCATCTTACCAGACTGCAAGAATGTAGTGCTTAATACTGCAAAGGTTGGTCTCATCTTCATTTTCGTGTTTGTTTTGCGTCAATAATGTAGTGCTTGTAGTAAAAAAAAACAACATTTTGTATGGCAGATTAATTCTGCATCCGCAGTTTCAAGCTTCACAACTGAATCTTCAAAAGAAGCTATTGATTCTTTAGAAAATTCTAGTTCAAAATGGAGTTGGATAAGTGAACCAGTAGGTATTTCGAAAGCCGATTCATTCTCAAGAATTGGATTAGTGGAGCAAATAAATACAACTGCTGATAGAAGTGATTACTTGTGGTACTCATTAAGGTATACAAGCCTCTAAGGTTGAAAGATAATTCCTCTGACTTATGATTCTGTGCTCCTTGGTAACACTTTTCTTGTTTTTCTTTTTTAAGCATTGATCTTAAGGATGATCCTGGTTCTCAAACTGTCCTTCACATTGAATCACTTGGCCATGCCCTTCATGCTTTCATCAATGGCAAGCTTGCTGGTAAATAAAAGTTAAAGCAATGACATACGATGATATATCTGAATAATAATTATGTATGATGTTATTGGAAACTTCTCAGGGAGTCAAGCAGGCAATAGTGGCAAAGCTAAGTTTAATGTAGACATCCCCGTCACACTAGTTGCCGGAAAGAACAAAATTGATCTCCTGAGTTTAACCGTGGGACTTCAGGTTCAGCTTTTCAGATTATAATGTTTACAAGCATTTATTTACATGAAAGAAGATTATGGTTTATCGTATGCAGTTATAATGTACATAAGCTAATATGAGCCTTATACACATCAGAACTATGGAGCTTTTTTTGACACATGGGGAGCGGGGATCACTGGTCCAGTGACATTGAAAGGTTTGAAGAATGGCAACACTCTTGATTTCTCCTCTCAGAAGTGGACATATCAGGTTGGCCTCAAAGGTGAAGAATTAGGTCTGTCTAGTGGAAGTTCTGGAAGGTGGAATTCACAGTCTACCTTCCCTAAGAACCAACCATTGACTTGGTACAAGGTAATCTTATTTTTAATAAGTTAGGGAATTTGGAATTAAACTTGTAGTGGTATGATGGAATTAAAACTAAGAGAGTGATTCTATATGAAAAATGTTTTTGCTACTAACCAATGTAATACATGTTGGACTAGACAACCTTCAATGCTCCATCCGGTAGTAATCCGGTTGCGATTGACTTCACGGGGTTGGGAAAAGGCGAGGCTTGGGTAAACGGACAAAGCATTGGGCGATATTGGCCTACATATGTCTCTTCAAGTTCTGGTTGCACAGACTCATGCAATTATAGAGGATCTTATAGTTCATCCAAATGTCTCAAAAATTGTGGAAAACCATCACAGACATTGTAGGTCCTGGAAATTCTAAATATTTCAATTCCAACATGAAATTAATCTTATCTATGATTTCATTGAGGCACCAATTAATGTTGCAGATACCACGTACCACGATCCTGGTTGAAACCAAGTGGAAACATTCTTGTATTATTTGAGGAAAGTGGAGGTGATCCAACAAAAATATCTTTTGCTACAAAACAGCTTGAAAGTTTGTGTGCACATGTATCTGAATCTCATCCACCTCCAGTAGACTTATGGAACTCAAATAAAGAATCAAGAAGAAAAGTTGGGCCTGCAGTATTTCTCAAGTGTCCTCATCATAATCAAGTAATATCTTCCATCAAATTTGCAAGTTATGGAACTCCACTTGGAACTTGCGGCAACTTCTACCACGGACGCTGCAGCAGCAATAAGGCTTTGTCCATTGTACAGAAGGTGTTATCTTGCTCCCTCTTCCTTTGTTAATTTCATATGTTTCATTTTGGTTCAGATTTTAGAATGACTCAGATGTGTTTTTTTTAACAGGCTTGCATTGGATTAAGCAATTGTAGTGTTGGAGTATCAACTGATAGATTTGGAGACCCTTGTGGAGGAGTGACAAAGAGTTTAGCTGTTGAAGCTATTTGTGCATAGACAGCCACACATGTTGTTTCAAGACATGTAGCTGAAGATGCTTGAATTGTATTCTAGGAACATCCAGGAAAAAAATTAAATTGTCAATTAAAATAGTCTAGTACGACGAAATGTAATCCACTGCAGTCATAATTGTTGCAGTTCCCTGCATTTAGTTCTATTTTAGGGGTTTTTATGTCATTTCTATCATTTCTCTATATTCTATCTCCTAGTTTTTTACACTAAATGCAGGAGTCTTCAGTCTAATGTGAGTGCAAGGAATCAAAGTTGCAATTAAAAAAAATTAGATTTAGGGTGATGCAAGATATGTAATAAATTGGTGGGTGTTTTTTGTTCCTTTTAGTGAAAAGGATGGCAATGGTCCCAATTCCCATACTTGCAAGACAAGTTGCACTAATGCGTCAGTGTGAGGAAACTGGATGATAGTGATAAGTTGAAACTTTGGACTTTTGGAGTATGGACTTTCCCTTGTAGAGAAGTTGGATTAACATTATTGTATGGGAATTTTTTTTTTGGATAATGTGTCTTTGGTGCGCAGTATCAAAGTCGATGACTAATTTACGCCGAGGAATCTGACTGGCCACGAGTATGTGGCTTTGCCACCTGTGTGGTTCTCTCCTCCACACAGAATTTTTGCTACACCCAATATTCGAACTCGAGACTTTGAGATGGGATCCGAACCCATTTATTGCTCGTAGCAACCCCATGTTGGTATTGTATGGGAAAATTTTACTTGAATGGAAAAATGATGTATTTGTAATTCATTAATTTTAATTTATAGGAACCAAGAAAATGTGAGCTTTTGGACAAGTTGAACCTTCTATTATTGAGGAATAAGTGCAAGTTCAAGAAAATATTAAGTTTAGCACGCTTGGTCACTATAAGATTGAAGAAAATGGCTGTCATGGGAACCTTATAGTAGGCCCTTTTATGTTATGGATACATGTCAACAACTCGTTCATGAAAAATATAGGTTTTGTCTAATTCTAATATGCATTGTAATGGTTTATGATGGAGCGTGAAGTTTCATAACTAATCAACCACAAATTTGTTATGTTGTTAAATAATTCATACTAGATGATTAGTTATCAATATATTATGCATTAGTTTCATATGGTTCCATCATTGTTTTTTGTCAAAAAAAATGATGGAACCATATGAAGTGATGGACCATATTAGAAATTTAGAATCAATCAAAGCATTAAGGAAGTCTTTCGCTACTAAAGAGATTGAAAAAAAAACTTGAGAATGAAGAGAAACCTTAGGGGTGTTCATTGGTTTGGATAAATCTGAACCAACCTGCAGCTCAATCCAAACCGAAGCGTTTGGTTTGGACAATTTTTGTAATCGGATCAAATCCGAACCAACCCGTAGAAACTCGCACTAGTTTGGTTCGGATAACGAATTTTAAAATCTAAACCCAATCCAAACCGTGAACCTGTTGCCATGTATATTAGTATTGTCTCTCATTCATTGTTAACGTTGCACACAGGCTTGCACATTTCCTAGGCAGAATCATTCCATTCATCCCATTCCCAAAATTCCAAATCACAATTCACAACAAAAAAAATGGCTCCTAAATCATATTTACGCATCACTCTCACTCATGTGTATATAAGCTACGGACAATGTAATAAAACCAGCTATTGATATGTGTATAAGCTACTGATCCACTATGACCCAAAAAAAGCTACTGATCCATGTCTTCCCTTGCTAGAATTTTTCAAATCCTGTTTCAAAAGATTATAAAGGTTTATACAAGTTTTATACATAATGCAATGAAAAAAAAAGAAGTGATTTTATACAGGTTAATGGTTTGTGCAGAAGGTTTATATATGTAGGTTCATAGTTTTTATTGTAATCTTGGGTTGAGCATAATCAATACAAAGAAGTGATTAGTTTAAATTTTATTGGTTATTCTAGTGAACTAACCGATCCAGTATTGAGTTGGTTTGGTGTCTATTATAGAGAAGTGTAGAATTTTTTGTTTCAAAAAAATAATGTGAATACATGACCCGTGAGCCCATCCGAACCAACCCATCCAATATCGGGTTCGTTTGGTTCGGATTTTATAGAAAAAACTACAAAATCCGAGCCAACCCAAACCGATTTTATATGATTGGTTCGGATAACGAATTTAGTCAAAATACATCCAAACCAACCCGTGAACACCCCTAAGAAACCTTTCCCAAGTTTTCAAGTTTGAGATGACTCATTATGTTTTGATTATGATTAATGCATAGAAATTGCTAAATGATAACTATTGTTTAAAGCCTACGGAAAGATAGATTCATTCATTATATTTAAAAAAGTTCGATCTCATTAATTTGAAACAAACTTTGGTTATAAAAAATTGAAACTAACTAAAAATATATTAATTGAACCTTTCAATAGAATTAGATAAAAGTAAATTTCAACTTTAAAGTTTGGCGCGAGGGGTTAACATACTTCATTTAGAGTGACATACTTCAATCTTTAGTGATGGAACAAATCCTAGCTGAACTCCAAATTAGTCTAAATCTATTTCTCCCAACGAGATGGTTACGACGTTCAAGTATCTACCTATTTTGAGATTCAATTATTTTTAAATGAGATCTCAGGTCAGTGTTCTAAAAGTCGAACGGTTCAGTCGATTAAACCATAACCCAATGCTATCTCTAGTTCAGTTATTTGAGCGGTTCGATTGCGGTTTCATCCGGGCTTAGACAGTCTAAAGCGATTGATCCATGACCTAGAAGTCTCAAAGTTGATTAAACCATAACCCAATGTTATCTCTAGTTTAGTTATTTGAGCTGTTCGACTGCGGTTTCATTCAAGTTTAGACGGTTTAAAGCGATTGAACCATGACCTAAAAGTCTCATCAGTTTAACGTCTTATTTGGTTTTTAAAACATTGATTTAAATATGTACTCACAATAGTTTCTGAAATTTGATAGTACTACTATTATAAAAAGGTTGTTAATCATGTTAAGAACAAAAATAATTACTTGTTTATGACTGAAAAAAGCATTAATAGCTTGATAATGAGCTAACATGGAAGAAAATACTGTCCCGCGCAAGCAAGTTATAAAAATGTATTTATAGTGAGTGTCTGATAACGAGGTTTCCCAACGTGGCCAACCTGTTACCATTGTTGTTCCATTTCATGCTTCCTAAAAATTGAAAGTAGAAATCAACTTTTTAAATTGCTATTCTACCCCTCTTTAGCTTTCCTTTTTCACATTTCGCTCTATTATTTAAACCTCCATTTTTTTCTTCACTTATTATTACACCCCCCTTTCCTCTCTTCTCTTCTCATTCCCAATTTGTTTGTAGGGTTTCGTTTCGTTTCTTTCAACGCTTTCTCCCCTTCCCTCCTCTTCATTCACAATTCCAAATTGCAACAATAATTGTACCTTTCTCGATTGAATTTTCGAATTAGGGTTCCGCGTTTTACTCCAAAGGCCGTCCATTGTTGTTGGAATTTTAGGCTTTTGGAGCTTCAGGGACACAGTTTCTTCCATTTTGTCATTTTCCTCCAGAAATCAAAAAATAAAGAGGTAGATTGATTGCTCAACCCTTTTTTTATGATATCTTCTGTAATTGACGTCTTTCTTTTGATTTTGATAGCATTTCAGGATTCTTTTATTTCTGGAAATTTGTCTCTTTTAATGTTATTTTAATAATGTGTGACTTTTCTTTACCTAATTTTTTTGAAACAAATTAATAAGTTTTTGTTTTTTTGTTTCTGTTCATTGAAAAAGGTCAACGAATTATTGGTGTTGCAACCATTGTTAGAAACTGGAGTTATCGCAATGTTGGGTGTGAGTCGTACTGGATTCAATTTCTCTAGTGGTTTTCTTCACCTAGCTGAATGGCATCCTTTGGAATAGCAATGTTAAACAGGGCTTAAGGCCCTTCCCTTCCTCTCATATCAGGTAATCATCTTTCAATCATATTTTTTGTGCTTGATTCCTGTACACCAATTTGGCTGGCTGTTATTCTTTTGATGAGAGATTCTTGACGTGCAGGGTCAGCAGAGAACTTAGCTGTTAGGATAGTTACTTTGGCCATTTGGGGTGAGTCAAATTGATGCTGTGATGGCAGAATATAGGAGTTTTTCATTTGCCAAAATGATTGGCTGCTGGAGTTGCTTCGGGTTGATAAAAAAGCACAGACGCAGGCGTACTAGGCGCGGCATCAACAATTTTCTCTCCCAAGGGCTATTGGTGGATGGAGATACTGAAGGTGATGAGGTCTCATATAGTGGTGACGGTACTAGTAACACTACCAGTGGAGATGATAACGAGGTTCATAATTTACCTAATCGTTCGGAGGAAATTTTGAACTTTAGAGCAGAGAATGGCTTGGTTTGTAGGTCCTTTCCCGTTAAGGAGACTTACGAGCTTATTCGCTCAGAGGTAAGTGGGAATAGCTTTTCTGTATTTGCTGTAATGGTGCTGTCTGTGTGTAGTGAGTCACCGCAACTAGGTTGATTAGTTTGAATGCGTGAATGATTTTGAGTTCAATATTGGTGCATAAACTTTGTGTTTTGATTACTTTAGGGTTTCCAAAGCCTTACCTGAATTTTGTTAAATTTATTTGATTTAGTTTCAAAAGAAAATTTTGTCAAATTTTATTGACTGCTACATGTCAAAGGGAGTTTGGGTTTAGTGTTATTTAGACATGATGTTTTTCCCCAATTTGGTGGCTTGACATCAATGTTAAGGTTGGACTTTGAAATGTCTTGGGGTAATTACTTGCTTCTTAGTTGTGACTTTGTTCTATGTTTCTCACTCGTAATTATACATCTCCAGAGTTTTATAGCCTGTGTGTTGGTCATGTTGCTGTTTTGCATGTCTTTTAAGGCCTATGTGTGTGTTTCTAAACCTATCTGAATGGTTGTTGTATTGTGGCAGCCTGGCAGGACTTCTGTATTGTATTGAGTAACTTTTCTGTTACAACCTTTAGTTAAAATTTTGTCGCCTTTTTAGGATGAAGATGGGAACAAGATGCTAAATGAGTATATTAGACAGTACAAGATTGGTTCTGGTAGCTATGGCAAAGTGGTATGAGTGATGTTTGTGAGTTATGCTTTCTTTTTTCTCTGAGGGCTTGCTTTCCTAAGCCTCTTCCATGATATGCATTGCAGGCTCTTTATCTAAGTAGTGTTGATGGAAAGCACTATGCAATTAAGGTAAGGACACTTTTTAGTCGGCAGCAAGATCACTTTATGATCTACAGGGCAGTAGTCACTGTTCCTGATAGTAGGGAAATGTATAAGTAGATTTGTTAGACTAGCTAGTGTGACTGAGCAATTAAAAATAATTCATAAAACAATCAAATGCTCATTGCATGTCTGTAATGTTATTATCAAAACAAGATAAGGGCATTGCTGGTGAATTATTGATGTTAAATCATTTAAACTGCAGTCCTTTCATAAGTCTCATTTACGGAAGCTTCGAGTTGCTCCATCGGAGACTGCGATGACTGATGTTCTACGTGAGGTATACTTATTATAGTATCTTTTTTTGGCTGAAAAATTGAGGTTTCCCTATTCCAAAGTCAGGGCATTGGCTTCTTAGTAATATCTTCAATCATAATTTATGCTAGAATTATGCTTGTTGCCTAATGGCTACTGCTTCATTTGACAGTTTACGCCTACGGACGGTATATGAAAATTACCACTGAATTTGCATCTCCTAGATGTCCACCGCCGCCATTAGGGAATCTATTATTTGTATGTAGTAGCATGCATATAGGTCAGTTTTAGAAAATATAAATATTTGTAGCTCCAAGATATCTGTTACACTTCTTTTGGAGTATATTGTCATTTGTCATTCTTTTTGTACAGTAGCATGCATATAGGTTAGTTTAGTAAATAGAAATATTATTTTCTTTGCCAGTGTTTTACTTGTTTAATTATTTATGTTCTATTACAATTGTTAACTCAATTATCTTAGACATCTTTTACTCTTCTTGCAGTGGTTTAAATGGCAAACGTACTTTATTTTCAGGTACTTATTATGAAAATGCTGGAACATCCTAATATAGTCAATCTCATTGAGGTGATTGATGACCCAGAGTCGGATGACTACTACATGGGTACTTGTGATTAGTTTCTTATTCTTATTGGTTTTGTTTAGTGATGGGTTGCTGCTTCTGAAATTTCCACTCATACATTTTAGTTCCCGAGTTTGAATATGATTCTTTCTTGAGTTCTGTGCTTAATTGCTAACGTTTACTTGTACAGTACTGGAATATGTGGAAGGCAAATGGGTTTGTGAGGGTTCAGGTTGTCAATGTGCTATAGGTGAAGAGACTGCTAGGAAATACATGCGTGACATAGTCTCGGGATTAACATATCTTCATGCGCATGTATTATCTCTTAACCAATTGTTTTTGGGTTAACAATGTTGACTCCCTCTCTCTCTCTCTCTCTCTTTAGTAGTTTTCACGATCCGAGCTTGTTTAGTTTTTGTATTTCACATTTTAACAATTAACTTATAACTTATTACGAAACATTTTTATGAACTGCTTAACAGAACTAGATTCTGTTGGAATTTTTTAGTTGGATAGTTGCAACCGGGATCATGACTGTGGCAACTCTATGATTTGAACAGAAATTTGTTCTGACATATCAGATGCTCTGCCACGTTCATGTTATATGCTTTGAAATAATGTGACCATATTACTATGGTGATTCTTTTATTGTTTGAAATGCAGAATATAGTACATGGTGATATAAAACCTGATAATCTGTTGATTACTCACGATGGGACGGTAAAGATAGGAGATTTCAGTGTTAGCCAAGCTTTTGAGGTAATGTAATTATTGAACTAAAACTGATCCTTGAAAGATATGAAAGCTGACAAGTCTACTCTTTAGTCTCTTTGACATTATTTATGTATGAAACTTGGAAACTTGAAATGTTCGGCATGGAAGTTGCAACCCACATAAACTTTTTTTCCTATGAAATGTGATTAGTTGAAAGATAACAAAGCTGATGAACATTTTGAAACTTGATATTTATTGATGTGTCATTTACATGATTTGTATTTGCGTTCTTAATTCTTAATTACACCGATATAAGAAGTTATAGTTCATCTGAGGGTGGGCGGAGGATGTAGGAGGTTGGGATTTTCCTCAAAATGATTAATAGATCATAGTGTATATATTTTAGCCTAAGATAGTGTGGCTGTCATTACATGGGTACTAAGAAGATATGTCCTAGCAACTAATTAGAACCCATGCTTGCATTCGTTTTGCAGGATGGTAATGATCAACTTCGTCGATCCCCTGGCACTCCTGTTTTCACTGCACCAGAATGTTGTTTAGGCCTTACTTATCATGGTAAAGCTTCAGACACATGGGCTGTAGGAGTTACTTTGTACTGTATGATATTGGGTGAATACCCATTTCTCGGAGACACACTTCAAGATACATATGACCGAGTAAGAAATATATTAACTTCTTACCCTCTAACATCATTTCGTAAACTTCATGTTACATGTTTTCGGCCTGTACTGCAGAAATCTGAGCATGTTTTCTTCTTTATTCAGATAGTCAATAATCCTTTAGAACTACCAGACGACATTAACCCACAGTTAAAGAACTTGATAGAAGGGTTGCTTTGCAAAGGTGCGTGACATTCAACTTTTATTTTAACTCCTTCTAAAAGGGCCATAGCATAACTACATTCCATATCAATTTGCATTATTTAACTCTTCATATGGTTCTCATTTGAATTGGTAAATGTAGATCCAAGACTAAGGATGACATTGGCCGAAGTTGCGGAGCATGTCTGGGTTATTGGAAATGATGGACCAATTGGTGAGTACTTGTGTTGGTGCAAACGCAAGAGCATGGAAAGGGAAGAAGAATTTGACGAGAGCAATGTTGCTTGACCAAATCTAACTAAATCATTTCAGTTGGATTTTTTCATCTAGGAAAAGCCCATCAATATATATTTCTTTTTTATATTTTGTCTCTTTTGACCCCTCGATGGTATGTGTTATAATAATTAATACTTATAGAGTAAGTCTTGAAAGAATGCTTGGAATTCAAGAAAATAAGGTTGATTTTGTCGACGATAGTTAGCCTAGTGTTTTCTTCTTTTTTGTGTTGTGAACCATTTGGAAGTTTGGTGTCTAGTGAGTGGGACATAGAAAAGTCCTTTATACAACTCTTGCTTAGAATGAGCTTTTGCTCAAGCACGTGCTGAGTTGAGTTGAGTGTTCTATTACACGCATTTGTGTCTTTGGTTTTTCTATTTACACTCTGTTCCAAAGTTTGCACACAGATGATAAACATGTATTTTTGATCTGATGTTTTCGGCTAAACCACTAATTTGGGCTGCATCAAAATGAAAAACCATCATGAATTTTCTTCGAACTTTTATAATTTGTTAAATGTTTCACTAACGGCACCACTTTTTTTACAACAATACCCCCACTTTGTGCTTCCTTCAAACTTCTACAATTTGGTAAGGGCATCATCACCAACAGCACCCACCTTTTTTTATATCAACACCCTCGTCTTTTGGAATTGTAAAAAAGGGGGTGCCGTTAGCAAGACCCATTTGGCAATCTAAGTGTCCACATGAAGCTTGAAATTCGGTTTGATTATCAAATTTAGATAAAGCTTCTAAGGTCATTTTCATAAAGTGCATTCTTGCCAAACCTACGCGTACCCAAGTGCTACTTGATCTGTACCTGAGCTCGCTTGATGGGTATCACTCAGGGTATCAAACCTTATCTGATTGCTGCTCTCGTCGTGCTCCACGCCTGGAGAAAGAGGGCGGGTGTACCTGCAAATACACTCCAACGCCCAAGTCAAGAGCGAACGAGCAGAGTAGCAATACTAGTGAATAGTGTGTACCTGACAACTGACGCAATGAATGCTTATATAGTGCGCGTGAATCGCTCCTGGCCGTTGGATGGCTGCACGGATTTATCAGTGCCGTTGATCTGGCGCGTTCTCTCTCTCGCCCACTCTCATTGGGCCGCTCTTCATTCTTATAGTTAGATTGGGCTTCGGCACACTCTATAACACTACTGAAATCTAATGTTTTCCATCTTATTATTTTCCTTTGTAAAGATAATAATATTAATAACCACTAAAGAGGGCAATTAGCACAAGCTACTTTTTCAAACCATTTTACTTACTTTTAATCTGCTTGGCCGATAAAAGAGAATTGGAAGAGAGGAGAAGTTCCAACTCCAAAAGCTATTATTCTATTGCAAGCAATATTATATTATAATAATTTGATAAAATTGTTGTTATTGGTTGCATCAATTTGGTTCTAGTTGTCGTATACGCGTTGTACTCTGAAAAATAAAAGTCTTGTACAACCACGGAAAGAGACAAAAGTAGAGGCAGTTTTTGTCTTTGATATCGTCGTCACATAATATAGTTTTTAATTTATATTTATATATTTGGGATTTTACCATTTGACTTTTAATTTCAAGCTCCTCAGCTATTATAACTAACAACTCCAATTCTCCACGCCTCTTTCTCTCTCTCTAGTAGCCAGCCATCACAAGACGGTGCATGTGGAAAAAGCATAACGTGCGTTTTGGTGAAAGCGAAAGGTTCCTCCACAAAATGCAAATACCAAAGTTAAGAGATTTTCTTTCTTTCCATTTTATTTTTAAAGTTTCATACGGCACCAAAACCGTCAACCGTATACATCTACTATCATTTAGTAGTTTGGTTTCCCCTTTTTGTTCTTTTATGTTTAAAAAAAAAAGTGCTACGGAATAAAAAGATGATAGGATATGTATTAAATTATTGAGTAGTATCTATTATTGTATGTAAATCTTTTAATCGTCCTTTATCTTGTTTTTATACATAAAAAAGGGTATAAAGATTTTTTTTTTAACAAAAGAAAGGGATATGGAGCCTCGTTAAAACCTTCTTTTCTGATGCAAAACCCTCCTTAGGAAAAAAGCACCTGGAAGGAAAGAGTACTCCACCTAAATTTTATTGATAAAAAAGAGAAAAAATACAAAAAACATGGAGGGACTAGACCAAAACCCATGAGCAGAAATGTCATACAATTGGAAAAAAATAAAGAAAACCTATAAAGGTGTGCATAGGTATCACTAGAACGACTCTCATCCCAACCAGGTCGGCACCAGAGACGTTAACAATCATCTGCAGCACACCAAATATAAAAGGCAAAAGGCGAATTCAGTCCATCTACGGACACCTGAACTAACCGAATTTGTAGTTAGGTAAACCTAACCTATTCCTGAAAAAGTCTTCTGCAATGAAGCTCGAGATGAGATTCCACCAGGTAAAGCCACTTGAGTTAGTTCTATGACCTGCAAGCTTATCAGCACAAGCATTACCTTCTCTGTAAATGTGGGTGCAAACGAAATTCATCTGTCTAGTCAAGTATAAACAATTGTTCCATCTGTTGCGGAGTTTCCAAGGAACGACATCATAGTTCTTAAAGGCCGAAACAAGTAATTGAGAATCACATTCTAGCCACAAAGACATCCAACCCTTATCAAACGCAATCTCAATAGCCAACATAGCTCCAATAAGCTCAGCATGAAGGGCATAACTGTTACCTATTGGAGCAGAAAAACACCCAAGGACAGCAGCACTCTTGTCGCGAAAAATACCACCACAAGCAGCTGGACCAGGACTCCCTTTAGCAGCACCGTCCGTATTGCACTTAATCATGTAAGGAGAAGGTGGGGACCAAATTACCTCTTTGATGGTGGAAGAATTTCTGTAATTACCATTGACATTAAAAGCTTTGATAATCATAAATTCAACAGCGGATGAAGTCATTGTAGATTTAGAGGCGTTTCCTGCTAGAGTCACATTAGAAATAGTTAAATTGATGGCAGTATGTAAGGGGATCACATGATTATTGAATCTAGCCTGGTTCCTGCAATACCAAATTACCCAAAAAATGTTTACAATAGCAACAGAGACGGTGTCATTCAACTGAGGACTCCAACCATGGGAAGTCAATGATAAAATACTCTGGAAGGAAGCAGTGTTGATGTTGAGGCTTAGGATGCCTCCGAGCCAATTCCAAATGTGTATGGCAAAAGGGCAGGCTAGGAAAAGGTGATGAGAAGTCTCCGAGTCACTACCACAAATGCTGCAAACAGAAACCACAGTGCAACCTCTATTCCAAAGTTGGTCATCTGTAGGCATCTTATTATGAATAGCCCTCCAAAGGATAAATTATTTTGATGGCGGGATAAAATTATTCCAAACCGTCTTCGTCCAGGGAATAACCTGCCCAGCTGGAGCGTGAAAAAGGAAAGAATCCTTGAAAGTCAGCTCTCCTGAATTAGAGCAATCCCACATCAACTGATCAACCACCGGGACATTTGGGATAACAATTTTCTGAATGTCAAAGTAGATTTGGGGAAAGTGATTAATGAAATCAGAAGGGATAGACCATCTGTCCTTTACTATAAATCACTAACGGTAGCTTTGAGGTCCTTGTGGACATTAGGAGGTATACCAATGATATCCACAATAGGCCTTGAGAGCCAGCAGTCTGTCCAAAAATTAATGCTAACTCCATTGCCAAGCTTCCAGGCTGAGTGCTTAAGAATCAGAGATAAAAGCCTTAAATCCAAGCCAAATGGAGGAAGAGACGTGATAGTTTACCGGCTTATTATTTTTGTAGACCCTGGCTTTCAAAAGTAGAGCCCATTGTAAGTTGGTAGAGATAAAGTTCCAGCCAAGTTTTAGCATACCTGCCCTATTAATTGTTTTGATGGATCTAAGGCCCAAACCACCTTCTTGTAAGGGCTTGCACACCTTATGCCAAGCAATAGTAATAATTTTTCTAGTATTTACATCGCCCGACCACACAAAGTTTCTAATCCATGTATCAACAGCATTAAGGAGATTAGCAGGCCAAGCATAAATGCGAAAGCTATAGACCAACATGCTCAAAATGACAGAGTTTACCAGTTGAACTCTACCCATAACAGATAATAATGAGCCTTTCCAGGATGACAGTTTAGCCTTAATTCTATCCGTAATAGGCAACAGATGGATACGTCGAGGCTTTCCTTCGAATAGAGGAACACCAAGATAAATAAAAGGGAGAGATCCTTTCGAGAATCCTAGCAAAGCTGAGATGGCGTTAACTCGAGAGGAGGATATACTGCCAGTGAAAAATTTAGACTTCTCCTTGCTGATAACCTGGCCTGAGACTTGTTCATATGAGGAAAAGAGTTCCATCAAACTAGAAATACTCTTTTTAGTAGCTCTGCAGAAGATCATTATATCATCAACGTATAACACATGACTTGGCATACGGAAATCTCGCGGGCCACCCATGAGCTGAAGCTTACCCTCTGCCACAAGTTTGGAAATGCATCTGCTAAGAACATCCTCAGTCAAGCAGAAGAGAAGAGGGGACAATGGGTCACCTTGTCTAACTCCCCTTTTGCACCTAAAGAAACCAACCACAGAGCCATTCACAGAAGAGGAGAGCTTAGCTGAGTGAAGGATAGTATTAATCTAAGAGCAAAACTTCTCGTTAAAGCCAAAAGCAGCCAGAATCTGAAGTAAGAAATTCCAGTCTATAGTATCAAAAGCCTTTTTGATGTCAATTTTCAAGGCTAAAAAAATGCTAAAATACAAGTAAATAGAAGCCGTTGGTTTTGGGGGAGGAATAAGAAGCAAAAATCAAAAATAATGTATATGTTATCGAGATAAGATAAGGTGAAAGTACATCAAGAAAGTATATAATACAGAAAAAAAAAGTACTCCACATCAAGAAAGCAAGAAAAAAATAAAGCAACAAAAAAAAAGAACCGTGTCAATATAGTGTCTGACAAACGTGTTTAAGGGAGCTAATTCATAATTGTATGAGGATTATAGGAGTATGTAAGTATTAGAGAGAAAATGCTTGGAATCTGAATTTGAGAACCCTTATTAGCCTCAGGGAACAACGTAGTAAATACGAATTATTACATAATCTAACGGTTACGACTGTTACAGGACAAAGGAAAAAGGATCAAGAAACCTCATTGTTGCTATCAGCCATTATAGATGAGATTCTCGGCCAAGGGACAATAGGAATCTCCAGAGGTGTATTCGGGGAAAGATGAGTTGTGTTCCTTCTCCTTCAAGTGAGGTGTATTCGGCCGAGCCTCTATAACTACTAGTCGGTCATTGTTATTATGGAAGTGAGCTAAATATAATATGATCAGTATTTCAACATGCATACGATCTTTTGATTAATGAAATGACCTAACCTTATTTTTGTCAAAAAATAATAAATCAACAAAAAAATAATCACTTACTATCCAATTTTATTACTTACACAATTAAGGAAAAATGCCAGAAAAAGAAATGACCAAATATGAGTTAACAGTCACTTTGGTCGCTCAAATTTTAGAAAACTTTTCATTAATCCCTACCATTAACAATATTCCTAATTAGTTCCTGACATTTTCAAACGATATTCATTTTATTCCCTCCAATTCTCGATGTCAAATTTGTTCGCAGACTTTCAAATTTAATATCAATCAAGTCCCTGATTTTTACAAATTAGTATCAGTTTGGTCCCCACGAATACACAAAAAAGAACCAAATATCAGGGACCAAACTAATAGTACTAAGCTATAAAAATTAAGGACTTAATTGTTATTAAGTTGTAAAGCTTAGGACCAAACGTGATATCGATAGTTTGAGGAACTAAACTGAATAACATTTGAAAATGTTAGGAACTAAGTAAGAATATTGTTAATGTCGGGGTTTAAACAAAACTTTTATAATATTGAGAGAAAAAAATAAACTATTAATTCCTAAATATACAATAGTTTAGAAAAAATAAAAAAGAAGAAAATAAACCATATCGATGATTAAGGATGTTCAATAATTCGAGAAAATCCAGACCAACTCACAATCCAAATCGATATATTTGGTTCGGATACTTTTCGTATTTGAAACAAACTCTAACCAACCCAAACCAACTTATGGTTCTTTGGTTCAAGCAACAGATTTTAAAAAATAAATTCGCGAGCCCGAATGAACCCATACGTACTATGATTAAGCTGCAACATTTTATTACTATAGTTTGGAAAACTATATTGATTTTGAGTTTGATTTTGTGTAATTTTAAATTCTAGATTTTTTTGGCTATTTAGAAGTGTTGGAATATTACAAAAAAAATTATATTTTTACATTTTAGAAAATTAACATTTTAGTGCATGACTAGTGAGCTCAACTCAAACCAACCTGTCTACTATTAGATTGGTTTGGTTCGGATTTTGAACTGTACCTAGCAGTGTTGTGCGGACTGCGTCGGTGGTCTCTTGCGGTATGGCTTGATATCAACGAGCGCCCGGGAGGGGGACCTGCGAAGCCACTCCGACGCCCAAGTTAGTATTGAGAGTAGGTGAGTGATTTAGCAAGGAATGAGAGTGTACCTAATTATGGCAATATGAGTTGGTATTTATAGGGAAGCGTGCCCATTGTGAGTCGTTGGATCGGCTGAGTTAATCTGAACCCTTCAAATATTTAGGTTAGATTGGGCCTTGTAGATAGTGGATATGGACCAAGCTGATTGGGCCAATCTATGTCAATTGATAAATGGGCCTCGTGGCCCGGTCCAGAACAGTTGCCCCCCAAGTCGAGATTATTCAGTAGGATGGTCTCGGCTTGAAGCTTTTAATTTATCTGCTTGGCGCGTGGTTGTTTTCGTCGTGTTTGGTAGTGCGAGAGATTTCTTCTTACCGCGACGGTAAAAATCTTTCAATCTTTGATGAGTAAAATAAATAAATGAACATTTAAACTCATTATTTCTCACCCTCTATAAATAGAGACATTCCTCTCCATTTGGTCCCGCTTGAAGATTGGTAGGGTAGAGAATTGGGTGGGGTTAAGATTTTCTTGAAGATAAGCTTTGTGTTGGACCACATATTTCTTCACCTCTTGGTAAGTGGTTTTTTATCCAACCCCCTTCTTTCTTCCTTCTTGATAGCATGTTGTAGAAAACATCTCCCACTAGTTTGATCCCCTCCCCATAGAGCTCATGTGATTACTCCATAGGCTTTGAGGAAAGATGAATATATTTTTATTTTTATTTTCGTAAACCGGCAGCTCCCACGCGCGTAAACCGGCAGCTCCCGCTCCCGTACGCGTAAATCGGCAGCTCCCGCTCCCGCACGCGTAAACCGGCAGCTCCCGCTCCCGCACGCGTAAACCGGCAGCTCCCGTTCTCGCACGCGTAAATCGGCAGCTCCCACGCGCGTAAACCGGCAGCTCCCGCTCCCGTACGCGTAAACCGGCAGCTCCCACTCCCGCACGCGTAAACCGGCAGCTCCCACGCGCGTAAACCGGCAGCACCCGCTCCCGTACGCGTAAACCGGCAGCTCCCGCTCCCGCACGCGTAAACCGGCGGGTCCCCTCCCGCCGGTGTTGGGGTCCTTATGTTGTGGACGTTGGTTCTTGCTTGTAGCGTGCACCTCATGGCGCTTGGTTAGCAAACTGATGCCTTGAATTTTATTTTTCAAATGAAGTCATTGTTTCGAATCCACCTCCTTTTGTTGTTTTTGTTTTGACGCACCTCAAATTTTTCATGAGCTCCTTTTCTTTGGCACTTATAAGTATTCATGAGCTCCTTGACACTTGGGAAAATTCTCGTGAATTTTATTTTGTGTTTGAAACTTAGAAAATTCTCGCGAATTGTTTGTTTCGACACTTGGAATGATTTCTCCGGAATCCATTCCGATTTAATTCTCATGAATTTCTTTCGCACTTTAATTTTTCAGGTCTCGAACGGTGCTTCAGAAGGTCGTCTTCTCATCGATATTTTTGCATTACTTGCCCGTCCAACTAGGTAATTCCTCTTAACTTAGTTATTTTTATCTTCAACCCCTTGTTCTTCGACCTCAGGAGAGGGGTTTGACGACAAGTTTTTCTAACACGCGACTACTTGTTTCGCCCCTTTCCTGCAGGCTCTGAGAGATGGGGAGAACCAAGTCGACCGCTCGCGTGAATGCGGCCTACCCCGGTCCCACAATCGTAGTTCCTCGGTTGGAAATAACACCTTGTGTAGAAGGGATAATACCTGGCTATCCCGTTACTTCTTCCGATGATGAGGACATGGATGACGAGCGTCGGTTCGAGTTGGAAGTGGTGGAGGTTGATGGGATCAACTATGACTGGGTCGCTCGTAATGTTCGGTCCACCAGGAGTTTCTATACTCCTGGTAGGAGTTTACCTTCAAGTCTTTGTGAGGATGTGCTTGGTGACCACTGGCGGTTAGAGGCGGTCGGTCCGGATGACAGAGTTTGCTGTATTCCCTCGGGTCGAAAGTTCATGATGTTTTGCCCTGTTATTCACAAGATGAAGATTTCCCCATTCTTCACTTCATTCCAACTCTCCGTTTTGAAGCACCTAGGGATAGCTCCTTCACAATTGCATCCAAACTCATGGTGCTTTATCAAGTGTTTTGAGTTGGTGTTACGGGTCTTGAGGTGCAGGCGTAGTTTAAAACTCTTCTTCACCCTCTTTGAGGTGCAGCGGCGTCTAGAGCTTTCAAATGGAGTCACGCGATCAGATTTCGTTTGTTTGAGGGGTCGTCGTACTTTACCCTATTTTGAAATCTATTCGGAAAGTCAGCATGATTGGAAACATAGATATTTTTATGTTGTCCCAGTGAGCCAAGAAGCAGTTGATAGCCTGAATCTTCTGGATGAGCAAGGGTCAATTGCCGGGGATAAGTTTCACCTTGGGTGGAGCAATTCTGATATTGAGTTTGCTTCTCGAAATTATCGAGTTAATCCCTCTGAGTTGAACAGGGAGGATTCAGATACTTTAAATTTAATTCGAGATATTGCCGAGCGTCTTTCTGTGGCGTCAAAGAAGATAGTTTGTAGTGAGCTCACTAAGGCTCAGGACCTTCGAGATGCCGTTTGGCACTTAGGTTGCTTGTTTAGTCATGCTCTTTTAATTTCTACTTTTTTAATTCGCTTCTTGCTTTGTTGACTCATTTCTTTGTTCTTTGCAGATAAGATGGCTTCCCCCCTCACCTTTGATGAAGTTGCTGCCTTGGCCGGGAGGAGGAACCTTCCGAGTTCAAATGGGGGAGGTCGCCCTATTCCCCCTTCCTCTGCTGCTGGCCGCCCCTCAACGGGGTCTCGTTTGAGTCTTGGTGCCCCCGGTCGGGCTGGGCTTTCTGGAGCTCCCAGGATTCCTGCCGATGTTCGAGACAAGGAGGTTTGTATTGAAGGAGCTTCTAATACTCCCGAGAGTCGTGGCCATTCATCCAAGCGTAAGAAAAGTGTTGCCAGACGTCGTTCCCCTGTCGAGCGCCCTTCTCCCGATGGGCTTGCCCCTCCCCCTGGTCGTCCTCTTGAGCTTGACTCTGAGGTGATTATCTTCTCACATGCGGAGTGTGAGCGTTTTTGCGACAATCCTTGGGAATTTGCCATCCGCATGGTTCAGCTCGGACAAGGAATGCATGCCAAATGGAAGGATGAAAGGGGAGGTAGCTCCAGTTCAGGTAGTCTTTATATGCTTTTTTATTTATGATATTCTATTTGTTGGCCATATCGTTTCTTGATCGCTTCTTCTTATAGGGGATCGTGGTCATTTGCTTGCTGAGAATCAGCGACTTACCCGAGAGCTACAAGAGGTTATAGAGTCCGGTCATCGAGCACAAGAACTCGTGGGGCGTTATCAGCGGGAGATGGATGAGGCTTTTTGTGATAGGGATGCATGCCTACGGAAGGTGGAAGATCTTCGCACTCAACTTCAAGGAGTTCATGCTGAATTGGAAGGTGTTAAGCAGTCAAGAGATGAAGCCATGAAGAAAGTGGAACAGATTGCCGGACAAGTGGTGGACTTCTCTCACCAAGCCTACGCTAAGGCATTGGGTCACGTTCAGTGCCTTTATTTGGAGGCTCAATTGGATACCCAGTATCTCAACTTTGATTATGACACCATGGATGGGAAGATCGTTCAGTACCATGTTGGTGGGAGTGGATTTGACGTCATCTACCCGTGAACTTGTGCTCTCGCAGTCTTTCAATTATGTAGTTTTCTTTTCGCCTTTTAAGATTTGGTTATGTACCCTAACTATGGGCCCGGCCATCTCCGGTGCGACTATCTTCATTTCTCGTTATGCAATTTCAGTCTATGTCTTCTTATCTTGACATTTTTCTGATTGCTTGCATCTTTTGCTTGACTAGTGCGTTTTAATTAATGGCGTTGGGCGCGTGCCCTGCCTCGATCATTTTAACGTCCATTGTCTCGTTGCCTTACACTTATGTATCCTCCGAGGACAGTTTATCAGAACCCGGTCTGATTCTAACTCGACCATCAGAGGTTGCGACACGTTTAAAGTCGCTTCGCGCGGCAAGTATGCTTACTCGCGCCTTGGTTTATAAGGAAGCGCACACGATCGCAGCGTCGATCTCATGCCGGCCCCTTTTTTTACCATCAGGCTTTTCGTCTTTCAGCTAGTTCCTTGTCTTTATCGTTAGGACTTAGGCTTTTTAATCCTGCGAATAATGGTAAACATTGGAAAATAACATTCTTCAAGCAAACGTAAAATTTCATTCACTCTGAATACTTTAACATTTGATGGCTCAAGCCGTTACATGAATTTACACAATAAACTTTTTCAACTTGTCAGTATTCCAAGTCCTAGGGATTGGATATTTATTCAAAGTCTCTAGCTTGAAAGCTCCTTTTCTAGTTTCGGCGACAATTCTGTAGGGCCCCTCCCAGTTGGGGGCTAACTTCCCTTGGGATGCATTCTTTAGACCCACGTCCGCTCTTCGTAGGACTAGATCACCGACCTCTAAGGTTCTTCGCACCACTTTGGTGTTATACCTCGTGGCCATCCGCTGTTTGATTACCGCCTCTTTCAACGCTGCTTGGTTTCTTACTTCATCTACGAAGTCCAACTCCTCTCGGAGCTTTTGATCGTTGGTTTCCGGGGGATTTGGGTGTTTAGTCCTCCAACTTAGCTCTCCAACCTCGACAGGTATAACTGCCTCAGTGCCGTAAGCCAAACGGAATGGCGATTCCGATGTAGATGAGTGTGGGGTAGTTCTGTAAGCCCACAATACATAAGGTAACTCTTCAGGCCAACATCCTTTTGCTTCGTCAAGTCTTCTTCGCAATCCTCGAAGGATGACCCTGTTAGCAGCCTCTGCTTGCCCGTTGGTTTGCGGATGCTCCACTGAGGTAAAGCGATGCTTGATCTTGAGCTCCGTCATGAGTTGTCTGAACCCTTTGTCTATGAATTGTGTGCCGTTGTCAGTGATGACTACTTCCGGTACGCCGAACCTAGTCATGATGTTCTTCTTGAAGAACTTAATGCAGTTTTTTGCTGTGATGCTGGCCAATGGCTCGGCTTCGATCCACTTAGTAAAGTAATCTACTGCGAAAATTAAATATTTCACTTGGCCTGGGCCAGGGGGAAGGGGCCCAATAGGTCAATCCCCCACCAAGCGAACGGCCAAGGAGCACTTAGGTACTTCAAATCGGAAGAAGGGGCAATGTGCACATCCGCGTGTCTTTGACACTTGTCACATTTCTTGACGTAATTTTGTGAATCTTCATTCATGGTAGGCCAGTAATAACCTGCTCTAAGTGCTTTTGCCGCCAAGGCTCGTCCTCCTAGATGCTGCCCGCAGATTCCCTCGTGGATTTCCGCCAGGACATAGTCTGCTTCGGCTCCTTCAACACATTTTAATAGAGGCATGGAAAAACCTCTACGAAAAAGTGTTCCTTCAATAACTGAATATGATGCTGCCCGCCTTCTAACGGATGCTGCTTCCTTCTCGTCAGCGAGCTCATGCCCATCGAGTATGTATCGGAGGATCGGAGTTATCCAATTTTGACTGGCTTCCACCGTGAGGACCGAGGTTGATGAACCATTATCAAGGAGGATGCTTGGATTGGACAAAGTTTCTTGAAGAACGCTCCTATGATTCCCCGGTGCCCTAGTACTTGCCAATTTGGATAGTATGTCTGCTCTAGTATTCTCTCCCCTGTAGCACCGGATCGTAGGCACTATATGCTGCATTAATCTGGGAGACCACTAGAAATGAATCTGTGTGAAGTTCAACTTGGGTAGCTCCAAAGTCCTTGGCCAATTGTAGGCCAGCTATGCAAGCTTCATATTCTGCTTGATTATTTGACGTGGAGAACGAGAATGAGAGGGATACTTCTACCATTAGGCCTTCGGAGTTTTCAAGTATCCAGCCCGCTCCACTTCGTTTGCTGTTTGAGGATCCATCCACGTGGAGGATCCATGATGTTTCTATATTACCTTCATGGGATGATGTCATTTCGGCGACAAAGTCTGCTAACACCTGAGCCTTCATGGCTGGTCTCGTTTCATATTTGATTCCAAATTCTGAGAGCTCGACTGCCCATTTAATCATCCTTCCAGCCAGATCGGGACGATGAAGAATTTGCCTGATAGGTTGGTTGGTTCGAACCACTACCTGATGTGCTACGAAGTATGGCCTGAGGCGCCGGGCTGCGATTACTAGGGCCAAAGCGACCTTTTCCACCTTCTGGTATCTCAACTCGGGCCCTTGTAATGCCTTACTTACAAAATACACCGGCTTTTGGCCAGTGTCGGTCTCTCTGACGAGTACTGCACTTAGTGCTTCGTCGGCCACAGCAAGGTACAAATACAGGGTCTCTCCGACCTCTGGTCGGGTTAGGATAGGTGGTTCAGAGAGGGTTTGTTTTAAAAGACTTAGCGCCTGCTCCTGCTCGGCGGTCCATTCGAAGACCGTATCTTTCTTTAAAAGCTTAAACAGCAGTAGGGATTTGAGAGCTGCCTGTGAAATGAAACGGGACAGCGCTGCAATCATGCCTGTGAGTTTTTGAATTTCTGTCTTTGTGGTTGGTGAAGTCATTTCGGTCACAGCCCTGCACTTGTCAATGTTGACCTCAATACCTCTCTCAGTGAGATAGAAACCGAGGAATTTCCCTGCTCGAACCCCAAATGTACACTTTTCTGGGTTCAATCGCATATTGTTCTTTCGAATTTCTGAGAACACTTCATTTATATCTTTAAGATGATCTGGGTCATTCTTACTTTTTACTATCATGTCGTCGAGATATACTTCGATTACTCGGCCGATTTGATTTTTAAACACTTTATTCATCATTCTTTGATACGTTGCCCCGGCATTCTTAAGCCCAAAAGGCATTACGCGGTAGCAATAATTTCCTTGCTCCGTCATGAATGCCGTTTTCTCTTGATCCGGCGGGTACATCGGGATCTGGTTATATCCTGAGTATGCATCCATAAAAGATAATAAACGAAAACCTGAGGCGCTGTCAACTAATTTGTCTACACGGGGAACGGGTAAGGCGTCCTTTGGACATGCCTTATTAAGATCAGTATAGTCAACACACATCCTCCATTTTCCATTAGATTTCTTAACAATGACCACATTGCACAACCAAGTGGTGTACTTAATTTCTTTTACAAAGTTTGCCTCTATAAGGTCTTTGACAGCCCTAGCAGTGGCTTCGGCCTTCTCTCCCCTTTGGACTCTTCTTTTCTGAGCCACCCACTTTGTGTTAGGATTAACAGCAAGACGGTGGCATGCTACCTCGGGTGGTATTCCTGGCATGTCAGCTGCGGATCAGGCAAAGAGATCAGCATTCTCCTTCAAGTATTTGATGAGCTGCTCTTTGACATCCTCAGGGAGGTCAGAGCCTATCTTGACAGTCTTAGCAGGGTCTTCCCCCAATTGGATGGAGATGAATTCGCCATCTGGCTCAGGTCTCTTCATGCGCTTTTTGAGCTCCTTAGTGAGGGCGGAATCCTCCTCCTCTTCCTCGCTGTCAGGATCATATCTAGCATCCAGATCTGCCAAGTTCACCTCAGCCCCTTTCCCTGACTTCTTGATTGGGTTTTTCACTTTAGCAATTTCATTTTCATCCTTATAGCTCATGAAGAAGCATCTCCGCGCTGCGCCCAAGTCAGCTTGAAGGGTCACGACCTTGTTTTCCAAACTGTAGAACTTCATCTTTAGGTGGACCGTTGATGTTACCGCCTCCAGTCTGCCTAGTGTCGGCCTCCCGATAATGCATTGGTAAACAGATTTGCACGGGAGGACTAGGAAGGCTGTCTTCACAGTTCTAAATAGCGGCTGCTCACCGTCGGGGTCTCCATAGGTGACCATCAGCTCTAAATGCCCAAGTGGCTTGGTTTTTGCTCCATTGAATCCTGTGAGGTCTTTTCCACTGTAAGGAGTCATATCTTTGGGGGAGATGTTCAGGACTTGCAGCAAATCTTCGAAAATAATGTCCACCGAGCTCCCCTGGTCAACCAGGATTCTCTTCACTTCAATATTTGCCATGATAGCCGAAATCAGCAATGGAATGTGTTTGTTTGGTCTCCCATCCAACAAATCCTTATCATCAAAGGATATGGGTGGTCTAGCTGGTCCTTCCCTGATGGTTGATGTTGATGCTACATTCATAATTTCCTTCCAAGTTCTCTTCATAGACTTGTTTGATCCCCAATCGTCAAGGGGGTTGGTCCCGTGAATGACCATAGCCACCGGCCTTCCTTTTGCTTTCCGAGAGTCCTCCCGCTCTGAGGATTCAGTGTCGTTATCCCTGACAGCTTTGACCACCTCACTAGCTACAGCTTTTCCCTTTCGAGGGGACTTGGATCTTCTCTCAGGTGAACGGGGCCTCTTGCGCGAGTCATTGGGCTCTCCATCTTTTTTCACATATTGCAAGAGTTTACCCTTCCGAATCATTTCCTCAATGTCGTCTTTTAGGGCTCGACAACCATTGGTATCGTGACCTCCACTTCGATGGTATCGACACCACTTCCTTGAAGGATTTTGGCCTTCCTTCAGCACTAAAGGCTCTGGCCTCTTAACATTCTTAAACTCAGCATTGGCACATTCAGCCAGGATTTTGGCCCGAGATTGGTTGAGCAGAGTGTGCTCGGCGAACCATCGTGGTTTTGCCCACGACGTCCTCCTCCTGAGTCCTTTCGCTGCCGAGTTTCTCTAGTATCACCCTTATCATCACCATCTTTGGCTGCCTCGCGGTAAGCCATCTTGTTCTCTTCATAATCCATGTACTTTTGAGACTTCTGGAGAAATTCTGCCAAGTCCCTTGGCTTGTTGATTCCCATATCAATTTCGAAAAGACTTCCTTGCTTGAGGCCATCTTTCATCCAAAACAGTCTTTGCTTATCTTCCAAGTTCCGAACACACGAAGCTTCCTTATTGAAACGCTCAATGTATTCTCTAAGTGTTTCACCTTCCCGCTGTCCGACAGCCCTCAGCACTTCCTCAGATTTTGGCTTCAGACGGGAGGCGGTGAAACGAGCCGTGAATAGTCTTGCAAGTTGCCCCCATGAAGAGATGGAGTTTGGCTTCAGCTCTTGGAACCACTCTAATGCGGTATCCTCTAGGGTGAGAGGGAAGATCTTACAATGAACAGGCTCTCGAGAGCCTCTATAGCGCATCATGAGTGAAAAGTGAGCCAAGTGCCGGTCCGGATCTCCGGTTCCATCGTACATCTTTAGTGTTGGGAGTTTTTCCAAAGTCCTTGGAATCGGGCATTCCTCCACCCTTCGAGTGAAGGGTCCTTCATCCGCAAACCTCCTTGGATTGCGAGGTGAGACATCTTGGAAGTCAAAGTCTTGGTATCTGTGCTTGTCGGGAGATCTCCTCGATGGCGATCTTCTGCGACGACTCTTGTGAATCTTAGCCTTGCTCCTTGACCTGTCACGCGAATCAGAGGAGTCACGTGAAGACACTTTGGAGTGGGTGTCATCAGGCTGATAAGTCCCATCCAAAGAGGAAGGAGTCGCCTTTGGTGATTCGGATCCCTGATGCCTCCTACGCCGAGGTGGGGAGCGATACACATGCTTCCTCTTAGGTGGTGAACGATGAACATGACGCCTTCGAGGGGGGACCGACGGGGTCTCGATACCACAGTCGTTTGAGGGGGAGTTCCCCACAAAGGAGGAGGTTGCTCGGGCATAGAGGCCACACGCCTTTCAATTTGCCTAAGGCGTGCCTCTTGTAGCAGCATAGTCTGAGTGCGATTGGCCAGGAGGTCCAACAGTTGGTTGACATCCGGTGGGTGAACCCCTCCCGACGGGGGAACTTCTTGCGCAGCTTGAACAGGGGTGTCTTCGTGGGTGACGACATTGCCCTCATGGGTGCCTTCAAGCTGGGGTGGAGGCACAGCAACACTTTTCATGCATGGTCTGCCTCTTGGAGCCATGTGAGCGCAAGAGAAAAATATCTAAGTGTAGGAATGGTGTGAAAGGTAGAGACCTCCCACTGTGGTCGCCAATGAACTGTACCTAGTAGTGTTGTGCGGACTGCGTCGGTGGTCTCTTGCGGTATGGCTTGATATCAACGAGCGCCCGGGAGGGGGACCTGCGAAGCCGCTCCGACGCCCAAGTTAGTATTGAGAGTAGGTGAGTGATTTAGTAAGGAATGAGAGTGTACCTAATTATGGCAATGAGTTGGTATTTATAGGGAAGCGTGCCCATTGTGAGTCGTTGGATCGGCTGAGTTAATCTGAACCCTTCAAATATTTAGGTTAGATTGGGCCTTGTAGATAGTGGATATGGACCAAGCTGATTGGGCCAATCTATGTCAATTGATGAATGGGCCTCGTGGCCCGATCCAGAACAGATTTTAAAAAAGAAACCAAAAATCTAAACCAATCCAAAGCGATTGTTTTAATTGATTCGGACAATGAATTTAGGCAAAATCGATTCAAACCGACCCATAAACACGCATCCCAAAGATATTGCCCAATTGTAGGTAGAGAGGCGCACCAATGGTATGAATGGGGAGTAATAAATGAAAGTTGTCGATTTCAGTTGACTATCCATCAAATCTTGAACCGACGTTGAACATGAGTCCTCAAAAACAAGTTCTTTCTCTTTTGTATTTTTTTTTATGTGAAAAATGACTTATTTACTATACAGAAAGTTCAAAGAGGTTACATTTGCAAATTATGGTTCTTCTACCATAGATCGACATGTAGTGACTCTGTGACTCGATATTCGGTGCAGCTAGCTGAGGAAGAATTTCATATTTGTTTAGTGGAAAAGAATAAAGTTGTTTCATGCTGAACCGAAGTGATTGTGACAATGAAAATGAAGTTTGAACAGAATATGAAACATGTGGTCTGTGTAAATGTTCTGATTAGATTATTAGTACAAGACGTAATCAGGTTTTTGTGTTTCGATCATATATAGGTTGTTGTACTACTACTACTTGACACGCTCACAAAAAACAGGTACATGAGTTAAAGGTTGATGCAGCAATTTTAGAGTTTTCATTCTCCCTCACAAATATTCTTGATGACAAGTCGGAGAGAAACAAGTAGAATGACACATACAATATAATAATAAATGCAATAATGTTGTTTTTTTTTTTTGTCTATATCACTCTCTCTCCAATTTGTTACCACTTACGACATATACGTAGGATATGATAGGTCTATTATATTCTAAAGCAGTCTAACGTTTATTGAGTTTTTAGGATATGATAACTTAATCATGTGAATTATTTTATCACGTTAATGTTAGTAGCATTTCTCATGATTTTATGATAACGGTAATTTTGTCTTTTTATATAATCTAAAATTAAAAAAAAAAACTATTGAAACTTAAAAAATTAAAATAAGTTATAAAACATAAATTTATTATTAAAAAGTTTAAAAATAGAAAATTAATTAAATTTTTAAACAAATGAAATATAGTTATCAGAATAGTAGTTTTGTCATTAACAAATGATATATACTCCTTCCGTTACAAAATATAAGTAAAAGTTGATGTATCTAGTCCAAAATTTAGACTAGATACATCAACTTTTGTTAACCAGATTTTGCTTATATTCTTTAACGAGAGGGAGTGTGTTATAATGTTAAATCTTATCAAGTGTTGTACATCAAACACATGATATGATATTGTTATTTTGTGTATGTCATTTCCTATTTCTCTCACGCTTCATATCATATTGTGTCTCTATCTTATCCCGCCAACCAAACGGGCCCTTATTCTATTCTATATTTCACTCATTACTCTATTATCTCACTCTCTAGCTGACTAGCTCACTATATGTATGAAATCAAATGGGGGGTTAGTTGATGAATCACAATCTTAGCTTGATTCTCTCTGATCATCAAACGAAAAAAAAATTAGCTGAATTTTGCTGTTATATATATGTGTGTGTGTGTGTGTGTGTGTGTGTGTCAATGAAATAGATGTTTCAGTGTCCTTTAAAATAGAGAGGGTCGGGCGTAAGTACAGCTAGTAGAAGATTTAGAATTTGATTTCGTTGCTTCCTATTTCATTTGGTTTTTTTTCTTCCTCTGGTGGGGTGGGTTTATTTTCACATTATTACTCTCTATTTGGAATAAAGAAAACGTATTAGATTCTCATCCACCTTCTCATGTTGCTTTTAGTTTTACTGAATATCAACCATGATTGGGTCTAGTGAAAGAAACTAAATTCTCACAACGTGACGAACTCAAGTTTGAATTCTGGTAAGGAGAGGTATCAACATTTAGCGTTCAACGCATCTTGAATAGGACCTCAAGTGGAGGGAACCTAAACAAACAAGAAAGAAATATTGTTACGATTATATATATATATATATATATATATATATATATATATATATATATATATATATATATATATATATAACGACTCGGATGAGGACACTTAATTATTATAAAATCTTCATGTCATTCGTTTTTGTACCTTTCTGCCGTTTAAGGTTACTAGTTTGTTAATTTATATACGAAACATGCAGGTAAGATTACATATGATATATATTGATTTATTTCTGATGGAAGCAAATAGTTGTAGATTAGATAAGATGAGAAGTGGTTTGTTGTAGTATGAAGAAACACGTAGAATTCAAATTTAACCTAAGAGAGGGATTCAATTGATTCTTTAATCAAATATATTTTCCATATACACGCGCCCTACATGGCCATCATTGTTTCTCATGAAACTTTTATATACAATATGCCAAAAAATGTATTCCAACGTCAGCAATCTAATTAATAATATTTTTTACGATATGGGTTAAAATTTGCTTGAGTAAGTGTTACTGATAGAGAGAAAAAAAATATATGATTAACGTGTGTCCGAGCATATCTCGTTTGATGAAAAAAATACAAAAGCTTGAGATAATTCTTGTCTTAAATATTGGATCGAAGTCTGGTCAAACCACTCAGAATTAGGTTGACCTAGATTGAATTGCAGTTCAGATTGCTTTGAACTGTTAATTGGATTAGATTGATTCTTTCAAAATGCTTTATTTTGTTACTTTTTATCTAAAACTTAATTTATTTTATTTATTTATTTATTTATTAGGTATTCGATTGTTCAAGCGTGGTTGAAGTGAATGAACCAAATAAATCTTAATGTAGAGGTTTCACCGATTTGATCTTCTAGTATAACGTGGAAAACATTGTTGGATACATGAAGTTGGAGAAAGACTCTTTAGATATAGATTTAGGGTGGCAGATGGCTGTGAATAGAGCCTCGATCGATCTATTAATCAAAGAAAGAGGGAAAGTGATAAGTGGTAGAATGGAGCTCATTGGATTGGATCTAATTTTATTTTTTAATTAGCCAAATATATTTTCCTACGTACTTCAACGTGGCAACTTGGGGTTGATTTTACGAATACCTTGAAGACCTTACATTAGGTTTTCACTTTTCAGTACTCGAAGAGGAAATAAACGAGGTTGTTGGAGAATGACTCTTTAGGGTGGTGGCAGATGGCAGTGGAATTGAGCTTTGAGCCTCAATCTATTATCCAAAGTGTGATAGATTTATAATAATAGTCAGATTAAGCTTTGCTGCTGATTGGATTAATTGGATTGGATCTAATTTTTTAATTTTCAGAAATCTTAATCCTTTTTTCTTTCTATCTGATACAGCTAGGCTAGCTATATATCTTAGCCATATTTAGCTTTTCATTGTTTATTTATTGCTTTACGAAAATCAAATAGCTAGGTCCCCAGTTATCAATTTCATTGATAGTTTTCTACTTTGTTTTATTTGAAAAAAAATCGAAAATTATATTTCAACTTCAACTACAATTACTATGACCGCTGACCGGCCAGATTCATTTGATTCATTAAAGTAACATGTGTTTTAGAAAAATTTAATCAAAGTTATCAAACCCACTAAATAGACAACTTAACAATTGACCTGGTCAAATTTTAAAACTTCTTCACAAAAAGTTATTGATCCGGGTCAAATAATTAACAAAAACAGTCAAAATCTACAAAATCCGTTGACCAAACCTCTACTTCATTTATTATTAATTAAGATAATTAACTATACATAATGTAAGTTTAAAACCTTAAACGCATGCAACAAATTTCCAACTAGAAATCCTACAGTACAAAATGACTTCATTTTAACTTACTTTTAGGAAAATAGAATATATTAGAGGCAAATTTTACTTACCTCTCGGCAGAACTCTAGATTAGCTCTGGCCCATTTTTTCTAAAAACCAGAGCATGGTCAAAGACCTCTAAACCAAAAAATGAGAGTAAATAGCTCTGTGTTTTTTTGTTAAAAAAAAATACTTTTTGGGTCTTTGCTCCTAAAAGTCCTAAAATACTTAAGTTTGTTCACTCAGTGTTTTTTAGTATTAGAAGAGGCCAAAACAAAATTAGGACAAAATATTCTCTAAGGTATCTCATCATTTTATGCATTTATTTAAAAAAACAATTAGTTTATGGGGCAACTCTTTTAATTTTATGTGGGCAAGTGCCCCATATAGGCATGACAATGTGGCGGGTCGGACGAGTTTTGCATCCCCGTCCCCACCCCTATTTATAGCAGATTGAGTTTTGCATCCCCCATCTCCGCTACAAATGGGGACGAGTTCCCCGTGGGTGGCCGTTTCTGTCACTAAGTTACAAAAAATAAAAAATTATATTTATGATGATTAATGGAATAAAATCACAATTATTATACAATGAAAAAATTGAATTAAAAGTATTAAAATAGACTTTTTTATTGAAAATAGATCAAATTTTATGAAACAAAATGAATGAGTATATATACATAAAATAAAATAAATAAACAGCTAATCTTTCGTTGAGCAGGTTCGGGGAAGGGGCGGGACGAGTATCAATATCCCCAAAATCTATCCCTTGTTCTGGTCGAATGAGTCTTTCCTTTCAAACTCGGGTCGGGTTTGGGTGGATACCGCGGGTTTTGTTTTCGTTGCTATGCTTACCCCATAGTCACCAAGACAGATCCATCATTGATCATAATAATTATCATCACTTACTCACTCGTAAAATAAGATTATTTATTATTTACTAAACAACTTTACTTTTTAAAATTTGATACTTTTTTTACAATAGGCACTTAGTGCATTTCTTTAATAATCAAATTGAAAAATAAGTGGGAAAAAGATCTCATTGAGTACTGCCAAAACTGGAAAAAGAAATATCTCACTAAAATCCTCATGCACACTAGTGTGGCTACCGATGATGGTGTGCAACCCCAAAGAGCTCTAGCAAGCCGAGGCTTTCTTACACGAAATGAATAAGTGTTTCGAACTCTCGGCCAAGTCTGCGCACTACGGACAAACATCCTCAACAACAATATGTTTGCGCACCAAATTAGACCAAGTAGGCAAGGCATCTCTGAACAAACGCCAAAGAAAGTGCTTAACTTTCGAAAGGATCTTCAATTTCCACAACACATTGCGCACCAAATTAAACCAAGTAGGCAAGGCATCTCTGAACAAACACCGAAGAAAACGCTTAACTTTCAGAAGGATCTTCAATTTCCACAACACATTGCGCACCAAATTAGACCAAGTAGGCAAGACATCTCTGAACAAACACCAAAAGAAATGCTTAACTTTCGGAAGGATCTTCAATTTCCACAACACACGCCAATCTCCAACAGCATGCAAATTGGCAGTGTCTACCGGTCTCTCCATAAGTAAATGATACACACGCTATACTGCCCAAACGACTCCGACCACCACACGCGACGGTCTAAACTTATTTTTTTTCTTGCCAATTATTTTGTTATCACATGCTAATTTATAGTTGAAAGCATAGAAATAGATTTATTTATACCAATATTTATTTATTAAAAAAGATTTATATTTTCTTCCTTTCTTTTCCTTCTTTAAAAGTATAAGATGTCATGTGAGGAAGATGTCATTTAAGAGGGAAGGGTTGTCATGTTGTCATCATAACTTCTTAACTAAACGACAAAAACATGAAAATCAAATAAAAATTAAAAAAATTAAAAGGAAGTAAGATTAGACCAAAAAGTAGGGTCAGAAGAGCAAAGTAAAACATTTGTATGAGTTGTATATATTTATACACAACACAACTAACTCTCTTTGTACTCATCACATAAAATAAAAAGTACATTACATTTCATTACCCACAGTCATTTCATTTCCAAGCAATCTATCTATTTTCTCTCTCTTCTTTCCGGCAACAACAACACGCTTTGACGCCCACCACAACACAACACAACACAACACTTCAATTTCCCTAACTTCAATTTCTCAGATCTTCTCCTTCTTCTTCTCTTCACTTCCAGGTAAACCTTCTCCACATTCATATTCCTTCAAATCAATTTCAATCCTCTTTTATAGGAAAATAATTGATTTCATTTGAATCCGAACGAATCCAGTTCCTTGAATTGATTGGATCAGCGTTAACCCTTTTGCTCAGATTTGATTTTTCTTAATCCAATTTTAATGTTTTTGAGGAAAGTTTTTTCATTTATTATTCTCGTGAATTTGCAGATGGTGCTCTCTCCGTGGAGCCGGAAACCGGAGGAGCAAGTTTTCTGGGAGAGCTTCGAATCTTGTCGGTGATTCAATTTGGTATTTCCTCTCTCTCTGTTTCTCTTTTCACCAGAGATTGTGGTTTTCTGGTTTATGTATAAATTGGGAGAAGTTCGTTCCTTGAAAGTGGTGCTTTTTAAGAATAAGGCAATTGCAAATTTGCAGATTCCTTATTAATTGATGGAAAGGATCAATAGTTAGAGATTGGATATATTGGAATTATTTTATTTCATGGGGAGAAAAAGTACATGTGGAAATTAATTAATGGAATAAAATAAGGGTCTTTGATTGTTTCTTTCACACAAGGTTGCTGCTTTTTCTATAAGATATGGCTTCCTTGGTTGAGATGCGCTGATGATTCCTTGAGATGGTAAAGAAATTACGTTTGGATTGTTCTTTGCAGGAGAATGGAAAGAAAGTGAATAACTTTCTAAAAATGGATTTGAGAGAAGGAGTGAATGATGGTTCTTCAAGACAAGGACCAAATGATTCACTTCTCCCTGGTCTAATTGATGATGTTGCTTTGAATTGTCTTGCTTGGGTTAGTGGATCAGATTATGCATCCCTATCATGTATTAATAAAAGGTACAATAAGATAATTAATAGTGGGTGTTTATATGGGTTAAGGAAAGAATTGGGAATTGTGGAGCATTTGGTTTATTTGGTTTGTGATCCAAGAGGTTGGGTGGCATTTAATCCTAAGGTAAATAGATGGATGGCATTGCCTAAGATACCTTGTGATGAATGTTTTAACCATGCAGACAAGGAGTCATTGGCTGTAGGTTGTGAACTTTTGGTTTTCGGTCGCGAATTGATGGAGTTCGCTATTTGGAAGTATAGTTTGATTTTCCGCGGTTGGTCGAAGTGTCAAGAGATGAACCAACCTCGGTGTTTGTTTGGATCTAGTAGTCTCGGTCCGATTGCTGTTGTAGCTGGTGGTAGTGATAAGTTTGGAAATGTTTTGAAGTCTGCTGAGTTGTATGACTCTTCATCAGGTACATGGGAACTTTTGCCAAACATGCACACACCGCGTAGATTGTGCTCAGGTTTTTTTATGGATGGCAAATTCTACGTGATTGGTGGAATGTCGAGTACAACTGTTTCATTAACTTGTGGAGAGGAATACGATCTTAAGACAAGAATTTGGCGGAAAATAGAGGGTATGTATCCTTATGTTAATGTTGGTGCTCAAGCACCTCCACTTGTTGCTGTTGTGGATAATCAGTTGTATGCAGTGGAGCATCTAACTAACATGGTGAAGAAATATGATAAGGAAAAGAATCTCTGGAGTGAACTGGGAAGGCTTCCGGTACGAGCTGATTCGTCAAACGGATGGGGCCTTGCTTTCAAGGCTTGTGGAGAGAAACTTTTGGTTGTAGGTGGACAAAGAGGTCCAGAGGGTGAAGCTATAGTGCTGAATTCATGGTGTCCCAAATCTGGGGTCAGGAACGGCACTATAGACTGGAAGGTACTTGGTGTGAAGGAGCATGTCGGGGTGTTCGTGTATAATTGCGCTGTTATGGGATGTTGAGAATCTGAGATAATTTCAGATTGATGACTCAACAGAATATGCTGCTGGTATGGTATCTACAATCTGACTTAGCCTTGAAGGGCGCTTCGATTCCTTGTTCAGTCGCGTCTTTTACTGAGTTATTTGTTGTTTGCTGGGATACATTTCCCTAGATGAAAATGTAGTCTCATCCTTTTAACATGGTTTATTTGGATGTATTTCTCACTTTCATGATCCATAATTTTAAATTGCTTTTGAGATTACTGGTTAGGCTTACACAGAAATATTCTGTTTACTTTTTATTATTAGTCAACTATGTAAACCAATAAATAAAGGAGTTTTCATTGTTCAATGCTCTGGTTGTTTACTGCTTTGCTCCGCCGGTCAAACCCCTGACTGAACCTTGAACCGGTGCCTGCACCAGTTCAATTTCTGGTCTGGTTTTAATTACCTTGGAAGTGTGTTTGTCAAAATTCATGTCCATTATTCATGCTTAGATTATATCTGTGTGCGCGTGCGTGCCGTGTTGAGGGCAGAGGGTAATGGATTTGACACGCGTCGCCCAGTTACTGATTTCAACAGCCCGATCGGATTACAACTGTTCGATCATAATCAATGGCAGAGATCATTTTGGATCTCAAATCTGGTGAGCCAAATTAATGCTCTAGATATATTACTCTGTGTAACTGCATGAATCACTACTGAAGTGAATCCAGATTTGAGAAGGGGGTTCATAAATTGTTCATCTGACTAGACTTTGTAGCTAATGTTCTGAGTTAATTCAACTGATAGAGATTGCTTCTCATATTACTATATTAGCTCTCACCAATCTTTCACTACATTTGGCTTAAAATTTGAATGTTAGATTGAAAGCATGGGTGAAAACAAAGTTACCAACTTTTAAGAAATCATTTTCATCATGTTATAGCTATTGATGTTTTTGTAAACAAGGTCCCCTCAGGTGTCTATTCTATAAGGTGTTTTTGGGATACATTGTCCATCCATTCCAGCTGTACTTCCTGTATTAAGGCCTAGTTTTTGTCCTTCCTATTTATGAACTTTATCTACAATATCACCTAAATATGATTTCTCTTATCTTAATCAGAAAGGTTAATTTAATTTGGACCATTCTTCATTACCCTATTATAAGAGATTCCTTTGCTCACTGCATTAACAACCCACTATTTATTGTATAGCAGTTATTGGTATATCTTTCTTTTACACTTATTCATTAGTTTGATGTTGAGATGAATAGGTGGTTGTGGTTCAACCTTTTTTCTAGCTAACCAACAAATGTGTTTAAGTAAATCATGAACACACAAGGTTCACTTTATTTATTATGTTTAATGCACTTGCATTTCATGTACTTGTTTCCTTTTTTGTTATTAGAGGACATTTTGAATTTCATTACAAGATATTTTGTGATGAAATGGTTTTCATACCCATTGAGTGGGGGACTAATCTAGTGGTGTACGTATCATTTTCTTTTTATTATTTATATTTTCTATCATAAAGTATGACAGCAGCAAGTAAGGGAATGTGATTCATTTTAATTATTGAGAATAGAATCTGACTTTTATTAGAAATTAGAAAAAGACTTGGAATTCTATTCACCCTAATTTTCTTTTTTACACATTGCTTACTGTTTTCACCAAGTGATTTGGAATCTTTATAAAAGTTGATTGATGCATGTACTGTCCTTGGTTGAGGATGAAATGCAACACTATTCGTCAAAAGGGAATCAGCCAACGGTCTACTAATTTTCTTGCACTATTTTTTTTATTTTTTATTCTCTAAATTTGAGAGAATGCAAAAGACACAACAAAGCATTAGTTATTGATGCATCTTTTGGTTTATCTTAATCTTTTAACTTTATAGCCACAATGGGTATCTATCTATTGGGGAATGTTGGAGAAAAGAGTAATTGGTTAGATTCTTCTAGATGCTTAGTTACATGTGTCTCCTAAAGAATGTTTTAGAATAATGAGATATATGAAGTTTTGATGCCTTCAACTCGACCCAATATCAATATTTACATGTCTCTCCTGAAAAATTCTCATTGCAAATTTAGAACTTCCATTTTTTTGTCATCCTTCTTACAATTGCTCAGCTACTCATTGGACACCCTTAAACCCTGTGAAAAGACCAAAATGTCAATAACGAAATGTGCGCACCCCTTTTTTTCGTGATTACGAAGGTTCAGAAGTTTAGTTCTGTAACAAGCCCCCACTGGCAGACATCCCCATTTGCAAGATTTTTAACAGGTACGGACCTAAACTTCTGAACCGGTTCAAAAGTTTAGTTTCGCATCAGTTAAAATGCAACATGGGGGGTTTGAAAGCACGTTTCACGTGAGGATAATTTAGGAATATTTGAGAGTTGGGGGAGTCCAATGAGTAGTTGGAGGATTGTAGGAAGTATATGGCCTTGTTTTTTTGTTAAATAGGGGGATGTAGGAAGTATTGGCCTCTTTTCCTATCGTTTGTTTGATTAAGGTTGGCCTACGTAAAGTATTAAATACACCCTCAGAATTGCTTGCATACACCACCAGTGTCTTTTCTAATCATTTTCTATTGCATCAAAGATAACATGGTTGATTTGTGTAGTTATTGGTATGCTATGAAGAACATGATTTCATAGCATCCCAACTAAATATTTGTGCTGTTTCAACATATTGCGCTGGACACTTGGCGGATCAAGAACTCTAGATTAGGGGATTCAAAATATTTAAAAACACGCAATTGGGTGCAATTTATGAGTATTAGTGCAAATTTAAAATTTTAAGGGGTTCAAAAAAATTATATAAACAAGAAATAGAATATTTTTCAGCCCTTGAATATTGTTCTGAAATTAAAAATATAATGTACCCAAAAATATAGTTTTGAAAGTTGTAAATTATTCATAAATGACTCTATGGAAGGCTTATTGTTTGCACCATAGGTTTACCATGTCCAAAAATAGATTTATGAACAAAGGTATTTTGGAAAAATGAAAACATGACAAAGAGGTGCGTGTGCTAGTAAAACTAGGGTATCCTTAGTAATTCACGTGGGAATAATGCTCGATGTCATGATCTCCGGCCCAAAGTAGCATAATGAGCCCACCTAACCAACACAATGTTGATTGTTTTTTAGAATTACTATGTACACCACGTGAGTTGATAGCATACATACTAGTCACTCAAAAAATATATTTCAAACTTAATAATCTATTCGATTTTTGTTTTCAGATGACACCCTTTCAAAATATAATGTTCAATAGTCGCGGTGTATTTAGTAAATTTTCTTTTAGTGTTTTCAGACATATTTCATCTTGTTTTTGTTGTCACCGACCGATTTATTCTCTTCCTAAATTTCAGTCCTGCATGAAAATACTTTCTATTTTCGCCCCTCTTACTTATCCAGCTGATTGCTGATTTTAGGCTTCTGTTTGACAAAATTGCAATGTGATCTCTTGTCTTTTTCATTGTTTACTGTTAGGGCTTTATTTGACGCTTCTCCAAGCCTCCAAGGTAGATGCTCAAGGTTCCATTCCAAGAACCAAGGAAAACATGATGAACTCACTCCTACAATGTTTTCAAGCTCTCACACCTCATGCCTCTCTTTGGCTCTCACGGCTCTAACTTTTGCAAAATGTAGCAAATGATTTCACATTCATCAAAGTTTTAGGAATTACAAGGAGTTGAGTAGTATTTATATGTTGGGTCTAATGGATCCTAAGCCCAACATACAATCCATTAAGAGATAGAATAATAAGGCCCATGACCACATTAAAGTAACTAAAGACCTTAATCTATTGTATTGCCAACAAGGCTCAAATCAAAAGCACATTACACTTGGGCCTTGCCCAGTTTCATCTAATCTATCAGCTTTTGGACTCAAAAAAAAAATACATTACACTAGAAATGAAATCTTACTTCTATTGAAACAATTACAAGGAAATAGAAAACCCTAGAGTTTGGGATGTCTAGGAATTTTCCAAAGTAAATATTGATATTTGTGACTTCCATCCAAGCTCTTATGAGTAGGCTAGCCATGCATGTGGGCTCACATCAGTTTAGCATTTTTGAAGCTTACTTCAAGTAGCATTTGAGCGAAAAACGTATATCGTTTCACTTTTTTTTTTGTATTTTTACCATTATTATTTCGCTTAAGTTCATTTTTTATCCTTATTAAAATAAACAAGCAACAAATTTAATCATAAATTAAATAAATATGCCATTTTACGTTTATCAGTTAGTTCAACTGCTAGTTTTAACAAACACATCATTTGCTATCAGCTAGCATATTCGCTATCTGTTAGCTCATCGATTATCCGTTATCCATTCATCCACTATCCGCTAATTTATCCAATATCCGTTTCTTTTAACCAAACCGAGCCCAGATATAAGTGTATATAGTTCGGCTTATGAGTTAAAAAAAACAACAAAGAGATTAAAACAAAACGTCGTTAGTTCAACTAACATTTTTTCTCCTACTAATGTATTAATCACTAAAAACATATCTCCAGAGAGTCAGAGACGAATCAAAAAGGAAATAATTGCCATCTGTATTTGGGAGTGAAGAAAACGATGAATTTCAAAAGCATTTATATCGCAAAGCAGATCTCAACTCCTTGCTCTTTCCCTGTCACGTGAATGAATTGAGTCGGTGACAAACTGGCAACTACGATTTGTTTGCTCATCTAATCTAATCTAGAATAAAAATGACATGGCATATTTGTGTATACTAATTAACTAGTGCGTATGACCCGTGCGATGCACGGGTCTCCTTGTTAAAAAAACTTGAAAAGTTAGAGGTAATATATAAATATATATTATTCAAACAATTTTATACCAATCAAATAAAATTTAAGGAATATATAGTTTTAAAATCTTTGTGGATATACATACTATATTAGTATTTCCAGATAAATGCAAATGAATAATTATTTGGTAAAGTAAAATATTTGGTTTCACAGTTTAGACAATATTATGTACAATTTAAAATTATATCACATGAGAATTTAAACTTCACTTATCTGATGCATTTCTATTGTGAGATGTATATTTAGAGCTATCTATTTTAGTAGTTTAATAAAATAAATAGTAATATACATAATTATATAGATATTGTTGAAAATCACATTTTATATTAAGCATTTTATTTTTTCATAACTAATTTATTATACATAAATATATATTATTTAGCTATGTCAATTTATCTAATTTTACTAAATGATCAAAAAATATTTATCAATATTTTGTTTAAAAACTATTTTAAAGATTTAATTTAAATACATTAACTGTAATAATATTAGTATGGTAAAAGACATCGAATTATATATTAACTTCTATAGAAACTGTTGACACTAAAATAATTTGTTAGGTGCGATAAAGTGACTGTCGGAAGGAAAGTAGCGAGAAAAATGTTTTTTTTTACGTGAAGTAGCGAGGAGAAGGTTGTAGCACTTCTCTTGAAACATATCAACGAACAAACCGAAATAGTGTTAATTACTAAATAAGTTTTCTGGCAAAATTACTCAATAAGATATTAAGGATGTATTTGGACTATTCGGTCAGGTCTACGTTGCCACATCCCTAAATTGTCAAATCCAAGTATACTACAAATGCAAAATTTAAATGTTGAGACTTTGGAGCTTAACCCCAATTTCAATCATATATAAGAAAATCACTTGTTTCGCCAATAATCAATGTAAAATTTAATTGCCAATACTGAAAGAGCTATTTTCCATGTAAAAACATTAACAAGCAGAATTGCTTGAAGTAAATAATATGGATTATAAACCAGAAAGAGTTGAAAATTAGAGTAAGAGGAAAGTACACATGGTCCCCTTTGCAATGAGAATACAATAGTCATTTTAGTTACTAAGTTGGGTCCTAATAAGACAATTTATCCTTCTTGTAAGATGCACCAAAATTGAAACATTCTAAACTTTAAGCATACCAAAAATTCATCCCCAAGTATCAATAAATAATGCACAAAAAAACACGTGAACTTAATTTCTTATGCTACATTACAGCGTTGTATCCATCAATAGAGTTAAGAAACTTGATTGAACACAAGTCAGACATGATTCATTATTGGGAACAAAAAACTTACCTTTCTTCCCATGCTTATCATAATCGTTATGCTACTTGGATTATTTCTGTTCCATGACCACATCTCCCTTGTGAAAGTGGAAAGAAGTAAAAGTTTCACACTTCGTGTACATGTATCTCTATTACTCAAGGGTGTATAGTTTTTGCGTGCTTTGACGGTGTGGCATAGCATGAACTAAATCAAAAAAGGTTGTGGAAACCTAACAGCCGGAAACAGAAGAAAAAATCAATTAAACAAATATAATGCACATGTTATATCATCTTCAAATTTATCTCTCGTATAATGCACACTTTCTTCAAAGAGGCCAAATTTGTTCGTAGCTCGTGTGGTTGAGTGAAAGTGACATCGTTGGTGAAAATGCAGGTGTACGGAATTCAAACCCCGCTCCCCTCTAACTATTAACACACTAATTTCTAACCACTTTGCCTATAAAAAAAGAACATCTACACTACAAATTAAGGGGCATTACGGCCGAGTTAGTACAAAGGGGCATTACCAACTGATGGTCATTAATTCAAAGCATACCCCATTAGTGAGTGGCTAAAAACAAAATAACTGCACATAGAAAATGAGGGAAACAATGTGAGTCTAAAAATAGACACATATAACTATGGGCAAATGAAAAAGCTAGAACAGAAAAAGATAATATAATTAGAATTCAGCTTGTAAAACATAGAATACTTCAAATGCAAATCACAAAATGTAATTCATAGAGTTTTTTTTTTGTCGAACCACGGATTGGAAACACCTCGAAGGGTGAGACAGCTGGCCTAGAGATTTAAAGTTGCTTCATACCCATGTAAATCATAGAGTTTAATTACTGATAACAAATTTAAAATACCAAGTAGAAATTTCAAAGTAAAAATTAACAGGTCTTGTTTCAACTCTACTATCTATTTTTTAGTTTTGTATCTATTGTACTGTTAAAAGATAGATATTATAGTTTAACATGCTTCTCTCTAGCAATCAATTAAAATGTAATAGCCTCTAACTAAAATATCACCTTTTGTCAAAAAAAACCTAAAATATCACCTATACTTTAGTAGATTGTGAATAATGCTACCAGGAAAACTTATCTGCAAAAAATATATATTATACGATTAGTTGTCAAGTTCACTATGCCATAGATTTAATATTTCTAATAAGAAAAACACATTAGTACTTAGAAAGCATAAATAAAATGTGTATGCATATATTGGACCCCTTAAACAAATGAAATAAACATGTTTAGAATTATTAAATTAATTAATAATTTTAAATTATTATTAAAACAAATTTTAACAAATCATTTGTAATTTTATATTTGAATTGTATTATTTTATTAATTAATTAATCAGTGTTCAAAGTATAAAAAGCTTGATCTTGTCAAAAAAATAAAATAAGAAGCTCGAACATTATTAGACAGTGTTTTTTAGTCGAACATTTTAATATGGTTTTTGGTTTTTAAGTAAAATAGTAAATTGTGTGAGGCATAATAATAGAATACCATTAAAATTTTCCGTTTCTGGTCCACGATATGTTAAATGCTATGAATTTAAACCAGAATTTTTAAAATTTTTATTAAGCAAATGACGTGTCTTGCCACAATGAATGCTGATGGGATTATATGTACTAATGGGTTGGTCCAATTAAAATAAACATGTTGGATACCCACAAAGGATTTGCAAATAATTTTTGTAGTGTAATTAGAATTAAAATTAAAATTAATTTTTTTGACGGAATTAAAATTAAAATTATTAACATTTTCCTTTTTACTTACTGTTTTTTTTTATGGTATAACTAATTGTTATGATGGTATAACTAATATGAATGATATTTGTCTTTATGGATTAGAGTCAATTTTTTTATCACTATCGATTGTTTCCGTTTAAAAGGATATGTTACATATAACTATTGGTTGATGCCTTTATTATAGCATTAATGGTGTATTATATTTTTTTCACGGTTGTGAATGACTTTATATGGGAAAAAGAATTGATAATTTGAATTTAAATTATTATTAATTATTAATTATTAATGATGAATATGTGGATGTGCATCATGAAAGGAAATAATATACCATAATTACGTTACAGGTCAACAATTATGTGGCAAAGTCCAAATAGGATTAATGAGTTGAGGTGGACCAATAAGAAGCATTGTTAAAATTATTTCCTTTCCGAGTATATTCGTAAATGTATTATATATAGAATATAGATATAGATTATTTAATATATATTTTAAAAAATTATTATGAACATGAACCAGCAAAATATTCGAATCTGACCCTTTGGATGCCTAGTGTGATGTGTCGTCTCTTACACGTAATCAAAGTGGTTGCTTGGTTAAAACTTGGTTGAGTGGCCTTTTTCTTGAAAGAGAGAGTCTCCAATTCATTAATATTCGTTGCATTCGGACCACAAGCCTTTTCTTTGACACAAAACAAGTCTCATAAGTAGTAGATCCAATTAGTGACCCAAAAAAGTATGAGTCAAAAAAAGTCTAATTATAAGTGTATATATTCACATGGCAAAAGCAAAAGAAAATCTATTAATTAAAGTTTCTAAACAATCATGTGAGAAGTTCTATAAGGTCATTAGCGATCTACTGAAAATACACGTGTTGAATTCACTAATGGATACTTCATCTAGTTCTATTTAAAAAATTACGAGATTTTGAGTTCAAATTTGGGACATGATATCTAATCACATATTCATTCACGATTAGATTGGTTGCTCTTACACTTTTCATCCTTGACAAACTTATTTTAACTAAACATAACAAGTATTTGGCTTGAGCAAACTTTCAATATATAACAAATTGTTTACAAACATGTTTTTTTGTACATGTGTAAAAACAAATAAGAGCACAAAATAATTTTAGTGTATAATTTGTTTGACTTTTTCCTAGAATGATTTTCAAATATAAAATTGTTTTTTTTTATGTTTGTGTTTTCTCGAATAAAATTAATTTTACCTCTAGAATCAATTCTAACATGAAGTTAGGATTTGTACTTTTTTTTGCTTTCAAAAGTGACTTTTACTTTCTCCGTCAAAAAAAAAAGTGACTTTTACTTTCAACTTTATTGTTCAACTCACTTTTACGTGAATTTATTGATATAAGCCCCTTTAAGTTTGTTTTATTGTTAATTTTTTTACATCCAGATGGATTTGAGATATAAAACATTTTTCAAAAGTTAAAAGTAAAAAATTGTTAAACGTTGAAGGAATTTTTTTAGGCAAAATGGAATGCATGCATCACTATAAAGGAAGACATCCTAGCTAGGTTAGCATCCCAACTCTACCAATTATAATAATATTATATAAAAAAAAAGGAGAATTATTGAGAAATGGGGGCTTAAACCTAACCCAATAAAAAACTATTTAAATACATACCTAGGCATAAAGTTATTGTCACGCAGAAATTCTAATACTATAAAGCTAGGTAATAGTCCCACTAAATGTAATCACTAACCGTAAGCTCATAAGCAACAAGTTTCTCACCCAAGTGTATCTTATTTTTATCACGAATTATTTTCTTTGGTTAACAATAGTTGTAGTTTTGCCAATAGTTGGGGGTTCTTTAATTTTCTCATTTCCTCATAGGGGAAATAATGTAATTAGGTGGTATAACATTTGTATATGCTTAATTGATCTCCTTCTAACAATCTATGCATTTTGTTATCATTTCCAATTGGATGATCCGCTAATACAACTATTAGAGAATTATAAATGCATCAATTTTTTTGACTTTTACTAGAGCTTCGGAATAGATGGACTCACTATAAGACCTATCTTACTAACGAGATTTATCACCACTTTAGCCACGTTAGCCGCTCAACTAGTTACTCAAGACTACCAATTATTCTATTTCCTGATGTTAGCAATGTATAGTGGTCAGGCACGGATCCATGTTGTTTATATTGGGGTCAGCTGACCCCACTCTTTGCTATTTTTTTCAACCAATAATACGGTATTTTAATATGTTGACCCCACTTTATTTTTTATGTTGACCCCACATGACTCAACTAGTACATTAGAGACAAACCAATGACATGTATGTAAACTAATATTATATTATATTTGTTAAAATAATGCTATTTTTTATATCATATTGAAATTGGATCAACACTTATACTTTATTGAAGTACTAATTTTACCATTTTAGCAATGTAATTTGTAGAAATTTTGGTATTTTAGGACTTTTCTGTAATGAAATTATGTATTTTTTAAAAATTTACAATACTCTTTTGAAAAAATATTATAGGCTATTTTTTTCCCCCACGATTAAAAATTTCTGGATTTCAAATAGGATTGCTCAGTTCTTCTTATATAAGCATCGCTCAATTTTTCTTAAGGTACTAGCCGCCTGACCCGTGCTACGCACGGGGTTGACTAAATTTTAGTTAGCAAAACTAAAGTAAAACCGGAAGGGGAAACCCTATTTAATAAACCAATCATTCAAGACAACAGTTTTCTGTCCACTGCAGGAATCAAACTTGGGAGCACTAAGTCGGCCCCGTGTCCCAGGGTAGCTTATGCTAGTGGACCAATGATGTTGGTTTGTAAAATATATAGTCAAATAATTGTGGATTGAAATTAAATTATAGCTATAAATTAAATAAGAAGATTATAAAATTTAAAAAGAATATTGACAAAAAACGTTGAAATTAAACATCCATAGATAATGGGAAGAAAATGTCTAAAGCTTTTAGTAACATAATCCATATTTATCAAATGTAAATATAAAAACTGAGCCCATGATAAGAAAGAAAAGAAGACAACACAATTAAAAACTAAAACACGTGGGTATCATGCATGGTTGTATGAAAACTCATGATAAAATAGGAGCAGTTATATAAAGTTGAAAGAAGATGGTGGAGGTTGTATTATAAATGTGGCTGAAGTTCCCGTTGAAAGAAGATAAAAATTTAAACACCAGTTAAAGTATTTTTTGATACCGTTTGATGCGAAATGACAAAAATAAAGAAGACAACACAAATAGAAAGTGAAACACGTGGGTATCGTGCAGGGTTAGATGAAAACCACCAATAAAATAGCACCACCTATAGAAAGTTGAAAGTAATGTTAGCTAGTAGCTTATACATAGTTGGTTGAAATATATGTGTATCACTCCCGTGCGATGCACGGGGTGAGCTAGTATCGATGGATGTAAATGTATTAAATCAACTCCTTTTTTTACCAAAAAAACATTAATATTGTGAGAAGATGACTATTAATTAGAAATAGTTTAGTAAATGTATTTATTTTTTCCACGAATCCAAGGAAATTAAATGCATAAAACTACTATTCTTAATATGTGTAAAGGTAATTATTTTTGCTTATAATCAAGTCCGGAAGAAGTACATCAATACATCATGCAAGGTTAAATAAAAATCACCATTAAAATAAAAACACCTATACAAAATTGTAATAAAATGTTGGGGAGTTCTATTGTAAATGAGACCGAAGTTCCCATGGAAAAAAGTTAACTTTTAAATATAAATTAAATAACAATATTATAAAATTAAAAATAAACTTTAACAAAGACATTGGAATTGAAAATTCACAAATAATAAGAAGAAGAAAAAATATAAAAAGTTTTAATAATGTTATCTATATTTATCAAAAATATAAAAACCTAACCCATAATGAAAAAGAAAATAAGACAACACAAATAGAAAGTGAAACATGTATGTAGGTATCATAAAGAGTCTGATTTAAAACTAAACTCCAATTTAAGTATGCTTCTAATACTCGCTGGTGCGAAATTATCAAAATAAAGAAGAAAACACCAATTTGAACATGTAAACATTTTTCTGGAACCTATTTTGTCACGAATGTTTTTTTGCTTTTTCATCAAACATGTTATTGAGGAACGAACTTCGCGTATTTGAACATCTAAAAAAAATTTGGGACCCTATAGTATCCCAAAATACATCGTTAGCATCACACTTTACGTATTTTATCACAAACTTATTATTATTTTTTACCAAACCGGTTATTTACAAAGATACTTCTGGTATTTGAAGACTTAAAAAGTGTTTATGAATCCTAAAGTACCCCAAAACATACTATTTAACATTTCACTTTAAGCATTTTGGTACAAAATGATTTTTTTCACAATCAAGTACACTAAGGCACACTGTTTAGCATCTCACTTTACGTATTTTGTCACAAACTTATTATTCTTTTTTAACCAAACAGTTTACTTACGAAGAAACTTCTGGTATTTGAAGAATTTTTTTTTTTATGAATTCTAAAGTACCGGAAAACATACTGCTTAACATTTCACACGTATTTTGGTACAAAATATTTTTTTTCCACCATAAGTACACCAAAACATGCTGTTTAGCATCTCACTTTACGTATTTTGTCACAAACTTATTATTATTTTTTACCAATCCGTTTACTTTCGAAGAAATTTTTGGTATTTGAAGAGTTAAATTTTTTTATGAATCCTAAAGTACCCTAAAACATACTGCTTAACATTTCACTTTACGCATTTTTGTACAAAATAATTTTTTTGCCCAAGTACACCAAAACACACTGTTTAGCATCTTGTTACATATTTTGTAATGAAATTAAATCTTTTTCTCACAAAATGGATTATTGAAGAATTTTTTTTTGCATATTTAAATATCTAAAATTTTTCGAGACTGTAAAATACCCCTTAAAATATAAAAGTAGAAAAAAAAAACTGAAACCAAAATGGAAGAAGGGAAAAAAATGAAGAAAAAAAGTAAAACTTTAAAACATAAAAGAAGAAAAAGGAAAAAGAGAAAAAATGGAAAAAAGGAAAAGAAGGAAAGAAAAACAAAATTTGGAGCCAATTTGAAGTGGCATGAAAAGCCATATATATATATATATATATATATATATATATATATATAAAAGAGGTATCTACATCAATGGCTCCAATGAAGAAACTTCAAGTTAACTAGTTTTCCTTAAAAACCGACCATAGAACGAGTAACATGAATTGTGGTTTCCTTTCGGAATTAGACATGACATCGATAAAAGAATCTTCTGCATGCTCCTTTTCTTTGGTATTAGAGTCTTCTCCATATTGTCTTTCCAAAATCTGCCAATAATCCTTAGATTAGCGGTAACTCTATCAGGAACATTCAAACCATTTGAAACTATATATAATAGGAATGTCAACGAGATGTGGAATTAGAGTTTCATGAGAAGAAAATAGAGGATTTTTTATCTTGAGTTAAATTTATTAGGCTTAAATACGTTTTTATCCCCTACAAAAGACACATTTTTAATTTTAGTCCTTCAGTTAACTTGACGTTAAAAAATCGTCTACGTGGCTAATAGAGTTGTGAGTTGGAATTTTATATTCAATTTCTAATTTTTTTTATAGTGACTAGTATTGCCACGTATATTAAATAAAAAAGTGGAAGAGATCCTGATCCATCTTCGTCTCCAATCTTCCCTCTTCTCTCTTCTCTGCGCTTCCCACCCAGATCCTGATCCATCTTCAGTCTTCCCTCTTCTCTCTCTCTCTCTCTCTCTCTCTCTCTCTCTCTCTCTCTCTCTCTGCGCTTCCCAGATCCATCCCTCTAAAAGTAGATCTGAAGCAAAATAGGGAGAAGACCACCCTCCCTCTCTCGCCTCTTCACCTCCATCTACCTCCATAGTAGGGAACCTAGTAGCGCATGCTCTAGGAGATCCAACAGCACCTGCTTCAGGACCTTGAGATGAAGCTTGAGGGATAACAACACAAGATCCATGCCCATTTAAAGACCAACCATGATAAGAACACTGCAGCCTTCCACTCTCATCATGTGGGAAATATTTCTTCTTAAAAATGGTGGGTTTTTTAAGGGTGAAATTGGAAAGGGTTTTGGAGGCAGAGAGAGAGAGAGAGAAATCAGTGATGGGAAGAGAGAGAGACAAACCCTAATTAATTTGGGATTTCATCAATTCATCCCTGTCAGCATTTTTTAATCTGACTTATATATCTAATCAGCAATTAAAATAAAAGAAAAAGAAATATAAATGTCAAATCAGACATCTTTGTGACATGTAGACTTTTTTTGTAACAGTAAAGTAACATAAGGGTAACGTCAAATTTGCAAGAGGTTTTTTTAAAAAAAAGATTTTGCAGGGCTAAAAGCAAAACACTTCCTATTTGCAGGAGTTAACAACATATTTAAGCCAATTTATTATTTTAATTGGTAAGTTTTAAGTGAAATAATGTTTAAAATAACTTTATCTATTTAATTTGTGAAATTTTCCGTAGGTTATAAGAATTTTGAGAGTTTTAATAAATGACAATGATTGAACGGAATTAATAGTAAAAATTAAAAACTTTTTTTTGACAACAACAATTAAAAACTTAAAGGGACTAAAATCGCTAAAAATTGCACATAGCTCAAGCTAAATGGACCAAAAATGTAATAAAACTTATATTATAGGGGATACTTTATTTTATATGGACCCTTACACAGCCTCACGATCATATGGTTTTCAACCGGTCTTTTTCAGAAATTATTGGCATGTTGTGGGTATTGATGTCTATTTAGTTTTTAGTGCCGTCACATTTCATCATTTTTTTATGTGTTGAGAAGCTTGTGAACCTTCTTACTTAAATCTATCTCTAAAGCAGTGATCTTGAGTTCGATTCCCACAGTAGTTATGAAAATTTTAGAAAGAGAGGGGAATTGTGGGAGAAATGGAAAGGAGTAAAAGAAAATTATAAAATGTAGAGCAAAGTCAAGGGAAAGTGTTAATTTTTTGAATTGAGGTAATTGAAGTAAAAATTGGAAGATTATACAAAATATAAAGAATTGCATGGACATGAGTATTTAATGTCAATCTAATCCTTCATATTTCATGTAATCTACCAATTTTTGCTTCAACTCAAAAATTAATACTTTAAATTAACTTGCTTCAACAATATTTCATAATTTTATTTTGCTGTTAGTTTCTCTCTTTTTAAATGTGAGGACGGATCATCTGTTGCGCGCATAATAGTTCTGGACCAGTAGGAAGCGTTAGATTTCAAGAGAAAAATTTTCTCTCTCTAAATCCAACGATATCTGTTGGCGTAGGACCATTCTACCTCAGCAGAGTCCTCCAAATATTGAAAGGTGTATATTACATACTACATAGGACACAATATATTTTGCTTTGCTGAAAAGCTAGGCTAAAAAAAATACAATGTATGAGAAAAGTAGAAGTTCCATTCTGGAAAATATTCCAACGCCTAACTATCAATCACACCATTCATCATATTGGAAGTGGAGAGACACGAGTCGGAGCTAGCTAGGTGATAAATGTTGTTGAGATCGTCACTTGCTTTTCACTTTCTTGCGTGAGTGATTGACATGCATATTCCAGGCAAAAGGTCGTTTCTATAATATAAAAAGGTCACATGAAACGTGATATTTTAAGGATCAATTTAATTGTATAAATAAGGTTTCCTTTTTCAAACTGAACTCTCATTCCACTAATACATCTATCACAGGTGTATCATTAATTGAATTTTTTCTTCATAGCCCTTTTGTTTTACAATTTGCCTTTTAAATAGAGGAATCATGTCCTGAAAATACGGGTCCGGATCCCCTGTATTTAAGGCGGGAACTGCATAGTGAAGTCCGCCAACCAAAACACGACACCTGTCCCACTCTCTCCTTTTTTCCAATTCTTTCTTCCTTTCCACTCTCTCTTTACACAGAACCGTATTGTTTCCTGCCTCTCTCTCTCTCTTTACAGTACTCAATTCTTTTTTCCAATTCTTTCTTCCTTTCCAATTCTTTCTTCCTTCCCACTCTCTCTTTACAGTACTCTCTCTTTTTTTTTTCATTCTTTCTTCCTTCACACTCTCTTTATTTTTTTTCCCCATTCTTTCTTCCTTTCCACTCTCTCTTTATACAGAAAAGTATAATAATCAAAGTAATCAAATTCCCATGATAACATAATAATCAAGCCAATTGTAAAATTCAAGCTAATCAAATTCCCAAAATCACATAAAAATTCAAGCTAATCAAATTCTCAAAATCACATGAAAATTCCCAAAATGGCCAATGAAAGTATAATTTCTTCAACAAACTACACATCAAAATTACGATTTAATTACATATGTCGTCTCATAACTTCTTCCTTCAGAGCTCAATATTGTCTATATCATTATCATTGAGGGGTGTCTGCATAATAACACAAATTTATTAACATCATGGCAAGTATAAACATATGACTAATCATTTATTAAATGAGATATGAAATTACCATCAAAAGTTCCATCATACTAAATTGACCATTGTGTGCATTGTGTGCTTGAGGGGGCTCATAAGTTGGAGGTGCTGAACAAGATAGTCCATCAGGGAGGCTACTGGTCAATTCTTTAGCCTAAGGAGATAATATAAAATTTAAACAAGGTGGAGGCTACTGGTCAAAAAAACTGATTTACTCAACGACTTATTTACCTGAGATTGGCTACATCGAGGTTTTCCTCTAGGTGGAGCTCCTTTTATTTTCTTGGTCTGCGACTGCAACTCAACCCAACTCTTCTGTCGAGTACGACCCTTTAAGCTTGGTCGATGCTTGAATCCCTTTGGTTGTGTGACATCATGACTCACAAGTGTTGGGTTATCACTATCACTATTATGACTTTCTTTGTTTCCGGCTTGTAAGCGAAGTTTCATTATTTGCTCACACATCATGTCCACGCCGTTATCTACAATCTCGTGGTATTCCTCTGAAGTAGACACCTCGACCGCCAATCTGATAAATTTAGAGACAATTTGTCTAAATCTCCGTGTGTTAGACAATTTTGGATCAACTTCAATATCCTTTCCCCTCAAATCTTGCACGACACCACAACGGGCTTCTCTTGTCCACCTTCTTAAAATATACTTCTCAGGAATGGACTTAACATCATTTGCTTCAAACACTTTCAGTGAATGGGAACAAAGTATGCCAAATGTCTCAAATTTCCTACAACTACAACATATGGCGGTTGTCGAACGATCAAATGATACTCTCCAAGATCGTTCTCAATTGCCCATACTAATGACATATTGACACAAAGATTCAGACTCGTTTCTTTCTGAGATGCATAAACCTAAAAATAACTCAAACTCTTTCTGGAACAATTCAAACAAAGTATGTGTGTATACTTTTGACATTTGTATAAGAATTGGTGAAAACTTACACATTAACTTTGGAAGCTTATGCAGATGTTCATACTGACAAGTCAACTCTTTGGCTCTTTTCTCCTCAACAACTCGTTCAAAGTGTTTGAAGAATTGGATAACATCCAAATTTGGCTTCATGCATGATTTGAAGTGAGAATTCAAGCTCTCACTAAGTTGTGTACTTCGTATGCCAAGTGTGAATTCCTTGTTCATGTAACACGAAGCCCATTTTTCCTTTAGTGCATAAGTTGATTTGATCCATTTATTTCCATGAAGATTATAGTTGTTGATCAAGTCAGTCCAAGCTTTCTCAAAATCTGCTTCTACGTCATACTCATACATGCATTTCTTGAGATCTCTTAAAAAATAACTTCCCCCCTTCATCAAGTTTCCAAGATGTTTAATTCCATTTTGCGACAAATGCCAAGTGCATAAACCGTGGTGAGTCTCAGGCATCACTGCAATAAGGGCTGCGGCCATGGCCGAACTTTGGTCTGTAAACATAGTCTTGGGTTTTTTGTTGTTGTGTGCTTCTAAGAATGTCTCAAACAACCATTTAAAAGACTCAATTGTCTCATCATATAATAACGCTGCTCCAAATATGACTGAGCCCCTATAGTGATTGAAACCAGAAAATAGAGCAAGTGGCCTATTGGCACGGTTAGTAGAAAATGTAGTATCCAACGAAATAACATCACCAAAATACCCGTAATCCAACACCATATTTGCATCACACCAAAACACATTTGTTATTTGCTCATCTATATCCATTTGCTGTGCATGGAAGAAAGAAGGATTTTCCAACAATTGCTTTTGAAAATAGCGCGAAAGGCATCCAGCTTCACCATATTCCATACTCCTTTGCCTTCTTGCTTTGAGGTAATTTTTTACATCCAACTGTGTATATCCAAGATTAGCTCGATGTCCTGCATGTGTGCTCATAAGTTGAAATGTTGATTTCTGCCTTAATCCAGAGTCCTCCGCCATATCAATCTCATATGCTTGAACTTCAGTTATTTTTCTGTGTGATGCTAGCATGTGTGTTGTCTCCGGAAGTTGCAAAGGGTGGTTATGTTCCTCTACAAATTCATGGATGACAAGCTTTCCATTCTTTAAGGAAAGTGAAATCCTTGCTTTGCAATCCGTTCTAGTCTCGGCTCGGTGGTTGGTAACAAAAGCATCTCTTTTGTCCTCTATTCGCAATCCTTCTTTGGTACAAACAAATCTACATGATGATATAATACCATCTTTTTTGCTCTTATTTGCATAACGCTTTCTAACTCCAAAGCCAACATGTGCACTATAAACAAGCCAAAATTGATAAGCTGCGTCCATAGTTTCAAACTCCATACCAACTCTTGGCTTCCAATCAATTTTTGAAGATGTCATTTTCGATTGGACTCTAACAACTGAATACAAAAATTAAAGAATATAATCAAGTATTATAATGTAACAATGATATTCAGAATGGAAGCACAAATAGTATAAATAGTATTGACAAATGATATTCAACTATAAGTATTATAAATAGTATATTCAGACTATTTATCTCTATTTATCTGTTCAACAAGTAGTATTGACAGAGTTTGAAGCACAATAAATCATTGAAGCACAATGAGTATTCAGAAACAAGTAAAATTCAATGCGTATTTGGAAATAGAGTTTTACGATTGGTTGAAGTAGCGAGACGCAGCAACAGCGAGTGAGACGCAGCGACGGTGAGCGAGACGCAGCGACGGCGAGCGAGACGCAGTGACGGCGAGCGAGACGCAGTGACGGCGAGTAAGACGCAGCGACAGCGAGCAACGGAGAAGAGTGGACGGAGCAGTGATGAAACGGAGCAGTGATGAAACGCAGAGCAGTGATGAAACGCAGAGCAGTGATGAAACGCGGAGGGACGGCAACGGAGCAGTGATGAGACGCGGAGGTCGGCGGCGGATGGACGGCGACAACAGAGGTAGGCGGCGGAGGGACGGCAACGGAGAAGAGTGGTGGGTGATGTTTTTTCTTTCTTCAGCATGGAAAGGAAGAAACAACGTTTGGGTTTCTCGTTTCTGTTTACCGTGGAAGGGAAGGAAGAAAGAATGGGGAAAAAAGAGAGAGAGAGTGGGACACGTGTTTTGTTTTGGTTGGATATCAGCGTTTTTTTTTTGAGCAAGAATGGAGAAAGGATTAAAAACAGAATTGACAGGTGTCGCGTTTTGATTGGCGGTCTGCATAGTGCAGTTCCCGCCTTAAATACAGGGGATCCGTTTCCTGAAAATACTAAGAACGGATTTTCATAAACTTTAATAAAGTCAAGTACGGTTTTTTCGTAAACTTTAATAAAGTTCAGTACTGAAATTACACCTAGAATATTTTCAGCAGGAACTTTTTTTCGGTTACAGTATAGAAATTTATTAACCACAGTTTTGTTTGCTAACACCTAAGAAGTAGTGTTTTCTGAATAACTTATAGCGAATAAACTCGTGGAAGCAAAATAGAAGTGTTTGACAATCACTAGCTTATAGCATTTTTCAAACTCTACTTAAAATAGCATTTGAACTTATAATTTATAATAGTTTATTTTAAAATTTCTTAGTTATTCTACATTATATAAATAGTCCATTTTTAAGCATCGCTTAAAAATTCCCATTCACATAATTTTCTATTTATAAGTTAATTCAATCACTAATTTTACAATACACTTTACATTCACTCATGTAGTTTTTCTGTCATCCGATCAGTTATATGTAAGTTAGTGTATCTGCTATTTGCTACAATTACATATAATCGATCGGATGACAGATAACAGATGAGCTAGCAGATAGCTAATAATGGAGAAGCTAGCTTATAGCAAATCATGTGTTTGGTAAAACTAGCGGTTAAACTAGCTATTTGTTTTCCAGTAAATTTCGTTTACTTCGCTGTCAAACAAATGAATTCGAAAGAGATAAAATAAGAGGACTCAAATTAAATTTTGGGTTCATCAGTTGACAAGTTTATGTACCAGCCCTAAATTTAATGCATTTTCAGAGAGTAAAATGGTTTTCACGTAGAATTCAATTAGGTTATTAATCGAGTTAGTGCCTCAAGACTAGTAACATAATCAACATTCGAGTTACGTTTCAAAAGCGCAAGTGTAAAAGAACTTAAACAATACACGAGAATCAAGCTCCTAAGGGACTGAAGGTTATGAATTCCATAAGTAATTTTGTACAAATGGGTTTCAAATTATAAGTAAAAAAGGTAAATTAAACAATTTATCGAAATCAATCATCTGAGGGAAGGAACATCACAAACTCTTTGAGTCTAAAGAGTGGTAAGATAAAACAAAGTACAGAATCAAAAGAAAAGGGACAAGAGTGAGACACTCGAGTGTCAAAGTAAAATGATTTCATAAAATAAAAGCAATATTTAGAATACATAAAAGATTGGCTCAAACATACATTGTTCACCACAATTGCCAGAGATCCTTTGTGAGGGGATGTGTTAGGCGTGTATGAGTTACTGAATGTTATGAAATGCGCCCTTAATGCTACTTGCGAACTACTATTAATAGATTTTACAAGCAAAAACTAACTTATTTGCATGGTGGACATCTGTCCATTCGAAAGTGATCTAATCTAAAGATTATCTAATGATTGTTGATGATCAATGCCACGTGTTCATTGTCCCTTGGATGCTTTATATTTGTCTGTGTCTGAAAGCCTTCTGAAGAAACTGCCACAACTGCTTTATGCTCTTGCGCACCTTGCACTAGTATTCGAAACTTGCCTTGGGAACTTCCTTCAAAGTCACCCGCGTAACTCGATTTATGTCGCCTCTCGAATTCTCTTGTCTTGTACCACCTTCAAATTCTGCCTTAAAGACTTGCTAACTTGTCCATTTAGCTAATTTCGAATTCGAAATTCAGCTGTAACACTAATAAAGGTAAAATGACATAAAAATCAAAGATTTAAAATTGTTTAGTTTAATTTAAAAAGGATAGAGAATAAATTTAAGAAAAATAATGAGGACAAAATTGACCCAAAAAATGAGATATACGCTAACGTTTCAAAAATCGTTACTTCAAGTAGTGTGAAATAGCGTTTAAAAATGCTAAATGCTAGCAAATGCTAGTAGTTATCAAATACGTCTATTCATCATCTGTTAATTAAATCCGCTAGTTAAATTTACCATCCGTTAACGGATGAGACTTGTGAAACAAATCATTATTATATCCACTAATCTTACTTCAGCATCATCAAAATTGAGGTCGCTTTCTGAATTTGATGATCATGAAATGAATTATTATATTTAGTTACGCGCCGAACCAAAACATTTCTCCATTTGAGTAGATGTACAAAAAGTTTTAGTGCGCATTTCCCATTTTATAATTTTGGTGTATAGTATAAAATATAAATAGTAAAAGCGTGCTGAGAAAGAGGGAAAAAAAAAAAAGAGTCCGCGCTTACTTGAAAAAGGAAATGAATGTAGTTGGGAGTAAGAGCATTCAGAGGCTCCACTCCTTTCATAAATGCTCTCTCTACTTTATCTCTCTTTTTATTAATGCTTATATATTTAATTTCTTCCCATTCTCAACAATTCACAAGAAGATGCAATTGCAAACCAATCAATAAGACAATAACCGTAACAAACTAGCTTTGCGTGGCGTGACGTGCTTACTTGCTTTGCAACAACCTTCTTCGTTTTTTGCTTTGCTTTGTCACCAGAAAATGAGTTCCCAGGAAAAACATGATCAACCTTCTTGTCAACGAACCGTTTCTCTTCCACTTCACAACAACGTACTTTACTTTCTTTCTTTCTTTCTTTCTTTTTCTATTCTATTAGATTACTTTACATTATTAAATTGATTGATTGATCTTTTTGTATTTTAGTTTAGTGGATTCCAAGCTCATACTTGCAACGGAAGATTGAAATTTGAATACCTTTAATGACACGTTGAATTAATTAAATCATAATTTAATAGGATATGGATTTCTCATATTTTGTATTTATATATGATGGTAACTGATGAAATGAAAATTTTCATACAGAAATTTCTATTGGAAATACCTACAAAAACATCATCAGAAGAAGAAGAAAAAGAAGAGTCTTTTATTGGAATAAGGATGCCAATGACACCAAGTCCAACTCCAACTCACAAAAGGGTTAATTTTCTTGTCACTTCTCGTTCTGTTGATGCTCCAATTAATAATAATAATAATCCTGGTTCTTCTTCAACAAAGGGAAAATCATCTGCAAAAAGTATTTTACCCAAAATGAATTTTAGGTCTAATAGAACATCATCATTAGATATTGAAAAGGGTATAATGGCAGCTCCAGAAAGTTCCTTTTCAGAAGATAAGTCTTCAATTTCAGGATCAATGTCTCTTAGTAAGATATTTGCTACTAAGATTAAGAGAACTTCATCATTGCCTGTTGAAGAAATTGGACTTGGCCGTGCTAACACTGAATCTGCTCTTGCTGCTTGTCTTGGTGGTTCTTCTCCATATGTAAGCCTTTACAAGATTAGTACTAGAAATCAAATTTTGAAATTATGTTTATAATTAATGGCCATCTTGTTTTTCATTAACAAATAGTTTGAACATAAAAAGGACCTAAAATGTTTGCTAAATTGCTTCACTGAAATTATTGTTTCATGAAGCCTTTAGAAGCAACAGGAAAAAATCGTTTACATAGCAAGCTAGTACTTCCTAGTTCCTACCATAAATGTGAATAGAATGTAATGGACAAGCAGTTTGAAAAATTAATCATATATTTAATGTTTTTTGGTTTTTTTAGCTCAATGCTTTCTTTCCTTTTTCTAGTGTTGATTCTTGTATTCAATTGTTGCCAAATCTATATCATAAATCTGTTTACCCTGTGGCTTTATCCAATTTGGTTCGTTTGCAGAGAAGCGAGGGGACGACAATAGCCCGATCTCGTTCAGAGCCTGTAGATAGCCAAGAAAAAAGCATAAGGAGGATGGATAAGTTTTTCCGCATTATTCCATCCACCCCGCATGTAAAGGAAGTGAATGAATGGTTAAAATCGTCCACAGCAAAGGATACTGGTATTATATTATAAGCACTTGCATAAGTAGTGATGAAAAATAGCTGAAAAAATAATATATGGAATGATGTCTTTCTGTATTCTTGGCACTCTAAGTGTTTTTCCTGTTTAAAGTTTTCAGATTTTCTTTTCTTAGTTTGATTTATTAATCTAACAAGACTAAAGCATATTGTGTCCTATCCTACATACTGTCATTAACTTAAAGGCCTTTATTGGTTCAGAAAACGATGGCAATGACGGTGAAGATATAGCTGAAGAGGAAGCTGTGTGTAGAATTTGTCTGGTTGAGCTATGTGAAGGAGGTGAGACATTGAAGATGGAATGCTGTTGTAAAGGTGAACTTGCTTTGGCTCACAAAGATTGTGCTATTAAGTGGTTTACTATCAGGGGTAACAAGACCTGTGATGTGTGCAAGGAGGAGGTTCGCAACCTCCCTGTCACTCTCTTACGAATCCAAAGTGTTCCAACTCAGAATACTGGAGGAGCAAGGTCTCAGTACGAAGATGATTACAGGCATGTGTAGTTATTTTTGTTTGATTGAATGAATTATGTCAATACATTTCAATTGGGAGCTAAATGGATATTTTGGGATCTTATCGCCAACTTGTTTACAGAATCATACCAAATATGTTAAAAACCACGAACCATTTATCTAGTTGCACTGCCTCTTGATATATGCCATAATGTTTATGTCTGTATAATAGAGTGTGCTCCCTGTGTCTTTGTTGTTCTATGGATTATTGCTACAGATAACACCTCAATTGTCTGCTCAATTTAAACAGGGTTTGGCAGGAGTTACCAGTGCTTGTCATTGTCAGCATGCTTGCTTATTTTTGTTTCCTTGAGCAGCTTTTGGTAAGAATGAAAGTCCTCTCAGATCTATCAAAGGAACAATTCTCTATAGCCTGAGTTATTCAACTCTCTGCAGGTTGGAAAAATGGGAACCAAGGCAATTTTCATATCTCTTCCATTTTCTTGTGTACTTGGTCTAGTCTCCTCCATGACATCATCAACCATGGGTAGGTTCGCCAACTGTCCTTGATAATTATGTTCTATGTTCTTTTTATGAGGAACTCCTCTTAGCTCTTATTTTAGTTTATAAATCTTAGATGGTGCTTAAAACGATCATTTGGTCATTTGTGCAATAGACTGATGCCTTGGCAAATTGATGTATCAGAAAACATTATTTATAGAACCTTGTATGGTTAAAAATGGCACACCGATTACTGATTGATTTATGAGATAATTCTTTTGGGAAATTCTTTTTCATGGTACGTTTTATTTTGGGTTAATTCTGTTTTTGCTTGGTTGGGTATCACTAACAGAAGCAAACTTAACTTTGTTCTTTTAAACTTTTTGTCCAGTGAAGAACAAGTTCCTCTGGCTTTACGCATCTCTCCAATTTACTTTGGTGGTTCTCTTCGCACATCTATTTTACTCCTTGGTAATATATTTTTTTACCAGCCAAATTCTTATCACCTCAATTTCTCACTTGAATCCAATACTGTTAATATTATTGATAAGTAAATAGTCAAGAGGATTAGCCATTGAGATTTGGTTCAACTGGTATGATGGAACTACAAAAATAGTCAAATGGATCAAACATGGCACTGAGTTTGTCATTAATACTAATAAAGCATGTACTCGTATGAGATTTGGTAGATAAAAAAATCTGTGCTCTCAAGTTTTTTTTTTGTAGTTAACAGATTCTTGGCAGGTTCAATGGAACTATACATTTTCCAACCTGATTCCAGCGAAGTTATGGTTTATTGATATCCATAGACCATATTCCATGTCAGTTTCATGCATGCCTAACCGCTATGATAAATTTGAATAATTGCAAACCGAATGTTTTTTGTTACCTGAATGATTGTAGTTGAATGAGTGGTTGAAAGCATTTTCCTCAACTTTTGGTAGCCTGATTGGTTGGTTATGGATGCATGATATGTACCAAACCTGTACTGTATGAAGAAGGTTCACAAACATACTAACTTCATTTAATTATCTCGGTCAACTGCAGGTTGGTAAGCAGGCGATTCTTGCAATCCTTCTTGCATCATTTGCTGGGTTTGGTATAATGATGAGCGGAAGTTCGATTCTTGCTGAGTTATTCAGATGGAGAAGAAGTTGGCAGGCTTCATCAGAACAGCGAAATGGTTCTCAAGTGATGACACAAGAACTATATTCTCGTGGTGTAATTGCCTCACATTCAAGCCTTCCCAATCATAGTCAAACTGCTGCAGTGCAAAATCATCAAAATTCAAATCATAGCTGAATTGAAGTCTGTTGTATGCCTTCTTTCATATTGCCTATCGCGATTTTATAGGCGATTAAGCTCGGTAGAATTTTGATTAAAAAAGAAAACTGTTGTACAATTTTACTCCCCTACCTGTACACATTACTGTATTGTACAACATATATTGCAGCAATAGGGAATGACTTGGGACTATAGTTTTCTATGGAATTATTTTGTACTAAGCATTCCAGCACATAGTGAGAGAATGGGATTCTGAACCCTATTGGTAGAGTAAAGCATTATAATGTTAAAGTAATGAAGAACTAAACTATAGTATAAATATTTATCTCACAATTGCATAGAAGCTTTCTTAAAAGGGTTAGAGAAGACTTTTTAAATTAGTTATGCGAAAACTTTTTGAATTAGATATTGAACTACTTTTTATAGGGTTTGAGTACCCCTAATACTCCTAGTTGGATATATTTTTCTTATAAAAAAACTAATTTTAGATCGGTTACTAACAAAGTTGGCGTGAACTTAAACGTCAATTTCTAGAGCGGTTATAGTTACAAGTAATTTGAAAAATAGTTTTACAATAGTATAAGCAGTCAAATTCTCATCTTTTGTTTGATAAGCCTAGCTCTTTAATCTTGTAACTGTTTTCACTAAACTTTTATGTTTTAAGATTGTGTTTTGTACTTGTTTACGTATACGTATTTTGATCTATTGATTTTGATTTAGTAGTGAATTGGTGTGGATTGAGTGCAGTTGTATGGAAATCAAAATACGTAAACAAGTACGTAATTGGTAAACAAATACGTGTTTTGAGTACCCCAGTACTCCACGTTTTTTTATTGTGGATTGAGTGCAGTTGGTTTTAGGGTGTAATTGGTGTTAATGGAAAACAATTTTTATTTTTACAAAAACTAAAAGCTGACATGACAATCTCATGAATTTTTCTAACACTTAACTTCATCGCTGTATTCTTATACTGAATGCAAACAATCTATCTAAATCCTTTTTTTCTTCTTCAACAACTCACACTTTTCTGCACAACTTTTCCCCCGACCATTTTTCCCTCTCAATCACCATCTCTTTTCCTCTTATTTTTTTTTGACGTGTCTCTTTTCCTCTTAACATACAAATATACTGTTTTTTTACAAGAATATACAAATATACCATTGTTAAAAAAGTATATTATTTTTGTCAAAAGAAAATATATTATTATTAAATTATTCTTAGGGTTAAATATGCTTTCGATCCCTATAAAATTTGAGAAATTTGTTTCTAGTTCTTATAAAAAAATTTACTCACTTTTAGTCCCTATATTTTCCTCCGTAAACGCTTTTAGACCCTCATGACTTTTTTCTTTGGACAATAGACCTCATGGCTTTTAATAGCATTTTTTCCTTTTAATATTGGGACTAAGATTGAATGATTTTTTTCATAGAAACTAAAAACAAAATTCTCAACACATATTTAACCCTTATTATTATTATTATTATTAAATTATTATTTCTTTTATACTCACCTTTTTACATTTGTCTCACTCCACGACACATAATGAACAACTATTTTCATCTATACTATTAAGTTTTTTTTTTAATATTTTTTAATTTGTCAATATAATTTTATTGTCTTTGACCACATTTCACATTGAAATCCCAATGGCTTTGTCCTAGTGGAGCACGATAAGATCTATATCCGGGATGTCTCGGGTTCAAGTCCCCGTTAGTCTCTTGGAGTGAAATTTCAAATCCCTTCCGTGATAGTTGTAAAATGGTCATTAATGTCACTTTGATTAATAATTTTTTTTTTTAAAAAATAATAATAATTTTGGTTTGAGTCTAAGAGGAAATATTACATGTCTCTAGGCACATATCATTTATAAATCTCTTTATTATTCTGTGCCCCCGTTTTTCATGTGTACGTATGTTGGTGTGTTAGTGGGTGGTTATTATTATTAGAATTAGAAAAAGAAATGTGTTGGTGTGTTAGTGGGTAGTTACAATAACGGCATTTTGATCAGAAAAATCTGACACCAAAAAATCAATTACAAAATGAATCCCCTTTATATATAGGTATAGATGTACGATTAATTTACTTTTAAATCCCAAGGAAGAAACATTAATACTTATCTGTATAGCTTCATTGTCTTTGAGCAAATATAATTTTTATAAGTATTTTTTTTGGTCAAAAAAATTATTTATTTTTTATTAAAGACTATTTTATTTTAAAAATAATATAGCTTTTTTTTTGACGGAATATAGCTTATTTATAAATATGTTTTTATCTATTTTTTTTTTATAAAAATGTTTTTTTGACGGAATATAGCTTATTTATGTTTTTATTTATAAAAATATGTTTTTTTGACGGAATATAGCTTATTTATAAAGAGTATTTTATATTGTCAAAAAAAAATAAAGACTTGTAAAAAAAAAGACTATTTTATTTTAAAATTAATATAGCTTTTTTATAAGTATTTTTTATTTTTTTGGTCAAAAAAATTATTTATTTATTTATTTGTTGTCAAAAAAAAATAAAAATATGTTTTTATCTTGTCAAAAATGGGTAGTTCTAGAGTGAAAAAGCAAACCAAAGGTTTCACTGGTGAAACACTAATTCTAGCCGTATGATTTAATCTAAAATAATTCTAATGGTTAGGATTTTTTTGAGATTTTCAATCTTTACCTACTAATCTAGGTTAACTATAAATTGGTATTTTGTCCCAAATCACTTCTCTCGGTGCTTTTATTGTAATATGAAAACATTGTTTTCTTCTAAGAAATTGCAATCGAAGTCTTCATTGTTCATCATCTTTTTTTTCTCTCTTTGGAAATCTGAGAATGAGCAACGCCACTTCTCAAACGAATCTTAGCCACTAGCTCATAGTCACCTACGCCTACGAACACAACCACTCCCACCCCCTCTCCAAATCACATTCCTCCTCCATCGACGCCGCCTCCTCCGCCGTTGAAGGCTCATCTTCCGGCGACTGCGCCGCTGCCTCACCCGTCGCTACGATCCCACCCGAGGATCTGACCGTTTTCGCTACGCATCCGGATTTCGAACTGACCGGCGACTCTGCGGTTCTGCTCAATCACCACCACCATCACCACGCCATGTTTGGATAGTTTGATGACATGGCATCCACTGGAGTCCTGGAAAGCCCGATCTGCGGAGGAGTGGATGATGTGACAATGACGATGAGGGAAGAGGACGATTTGCTGTTTGCCGATCTCGGCGAATTGCTGGAATGTTCGGCGGTTTTCCGGCGGAGGAATATTTCAAGCTCCAACGCGATTCAGTGTTCCTCGTTCTCTATGCTCTCTTCAGTGGAGGAGAGTGTTGTTGCTGCTGCTGCTGCTGTAGATGCAGGTGCAGGAGAAGAAGCTGTGTCGACGGGGCTTCCTGCTTCACCTGGTTAGAAGAAGAAGGTTTGAATTCTAATTCATTCTTTTTCGCACTTCTTTGACTATTCAATTTCTGGGCAAATTGCTTTTCGTGTTATCTTAATTGCTTGATTCTTTTGAAATTTGTAGCTGGATTTCGTTTAATTTTGCAATTTGCGTTTCGTAAGATGTTTTGCTGATGGTTAGGGATTTGAATTTTTGTTTTTTCGCATTTGCTTGTTTTCTTGATTTCTGACCCGCTGAATGTGTATGTTTCGAAATTCGCATTCAAGATTTGGGGTTTTTGTCCTCTGAATTTGGAAAAGTATCTAGTTGCTGGTTCTATGTATCGTAAGAACTGGGATCCATGTCTTAAATCTGATGTGGTTATATATAATGCTGTAAGAAAGCAACTATATATGTTTCATGCAACTTTCTAATGAATGTCATTTTGTAGATTGATTAAACTGTCATATTTCTTCAATTGCTATTAGGTACTTAATGCTTGTGTTGCATCAAAGCAGTGGAAAGGCATGTCATGGATTTTTGAGCAACTAAGGAAAAGTGGTTTGAAACCTAATGGAGCAACTTATGGACTTGCAATGGAGGTAATTACAGGATTGCGGTATCGGACACCAAGTAATTTATCAAACGTGTATACTGTAATCTCGGAAAAAGGAGATACTAAATAACTAGATCCTTTACTTTTCTTTACAAGCATAATCAAATTGAAAATGATATTCTGAGTTGGTAATTCTTGTTCTGTCATCTTTTACTTGTTATGTCACTAACAATAAAAGGCGGTACAATATCTGTAGTTTTTGGGAAAACTGTTCTCAAAAGATCTATTTGACTGATTTATTAAGAAAATACTTTTTTGAAAATGAGCTCTTTGATATCTTCCATCTATGGTTGTATTATATACAGAATCAGGCGCCATGCTTGTATGGTGGCTCAGATTTTCACTATATTCGCAAATTAACAAGCTTCTTTTTAACTTATATTCCATATTCCATTTGAGAGTATTTATATCTGAATGGGGAAATTCTCAAGACGTTATTGTCTTTGAAGTATATGTGTATTCAAGTCTTACAGGTGATGCTTTTATAAGGTAATGCTGCAATCCGGCAACTATGACCTGTGCATGAGTTATTTGGAAAAATGAAGAGAAGTGGGGAACTTCCAGAAGCCCTTACATATAAAGGTAGTTTTTTAAATCCTTCATGTCATTGGCAACTGATATTTGGCCGCTAATGGCCTGATGTATGCTTTAACTCTCTTCCTTAGTGTTGGCGAGAACTTTTTGAAAGGAAGGTAAAGTTGATGAAGCGGCTAAAGCCGTCAGGGACATGGAAAAGAGACGCGTTAAGGGAACAGCCAGTGTATATTATGAGCTAGCATGCTGCCTTTTCTACTGTGGGAGATGGCAACATGCTATTCCGAAGGTAATTTGCTTACTTTTTACTTTTAACTCCGAATTTTGTCCAGAGAAATTTGATGGCGGACTAATTAGTTTCGGAGAACTTAAAACCCAGCCATGTTCCGTAAGGAACCATAAATCTTGGCGACACTAGGCCATAAATCCTGGCACTAAAAAATGGGGTAGTTCTAGGGTGAAAGAGCAAACCAAATCTTTCACCGGTGAACCATTAAGCATTACTGTTGGATATAATACTAAATATTATGAAAGGTTGTGATTGCGTATGGTAACCTGCTATTTCCAGTTGCCCTTTATGTGAAATTGGTATATGTGCTGAACAGGGCTCAACATGAACCAAATTTACAAAATTATCAATGTGTTGCTTGTGCAAGTTGCCTTTATGTTTATGCAGGTTTTCTTTTAGTCTTTCTGAAGGTGAACAAGATTGTAATCAAGAGTCTTGTCCTATGCAGTTTTCCTACAAAGAGAATGATTGTGTATTGGCTATAAAGTAGATGTTTATAGCTTTGATGTAATGTTGGAGAGCAAGTGTGCTGTTGGAGTCCATTCCGAAATGAGCCCAACAATGAGGATGGTCTTGCAAATTCAAGATAGTGATTTGGCACATTCAATCTGGTTGATGCTTTGTAGGCTGTTAGATTAGATAGACTTGACAGGAAACAAATGTCTATTGTTTGATTTCTGGGTTTTAGTGTTTACAGCAGTTATTAATAAAGCAAGCTATATAGAAGTTGCTCAAGGGATGCTTATATTAGTTGGATGTCAAATCTACAAGTATCTCTACTGCATCTGGTTTTATTTGAGAAGCTTCTTTTTATTCCCCCCTTCCTATACACAAGTGCTCAAAATTCTACTTACTAGCACTGTGAACCGTGCGATGCACGAGGCCAAAGTTTTAATGTCTACAGAAGCATTCTAAGACCAAAATTAGATTAATAGTAATTGAAGTCAAATTTTAACAACTAAGTTATGTTTAAAAAATTCAAAAAGATATGCTGTTATTACATCACCAAAAAAAGTGCAACTTATTACATAATAATTGGGTTATAGGTGTAAGGCCATCTTCAAAAACGGAAGCGTTGGAAACATTCTACTTGCTTTAAAGTGTCTGTCGCCCATCTGTGTAATAAAGCCCACTAAGGTAAGTTATTGAAAAATGTAATATAGGATATAAAACAAAGATTTCAATTAATGTATAATCTTATTTTAGCCTCAATGTCAGTAAAAATAGGAACACGATAAATGTAGCATTAATTAAACATGATGATTCCTATAGAATATTAAAGTTAAAGATGAAACTGATTTTAATGACCGGAAAGCCCAACACAAATAAGTCAATTCTAGATAAAAAAATATTAGTGGTTGTTAGGGGAAAACTAAAGCAAGTAATAGAACAAAGTAAGTTTAATTCTAGATAAGATAAAAATTTAATGAAGAAAAGAAATGATATTTAAAATTATAAGTGAATGTCTTCTATGAGGACATTTGATAGAGAAAAATGAAGTTACAAAGGTATTGAGTTGAGAGTAAAAGCACAAATAAAAGCAGCAATACAGAGCCCACATATTTCAGCTACGTTGTGAACTAAATTTGCAGAAACATAATATCAAGTAGGGATTGAAACAAATATAGAAATATCATGGTGTTTGAAATACTGAACCAACTTAGTAAATTGTAAACTTCAGGCGTAGGATAGACTTAGTAGCAGCCCTAATATCCCCCCTCTGTGTAGTACAATGAAAAGGAAGTGAATATAGAAATGTGCTTTGCAAAGAACTAACATTGATGTAAGAAGCAAAGTCCCCTATAGATTAATATATCTATATCTATAACAAAACACATAAAGCCAGAAACATCAAAATTTGAAGATTATGATGCACCAACTAATAAAGTAACAACTAATCAAGGGAGGCTAGTAACAATAAAGGGGTAAAAAAAAGCAAGCAAACAGAATTGGCTCACTGTCTCCATCTATTATCACCACCAAGTTCCTTATTTCCTTTTCTGCTTTGAAACAATTGAGTAAGGACAACATCACTACCACCGAAAACATGTATACAGTCTTTAATTTAACCAAGGCTTTAATTATAACAATTCCTAAGTATGTAGATCCAATGAAACGTGATTAAATCAAAATAAAATAACACAGCTTATAGAAAGGAACCAATCTCCAGAGCCACAAAGGAATGGAAATAACAATGTAGAATGCCATTATGTTCTAATAAATTAATTCATACAATGAATTTAACATAGCTATGAATCCAAATAGATACAAACTTGGTTCTCCCTATGACTAATTGGAAGAAGAATAAACACATCAGAAATCAGTGCATTTTAAATTTACCAAAAATTGCATTACAAAGAGCGAAAGACCTACTTTTACTTTCCTTTATCTTAATATGGATATGACATTGATGAGCATACAAAAGCCAAACTGCACTTTCAGGCTAAATATCAATGAGATACATAATATGAACTGGTGATATCATAGAAAAGATAATGCTAGATAAAAGGATGCAAGACTTGTAATTAAAGACACTATTTTGTCATGCTATAGATCTTCATTTACTTTATTGTATCAAGTATAGTTATACAGTAGTAGTATGTTGAAATCACTTAATAAAACCAGCCAATTGTAAGGGTTGACCCCTAATAGATGCTAATGAGAAGTGGAAATAAAGAAAGGATGGAATCACTTGTTTTACTTTAACTGAAACAGAACTTAGAGCAATTCAATGATGAAATTCACACTGGAAATATGGGAACAACCTCCCACTTAATTCGTGAAGTATATGGACAGTGAGAAATAGAAATGAAATAGGATAGAGGAGCCCAATTTTGCAGTAACAGAATCCAGAGGGAGAAATGAAATAGTAGCTCTTACAGTAAGATAAAAGATGGTACCTCAAAGTTCTGAAATTGATACTACTAATCATTTACCAAATAATATGATATAAAAATGTAGTCAGAGAAAACAAAGGACATAATTCATCTTACCATGGTTTCAGTGGCATCATTTGATAATGTAAGAACAGCAGATACAACACCAGCTTTGGCTCATCATTCAGTGAAGGAGAAGCTGCCATTGACTTGAAACAAACCCCAAAATAAGCTTCAAAAAACAACAAATGGTCAGTAAAAGAAAATCAACAAATGGGTTAGTGAAGGAAAGACATTGAGTAAAGGAAAAATCAACATTTGCATGTATTTATGGTGCATCTCAACAAAAACAAAAGTTGCAACACATCCAGAAACTTGTAGAGACAAAAATGGACATTCAATATAGAAAAAATGGGGAAAAAAAGACAAAAAATCAGACATCATAGAAATTATAAGATTGGCTCTTCTTATGCATTCACCCTCCTCTTGTAGCTAGCCTCATCATCATAGAAACATTTTGTCAAACACTATGTATGCAATATCTCTCATTCTCACACATTCACATATATATCCACAAAAGGGAAACAACGTAATCCAAGAATAGAGGTGAAGGAAGAAGGAATGTTAAATGAAAAGCGACTGAGAGTGAGGGAACCTTAAACCCCTAAAGCACTGCCGTCATCTCTGCTGTCCCACACCGTCGCTGGCTGCTGCGTTTTCACTTCCTCTATCTTCTCTTCGTTTTATTTTTTCATCGCTAAATCCAGAACTTGAAAACAAAAACAACACAAATGAAAAAACAAAAAAGTCGTTTAGGTCAAAAATCACAATCAAAAGAAGAATCAGACAACCCTGGAGCAATAGGCGAGTGCGGTGACGACGGACGAGTGGCACGGTGCTTGCCGGAGTTCATCGGAACAGCGTCGTTGACGGAGGCGTAACCAGCGTCGAGAACGTTTGTGTTGTTGCTGTCCTTGATGTTGTTGTTGTCTTCAAGATGCTCCAATTGTAACCGATCTTCCTTTTTTCCTCCTGTGTTGGTTTCACTTTGTTCTTCTTTCTCCTTGTCTTTCGATTTTTCCTTTTGTTCTTCTTTCTCTTTGTTTTCTGTTTCTTCCTCTCTTAATTTTTGTCCTTGGTTACGGGAAAGGTGTAGAAAGAAGAGAAGTGAATACTGTGAGAAAAATGGCTTTGACATTGTGTCTGTAAGAGACTGAAAAGAGAAGGAAGAGGAGTTGATGGAGGAGGAAGGAGAGAGAGAGAGAGAGAGATGGCGAGATGGTCAGAGAGGGAGAAAGAAAGTAAATGTACAGATGAGAAAATGTTTTTGCTTCTTTCTCTCTGTACTTGTCTTTTCAGTCAAAAAAGTATGGCACATGGGGTGGTAGAAAGCAGCTGACAACTTCACATGAGAGGTGAGAGGGAAATTTTAGCGACAAAAGGGAGGAAAGGAGGGAAGTTTGGCGCCAAAATTAGTTGTAGGACCCACATATAGACACCCTCTGGATGTATAGTCTTTGATTTGAGGCAATAGCCTTAAAAGATAATATTTAAATAAATGAAATATTTGTTTTTATTTCAAACTCTCTGATACAATAAGTATGGAAGCAATTTAAATTGGGGCTATGGTCTTAATTATCTTCTGCTTCAACTTCATTCCAGTGTTGTTTTTGACAGAATGTCTATATGTGGTTCAAAAAATTTAACAAGAGTCATTGTTCATTCTTTCTTTCTTGACATTTTTGCTTTTTATTGACTCAGTTCTGCATATGTTCTTTCTTGCCAAGCATTACTCTAGGTTGTTTAGAATTTGAAATTTGTTATATCTTTCCCTCACTTCTGAAGTTGACCATTTCAGAATCATTTAGAGGTTTGCTATTGTTTGTTGTCTGTCAGGGAAAAATTTGTTATATCTTTCCCTCACTTCTGAAGTTGACAATTTCATTGCGATTTCTCTCTCTTGTCTATTGACTCATTTCAAAACAACAAAATGAATACAATTATAAAAATAAAGATTTATTCCAATTAAGAATAAAGTACTTAATTTACCAAAAAAAAGAATAAAGTACTTAAAAGGCGTACGTTAAAATTGCCAAACTTGTAGAGTTATCATTTATCAAATACATCCCCAAATACATTGGCTGTAATTCTCTAATTAAAGACAAAATCCTTGCACATGACTTTAGACATCAAAGTGAGATAAAGGAATGAACCAATCAATGTCAAGGATTATGATCTTTTTGATCATTCATTTGAGAGACCATGATGTTGACTAGTCTATATGCCTGCGCCACATACTGATCTATTGCATATTCATGCAAAAGACTAGGCTCAAAACCATCCCATTTGTGTGCTTTTCATGATGCAAGTGTCATAGGCACCATAACAGACAATGTCACCCCCTTCCCTTTATACTAAATTTAAGTAACCAACTAGATGATTGTTCCTGGAGAAATTAAGCCAATTTGACTAAGCACAAGCCTTAAGCAAATGGGAATTCATCTTTTCTTAAATATCACAACACAAATTATAAAGCTATAACCACACATCCAAATGCTTGGTATCAAAAAATAGTACTTTAAGCTATGTTCATCAATGTAGAATTGTAACAAAAAAAATCAGCAGGGTAGAACAAAACTTCAGTCATAATAAAAACAGCTCAAAAATAATAGTCAAAAAACAAAAAAACGCTTGCGATTTTCTATTGTTAAACCTCTGTCCTCCCTAAACCCTTGTCTGTGGCACACAAACGTTCGCTGCAATATTTCTTTTTTATTGCTTCGGAGGATATTGCTTTTGCGAACTGCATACCCTTTCAGTCTAGCATATCGGCAGTAGAACTCGTAGGCAATATCCAAGCTTGCAAACTCAAATTTCCTTGCTTCATGGGGGCTTAACCCCTTCAGGTCCAAGCTAAGAATATTCTCCATACTATCAATATTGATAATTGATTTAGTCTCTTCGTCAACGTCAACACCACCTTCTTCAATGTCAACACTACCTTCGTCAACGTCAACACTAATGGAATCATCATCCGTGATCTCACATGCCGCTTCATCTTCTAACCCAACTGACAAGTCTTCAAGTCCCTACCACAACAAACAACATAATTCCAACAACAGTACCAATCAAACACAATAACATTAGAATTAAATACAAATTCTCTTTCTACCTTCTCAAATGCAACTGATTCATCCATCTGCATGTGTGCTTCAACCCCAGAAGACTGAGTATGGATTCCCTGAATTCCTGCACATTTAAACCATTTAGTAAAAGATAATCAACTATGCACATGCAACAAGTAAAGAGTGGGGTAACACTCCTATATAAATTATATGTGTCTTCTAATCAGTAATTAGTTTAAGCTGTGAAAGTTACATCAACATGTATCGAACTTCATGAGTCATAATACCATATTCAAATAACACACAAACACAAACTTAGTTGAGAAGCAGTCAGATATAAAGGGTTTGAATTTTCCAGTAAGAACAACAATTAACAAAAAAGTAAAAAGCAATGTTCGTACTAAATAGATGATTTTAAGAACCCCGGGCTGATGGAGACAGATTAAGGGGATTCACATGATTTTCCCCAAGAAAAACAAAGTTATATTATAGAACAAACATCTAAACATCTACTGTATTTGGGTAAACATTTTAAACATTGTTGGTGTATTTGAAGCCCAAGCACTTTTATTCCCAAATCTTCAATCATACAACATAAAGGTGATAAAAGTAGGCAACAGAGGAGTAAGTTAAATCCCGCTATATATAAGGGACAGAGAATTAGAGGGATCATGCAATTACCTTCATTAATTAGATCATCTTCAACTAAAACCTTGGATGTAATTTCATCAAACATCAACCAATTAGAAATCATGGTATGTGTAATTTTCAAAATGATTAAGATAAAAATCAGACGTGTCAAATTTCTGAATGGTTCACATTGCAATCAAAATTTGAGATATTTCTTAACTTTACCTTCTAAGTGAGTGCCTATTCTTGTATTGTTAAACAATAGGATCAGGGCCGTCTCAAGCAATTTGAGGGCCCTGTGCAAAAATCATAAAAATTGGTCCTCTAATTAAACAAATTCAACTAAATCAAAATGGAAATCACTCAAATCAGAATTCAGAAAACAAATAGGAAATACATAACCGAGCAAAAAATTTCACATAATTTCCAAATTCGTTTGTTTAATCATATCCTTCATAGTATTTTACACAATTTTCCAAATCAGTTCACAGTTTGCTTTGTTTCTAGTTGATCAAAATATAAATATTACATGGTCCCAAAACCACATCCAATAATAGAACCATAACAACAGTTTTGACAGCACATAGAAAACACAGTTTTGTCATGGGAAACAAACAATAATATTCTTGAATCCTTTTAGCTGTCTATTGGCGTTTAAACAGCAAAAGTAAGGCATCTAATTGAATCAAGCTAAGTGCAATTTAAGACAGACATAAACCAATTTAGTTTTACTCCAATTCATAAATAGTTTAAATCTATGTTGAAAGGTAAATTGTGCATCCACATGGACATATTGACATTAACCATTAGACATTAGGCTACTTATAACAAAATTTTGCTCCCAAATACCAAACAAAGCAATCACTAGTTTTTTTGGGAGGACTTGCTCACAGAATCATAGACAAAACACAGAATTTGGGCACAAGACAAGCTGGAATGACAATATATAATGAATACAAGTAAAAACTAAAAATTGGTTGAACTTCCTCAACCCTCACATGTTCCAATTCATAATTCCAAATTCCTAATTCCTAAAACTGATTGAACTTCATCAACAAGACAGAATTTTTACTCCTAATTTCCCAATTCCTAATTCCCAAATCACACAAACCCTATAGAAATCAAGAAAATCAAAGAGGCAATGAAAACAAAATGAAGAAGTAAAACGGATTGAAGAAGATGGAAAACAAAAATGAAGAAGAAGAAGAAGAAGAAGAAGAAGAAGAAGAAGAAGAAGAAGAAGGAGGAGGAGGAGGAGGAGAAGGAAAACGAAATGTGGAAATCTAACCTTGAAAGCAGCGAATGACTGACTGTGACGAAGCAGAGGACGACGACGGAGCAAATGGAGACGGCGGCAGAGTACGACGGAGGGTGGTGGTGGTGATTGACTGGCACTGGCGCTGTGGTGTTTTGTTTTTGCGTATATTTTCTTTTCACGTGTTACGGTTACTGAGTGAAATATGAAGGGTAGATGAATGCAAGTTAGGATAGATTGAGACCTAAAAGTAATTTTTAACATTTTTAATTTGAAACTATCAGATTTTAAAATTACACAATGTACCTCATGTTTACCTACAATAATAAGTCATATTGATGGTTCACCGATGAAACATTTGGTTTGCTCTTTCACCCTAGAACTACCCAAAAAAAATATCCGTAAAAAAATATGTTTTTAAATTTAAATAAACAAATCGAGAAATTAAAATTTAACCCGTTTCTCACTCTGTCTTGTGCCAGTCCAAACCAGCAACCCGATAGTAACACGCACAGAACATTGCCGATAAACGTATATACGCCGTGTGAGCCGCCGCCGCCTACTCATCGAAGCTGCGGAACATTCAAAAATCTTCAACTAAGGAAAGAGATAATGAAGCTTGATGTAGATGTATTGAGATATCTCTCCAAAGATGATTTTAGGGTTCTCACTGCTGTTGAATTGGGCATGAGAAACGTCCGTCTCTCTCTCTCTCTCTCTCTCTCTCTCTCTCTCTCTCTCAGTTATCTTTTTATATTGCGATTATGAACTACATTTCTATGAACTCACGTGACTATAATTATTCCTTTGCTGCAGCATGAAATTGTTCCCACTGAACTCATCGATCGAATTGCTCGTCTCAAGTATTTTTCCATGCTCTTACTCTCTCTTTTTTTGTTTGTTAGTATTATTAGATATTAAATTAAATTTTCTTTACTTTTTTTTATGTTAATGTATGTTATAGGCATGGAGGCACTTACAAGGTTTTGAAAAATTTATTGAAGCATAAGTTGTTGCATCACGACTCTTCAAAATGTTGGTACCTTCTAATCTTTTTTATTATTAAAAATCATAATGTAACTAGATTGAAGTTCATATCATATTATCAATGACCCTCTAATATGTTAAAGCTTAATTTGCTTTTAGATGATGGGTTTCGCCTTACCTACCTTGGTTATGATTTTCTTGCAATAAAAACCTTGGTGAACAAAGGAGTGTTTGTGTCTGTTGGTCGCCAGATTGGCGTTGGAAAGGAATCTGGTATTTTGATAAACATTCTTATATGGTGGTGCTTTTCATTCAATGACATTTCACGTATTTCCTTCTAATTGTGGCCTTTGTGATTTATTAGATATATTTGAGGTTGCTAGTGAAGATGGAACAGTTCTTGCTATGAAGTTACACAGGCTTGGTAGAGTCTCTTTTAGAGCTGTCAAATCTAAGCGTGACTACCTAAGACATCGTAGTAGTTTTAATTGGCTTTATTTGTCTCGCCTTGCCGCGCTTAAAGAATTTGCTTTCATGAAGGTTTTGTTTTGCCTCTCCCTTATTTTCACCTTCTAACTTTATAATTGAGTTGTGTTCTTTTTATTTTGTTTTCTAGTGACATGTGCTTTGCTTGGGCAGGCTTTGGAAACACATGGCTTTCCTGTTCCGAATGCTGTAGAACATAATAGACATTGTATAGTCATGTCACTTGTCCAAGGTTATCCTCTGTAAGTGTCCTTTCATTTTGTTTCATCCAGAAAAATGTTGATTAGAGTCCAGATTTGTGTTAAGTGTATCTGCCAATATTGTTGTTGCCTAGCCACTATGGTACCTCTTAGGGTTATTAATTTTGTTGCTTTTAGAAGTATATAACATTTGATGTGTGACCTCTAAATTGGCATTACATTAGTACATGGATATGCTTGAGCTTCCTGGGCTTTTCTTTGTTGTTCATGTAGTAGGTGCAGTATTCCTTAAGCAGAGTACTTATTTTATGACGGTCTTAGTCCTAATGCATAGGATGCATAGTCTTTAGTAGCAACATTGCTTGATTTTGCATGGTTTGGAATCTGTGCTACTTTGTTTGCTGGTAACAAAAAGCAGTCGGTCTGTGCTGCAACTTTAGGTAGGATGTTGTCACTTGTGGTTCATATCGTATTAAGTATCTATATGCCATCATCTCTGAAAATTGTCACTGCTAATTTTTATCTTCAAGGATTATTGAGGGGGATTAGTCTAATACAAGTTTCTTTTGTAATGTCAAACAATCTGTAATTCTAGGCCCTCTTTGTTTGTTAGAATTAGTAGTACCAGTAGTAATAATGGTAGTTGCCACCTCATGATCTTTGCTATCTTTTAATGTTTTCTCCATTGATTTTTGTTGTTATAGGGCTTCAGATGAACTAGACTTTTATTTTGACTAATTAAGAAAACACATCATGATAATTACTAGACTTCTAGTCCTAATCAAACAAGGAAATCAGTTATGAAATATCAAGAAATATGATCAATCTCAGGAGATAATAAGATATTTTAAATTACTGAAATAGCTCAAGTATTACGAGATTATTTCATATATTCTAACAATCTTTTGTTCTTAAGCTGGCTTTTTTGGTTTGTAATTTGTATTCTTTTCCCCCATTTTACACTGGTTTGGCAAACTATTGCTTGAAGTTGTCTATTTGGTTCTACAAATGCAGTGTTCAGGTCAAGCAATTACAAAATCCGGAGATAGTTTTTGAGACAATTATTGGGATGGTTGTTCGGCTGGCAGAGCATGGTCTCATTCATTGTGATTTCAATGAATTTAACATCATGGTAAGCTTGATTTACTTACTGGCTAGTCAGCATTACCCTTAAAGGAAACACTAAATTTTATTCTGTGTTACTTTTGTTGGCTTCTGCCGCTGGCTAACACTCTGGCTCTTTCGCTGTAGATTGATGATGAAGAAAAAATTACCATGATTGATTTTCCACAAATGGTATCTGTGTCACACCGTAATGCAAAGATGTAAGAATTTCTTCCTTGTATGATACTATGTCATTCTGACTTCTGATAATTTTTATTTGATTTCATGCTTGTATGATTTCCATAACATTTGTTATTATCATCCTTTCTATATTTGTTTTAATATTAAAAGAGATATACTAGCAACATACTCTCTAACATTCTTTTGAACACCCTCTTCTATTGGTTGAAATTCATATGGATTCCACTAAATTTGCATGGTTCCTTATGTACAAAAAATCTACCAATATGGTCCCTTTTTTGTTCCATAATTTTGCAAAAAAGGGGACACATTGGTCTAACTTTTATAACATAGGGGAATAATTTGGAACTAAACAAACAAGGGGGACTACATTGGTATAGAGATTAACTTGGAACTTTTAATGCAAAAGAGACTAAACTGTGGAACTTAAAATAAACATGAGGGACTAAAATTCTAATTTAACCAAAAAACAAATAATCTTTCCTTGATTAAGATATTAATTTGTTTATGTAGATGTATTTATCTTTACTCTTTACATTTATTAGGTGCAAAACTAATATCATATGCCTTTTATATTTTACTTTTACATCACATTTTAAATCTTAAAGATGAAATATATCTTTGGCAAAGAAATTTGAATGTTCAAAATGCTAACATGATTATTATCATTTTTATTTTTTGGGGGGATTATTATCTTATAAATTTACCTATATGTAATTTTTTTTCATTTTCATGCATAACTTTTAAAACAGTATGCCTTGGTGAAAATTTACAAATAGAAATGGAAATGCAACAATAGTATATGTCTTAAATGTATGGTATCAATTAATAATTAATAATCAATCAATGGCTAAGCCAGGAATTTAATTTCATCTTGAGCTTAAAGATGTTGAACAAATATATTTTCCATTGGGCTTAACTGCTTATTGTTCATCATTGTTTCAGGTACTTTGACCGTGATGTTGAATGTGTGTTCAAGTTTTTCAGAAAGAGGTTTGTAATTGTAACTATTTTGGCAGCATCACTAACTGATTGGCGTTGAGGGGAATGGAATACAAGTTTTGATAATTTTTTATTTTGATTGAATGTTTAATTTATCTTTTGTTGGTCAGCTTATCGTAGTTTTTTGGTTCTTGTTTATGGCTGCTCAATTAGTCATCTTCATATTTAGTCCTCTCTTCTGTGTTTTAGGTTCAATCTTTCTTTTCAAGAAAGCGTAGATGATGTTGATGATTCTGATGAAGGGAGTGGCGAAGGTGGAAAACTCTCTTTTTCTTCAATAGACAGAAGTGCTGGATTTCTAGATAAGGAACTTGCTGCCAGTGGCTTTAGTAGAAAGGATGAAGACGATATTCAGAGGGTATGATGGTTTTTCTGTTCTATCATTCTATGCGGGAAGGGAGGAAATGTTAGAGGTCATTTTATGCAACACAAATATGTTTTTATATTTTTACCTCTGTTGGCTTCACTGTCAACAGTCAACACCCAGCATGGAATCTCACTGGGCATTGTACTTGGGGATTGGAATAATCTGTCTTTAGTTATAATGCATGGATTGTCAAGCATTAATCTTATTTCTTATTCTTTCTGTCCTAAAGTTCTTCAAATCTACGTGCAGTTCATCGAAGGCGGGGTGGAGAGTGATACTAATTCTGATAGTGAAGATGGTGACTCGGTGAGAAACCCGAATGAAGCAGATGTTTTAGATGGCGATTCTTTACCTTTATCGGAGCAGGTAATTTCTCCATTAGCTTTTTTCGTCATAAAAGATATACAGGCTATGGGAAAGGGTGTTGTTATTTATTCATTTATGATTTATTTTATTTTGATAAAATTGATTAGGAAGAAGTACAGGCAAAGATCAATATACAATATTATATTTTGAATACATCAAGGGTAAAGAACGATATACATTAAAAAATAATTAGCTGCCATTATGATTGTGAGCACTTTGTTCTTTAAACCTGCGTTCAAAACCTCTCTGGAAAGGGTGTTGTTATTTATTCATTTATGATTTATTTTATTTTGATAAAATTGGTTAGGAAGAAATACAGGCAAAGATCAATATACAATATTATATTCTGAATACATCAAGGGTAAAGAACGATATACATTAAAAAAATAATTAGCTGCCATTATGATTGTGAGCACTTTGTTCTTTGAATCTGCGTTCAAAACCTCTCTGAAAATTGACAAAAAAAATACCAAAGGTTAGCGACTTTAGCAACTTCAATCTGGTTATCAACTTCTAAAATTGATCAACATGGATTTATCAGTCATCACTTGTATTATCTCTGACCATATCCTAACATCATTGAATCGTCAATAGTGTAGATGAGGAAATTGTATTGTAATGTTGTAAATGAGCAACAAAAATAAATTGTGGAGTTGAGTTAGGCCCCATAATCAAGTTCTTATGCAGAAAGAAAGGAGGTTAGATCTTGTTGATCACAAAGATGCTGTGAGGAGTGATATCACGAGCTAAGGCTGCTAACATAGGAAGGACCGAAAATACCATGGATTTTTTGGACCGGGATGCCGAGAGATATACAGAAGTCAGTGATATTACCAATACTGTTAAAGAAGGAAACAATCTATCACTGCATGATAGAATCAGAGAAATTGAGTTCTCATATTAGATGAAAATTTTTCTATTGATTTTCTGAGTCTCTAATTTGGAGCTCAACGTTTTTATACAAGAGGCCGTTCATAACAGCACTATCTGAAATCTAACAATCACCCAAGGAATGGCGACTCAGCAGTAACAAACTGCTGAGCTGGCAAACAGAACATGGTACCAAGCTAGTTACTTAACCATAGCTAACGGATCCACTATTATCATTAGTTATGCAGTGCTGTTTTCTGCAATCTTGATTGAAGGATTGTTGATGAGATCGTGTTTTAACAGGACGAGGGACATGAAAGTCTGGGAAAAGAGGAGAGCTGTGAAGCAGGTGAAAGCAGTGGATCTGAAAAGGAAGATGCCAATGACAATGTAAGCTAATCTCTATTTTTTTACTTGGATGGTTATCTAAGTGCCTTGTTCTTCCTCTTCATACCGAATTTTTTTGGGTGATAGTGTTTTTTCAGCCACTCTGCCTGCCTTATTTAAAAGGAATTTTGTAGTATACGTGTGCTCCTCTATTACATCCCTTTTTTTTAATTTCTTTACAAACACCATAGTTAGCTACCAATGAATGCATTATTTAAGGATTTAAACCAAATAAGGATGTATGACGTGTTGTAACTTTTTTATAATAAAACTTTATTTCCCTGCACGCATCGGCTCTTGAAAAGTAAAAGTAAAAGGTATTTAAATAAAAAAATGGTAAAAACTATGATGTGAAAGGCACCTATCATGATTGCTTGATTCAGTTCAGATGGGTAGTATGGTAGATTAATATAATATCAATTTGATTTAACTTCCTGTGAAGATCAAATAAATGAAGTTCTTTCCGAAAGCAAACAATATATATTCTAGTTTATAGAACCTTTACATGAAAACCATAACAGTAGTAAATTTTATTAACAGGAGGAAAACGATGAAGATGCAATGGGAAATGAAGCTGAACTCGTAAAGAGCTTGAATAAGCAAAGACGACGTGCTATAGCAGTAGCTCATAGAGGACGGAAGACACTTGCATCTAGGAATTCCTACAAAGACAAGGGTGGTAAGTCATCTCACAATTCCAAAATCCAAAAGCAGTTGAGCAGCTGGTGAAATATGGGAGATAAAACCCAGGTGATTGAAGTATACTACAGAAGACTTTGATTTAGTTTCAACGGTGTCATTTATCAGATGGCATAAATTATCTGTTCAAAGTTCACACATGCGTATACTTTGGAGGTAGGAAAGTAGTTAAGTTATTTTTGGGTCTGTTATGAAAATTTTCCTCCTGTAGAGAATAATTATATTCATTTTGAACCAATTTTTTGCGCTCCTATATATTATTGAAAAATTTCCGTCGTTCTCCCAAAGTATCTTCTATGAACATTGGAAGCAGCTATCACGTATCTCTGCTTTGCAGTGTTGTGTGCCAATTTCTTCTGTTAGACATATAAGCTTGGGACTTGTTCTTATTTCGTCTTTTTTAGTGAAAAGAGAATATTAAAAACGTGCTTTTTATTTTCATGTACAACAAATTTGTTTTTATCTATTGTGCAAGAACTGGTAAAAATATTATGATGATCCTTTTCTGTCTCCATGAAACTGATAAATTGCTCAATCAGAAAATAATTTATTTACAACCACATATATTGGATTTTGCGGGCTAGTACCTCCAATTTAGACAATACATTTGTAAATTGCTGTCTATATTTTAACTTACATTCCTAGTCGCGTTTCCTACTATAGCTTTAAGGGGAAGTGACATATATCCGCATTCACATGTGTCCCTCTCTCTACTCTCACCTCTTTTTTAGTTTTTTATTTGAAAAAAATAAATGGCCAAAATTTAACATTAGAAGATCTAATGGTGGATATATATATATATATATATATAGTGACAGCAATCAATTTTAGTGAATCGTGCAGTCCGAAGTGACACTCACCTCTCTTTGTTGGTTAAATGACACATTCCTTTTATTTTTAAAATCTTTCACCTCGCTTATTTGTAAATAACATACACACATTTTCAGTTTTTACATAATAGAGGGGAGATATGTGTAATTTATAAAAGTCGATATCTTTTATAAAACAAATTGGGTTTGTGTTATTCAACTTGAAAAGTGGGATGTTCCGATCATTTTCTCGACGCTTGTGTTATTTAAATGGATAATTCCATTTGGTGCAAAACGAAATAGTGTACGAAGTTTATTCTAACCACTTTTTTTAGCAACCTTCGTGTTTTGTTAGTACATCGATTCTTACCTTTCATGTCATACAATATATCAGTGCTCTAATTAAATAAATGGGGTGTATGGAATATTTATTTAACTATAATATTCACCATGCTTTTGTGTTATTTTCTCGACAAACCGAACAGGATGCTTGATCGGTTCTCGATTCTCAATTCAACTGGTCGAACTTGTTGGTATGATCATGTTTTCAGAACCACGGTCCCTACTATACATATTTGGAACCACGATCCCATGCAATTGAAAAAATAATTTGAAGGGTCCAACATTTATACTAAAAAGGACAAAAGAGAGAAAAATGAGTATATCTTAGGAGACGAAAAGTCAAATAAAACCTTGAATAACACTTTAAATTTAGTGATTGCAGTTGAGTGGAGTTTTTTTAACTGCTGTGGATTTGATGTTTGAACTAGCATGTTTGAAAGATAAGTAACTTTTGAGCATCAAAGTTTTTACTTTCGATATCACTTTTTGTAATTTTCTTTGAAAAAAGAAACAATGCAATTATTAAGGGTTACTACCCAAAAAAGATTAACCCAATTTTTTATAATTTTATACTCCCTCTAGACCTATTTATAAGCAAAATATCACTTTTTAGGTTCATTGAAAAACTGATGTATCTGAACTATAATAAAGTCCAAGTACATCAGTTTTTCAATGAACCTAAAAAGTAATTTTTTGCTTATAAATAGGTTCGGAGGGAGTACATCAAATTACGATATCTACTTCGTTAAGTCCGATAACGTTTGTGAGGATGGCGGGATATTCCACATATTGGTGACTGTGTTTGGTATATTCCAAACAGCTTTTTTTGTCCTTTTATTATTTAGTTTTTTGAACTAATTATACTGACGTGTGTCTTCCTCATGCTTGATACATATATTTGTCTATTTAAATAATTTTTGAAATAATTATACCACGCAGTCATACAATCACAACCATACAAAAAAGGCAATTGTTTGCTTTAGCGCTCAAAATTTGTTAGGCCCCAAATTTATTTTTTAATATAATTAACAGTATTATTTCATTTTGTCAAAAAAAAAAACAGTATTATTTCATTAGTATTTAGTTCTTTGACCCAAAATACTAACTCACTACTTTGACTACTAATTAATTTACAACAAGACTAATCAACAATGTAAATTTATTTAATATTTATATTTATTATTTTATTGTCTAAATGCACAAATATTGGTTATTAGACCTAAAACGCCCTCTGACTGTTATCTAATTTTGCAGTTTTTGACTATGACTAATCTATTACCAGAAAAAAATTAGGTAGAAAAGAAAATCACGTGACTTCATGAAGGCCTGGTTATTCCAACCAACATCTGAAATCACGTGTTTCATGAAAATAATATATTATTTTTTTATAATTTTCTTTTTATGTTATTGTACTATTGGTGCAGAGTATATTTTGTCGATGACTAATCTACATAGGAAACTTGGCTAGCCAATTCTTTCTTCCCAACAAAGTTTTTCTCACAATTGGTGCGCAGTATCTATCGATTTTACCGGTAAACCTTATTGGTCACTTGTATTCGATTCTGCCTTATAGTTCCCCTCCTAACAAAATTCAAACAGCGAATACTTTAGTATTGATTATTGTGCACAAAAAAGGAAAATGGGTAGAAAAGGAAATAATAAAAGAGGAAGGGTTGAATGCCAAAAAAAAGAAAAAGAGAGACCAAATGCATAAATGTAATGACATGGCAGGTAGTGAGAAAGGATAATAGTGGTTTAGATGCTGCTGAGGAAAAACAAAAACATGTTTCTCTCATTGTATATTTGCAATTCACTCACTTTGATTCAGAGAATTAAACACTGAATCTTCCTTTCCTCTCATCATCTCCACCAGGTAAACCAACCCACTTCAATTTTCAACTCAACAATCACTTCCCAATTTCTCAATCATTTTTCTTTCATTAATTAAAATTCGCATGATTTCATATAGAATAGAAAAATTTGGGAGCTTGAGCTTTTCCACCCCTTCCCCTTTCAATTTTTTGGAGTTGACTATATATATTTTTTTGACAGAGTTGAAATTGATTAATCAAATTCTGTAACTTTGTGATTGGTTACTGCTATGGTTGTTATAAATTATCAATTTGGTTTATCTGATTTCCCAACCTGTGAATTATTAAGGTGTGATTGTGCTTCAATTCATAAATGGCTGCGGGAACTGTACCTGCTTCGTTTACTAGCTTCAGAAAATGCGATACTGGTTTGGGGTTTGGGAAAAGTATTGATTTTGTGAGAGTTTCTGATTTGAAGAGAATCAAATCTGCAACTGCAAGGTCAAAAGTGTCAATTATCAGGAACTCAAATCCTAGTCAAGATGTTGCTGAACTTCAACCTGCATCCGAACGAAGTCAACTTTTAGGTATGCATGTAGTTTTAGCTTCAAAATATGTTACTTGTTTCATGAATTTCAATTGTTTTGTTATTTGTTCATCAATTTTTATGCCTAATTCTAAATGCCATCTCTAATGACTATTTGAAATTTTGGATGCTTGTTTCTGCTATAGTGGTCATTTGCTTGTTTTAGATTAGCCTGATCCATGGATATTACTTTGATTGTAGTTCCTAGGCAAAAGTATTGTGAATCACTGCACAAAACTGTAAGGAGGAAAACAAATACAGTGATGGTTGGTAATGTGGCCATTGGTAGTGAGCATCCTATAAGAATTCAGACCATGACTACAACTGACACTAAGGATGTTGCTGGAACCGTTGAGCAGGTTACACAACTGTTTTGCTTTGCACACTACTATGCACAAGCTTCTAAACAATTTATACATTTATGCCTATCTATCTGTTTATTACTTCATATAAAAAAGTAAGATTCACTGATGTGATTATTTCTGTGCTGTCTGTTGGCAGGTGATGAGAATCGCAGATAAAGGAGCTGATATTGTTCGGATAACAGTTCAAGGGAAGAAAGAAGCTGATGCATGTTTTGAGATTAAAAACTCCCTTGTGCAGAAAAAGTATGCATAAATTTAGTGTGCTATATTGGAAATGGTTGATATTGTTTATGTATTCATCTGCTTCCTTGTTTATGTATGTCCAGCTACACCATACCGTTGGTGGCTGACATTCATTTTGCTCCCACTGTTGCTTTGCGAGTGGCTGAATGCTTTGATAAGATTCGTGTCAATCCTGGAAATTTTGGTATACATATCTTTATCAATCCATTACTCTTCTTTTATTTTTTATTTACTGTATGTCTTTTTTTGTAATTTAAATGTATTGTCTTAAATTCTGAATCCAAGATGGTGGTCTTTCACAGCTGACAGACGAGCTCAATTTGAAATACTAGAGTACACAGAAGACGACTATCAGAAAGAACTTGAACATATTGAACAGGTTAAACCAACCGTCTGATTATATTTTGAAATTTTGCTCAAGGGCATGCAGCTAGTTTATGAGCACTTCAGTTAGTGTCTCACATCTCCAATACGTGCATCCTTAGCTTAGTGACGATGTAGGAACCAATTATGTATTTCATAATGATTTTTGAAGAATTATTAAGGAATGCCTAGCCAATGAAAGAAGGAATGCTCTATCATTCTGTTTACAAGATTATTTCCTTATCTGTAATTTTTTTTCTCGGAAAAAAAATTGAATATGATTTTCCTCAAGATGATCAAATGTCCACTCAAAACATTATTTTTGTTTCGGAAAATGTTTGCAGTGTTTGTAGTTTCCTCTGGTGCTTAAAAGTTTATTTTCTTCTTTGCGATTCCTGCTAGAATCAATAATACCACAACTAAATATGAACTTATTGACATATTTTAAGCTTTATAAAATGCCAGGTGTTCACACCATTGGTTGAAAAGTGTAAGAAATATGGGAGAGCAATGCGCATTGGGACAAACCATGGCAGTCTTTCTGATCGTATAATGAGCTACTATGGAGATTCTCCAAGGGGAATGGTCAGTCCTTTCCCCTCTTGTTCTGCATTGCATCTTTTGTCAATTGATGTGCTTCCTCCAGATATTTGTCCATCTTACTAATGAATGATTGGACAGGTGGAATCTGCTTTTGAGTTTGCAAGGATATGCCGGAAGTTGGACTATCACAATTTTGTGTTTTCCATGAAAGCAAGCAACCCTGTTATCATGGTTCAGGCATACCGCTTACTAGTAGCTGAAATGTATGTCCATGGCTGGGATTATCCATTACATTTGGGAGTTACTGAAGCCGGAGAAGGTGAGGATGGTAGGATGAAATCTGCAATTGGCATTGGAACTCTCCTTCAGGTATGAATGTGAATCAATTGCATCTTGAATGGAAATTATTCAATTTTCATGAAAAATGAAAATGCTCATTCATCTGTTTAGTATTCATTACAGACTTACATGTATGCTGACGGTATGTTGTTCATTAGGATGGATTGGGCGATACGATTAGAGTTTCTCTCACAGAACCACCAGAGGAGGAGATAGATCCTTGCAGAAGGCTGGCAAACCTTGGAATGAGAGCAGCTGAACTTCAGAAAGGGGTGGTATGGTTCAAAACAATGCTTCAGTTGACATTCCTAAGCTTTCTGAAGTCTGAAATCCTAAGTCCTTACTAATTTTTCATAACTTTGCTTCTATCAGGCACCTTTTGAAGAAAAGCACAGGCATTATTTTGACTTTCAGCGACGAACTGGTCAATTACCGGTGCAAAAAGAGGTAAAAATTAAAATTGTGCAGAAAAACCTAACCAAATATTCACCTTGCATGCGCACACACACATGAACTTTGAAGTTGTTTCCACATTTTTTTCTTCTTGTGGCACTGACCATGCATTTATTACAAAACCTTCCATCTTAATACAGGGTGAAGAGGTCGATTACAGAGGTGCCCTTCACCGGGATGGTTCTGTTCTCATGTCAGTCTCCTTGGATCAGTTAAAGGTAACATTTGACAGCTGTCTCCTTGTTCTCTCTCTTTTTTTCTCTTATATTGTTAAGAGATGAGTAGAGAAGTAAGTGTGATCCTCAAAAAATTATTCTCTGATTTTTACAGATGCCGGAGCTCCTCTACAAGTCACTTGCTGCCAAACTGATTGTTGGCATGCCATTTAAGGTTTTTGTTACTCTATATTATTGGATGAATGTCCTATGGATATGAATAAGAAGTAATATTTACATGTTATGCCCTGTATTCAGGATCTGGCAACAGTAGATTCAATCTTATTGCGGGAACTTCCTCCAGTAGATGATGCTGATGCTGTAAGAACTAAGAACCGTCACTTTGTAACCGTCTATATAGAAGCAGTTACTTTTTCTGTTTGTTATCCACTAAATTATTTCTGCATTGTCAATTTCTTGTGACCGGTGGAGTATTTTTTCTCTTCCTCTCTCTCATTTTGGGTAATATGAACAGCGGCTAGCTCTCAAAAGACTGATAGATATTAGTATGGGGGTTATAACTCCTTTGTCGGAGCAGCTAACAAAGCCATTACCCAATGCCATGGTTCTGGTTAACCTTAAAGAACTATCTACCGGAGCTTATAAGCTTTTGCCACAAGGTGCTACTCTTTCCAGTTTTTTTTTTCATCTATTTTTTGATTCTTAATAAATGAAACCTCCTTTTTTTTAAACATGTGACAAAGTTAACATCTTTTCCTCGCCACTCCGTAGTTCATGTGTGATCTTATATCAATTGGTGATCTTTTAGGCACACGCTTGGTTGTGTCATTACGAGGTGATGAGCCGTATGACGAACTGGAAATTCTCAAAGGTGTTGATGTTACTATGATTCTCCATGACCTGCCTTATACAGAAGAGAGAGTTAGTAGAGTGCATGCATCAAGGCGGTGAGAATATTGCATATGCTTAATTAATTGTTGCATTAACCCGCGACATGAATCCAATTAGCGTCTCTATTGACCTTGCTTTCTCTAAGCAGTAAAAACATTATTAATGTTATCTTATTGATTTTTACTTGATTCTTGAATCCTTCTAATTCTGATATCTTATTGGCATCAGGTTATTTGAGTACCTATCAGAAAATTCTCTAGACTTCCCTGTCATTCACCACATTCAGTTTCCGAATGGGATTCATAGGTAATTTTTGAGCCATAGTGAGATGAATAAACTTGTAGTCCTTGTGAGACCTAATCAGTTCTTCTTACAGGGATGACTTAGTGATTGGTGCTGGCTCTAATGCCGGAGCCCTTCTTGTTGACGGGCTTGGAGATGGTATTCTTTTAGAAGCCTCTGACAAGGATTTTGATTTTCTTAGAAATACATCTTTCAATTTGCTGCAAGGCTGCCGAATGAGAAATACAAAGACAGTATGTAGTTCAAGAACAAACAGAGGTTGAATTAAAAAAAATAAATAGCCATAATCTATACTAATATACTTGCATCTCTTGCAGGAGTATGTCTCATGCCCATCATGTGGAAGAACCTTGTTTGATCTTCAAGAAATAAGTGCACAAATTCGGGATAAGACATCTCACCTCCCCGGTGTTTCGGTAATCACCAAGTTCTTTCCTCCGTAGGTAGAGATGTCAATTGTGGCACAACCAAACGGGCCGGCCCGATAGCCCAGTGTTTTGGCCCAAAATTGAGCCCTTTATGTTTTTTCTGAACACTTTCTGATTTCTTTTGTTAAATTTTGGATTGGGCCGAGCCGGGCCACTGACCCAGTGTTTTGGGTTGGGCTAAGCTACAAAAAACACAGCCCAGCCCGCATTTACGTTTTGGCCCAGTGGACTAGGCGGGCTGGGCGACCCAATTTGACAACTCTATCCGTAGAACACTCTATCCGTAGAACATGTTCCAAATTGTACTGTCGTTTGTTTTACGATATTTACTTTCTCGTGGTGTCCCACATCAGATTGCAATCATGGGATGCATTGTGAATGGTCCGGGAGAGATGGCTGATGCTGACTTTGGGTATGTGGGAGGTGCTCCTGGGAAGATTGACCTCTATGTTGGAAAGGTGACACCTTCTTTATTCCTATATTACTTAAGTTTAACAACTTAAAATAAAATTTCAGCTTGTTTTCGTATATTTTTTTGGTGAATGAAGTTTGATAGTAATTTGAAAGGATTTATTAAAATTGCAGACCGTGGTGAAGCGTGCAATTGCAATGGAGCAAGCAACTGATGCTTTGATTGATCTAATAAAGGAGCATGGACGTTGGGTGGACCCTCCTGTAGAGGAGTAAAAGCTCAGCTCAATGTTCTGATTAGCCAATGAGTTATTGGCACAAGGGACGTTCTACTCTATCCTATTGTATATGTTATATTACCTCAGAGAGTTTTTATTTTAGACATAGTTGAAAAATGCCGATTTTTTTTCTTCTTTTGACAAAGGTCCCAATTAAACTTACGGTGGGGAATTTTCCTGCTGCATCATGTATACAAATACAATATATTGATTTGCCCCTATGAATAATGCTAATATTATAGAGACTCATTCTTGGAACAATACCGGTTATGCGATCTGCTCGACTCCGGTTATGTCAACCAAGCTGTTATTCGTTACTCAAATCTGTCTCAGAATGTGATGACTGTAACATGTATGTCTACCATTTGCTCGGTTACTTTTTTTTTTAGGGTCAAACGTTATGTGAAGTGTTAATATGAAGTATTCATCTATCCAAGAAATGTCGAGCTTTTGGGAATATAAAGTTTTTATCTCTTTTGAAAAATGGAGCAAATCTTTACTTGTTAATATAGTAGGCCTAATTTCTTAATGAGATGTTGCCAAGTAATGAGATTTTAGGCCTAATTTCTCATTAAGATTAGGCCTACTATATCTCATTAAGAGGCCTACTTAATTATTTGTTAATATTTGTATCTTAATGAGATTTTAGATACAAATATCTCATTACTTGTTAACATAGTAGGCCTAAAATCTCACGACCTAACCTTATCTAAAAATGTTCACTAAAGTTGTTTTCAAAATTATAATTTGAGTTTAATTGGTATACATTGTAGATTTTTTAACCACCAACCAAATGACCAATAAAAAAAGAGGATATGTGTCACTTTTAATATAGTTGAGATAAAGTCAAATATTTTTGTGACGTATCTCGTGATCGATTGACATTGTAAAAAATCGTGTACACCGATAGTATATAGATTAAATCCTTATATAAATTAAATCCTTATAAATCTATGATTTAAAAAAAAAACTTGTATAATATCCAGATAAAACTTGCGTTAACTTATAATATTTAAATCCAAGTAATCACGGTACAATGAAGCACAACTAACTACTGCATGCAGTGCATCCCTCTCCTTGAGATATGTTGCAAGTGCGTGCAATGGAAATTTAAATCAAGTAGACAGAAAAGAAACCAAAGAAAAAAGTAAGGAGAGAAAGAAAATAAGAGAAACCAAATAAATTATACAAATACTATATAGGACTAATTAAAAAATGTAGAGTCTTTATTACAAGTAACAGCGAAAGGAAATCTACAAAATGACGTCGTCGACAATGATAATTTTAGAACTTGAGAAAATGTATTGCAATTATCAGATCAACAATAACAAAAAGAATCTAGAATAAAATTGAATCAATGTAACCTATATAGAGGAATGAAGAAGAGTATAACTTCCATAGCTGCCAAAAATACGCTTTTATAGAATAATATCTCTCCTAAGTTCACCGGCGTAATTATACTGAGCTCGCCGGAGATTCTGTTGCCGTTTCTTGTACACCATACCTGCTAACATAAGCACGCTCACCGCCACGATTATTCCGATCGCCATCCCTGCCTTCTTGCTTCCACTCATTCCTCCACCTGACGATCCCTCTGTTCTCTCATCCATGCCGCTGAGGTTGATTGCGTATTCATCAACCGGTGAAGGAGCCGGAGAAGAATCGGGACTCGCTTCAAGCGGAGACGGCGCCGGCGGTGAAAAACCTAGTGGGGAACTAGCCGGAGCAGGATTCGGAGCGGCAAACGAAGGATATGGTGACTGAGAAGGAGTGTCAGCCAGTGACGGAGAAGGAGAGTCAGCCGGTGACTCCGGCGACGGTGACGGTGATGGTGACGAGTACTGATACGGTGGTGATTCGGCGTAGACGTTGATGTGAAGTGAAAGAGAAAACAGCAAGAAAGATAGAAAGGAGAATCTTGCATTTGCCATTGGTTTGAAGAAGGAGAATGAAAGAGAAAGAGTGGAAACGAAACGGAAAGAAAATCGGTAGATCTGAATCTGATAGAAATCGACAGATAAAGCGGTTAACGAGGGAAGACCTCGATATACGGGAAGGGACACGTGGCAGGGGAAAAACGGCGCGAATTACTCGAATTGGAAATGAAGGAAAGGAGTTGAAGATTAATATTGAAGGAAGAAAGAAAATGCATGTGAAATGCAACTAAAGGGCTCTCTCTGTGTAGTGTAATGGAAAATATATTTTAAAGTAGTTTAGTTGTGTTTTTGATACTGGTAATTAATTAATTGGGTTTGTAGTGTACATTGACCGTACACTACATGCGTATAGAAAGGGAAAGTGATTTTTATACATTTTTATACGCAGAAGAAACGTTTTTATAAAGATATGGCAAAGTTTGTCTTTCATGCAATTCAAGGAAGAAACTTTGCATTTTCTATGGGCTATATGTTATATACCTTGTTAAACCTTGTCGATTCTCATTTCTCAAACGTCAAGTTGGTTTAAATAGTGTAAATCTAGAGCTATCAATGGCAGTGATGGAATTTCTTCAACAAAAAAAAAAAATGGCAGTCATGGAATGAGAGATATATGTATGTATTTTTTGTTTGTTTTGTAAACGAATCGACAATTATCACTAAAAACTCACGCATACAACGGTGAGATTTCAGGTTCGAACCTAAGACATGATATCCGGTCTAACAATTTCGACATTTGTCAGTTGAACTAGGCCTTACGGATATGTATTTTGTCATATTCCAAGCATGTAAGGTTATGGACTTCAATTTCAAATATTTAAAGCTCCTTTCGTGCCAGTTAATTAATCATTTCATGGTTTGTTACCACCACAGCAAAAAGGCAAATTTAGGCTTATTGAATATTATCATACTAAAAAATAATAAACAATATATTATTATGGGTACGTTTTTGACGTGAAGAAGTGGCACGAGACTATTAGAAGAGTATGAGAAAATGTAAAGAGCACATATTAGTAATCTAGTAAACACCCATATATTGTAAGGAACCTTGAGGCCTAAACTTATGGGGACCTTGAGGTGCCATTGAAGAATAAAAAACCTTTAATGACAATGTTTTAACAAAAAAAACTTTATAAATTTAAATAATTTTCGATTTATATATATCTATAAACTGATATTAGCAAATTAGGAATCTCAAATCTTTACTATAGATTTCAGGCTCAGGCTAACATAGACTACTAGTATAGGTGGTCAATGAAAAACCAACATTTTTAATGGTTAGATCATGCACAAGTGATCACCAAACGTGGAGGGCAACCCTTAACTGCATTTAGGATGGACTCCAAAATTGTGTTTTGTGCTTGTGATTGTTTGTGTATCTCACCTAATTGCTTGCTTTATCCTATAAAGGATTTCGTAACATTTTTTATGTAATGCCATTTATCGAAAACATAAATCTCTAATAGCTTCTCTAACAGTTAGCTAAATTATTTAACATTTAATTAAATCACTTTGTTAAATAATTTAGCTCACATTATCCTCTCTTCCTTCTAGCCTCTAGGAATGAATGGTTGAAGACTAGATTAAGGCTAAGCCACAAATGCAATGCCAAATGCAGTTCCCCTCATTTAGACTATGGTGTTTTTTCAAATCAAATTGTGGTACATAATATGTTTTCAAGAAAATTTCCTTACTGAACTATGAGAAATGCTCAAAAGTACGATACAAAATCGAAGAATATTTGATAACTGACACCACATGCCTGCACATATTGGTTTAATAGGGCTTTCTTAGGTCAAATACCCCAATTCGTATGTTTTTGATGAAAGAAGGTTCTCGTACCATATATCATTGCTCTTGAACTATATAGATTTTGAAATGTTTCCATGATAATTTTGTTCATGAACACATTAAGGTTAATCTCAAGTGTTTCCTGAAAAACAAGGTTCATCTAATGCGTTAAAAGTTATTAAATTTAGTTTAACAATTTGATTTCTGCGTGCTATATCGTTGCAATATTTTTCCTAATGAGATTGAGTAAATAATTTTATGTTAAATCCAAACAGGAATAAGCTAAATACCCAAAATAAAAGGGGATCCTTTTTTATTTTTATTAAACCCTCACCCCAAAATTTTAAATACCGGAGTTTAATACAAATACATAACATTGCTCCTCCACCCCCAACCGTTTTTGTAGGTCTGGGGTGAGAAGAATCAGTGATTGTTCTCTCTTAGTCACTATGTCAGCATCTGTCTGAACCATAGCTGTATAAGTAGAAATATCACTCAACTAAACTCTTCACAATTCATCCTTCACATCGCTATTGCTACTTTGGGTCTCTTTGGCATCAGAACTCCCATTAGGTTCAGGAGTTGAGGTTGGTTTCTGGAGCTTGAATGGGATTGATGCATGTTTCTTGAGGAACTTATAAAAGGCTACCACTGTACGATCGACTTCAACAGTAATCTGCAAACACAGTCAACCAATTATATATTTCGATCACCCTAGGATAAAACCATATACATATATTTAGGATAGCTGAATTGTTAAAATAAGTACTGTTGCCTAATATTCACATACAGGATCAAAACTTTTGTTTCCTGCTGGGAAGAAGAGAATAGTGGGGAATCCATCAGCCTGCAAAGTGAATATAAATCAAGATTGATTAATAAATCTACACATCTGCATTTGATGCAGGATTGAATATTCAAAAAACTAGCATGAGTTGGTTCAAATACCATTTCAATTGATAATGGCAATAGCATATACAGTAAATGCTTGGAATGTCTAGTTTAGAATTGGGTTTACCTTTGCCCTGGGATGCTCATTTGTTGTTCCATCCATCTTGGCTATGACAAGAGACTCAATACCACGAAGATGTATTGCAAGCTTGTTGTATATTGGTTCCAAAGATTGGCAATGGCCACACCATGGAGCATATATCTGATATTCAAACAACCATTAAATTAACATGAGCAAGGTGCAGAACTTTAGATGTAAATTTGACTCATAATTAAGAGAATTAAATTTGTACCTCAAGGAGAACATCCTTTGACTCGTCCAAGACAATTTCATCAAAGTTATTCCCAACAACAATTTTCACGTCACCATCATTCTGTCACCAAGTTAGCAAATATGTTAGACACAAAATACCAAGTTAATCAAACATAAATGATGGCTACAAAATAAAATAGCTTACACTTTCAGGAACTGGATCTGACTTGAAAAATGGTTTTAGCTTGTCTTCAAGGAAATCTTCCCCAAATGCCTGAGATAAAATGAAGCTTTGAAATGTTCAGTAAAAATATTAGTTTCAAACCTCAGTGAGCTAAACAAAAAAGCATTCATGCACATTCCACAACATGGTAGCAAAAATAACAGAGCCCGAGGCGGGAAGAGAAGATAGGATAGAGTACCTTAATTTTGTCACTGGTCACCTCTCCATCAAGAAAGAATTTTTTGCCATCCTCATTTCCAGTGAACCCAATTACCTGCATTGGAAGTTCCGCTGGTTATCTAAATAAACTTCAAAGTGATTTAAAGGACGTAATATGTTCATGCCATGAATTTCATGACTTATCATTTAAATAAAATTAAAAAGGGAAGAAGAAAATTTACTTTTGGAGCACTCCCAGTAATGCCAAAGTAATCTGCAACAGGCTTTCCAGCATCTTCATTATCCAAATCCACAAATACAAAGATCAACTGCAACAACAGATAATTGCACACAATTAAATCTTACATTCTCAAAAAATTTAAGTACTGTTTGTGATGAATAGCTGGATTGATGATATGAGATTTTTATCCATAAAATGTGGCAACTAGCAAAACCAGAAAGACATTTTTCAGATATGAAGACTCAGCACAAGTAAAAAGCTCAACTCTGATGGTTTTACAAATAGGGGCTGGGTCATTAACTTATAGTGAGGTACACACACCTATGGATTATTTGCAAATTTTTCAAAAGTTCATAATTGATCAAGTTAATTTTGCAACGTATATAAATTTGAACAGATTAGAGATCATGCTTTGTGTAAAAATTGGTTTTGAAGTAAAGTTTACATGACCTATTGCTAGCTAAATATTGATGAATCTATTTTCAAAATACCAAATGAAATAGAATGAAACAAGTGCATAGAGATAGATATCACAAGAAAATGGGAATGATTGAGGTAAAAAGTTACAGGCTTAAACAACAATTCTGTGCTGAACTTATTTCTGTATTCATTTGGACCTAAATCTAATCAAATAAGAACATGTTTTTCAAAATTTACGTGATTAACAGACAATTGAGATTGTAAAAATCTACTTCTTTGTAGCAGTTATATACCATTAACAACTCAATTCCGAGTTATCTTAATTAAATTTCAACTGCCATATGCTCTCAATCTATTTCCTCAACCCACTAAGTAAAACCCTGCACCTGCACCTGAATTCTTTTGGAAAGCGAAATTCTATCTTATTTCCACTGAGTGAGACATATGAACTTGTCTAAACCCTAAAACTGACGGAAGAAAGTAATAATTAGTGGCCTGTATGAAAACATACCTTTCCCTTGAAAGATTTTGCTGCTTCCTGAAATATTGGGATGACTTTTTCCGAATCATTTGAAGTCGCAAACAGCAACACCTAAAAAAGAAGTTTCAAACACATAACAACCACTTTGAAGAACCCTATGATGACATTTCTCAACAACCTTTTTCTTGAGATCATTAGAATATAATGAGATATGCGATGTTAATCACTACCTGTTTCTTGATTGGATTTTCAAAGACTGATGGGGCACTTTCTCTTGTAAAAAATGTTACCAAAGGGAGCTTGTTGGAGGAGACAAAGTCTGCTATTGCAGACTTAACGAATTGGCCATCTGCAGAGGTATGGTGAAAATACATCAAATATGCAGGTAAGAAAATAGGGAAGGGGGATTTTCTGGGCAAGAGTGATTGGAACTAGAAATGAAACATACCAAAATGGTTCAGTTTTTCCTCCTCTTTCTTGATGACGATCAACGCCGGGCGTTTAGCTTTAGGGTCAATATGGAAAAGCTTTGCCACATCAGGATCCACGGTCTGATAAAAATTGACATCATCCTCCAGTCGTGACGCCGCAGCAAACTCCTCACTCTCTGGACCCTGCATATAGTGCATCACAAGACAAATGGGGGATAACAATCAACTATCACTTTTCCATAGAATCAAATCAACAATAGCAAATGGCTCTTTAAATTCAAATATTGTCGGCTTCATCCAAGATAATTTTGCAGATTGATCAGGAAATAAAACAGCAATACAATACATCATATCTTACTATAAACAACTTAGCTTATCAGAATGAATATCAAAATGAAAGAATAATCTAACAAACCATTTAAAATAAACAATTAATTCAAGGAACAATAACAATAATAGTAATAATCATAATCATCCACTTGATTTTGGTAACTGGTCCTAGTAGGTCAACCCAGAACAGTGAAAGAGAAATCTAAATACTTACAACTAAAGAGTTGAGGAATCCCAAAACAAGTTTACTTTCGGAAGTCAATATACGTTCTGCATCATCCAATGTAGTTATGTTGTGAATACCAGGTCCTGTCTTCTTCTTAATCCAATTCACTATAGCTTCTCTGCATCACAATCAAACAAAAAAAAAAGTCAGATCCAATAAAAGTGATGAAAAAAATTGTTACTGAAATTGAAATGCTGTACTTGAAATTAAGCTGAAATGAAAGTGGAAGAAGAGAGAGATAGAGATGGTTACTTGTTCCTTTGACCATTATAAGTCTTGTGAACACCATCAATGAAGAAATAGATAGTAGGAAAACCCTGAATATCATACTCCTGAGACAATTCATTCTCTTCCGTCGCATCCACCTTCGCTAAAATGACATTCTCGCCCTTCAATTCAGTGGCGGCGGCAGCATACTCTGGCGCTAGGGCTTTGCAATGACCACACCACGTTGCATAGAATTCTACCAAAACATACCGATTGTTCTTCACCACGTCAGTGAAATTCTTGCCACTCAAAACGACTACGTCCTTGTCGTCTACCTCGGGCTCTTTGTAAGCCTCATTGTCTTCGTATCCGGCGAAGTCGTCGAGATCGCCGTCGTCGTCGAAGTCTCCGTGGTCGTGGTCGTGGTGGTGAGCGGCGGAGGTGTCTTCATTCTCTGGTTCTTCGAGGAAACTGAGATCTTCTTCTTCCTCTTGGCAGAGAACGTGAGAGAAGGAGGAGAAGAGAAGAAGGGTTGTGAGCGAAAGTAAAATGAAAATTCGCATTTTGGCGATCACAGAAACGAAAGAGAGAAACAGAGAGATCTGTGTGCTGTGCTATGACTGTGAGACGAGTGTATGAACTGAGATTCAGTTGACTTTTATAACTTAATGTCCGAATTGACCTTTACTACTACGCCGTTTCACCTATTATTTCCTACGATAGATATCCCTTTCAACCGCAGAGACTAATCTCTTAAGCTGGATAGATCTCAATGGGCGGCAAAGTTATTTCTGAAAGCTCAAGAGATCCGTTTCTGTTTTCGCCTCAAAATTCCATTGACCAATTTTCATTTTAATTGTCATTTTACGATCTTCAATTAATTGAAGGGGGTGGAAAAAGGAATCATACTATTTGATGCTGTAGCAAAAAAATCATTTTAATTGTCATTTTACGATACAAATGAAATATGGATAATCTTTTTCATATTTTACTCTTAAGTTTTAAAGTTTTAATATAGTTCTCTTTTTTCAATACTTAATTATTAAAAGAGATGTGGTATGTATCTACTATAAATCTATAATCTACTATCTATCTACTATAACTATATACCATTTAACCACTATCAAATTTACTAACATATCCTTCTTCCATTAGTTACAATATTAAGGTAAAATGGTCATTTGACCACTAAATCTACTATAACTATATACCATTTAACCACTACCAAATTTACTAATTTATCCTTCTTCCATTAGTTACAACATTAGGGTAAAATAGTCATTTGGCCACTAAAATACCAAACAAAAAATTCAACTTTTAAATATTAAAAAAAAAAATCGTACGCGCGCTGAGCCGCTGACGCGTGGCAGTTTGTTTTTTCTAAATCTTCTAAAAAAACTGTTTTTAATATTTTAAAAAAAATCAATTTTTTTTTTTAAAATTTTCCCTGTTTTTTGACTAAAAAAAATATTGTAATTTTTTATAATCTACTAAAATTAATTAATTTCACCATTACCAATTGTAAAAAAGTACTTACTAATTCTCAAAAAAAAAAGTACTTACTTCTAACTAAAATTTTAAATTATTTTGTTTCAATAATTAATTTATTAAATAATATTATACTTAATAATTAAATAACCTAAAATTTACTATTTACTATTTACTATAATCTCTCTATTAAAACTATTAATAGAGAGCCGCAACGGGAGTGCATCTTTTACCTTAAATCTCATTTTACTTTTTCTTTCTTTTTACTCCATCTAAAGATTACTATTTACTATAATCTCTCTAATAAAACTATTAAAATCAAAATCAATTTAACCACTATGAATTGTAAAAAAAACACTATAACAATTGCCAAAATTTGCAAAATCAATTTTTTATATTTAAATGTATATTATTAAATTAATATTAAATCATATAAAAAAATGAATAAACACGTGGTAACAAGACTGGCAAGGGAGAGCCAATTAGAGTGCCAACGGGAGCGCATATGATTTTTCATTTTCTTCCTTTTTCTTTTATTGTATTTTGCAAATTTTAACGTATTTATATTTTCATAGCAAATTATAACAAATACAGTATCACCCGTGCGTATGCACGGGTAAAATACTAGTTAGTAAAATATGAGATCATTATCATAAATTCTAAATTATTTTTGTTGTTTTTCTTCATCTGTGTGCCAACCATAAACTCCCTGAGTAATATAAAGTGATATATATATATAGAGTATTAAGTTCCATTTTTTATTTTTGTAAAAAAGTTCCATTTTAAATTTAATACTATTAAAATAGAAAGTTTTATTTAAATATATATAGCATAATAAATATCTTTTCGACAACATTATATTAACTATTATAAACAATAAAATATTTATGTTTCTAATGGAGTAAAATTTATTAAATGAGATTACATTCAAATATTATTCAAACGGTTTAATGGGGGGTATTTGCCCCCACTTGAAAAATGATTTTGGTTAGAAATATATATATATAACAATTTTATTTTGCCCCCATAAAAAATAACTATGGTCTCCATAAGAAAATTTTTTACACTAAATGTAGAAATTTAACAAGAGATAAATAAAACAAAGAGTAGTTTGGTACTAATTTTACTTTTTTAGCTAGGTAATTTGTAGAAATTCATGTATTTTTAAGATTTTTCTGTAATAAAAATATGTATTTTGTCAAAATCTACAATATTTTTTTGAGAAAATATTATAAGCTATTTTTTGCCCCCACTAATAAAAATGTCTGAATGTGTATGAAGGAAAAAAGAAGAAAGAATTGAAATTTTTGCGGCTAAATTTTGCGCCTAAACGATTTATCTTTTATATATAGAGAAGAGATGAGCAATTGACTTTAAAAGTATTGTAACCTTGGCAAGGGGCATTGGGAAAGTTTTTCTGATATTTTTGACACTGAAAAGGACTACAACAAACCAAAATGCACGAATATTTTAAATGATGATGATGCTTGAATGGTAATGAAGAGGCCAAACAATAACGATGAATGCTCTTGAAATGAGGTCCAATCAAAGGTTCCAAAGGTTACAGTGAAGATTGAGAAGCCATAGATCTAGTTTGTAGTTTTATTTCAAGGGTTAAATAATTGAACCAATGAAATATGTTAGTAGGCATTATCAATAAGTATTGTTTTAATTTGGTCATTGTTTTTGGTAGGGGTGTTCGCGGTGCAGTTTGTTCGGTTTTGAGACAAAAAGTGAACAAAATCGTAAGGTAAAACTACATATAGTTTGGTTTGGTTCGGTTGGCTTCCTAAAGTAAAAACAAACCAAACCAAACCAATATAGTTTGGATTGGTTCGGTTTTTTCCAAAACAAAATATATTTTAAAACGGAGTTAAAATTAACTAACATAAAAAAATGGCTAACATAAATCTTTAAAAAAATATCTGCTTAAATATATGTAGTATATAAATTACTCTCTTTTAATTCTTTTAAGATAGCTACGGTCATGTTTTAAAGAGTTTGAGTTAAATGTTTTATGTAATTTTTAAATATAGCATAACAAACTAGATTGTTTGTAAAAGAGTCAAAGGATTAATTGGATTTGGGCTACTAAGTGAGTGAGAGTTGGGTTTTAGCCGGAGATTGGCTATAAAGTTAGTAAGGAATATTGTAAGTCAATAAGCCTTAGTGTTACTTGCGGTTCAGTTCGGTTTGGTTCGGTTGGTGGAACAAAAACCGCGGTCCAAACCGTACCACGCGGTTGATTGAAAAACAAAACCGAATAGATTTTGTGGTTTGCGGTTTTTTGCAATTTTCAGATTAAGTTGGTTCGATTTGCGGTTTTTTATTGGGTTGGTTCGGTTTTGAACACCCCCAGTTTTTGGTTGTGTTTGTATTGCTTTCACAAAGCCGGTGTCGGTATCCGTTATCGATTCAGCCATTTCAACTTCAATGGTTTGTTTTGTTAAATGTAATAAGCTAGCTAATAGACCTGAATTTGTTGTAACAAATAGTGAGTAACAAATCTGTAAAATTGTATTTATGAACATATAAGAGGTCACCTACAATCAATGACCAGTTCAGTTTTTACAAAACAGTTTGTTACCTTACATTTGGTACCAGATCTAGATCAAGGGGCCTGAAACCTAGAAACAGCAGTTTCTTGATCTCACTTTGTTCACAGCTCGAGTGTGTCCATGGCGGAGGGAATCAACTTTGTTCAAGCAGCGATACCGAAGTTTGATGGTGATTGACTGATTGCGACCATTGGGAAATGATGATGGAAAACCTTCTTTGCTCGAAGGAGTGCTAGGGATTGATTGAATGTAGTGTAGCAACGACTACAGCAGAAGCAATTGTCGAACAAATGAAAGTTGTTGAAGACAGCAAGTTGAAAGATTTGAAGGCTAAGAATTACCTCTTCCAGGCCATTGATAGAAGCATTATGGAGACGATCTTGGACAAGAGCATGTCGAAAAGCATTTTGGACTCCATGAAATAGAAATTTGAGGGCTTGAACAAGCTATGAGAGCACAAGTGTTTTTATTTGATCTAGCATTATCTTTTTGATTCGAAAAGCATTTTGGACTCCATTTTGATTTGATCTAGCATTATCTTTTGTTTATAAAAATCAAAAGTGTTTTTACACTTACATGACTCACTAAAGATGTTATTGTTTGGACTAATTGATAATTGTATATACAGTTCGTAGTTCCTATTTTATTTGCAGATATCAAGTCTTTCCCTCTCAAGAGGAATATCTTTTTTCTGAGTCTCAACAAACCTGAATTTTCTCTTATCACCGTAACGCTTCGAGTTCAACTACTGCCATCATTTACCCTTCTCCTCGAGCCTCACCTCCGCATCAGCTTCACTCTCCACCGATGCCGGAGGCGGCCGTGGAAGCACCATATAAGATGGTTGTGCGGCTTGAGGTGATTTACACCGTTGTAGTTTGTGCAATGACAAATCTACACCTTTAACTGGACACACTTTTGGAGTCTCACTTTATTTAAAAGTGGACACACTTTATTTTATAAGATGTGCAATGACAAATCTACACTTTTGGAGTCTCACTTTATTTTATAGTTTCACTCCATTTTACAAATCTACACCTTTTGTAAAATGAAGTGAGACTATAAAATAAAGAAAAAGTGAGCAAAAGGAACTTTTAAAGGTGTAGATTTGTCATTGCACGTCCTCCACTGAAGTTTCCATCGGAGACAATTGGTTCCTGCCAAATCCTTAACATTGGGCCAACGTGTCGACCCAAACTAACTTTATACAGAGGAAATCAAACAAAAATTTAAAAAAAAGCATAAAAAGAGTAGGTCCAATCGGCTCATGACCAGTGGCGGATCCAGAAACTTTGTCATAGGGGCAAAAATAGGAAAAAAAAATATTATAACATTTATAGAATATTTAATTTTACGATAAAAAAGACTCAACTCTGTACTATTACTTGACAATAAACAAAAACTTATTTGCTATTTGGAAAATGAAAAGTTTCAATTTAGTCGTCAAATATCAGTCAAATTAGTTATTTTAAAATAATTTTCGGGACATTTTAGTCACTCTAAAAATTAGTTTGACTAATATTTGAGTTTTTGATGATTAAATTGGTAAGTTTCATTTCTCGGAGAACAAACAGGTTTTTATTTTTCGCAAACAATTTTTTTGAGTCATTACTCCTTAAAAACCAAAATATTATTAAGTTTTTTATTGTGTATATTTAGTGCTAGAAGAGACCGAAGCAACAAAAATTAGAGAGATTAAAGAATAAATTAGTTATTTTAAAACTCTGGGCAAAAGAAATTTTTATCAAGTATAACAATAACAATAACAATTGACCCCACACCTTATAATGTGGATCCGCCATTGCTCATGCCCCAATTAGGCTGGGCCAAAAGGACTCTGTTAATATTGGGCCTCTATTTAGTAAGCGCAATGTTCTTTGGGCCAACTCCTTCAGTTGGGCTTGAATTGACATCTATTGACTTTCCTCCGCTTGGATAATCCAAGTAGGTGATGAAAAATTGGAAAAGGGTGACATTGATTATTGTAGACAAGGTTCAAATTCGAAATTAATCACTATCATTAGTTCATAACAATAGATACATTGGCCAACCAAAAACAAAGTGTTAAAAACATGGAACTAAAAAAATAGTAAGATACTAGAATTGAAGGGACTGGCATGGATTATATATATGCTCTCTGAAAGTTTTGAAATAATTATATCAAACATCTGGTTGGACACTACCATTGGCTTTGGCTCTAATCATATTGGCTCGACGAGTAACCCTAATATGATACACACTCATAGCTAAAACCACAATAAAAGCAACACCAAATATAATTCCTGCTATGCTCCCAGCTCCCAATTTGTTCCTATTTTTATCTGATTTTATGGCTTTGCTTTCATGAATTTGAGTAGCTTCTACTTGAGCTGCTAAAGGCAGGGGTGAACAATTTGAAGCAGAACATGGTTCTTTTGTCTCAGGCTTTTGTGCATTGGGATGAAAAAAGTCATATGTTGATGGTGAAAAGGCTTCAGGATTTTGGTAAACAAGCCCATGTGGTGCTCTTTCTTGAGCTATAACAATAGAAATAAGTGTTAGAGAAAGGAAGAAGAGAAGGGAGAAAGAGAAACCAATGAGGTTGTTCATGTTTGTTACAGTGTTTTTTTTGGTTTACTTGACTTGTTGTTTTTCACTTAGAAGCAATTAATGGCTTTTATAATGCAAATCAAGTCCACGACATGAGGAAGTGGTTGTACCTTGGACTTGAATTTTTGTGTTGGGGAACAGAATTATTGGTTTTGTTTTCAGCTGACCCCAACTCAAACATATTTAACACTTTGTAATTCCCAAAATGCCCCCAGTGTTAATAGTAGTAAATAATAAATTGGAGTATAATAAAGGAAAAGAACTCAAAATGAATATTCGGATTCAACTGTATTTTCTTCTTTTTGACATTTGAAAAAGTCACAGTGCTTAGTAGTTGTAGTAATTCTGATGGTGTTATAGATGTAACAACTCTAACTACTATATGCCATTCATTTTTCTAATTGAGTTGGTAATCCTTTATACATGTGGTTGAATTGATTGAAACAATTAGTAGGGCATAAATGTCATATAGGCTAAGAATGATGCTCATACTTGATTGGTTCATGTACTCATCAAGTGCCTTACTCATTGTGTTATAAATGCTAATTACATTTAATGCAATGGGTGTTGGCATATTATTAACTCACCCCTCTCCTCATGTGTTAGTAGTGAAATGGAAATTTTTGTCTTGGCTTAATTAATGTGCACGTCTATTATAGTATTGAAGCTTTGCTTAGTCGCTACGTGGGAAAGGAAAAGCAATTGAAGCATGGGGTAACCTTAGCTTAGAGGGGCAGCAAAGGTTTGGTTGGCCTGCCCTGCCACATTATTGCCAAGCCACAAAACGCATGCAAGAGGAAAATAGTACTAGCAAATGTGTTGCTCTTCCACTTGGCCACCCCTACTCCACTACAGTCTACATAAGTACATACTCTTTATTTATTTATTTTTAATTTTAATATGATGACATGCTACTTTTTTTTTTGGTCAAATATGTATTTGATTTGCATTGAAATAATTGGGCAAGGCCCAAACCAAATACATAAGCATGTGGTCCAAGTAACCAATGATACCCACAAGCCGGGTCAAGGGTAAACTGGACCACCAGAGAAAAGACACTGAATTCATAACTTACACTAAAGTAGATAAACAACCTAAAAACAGATAGATTTGCGAAAGTTGCAGGAACCCTAATTTGGCAAAGAGAGGAATAATGGCGACATACCAAATTCCACCAAACTTCAGAGCAAAACCACCAAAATCATAAGTTGAAGTTACTGCAGGCCAATTTCCAATTACCCATTCATATTACTCTTGTAATTGCAAGCATGCATACGATCTTGAGCTTTGGCGACACGAAGAACATCAGGAGGTCGACGGAGATGAGCACACTGATTACCATCACGACCAACCTAGGTAATCCCGAAACTATTAAAGTTCGCACTGATTGCCATCATGACACGAAGCACACGATGACATGCTAGTTAAAAATCATGTCAGTCTTTATTATGAGCTGGTTCTTATAGATACAATGTTTCCAATTCATCTAGACCTATATACTATTTTTTTTAAGTCATGGTATCTCTCCACGTAATTGGAGAGACTAATCTCTCTCGAGGTATTAAGATCTAATTAAGGAATTGACCCCTCGCATAAGAGGTTTTGAATCTTTGACTAATGAGATAGTCAATGAACCAGACTATCAAGAGGACTGGACACCAACCACATTTCCACCCAAAACCTTAAGACAATAGATGGGTACATTAGTCTCCTCTCTTATAAATCCTTCATGTACTTCATTCATGGCCGATATGAGATTAACTACTTACACTCGGATTCCAACATTCTCCCCCTCAAGTGCGAGTCCCTCATATCACTAGACTTGATCCAAACCAGGATCCACTACCCGCTCCCCCACCAAGCCGAACCATGGCTCTGATACCACTTGTTGGGGAGTCCGGGAGAGCACCAAAAACAACAATGAACTAGGCAAAGAACCAGACCACCAAATAACTTGGACCTCACATCTCACCCAAAGCCTTAAACTACCTGCTATTTGTGTCACACCATCTCATTAAACCTATAGACTCTCTTAGTTTCATAATAAGAGTAGGCAAAAAAAGTGTAGCCAACTCCATTAACTTATTTCCTTTTTTATTGATTATTGAATATTTTATTTTTGTTTCATAAAAAATATCCCACTTTAGTTTAAAAGAAACAGATAGAAAATAAGTTCACTCTGCTATCACGTCACCATTGGTGTTTTCTGTTTTTGTTTTTTTATTTTCATTTTTTTTGGGTTCAAATTTATAATTACAACTCCTACACTGAATGGTTGAGTAAATTTATTTTACACCAGGTTTCATATATGTGCACCATGTGCTCAGTCATTTTCCTAAGTGGGTTAATAAGGGTCTCGATTCATTGCAGTTATAATTAAGGGGAAGGGAATGTTGCATCAATTCAATAATAACAACTCACTAATTCAGGATCAACTCGTTTCTAAGGGAAAGACTATTTTGGACAAATACTCTTTATTTTGGACAAATACTCTAGGAAAGGGAGTGGGGTTGCATTAGGAAAATATGGGTGTAAATAGCGGCTGATACATTTTATTTGTTTAAAGCTGAAACTATATGAGCCTGAAAATTTGAGAAGTCGAAGCTCATGTGTTGTTCTTTTGTAGACCTCCTAACATGGGCTTAATTTAGGATATTGATTTTTATACTCCCAGATTTGGCTCGTATACCCACACATACCCTTTGAAATTCCCTTTTTATCCTATATGATTTATACTATACGGACAGATAAATTTGTAGTTAAAATAATTGAATTTTGGATTTATCTATTTAATAGATAAATCTGTAGTTATCTTAAATTTTTAAAAAATTATAATTACTTTATTTGGTTGGTTATTTTTATATTTTATCACTCTTCATCAACAATATAATTTTGACGTTCAAGATTCCACCAACAAATTTAATCAACGACTCACTTTAATTTGTTAAATAATCTAGGCAAAAAAATCGATTATCGAGCAACCTTTTCTGATAGTTCCAAAACCATAACCATTAGATTCGGAAAAAATCAGGGACCATAACTCCCGAAGAAGGGACTTCTATTGAGAGTGTAGGGCTCAAAATCCCAAATTCCTACGTTTAATATTTTTTATTAATTTTTTAACTTTTTCATAATCTCCAAAAAAAAAAATTAAAAAAATTGCATAACCTTTTGATTTTATTAGATTTTTAGTAGTGTTTTTACAATTTTTAGATTAGTTTTGATTCTTTTACGATTTTAGTGGTGTTTTTATAACCTTTTAATATGATTTTAGTGGTTGTTCTCCTCCCTCTTTTACCAGATTTCTGTCTTCACGAATGTGTCAGATAACTAAAATATCATTGGTATCTATATTTATTTACCGAATGTTCCTCCATGATAGATGGAATAGTTTTACTGTTTCTACCTCTTGACAGGGCACCACAATCAAATTACAAAAATAAAATAAAAATTAAAAAACAAAAAGAACACAACTACATATTTATGTATTTAATAGATAAATCTCATCAACTACGAATTTATCCATTAAATAGATAAATCCTTAGTTATAAAATCAATTATGGATTTACCAATTAAATAGATAAATTCGTAATTGATTTTTTAATTAGGGATTTATCTTTTTAATTGATAAATCCGTATTTCAATTTTTTAACTACGGATTTGTCTACTAAATAGATAAATCCGTATAATATAAAGTTCAAAGGGGTAAAATTGGAAGAACATGATGCACCCTTGGTCCCCATCAACTTTCAAATTTTATCATGAATGCTTGTCCTAGACATACACAATTCTATGCTTATATTATACAATACATGTTTTTCTAAGAATAGTTTTGTTTAATTTTACTTGTTTCTCCAATGTACCAACAACTAATGCTTTGTCAATAATACCCTTAACTATTTACTATAGAGAGATAAATGTGTAGAATGAAATAATAAATTGTTAAGAGTATTCTATGAAAAAGATAAATATTTCCATTAAAAGTAACAAAATTTATTAGTTATTCTTGGTATGTGCAAATAATCTTAAAACGACATGTATTATGAAATAGAGAGAGTACACTATCTGTTTCAAAATACTTGTTGTTTTAAGGTTATTTGCACATATCAATGAGACTAATAAATTTTATTAGTTTTGATGAAAGTATTTATCTTTTTCTTACGATACCTTAAGCACGACATTTTTTTTAGTAATTTATGCTTTCCATCTTTAACATTCTTTTCTCTTATTTTCTTACCTACCAAACATAGCGTAAGGTTAGCTCTATTTACCCCATGATTTCAAATAATGTTGTTAATGAGATGATGTCACATATCATAAATACTCAAATCTTGAAGATTTACCAGTAGTACAATGACAAGGAGTGCTCTTGCCCTATCTTGATCACTGCTATACTACTTAGTAGTGCCCGACCTGCCAACACTGAGTTTGTCTACTGTGGAAATTAAATCCGGAAGCATTGAATCAACCCCTTATGTCCTAGGGTGAGTAAATTAAGCCATTGGACCAACAGTAGTGGTTGGCCCGCTACAATATGATGTTTAGCATAGTGTTGTTCTCTTGGTATATCTTTGAAGAAACATTAATTACAGTTGATTAAAATTTTTGGTAGAAATGAGTTAAGTCCTTTTACTTATATTTACGTTTAGTGGTATCCACACAAAAATATCTAGCGATATAACTCAACACAAGTAAGTGTTATGTGAACACTAAAAAATCAAAATTGAATCCAAGAATACTTTGATGAGATGGTTTGAGTCTCTTTTAGCTTAACCAATGTCTTTATTTCGAATCCATCATTGGGAATGCAGCATTAAAACTCTTGATAGAACTTTGTCGCTAATTGTTGTACTACCTTACTCGATGTATTAGTCTCTCCGGTTACACACGGAGAATATCCAAATTAAAAAAAAAAACTCAAAATTGAATGCACAACGCACCTGTTCCCTGCACTACAAAGGACAACAAAAATTCAATTATAGAGGGAGTAAATAGTTAAGATGCACTACAAAGGACAACAATGAAGGCACCAAAAAAAAAAAGATGCACTACAAAGGACAACAAAAATTCAATTATAGAGGGAGTAAATAGTTAAGTTGCATGAATTTGAGGGTATTATGTGCGTATTTACTTGTTGGTCAATAATGAAGGCACCACAAATTTTGTCGACTGGAAAGTCAACTTACTTTTGTCCTTATTAGGCTATGATGAAGGGTAAATATGAAAAAACAGAAATAAAATTTATTTTATATATTTAAAATGATTTATATTAAAAATCTTAGAAAGCGAGTTCTTTCCCCTTAACAAAAAGTAATTTCTCTCTGCAAATCAAGCAAAACAACAAGCCTGCTTTTGTAACACTCCATAATTTCAGGGAAAGGTGACAAAATCAATTAGTTGAGCTTTCGTTAGTTCACTTTCCTTTGTGCAACAGGAGAAACAGCTGTTTTTCTATTCATATTCACGTGTTCTCTTAATCATACATGACAATATCAATTTAACTTTAAGCTAGCAGACAGATTATATATACAGGTTGTTTGTTATTCTGACTCTTTTGTATACTGTTAGCCTTGTCCATGGCAGCTCATCAGAAAAGAGAATAAGCGATGTTGGGGACAGAGAGAGTATGTGTGTCTTTTATTAAGCATTTGTTAATATTGAATTGCATTGTTTCAAATCAAGGTAACGTGCATACATTACTTAAAGAGAGGAAAAAATACCTCTATGAAGAGAACTGAAAATTCTTAGAAGAGCAAGCAATCCACAAAGAAAATGTCATGACATAGCTAAGTCGCCCACCAGGCGCAAACAAACCACTTTTCTCTTATAAGACCTCATGCTTGAGAGATCATATGTACCTTATTCGTGTTGGGGTGACCGGCCTGGATAGTCGATAATCTTGTCTAATTAAAATCGTGGTGTAGAGCTCAAGTCGAGAGTTGTACCTGCAAAGGCACTCCAACGCCCAAGTCAGGAGGGGAAGTCAAAGCGAGGTATGAGAGTGAGAATTTGTACCTGTCAGTGGGGGTTGACCCCTATTTATAATGTCAGTAAATGCGCTCCTTCTTCACCGTTGATAGCGATCAGGCATGGATCACCATTTCCCTAAGTAAATGCGCTCTTTCTTCGGTAGAGCTTCTTGCATGGTGGGGCGCCTCTCGGCCCAAGGTAGGGATTGGGCCCTTGACTCAGCCCGAAACAAGAGACTATCTACTGGCATAGTCAAGTTTCCCAGGGGTTTAAGTAGCCTAGATCCATCCTATCCAGAACATCCTACCCAACCAGAGGGGCTGTGTATTGACATAGCCAACAAATCGTCTGTTAATGGGCTCAGTAGCCTATATCCACAAGTCGCTCGCCAAAGTGTCCAAGTAGCCTAGATTCATCTTACTTAGCCCATTTGGCCCAATCAATGAAGCCTAACCTGCACATGACGAAGTATGGGACCGTCCTCCTAAAACTAAAGCTTAACCTAGACAGTCTTAATTGCAACGTGTCAATCACTCCATGGGGGAATCTCTCGCCTGTTGGAAAAACACTATTTAAAGGACTTCCTCACACGGAGGAAGGCACTTCACTCATTCACAAGAAAGTAGAAACTCTAGCTTGCTAAGAGAAGTCGAGCCTCTCACTTTTACGCAAGTATAGAACCCTAGTTTGGAAGAGAATAATTACGCGGATTTTTATAGGGAAGTGAATCGCAAGGGACGATAATATAATAGTTGTCTGGTTATGCTTCCAAATCCCCACTCGATATGTGTACCCTTCTTTTAACTTCACTACAACAGAAAAACAATACGTAACACTTTTTTTTGTCTTTAGTAACGCTTTCAAGTGCGACTTATTCACCTGCTACTATTACATTGCCCCCCAATAGTAGCGCAATAAAAGCGTTACTAATGGTTAAGAATGATTAGCAAAAAGGTTAATGCTATATGGTGAGTTTCATTAAAGAATAGTTGTGATTTGTGCTTCATTTTACTTTTTTGGTAAAATTTTCTTTCTTTTAGAGAAAGAGGGAGAGAGGCAGAGCCTACTTAATTATTGGCTAATAATTACGTGTGGAAGGTCAATTACTGAAGCCAAAAGGTTGATGATAAAGCTTTAACAACACACACAGGCAATGACTAATGAGCATTTTGTGGAATCATAAGATGATGAAACACACCACTTATTACAGAAAAATAAGTAAAAATGAAAATGAAAATTGATTTGATTGAGAGTGGTACAGAAGATAACATAATTTTAAAGCGAAGGTACAAGAGGGGTAAAAAAAAGAAGATAAAAGGGATATAAATACACCCTTAGACATAGACAGAAGCAAAACAAGCATGCTTATCTACAATTTGAGGACCCCATATATCATATGGTAGTATTTGGCTTTTTCATCCAAACAATTAAACAGCTAGGCGAGTACGATAATTGAAAGCAAGAAGCCAAAAACTCCAACAGTTGTGAGGGACCAGACAAACATTAACTACTCAATATGGCATGGCACTGTTATTCTTTAGGGAGACATCACTGCCCCAATGAAAAACAAAGTACATTTCATTATTGTTGATTAAGGGTTGCTCCTGAATGATCCAAGAGCCTTCGCTGCTCCTGCTCTCAGAATGAATTGGTGGTAGAATGCAGCTACTGCAGCACCAATAAATGGTCCAACCCAGTATATCCACTGAAAAACCAAACAATAATCACCAAAATTGTAAGATCATCTATATGTAAAAATGATAACCTAGTTTAGTCGCTAACTTTCACAACTTCGTATTAAGTTAAAAAAGTCATAGACCAAACACACATCAAGAAATTGAGGCACTAAATTAAATCACTTTTGAAAACGTCATTGGCTAATTAGGAATATTATTAATATCTGGGCCTTTTATGAAATTTGAGGGACGAAATCGACTGTTAACTCGTTAGTAAAAGAAATTACCTGATCGTCCCAGGCTTTTTCGTTGTTGAAGATAACAGCAGGTCCAAAACTCCTAGCAGGGTTAATACCAGTACCAGTAACAGGGATTGTAGCCAAGTGAACCATGAACACAGCAAATCCAATAGGAAGTGGTGCCAATACCTTTTTTCATTTTTCAAATTCAACCATAATTAGCTAGTGATAAAAAACAAAATTAACTAATTATAAATTCATCTTCCAAAATTACCAAGAAATTAAACTTACAGGAACATGGGAATCCCTGGCACTTCTTTTGGGATCAGTAGCAGAGAAAACGGTGTAGACTAACACAAAGGTGCCAATGATTTCAGCACCTAAAGCAGTGCCTTTACTGTAACCATCAGAAACCATGTTAACACCACCCTTATATCTGTTGTAGTATGATGATTGAAACGCTTTAGCAAGTCCAGCACCACAGATTGCTCCCAAACACTGTGCTATGATGTATAGTAATGCCCTTACTAGCGACAATTTTCGTGCCAAAAATAGCCCAAATGTCACTGCTGGGTTTATATGCCCTCCTACAATACCAATTCAATATATTACTCATCATCATCAACACCCTTACAATACACTAACGCGTATTTTTTGCAGCAAGTTTTTTTATTGAAGGTAACATGTTAGTTTTCATGTACTTAATTTAGCCAAGTGCTAGTTTTTTTTACAAATCAAAGCTATAAGGGCAGAATCTCGGTGGATCATTACAGCAAGACTACTTTGTCACTTACAATACATGTCACGTATTTAAGTTGTCTGCAATAGATTCTAGTTAAAATTCGCTAAATTGAACATACCTGAGATACCGGCGGTGCAGTAAACAAGGATGAAGATCATACCACCAAAAGCCCAAGCAATACCCAAAACACCAACACCATCACATTCAGTGTTACCATCAATCTTGGTATCACTCTGTCTACTGTAACCAATAATAGTCAACACAGTGATGTAAAGAAAAAGAAGAGTTGCTATGAACTCTGCTATAACAGCTCTGTACAAAGACCATTTTCCCAACTCCTCTGGATCAAACAAAGGTACCGGTGGTGGGTCCTGGTAATCCTTTGCTGAGTATTCTGTTGTTTGCTCTGCAACTTCTGCATCTTTCGCCATTTTTTCTTCTACTATTTGATGTAGTAACTTAACTACTTGCTTTGTGTGTGTGTTTGGGGACTGAGTAGAAATATAAGGTATTTAAAGAACACAAAGTATGCAAAAAGAATCAAATTTAATAATTAATATAATGTTTTTATTTTGTATGTATATATCAATGACATGATTAAACTTATTATTTTTTTGCCGACCTTTAATAATTAGCTTGATTTCGCTTGCAAGGTCCCACGTTGCGGCTACTACCCTACGTGATACGTCCCTACCCTCTAAATGATTCTTATTCCTTTTTGAACATCAATTTTATTGATGTTGTTTCTACAATTAATTATATTTTCTGTAAGGTTATGTAACATGTTAATTGGTTACATGTAGATATGGCGTAGAAAATTTATATAGATTGTGTATAAAATATTAATTAGGTGAGCAAGTTAAGCAGCAAGCAATACAACTGTGGATGGATATATGACTTGTTTCTCTGTCCATCAATTTTGGAGAGATTTTTAGATTATTCATTACGAATATTTGTTGAAATTTCATCGCATTATTAAACAAATTCAAACCATGTTACTTCAATCTCAAACAATTTCATATCACAGCACACTGATTTTTTGGTGAAAGGATGCGGATTTCTCTTTAAATCATTTCATGTTTGGCATTTAAAAAAATAAGTTTGACAATATTCTGCTAGAACTTTTAAGCATCAAATTTGATGGCTTAGAAATATTGGTATAAAAATTTACGAGATATCATAAGATATTATACTGGAAATAAAAGAAAGCTATCAATCATTGTTTTCAGTATTGAACAATTGTTGATGTGATTAAAATAAGAGGAGAAGTAGTTGTCGCTTATGTTGGATGACAAAGGCTTGCCAGATGAACTTATCTGGACAACCTAAATTAAAATTAAATTAAAATCAAATTTAGTTATCCTTGCAAATCATGAGGCAGCAATTTGTAATTAGGTTACGTGAAGTTTAAAGCATAACAAGTTAATAATTACTTTCTGCATCTATTTGAACATTGATCCTCTGGAATTCAAAAATAAATTCAAACAAAACACGGCTTGTTTGAATGTGTTTTCATATTTTATTTCTAAAAATTAATTTATAATTTTTTTTATCAAAAAAAAGGTTATAGAGTCTCATATATTAAAATTTTCTGGAAAAAAAGGTCAAGAAGAAAAAACGGTAACTCCCTATAATTTATTAATAATAAACGAAAAAAATACAAAAGACATGAAGGACAAAGTCAATACCAATAAAACAACATTACAACCAAAAGGAATAAATAACACTCCTAATGAACTTGTTTTTGGATTGGGCTATCCTCAAAGGCTTAAATCCTAACAATTAATATTGATGAAGTAGGATTATTTACCAATTTAACGTTGAGGAAAGTTGTTGACAAAATTATTTATGATGATGATAATAATAATAATAATAATAATAATAATAATAATAATAAAACACATGATTCAACCATCAAACTGGTTAATTTTTGCTACCCCAAAATTAATTTCATATTCTACATATAATTATTTAGTAGCATGCTTTCTTTGTTTTCAAATATAAGCAAAAAAGTCTATTTATGTATTCTAAATTTAGGCCAAATACATATATTTTGTTCTTTGATTTCCAAATGTTTGTAGAAACTGTCAATAAGATTAATGGTGAATTAGAATCCATAGCTTCTTCATTAACCGATTACACACTTTGTTAAGAATATACTCTGGTTCACTTGTAATTCCTCTTCTGATTTATTTACTCCGTTTATTTTCTAGCTAGTTCATAATTTATGAAGGAATTATTGGACAGTGACAGGATTAAGGTGCCTTTCTGAGTCAGAATGATCAATTAGCATACTTTCATCATTAGCCAACAAGAAACCTCCCCAGAAGCGCAAAGATAAGTTAATGAAATTGTAGCCTTAATTAAAATCTATAAAACTTGCCACCGTGGCACCGACCAGTAAAAGGGTCATTCTCATCTTACACAGACAAACAAAAATTTCTTATATTCAATTCAACATAAACTTTAGTCTACAAATTGTTCAACACGTGGTGCTTTCTCAACCATAGCAAAATTAATTGTATTTGAAAATCTGAAAATTCATTTGACAAACTATTCATTTCACGTTTAAACTATGCACATGATATTTGAAATATGAGAACAAGATCAAACCGAAAAATACAATGGAATTATGTGGGCGGCAATACATGTCAAAACCAAATTCTTATCGTAATGTTTGTTGTCAATGTCATCATCCCCCAACCCTATTTATTATTTTCTCCAAAAAATAGGATTCTGTTATAAGGAAAAACATGGCTTCAGTGGCATATTTGTTGTCCATGTCAGGAGAGTGGTTGGAAAAATTAAGAAAAGAACATATTTATGACTTATTATTGTGGTCCTATTTGATTATTCAGCCTGTCATCTATCACTACACAAAACAATAGATTATCATGACAGACTGTGTTTAATTTGCTATTTTAATTATTGGGGGTTTAAGTCTTTGAATTAGTGTTTTGTGAGATAAGGTTTTTTATATATATGATCATTTCCTAAATGCTTCCATCATGTTAATTTTATACAAGAAAATAACCTTATATTTTAATTATAGGGTAATTTTATATATATATATATATATATATATATATATATATATATATATATATATACACACACTAGGGCTGTGGTTGAACGGATTATGGAATGATGATTCTTTGACAAACTTTTGGGTCACGGAAAAGGAGAGAAGTAGGGCATATGATGGATAATGTGTTAGAACAAAAATGAAATAGATAAATGTGTAAATTAAAAAGGTCAAAGAAGAGAAGTGGTGAAAATAAAAATAGCATTATCCCATGAGTTTATTTATATAATATAGTAAAGCCAGCCATATAATATGAATATGTCCATGTCCAAATTACTTGGGATGCTATGTAGCTAGGTGAAAAGACAAGTTAGGACGAGTTAAGCTAAATTCTTAAATCTAAACCACCTAATCTTAAAAAACGGAATGACAAAGAATCTAAATAAGATTTGATAAGTAAGACGAGATTAAGTTGACCCGAAGTATAATTTTTTTTCTGTTATAAAAACTTTAGCCTATGAAAGGCACACGACACACCCCATACATAGTTTGAGAGAACCACCAACATCAAAAGAGTTTACGATAAAATTTATGTATATCATACCAACAAGAGTATTCTGAATTCGAACTCGAGTCACAACAACCTATGCGAGCATAAGTTCTACAATTTATGTCAACTCAGTTGGCATCCAAAACGTAGGCTATAAGTAAAATAATAGGATAACAAGTTATCATGTGATAAAATTAAATAATAAGTAATATATCAAATAAACTTATTTCTGTATAGATTTTTTTGTCTCTAGTACAAATGGTTTGGGTGGAGGAATTGGAGGAGGAAAGTAGAGCCTCCTAGCCACCACATAGCACTTACATGTGTTTTAGTGTTTTACCACCAAAATATGCTTTAAGGACATTTGGGATAAGCTTTGTACTAAAAACATGTTAACTTATTATTTACGCAATTCGCTTAAATTAAATGAAAATGTAAAGTAATATAAAATTATAAGACTATTTTATGCCTACTTAATTTATTTTGAGACATTGCCAAACCCGAAACTGTGGTTGAGTTTGTAGTGCTCATCCCTATCATAGTTTTTTTAAAAACAAATATTAGTGGTTAGGAGAAATGTTAGATTGCGAGAATTAAACATTCAACCTCTGACTTCAAACTCATTTGACATTTTTAAACTCATCAACCAAGCTACCTATCATGGATAAGCTTGTGCGCAAATATGCACATCATCTTTTTAATAAAAAGGAACACAAACATTTTAAAAAATTTGCCAAATCAAATTTTCTATTTATCTCTATTTTTACAAATTAAACTATGGTGAGTTGGTAAAAAGGGAAAATACCATCTAATTCTCTTTTATAAAACTGTAGCTAGGTGTTTAAGTGTTAATTTAATATGATAATATTAGAACAGATGTTTTTTACTTACGCTTTGAATCTGAATTTAGTGTTGATCTCTAAATCAAGTTCTTGCTTTTGTTTGATTAATCCAATCAACATGTCATCCACATATAACAAGACTAATAAAATGATCATTAGGGGATTTCTTGACAAAAACACAATGATCGGAAGTAGTTTTAGTATAACTAAAATGATAAATTTCTTGTACAATTGTCTTGGCCGCTACTTAAGAGTTAAGTCCATACAAATTTCTTCAATTTGCACAAAATCTACTCTTTTCCTTTGACCTTGAAACCCTTATGGGGCGTTTGTTTCGGAGATAAATTTCTTTTTCAGGAATACAAGATTGAGAATGTTGGATCATTTAGCATTTCTCACTCACACTCAGAGATGCAATCACAGAGAAGATGAGAAATTCACCACAACACCACCCAGAGAAAGTGAAGAAAAAAATCTGTTTTGTATTAACTAACTTTTAAATTCTGTTACGCACAGTGTTTATAGTCACTAACTGAAATTAAATGCAAATGACAGTAAAATGAAATCACAGGTAATAGGAAAATACAGAATTGCCCCTAGTACAGTAATAGTAAAAGTAAATGTAGTAAACTGTAGATTCAGCTTTCATTCTCAACATGAATTACTCAAACAACACCATCCCTTAATTCATGTTGCTAGAACACCACCATTCCAAGTTCGTTCTTCAGTTTCAGGAACTGATCAGCCTTCAGTCCTTTTGTAAAGATGTCAGCAATTTGCAGTTGAGTGCTGCAATGACAAACTTCAATCTTGCCTTTTTCAACTTGCTCTCTTAGGAAGTGGTACTTAGTGTCAATATGTTTGCTACGACCATGTAGCACAGGATTTTTAGCAAGACTAATTGCTGACTTGTTGTCAATCAGCAACTTCACAGGACCTGGTGCAGTGAATTTCAATTCAGTCATCAGAGTGCTTAGCCACATAGCTTGGCAAGCAGTAACAGCTCCTGCAATGTACTCAGATTCGCAGGAAGACAGAGCAACAACTTGTTGCTTTCTTGAGCACCATAAGATAGGTGCTCCATTCCATATAAAAACATAGCCTGTTGTGGATCTTCTATCCACCTTATCCCCACACCAATCTGCATCAGAGTATCCTACCAGTTCTTCTTTCTTTAATTGTCCAGCAGCAGGGAATAGAATACCATTTCTCACAGTTCCTTCTATATACTTCAGTATCCTTGTAGCAGCAAGGAAATGACTCATTTTTGGTTTGCTCATGAATCTACTCACTACTCCAACTGAGTAGCAAATATCTGGTCTTGAGTTACACAAATATCTCAAGGAGCCCACCAATTGCTTAAACAAAGTAGGATCAATATCCTCACCATCTTCATCAGTTTCCAGTTTTGCATTTGTGTCTGCAGGAGTCACTGCAGAATTGCAGTTTTGCATCTGAAATCTATTTAGGATTTCAGTTGCATACTTACTTTGATGCAATATGATTCCTCTAGGCACATAGAGGAATTCTATTCCTAAGAAATAGGTCACTCTACCCAGGTCAGTGATTTCAAACTCAATCATCAATTTCCTTTTAAAAGAGTCACTCTCAGTCATACTAGTGCCTGTGATGAGCATGTCATCCACATAGAGACACACTAGTATCCTGTCACCTTTCTGTGAGTCTTTCACATATACTCCATATTCAACCATACACTTTTTGAAGCCTAGCTCATGGAAATAAGCATCTATTTTCTTATTCCATGCCCTAGGGGCTTGTTTAAGCCCATAGAGAGCCTTTTTCAATCTATACACTAACTGTTCTCTCCCTTTCTTTTCAAATCCAGGTGGCTGTGACACATACACCTCTTCCTCCAATGAACCATTCAGGAAGGCAGATTTCACATCACAGTGATACAATCCCCATCCCTTACTACTAGCCAATGCAATTATCATCCTAATTGTCTCATGCCTAGCAACTGGTGCAAATATTTCAAAATAGTCCAGACCTTGTTTTTGTAAGAAACCTCTGGCCACTAGTCTAGCCTTGTGCTTGACAACTTGTCCTTCAGGATTTAATTTCACCTTGAATATCCATTTCACACTAATGGACTTTTTTCCTTCTGGTAACTCTGTCAGTTCCCAGGTCTTGTTTCTTTCTATGGATCTCAATTCTTCAAGCATGGCATCATGCCAAACCTTTTCTTTCAATGCTTCTGTGTAGCTCAGTGGTTCTACATCAGCAAGCAAAGCCATATGTATTAATTCACCTTCACTGTTAACTTCATTATCTGCAATCAACTCAAAGTTAGCAAGTCTGTTTGGCAGTGTTCTCTGCCTCTGTGGTCTAGTTTGTACCTCCTGTTGTTCATCAGAATCTGATCCAGAGTCAATACCTTGTTCCTGTGGTTCTTGCTCCATATTCTCACCTTCAACAGCTTCAGTTTCAATTACTGGTGTGTCATGACAAACTACATCAACCAGCATAGGCTCTGCAGTAGTGGTACTCACCTTACCATTATCCCAATCCCACATTTCTGTTTCCCTGATCACTACATCTCTGCTATACTGCACTTTGAGAGTCTCTGGATTATACAACTTATAAGCTCCAGTAGGATGGTAACCTACTAGAACCATTGGAGAGCTCTTGTCATCCAGTTTCTTCCTTCTTGCATCTGGAATGTGCTTGTAACACAAAGCACCAAACACTTTCAAATGCCCAACACTAGGCTTTCTTCCACTCCACATTTCAAGAGGTACATTGTCTTTCAATTTCCTTGTAGGGCATCTGTTCAAGATGTATGCTGCAGTGGTGACAGCCTCTCCCCACAAGTGATTTGGCAGATGCATTTGTTTCAACATACATCTGCTCATGTCCAGAATCATTCTATTCCTCCTCTCAGCAACTCCATTATGCTGAGGAGTATAAGGTGCTGTGACCTCATGACCAATCCCTTGTTTTTCACAGTAACTTTTAAACTCTGCTGAGTTGTACTCTCCTCCACCATCAGTCCTGAGAATCTTCAACTTGCATTCACTCTGCTTTTCTGCAAACACCTTAAATTTCTTGAACTTATCAAGCACTTCAGTCTTTGCTCTGATTAGGTAAATCCATACCATTCTTGTGTACTCATCCACAAAAGTCACAAAGTACTTATTCCCTCCCAAAGATGGAACTTCAAGTGGTCCACACACATCAGAATGCACAACTCCTAGAGCCTGTGTAGCTCTTGGAGGCAATTCTGAGGTAAAAGGCAATCTAGCTTGCTTACCCTTTAAACACACTTCACATGCTTTCTCTATTGCAGTGACTTTAGGAACACCAAGCACTAAGTTCTTTGACTGTAAGTGACCTAAACTTCTATAGTTTAGGTGACCATACCTTCTATGCCATAGGACACCATCCTCTTCATTACTGGTTGCAATCAGACATTGTGTTCCAGTGACTTCAATTTTTACCTTGAAGGTTCTATTCTTTTCCAGCTTTGATCTCAGGATTTGCTTCTTGCTCTGGTCAAACAAAGTTAATTCACCATCCTCCATGTTTACTGAGTATCCCTTCTCAAGTAATTGGCCTACACTCATGAGATTGCTTTTCATTCCAGGCACATACCACACATCCTCTATCAACACAGTACTGCCATCATTCATTTTAATCAGAATATCACCCATTCCCTCAGCAGTTATGTACTCATCATCAGCACATCTGATCTTGGTTTTCTTGTTGGGATTGAAATTGATTAACCACTGTTTGTTTCCTGTTATATGGTTTGAACATCCTGTATCCATATACCAGATCTCAACAATCACACCATCATCATTTGTGGTAACCATTAGTAACACAGGTTCATCATCATCAGAATCTCCCTTAGCTATATTAGCCTCTTCCTTCTTATTTTCTTTGTTGGACCAACATTCATCAGCGAAATGTCCAAATTTATCACAGTTAAAACACTATATCTTTCTTTTGTCAAATTTATATTTGTTTTTGTTGTATTTCTTTCCACTTTGATTGGATGATTCTCCTTTCACAGCACCACTATTACCACCTTTATCACTCTTCTTATTAAGCCACTCTTGCTTCTTCTTTTTCCAGTTATTTTCTTTCCACTTAGACTTATTACTAGTGTTCTTGTCAATTTGAGCCTTAAGTGCCTGCTCACTTTCTTGCTCAGTTCCTCTCTCTATTACTAACAATTCGTGTGCCTCTAATGTGCCTTGTAATTCATCAATTTTCATAGTGCTAGTATCCTTGGATTGTTGAATTGCAACCATGATAAAATCAAATTTAGGAGTGAGAGATCTAAGTACCTTTTCAACAATCACTTGCTCAGTGATTGTTTCACCACGCGTCTTCATTTCATTGGTGACTGTAACAACTCGCGAGACATAATCTGCTATCTTCTCATCATTCTTCATGCTTAAATTCTCATACTGTTTTCGCAGGGATTGAAGTTTGACCTTCTTCACTGATGCATCGCCTCCGTAGCATCTCACCAGAATGTCCCACGCAGCCTTCGCAGTCATAGCCTCCGCGATCTTCTGATCAAACACTTTCGCATCCACGCATTGATGGATATAGAACAGTGCTTTCTGATCTTTCTTCCTTATCTCCCTCTGTGCATTCCTCTGCGCCTCCGTCGCATTCTCCGGTACAGGGATGTAGCCATCGTTGACGAGCTCAAGTACATCTTGAGCACCGAACAACACACGCATCTGGATCGACCACCGTGTCCAGTTCTTCCCGTCAAACACCGGTAATTTCGTGTTGAGACCACCGTTGCCTCCGTTCATCTTCAATCTCTGTGACAATCGCTCAATTTTCGCAATCACTCGTGTTTCCCCAACCCTAGGAATCAGAAATCGTGATTCCTTTCGATTTCGTGTTTCAATTCGATGCGAATCAAGAACAACGAAATTACACTCACCTTGCACTCACTCGTGTTTCCCTGAATCGTAGAAATCAAAGCTCTAGATACCAATTTGTTGGATCATTTAGCATTTCTCACTCACACTCAGAAATGCAATCACAGAGAAGATGAGAAATTCACCACAACACCACACAGAGAAAGTGAAGAAAAAAATCTGTTTTGTATTAACTAACTTTTAAATTCTGTTACGCACAGTGTTTATAGTCACTAACTGAAATTAAATGCAAATGACAGTAAAACGAAATCACAGGTAATAGGAAAATACAGAATTGCCCCTGGTACAGTAATAGTAAAAGTAAATGTAGTAAACTGTAGATTCAGCTTTCATTCTCAACATGAATTACTCAAACAACAGAGAATATATATTCTCATGTTTTGTAGGAAGGACAAAAAAATGTTCTCAGTAATAAAACTTTCTCAGGAAGTTTAGACCCACAGTCGACCCATGGTGAGAGGTATTTCTTACCCATAAGAAAAGGGTGGGGAAGTTTCATTTCCGAGAATGTGAGCCCAGGTTTTAGAGTGAATATCATTTGTCCTCACTTTCTCTAAAAAAACAATTAGTGCATGAGGGGTAGTTAAGGAATTTTAAACTATATTCCTAGGAATAAATATTACAAACCAAACATGATTTACTTATTCCTATGAAATTAATATAAAAATATTTCTTGGGAATCTTAAATACTAACCAAACACTTTTTTTAAAATACTAAGGAATCAAATTTCCATCTTTATGTTCCCGGGTAAGTTATTCCTAAGACAATTTTTTTACTCTGTGAAACAAACGCCCCTTAGGCTACTCATATAGATTTCCTCTTTCAAATCAAAATGAAGAAATACAGTCTTTACATCAAATTCTAAGTACTAATCCAAACACAATTCTAATAGAGAACATCATCACCACAAGTGAGAAAACATCAAAAGCAATACATTTCCTCTAATTATAACCTTTCACGACCAATCGTACTTTGAATTTTGGTTGACATATAGTCTCTTCTACTTTAAACCTAAAAACTCATTTGTTTTTAAGTACTTTCTTTCCCTTGGACATCTGTACCATTTCAAATATGTGATTCTCATGCAGGGAATCCATTTCTTCTTGAATGACTTCCAACCGCTAATTCTTGTAAACATTTTAAAAGACTTCTTGATAGTCTTTTGATTCTCCAACATCTGTGATAATCACATAAGATGATAAGAATGTAGAGAATATCTTTGGGGAAGCAAGACTCACATATTGAGTTTCAAGTGGTAGATTAAAATTAAATAGAGCCTATTATTCAACCAGCTCTTCAGGGTGAGGTTAAAGATCATCAATTCAATGCATGAATTTTAAACTATATTCCTGGGAAACAACATCAATGTAATTTCTAGCAACTGTTTTTTTTGCTCCTCAACATTTTCAAAATCTTCGATGATCTCGCTTTCAAGAAATATCATATCTCATCATCTCGACTTCTAATAATTCTATTGCCAATTAGGTCTCACAAGTGAGAAAACATCAAAAGCAATACATTTCCTCTAATTATAATCCATACTCACACTTCTTAGACTTCACATTTCTTAGAATACGGACAAAAAGGTCACGTAGTTTAACACTCTCAAATACCGATAGAAAGCGTCTTTCTCTATCCATGCTGCATGGATAAATTAATTTTTTAAACATGCTTTTTCTAAATTAATTCTTTTAATACCAATTCTTGAAAATCACTTTTGTCAAAGTCTAAAACATTTCAGCTTAGTCAAGGTTCTGAATTCGAATTCAGCCTTAGGCATGCAACAGTGTTAAATTTCTTGAGTGAGAGTTTTGCCGTCTATTGTGGTCCTACACGGCTCGAGGTATTAGTCAAAAAAAACATGGAATACAAGAAGCTTAACATTCAGAGAACCATATGTTTAGTTTGGTCATCATGCAGAATTGTACCCACTGATATAGATAAAGCTGTATAAAATTAAAAGAGTTATAACTTAGTGAGATAGTTTTATCGTAAATTACCAAGCAAATCCAAAATTATGAGTTGCTTGGTTTCACTGTTACAGAATAAAAGTAGTATATACAAATTCAACTATTTATGTAGAAACCATAAAGTCAGAGAGACGATGACACCTATAAATGCATTTTATCTCTGATAACTCTAATCTGCCACTATAATTTGACGTCTCCCTATTCATTACAAAATATGGACGCAAGATATGAACATTGGGCACTATCCTTGGGCCTTGTTTGGCTTAAAGGATACATACCCAAATGAATGCAGAAAACAATTACAATTTTGAAAGACCATCATCTTCTTCACCATCAAATTCTTCTTCAGCTCTGTCTTCCAATATGGTCTCTAGCTTGGGAGTATTGGAGGGTTTCCAAGGGAACTCCAGAAGTGAAGGTACAACTTCAATCCATGGCTTCATCGTGTGCCTAAGCTCTCTTGCCATCGCAGCTATTTTTTTGAATAATACAATCTATTGAATGCTAATTTAACTCTTGTTGATGACTATGACTTAGGGCACGGAAGCTTTATTATTATTTGTGATCTCTCTCTATGTCCTTAAATGAAACACAGAGAGAGATTGCTGAACGAAAAGAGAAACTCCTGAAAAATTATCCTATAAGTTTCTTTGTGAAATATTTGACAAGCTATTGATCGATTGAATGAATCAGCTATGAAAAATTAAGAGCAATATTTATACCTACGAATAGTTGTTGAAGCAAAGGAGAAGAGGAAATTACGCAACAAGTTGAGGCAATGTAGAGGTAGAGAGGAAACCATGATTACGAATTGGTATACAAGGATCAAGAACATTGAAATTTCTCAAAATAGGAATTAGTAAAGAGGTGAGGAGAACAATCCGGCAGCTATGTCTTCAAAACCAACAAAGGAGCTAATATAGAGGCTTTGTTTGATACGACGATTTATTGAGATAGAAAAAACAAAGGATCGAATGACAAGGATGTGCGGTGCGACATTTTTAAAAAAAAAGATGTGGTGCGATAAAAGTTTCATATTCCCTGTAATCTATGTGAATGAAAAAAAAAAAGATAGTTTTGGTCACCCATTTTCAAAAATTCAGACATTTGGTCCCCTTATTTAAAATTCAGTTATTTAGTTGCCCGATTTTTAAAAATTCAGAACATTTAGTACAAAGAGCGATTTTTCAGTTTTTTTTGTTGATTTGACTTTGTGCCAAAAAAAAAGTGCTGATATGACCCTCATTAAATGATGCGGCACCTGACATGTGGCTGTCACATCAATTAATGACAGATAAGCATTCCAGGCCAAAATTTAGTTAATATAATATTAAAATTAAAATTAGAAAGAAAATTATAAAACTTAAAACAATAGTTCTGAGCAGATTTCTTCTTTTTAATTCTAATTCTAATAAAAACAAAACAAATCTTTAAACAAGAAAAAAATTAAAAATCAATTATCTAGCATCTTCAATGTTATTCAGTATTCACGCCAACATCAATCTCCTTCGATCTTCCCCATGGCAACATCAATCAACGATATTCAGTATTACTTCCTTTCTATATTCACCATGCTGCCAACAACGCCAACATCAATCTTCGAAACAAGCAAGATCCTGCACGCCAACTAAGCTGAAAAATTGAATCTTCAGTAATGAAAAATTGGAAACTGTTATGTACCGTACTTCTGACCTTGGAGGTCGGTCCGAGGTAGTTGGTAGATGTGGTCCTTGATGACGAACGTTCCGGTCGAGGTGGAGGTGTTGGTCCTACAATGACACTCCGACGATCAAGTCAGTGAGGCAGTCAAACAGAGTATTTAATGAGTTGAATCGCTTACCATTAATGAGCAATGAATGTGGTATTTATAGACTTTGAAAAGTGTTTGACCTAATGATCCTGAACCGTTGGATTTGCTGGTTGCATCTGGATCGTTGAGATGTGGGTTTGTTTTTGTGGATGGGCCGTTAGAGAATGGGCCTTTGGGGGGTGCAAATAGTAGCAGACCAATTACCATAACAGAAACCATGTTTGCTTGTGTTCTTCCTTGCTATATTTACCAACATCAATCTCCTCTGTCACGCCAACATTTACACCTTCATCGTCTTCAATTTCTCACCCCTCTCATCTATAGCCCTCGCCGACGCCACCTTTTGAGTCCAACCTTCCCATTCTAACCTCACTTTCTTCTCCCTCGTCGTCATCCTCGCCGGCACCATTAGATACGTCGCCACCAATTCTGCTTGCGGACGAAAAACAATAATGAAAAAGAAAAAGGGTACATCTGGTGAAGGAAAAAGAGAGAGGGTTTAGGAAAAAAGATCTGGAGAGAGGGGTCGAGGGGAAAGCGATCTAGATTCTAGAGAATACGAAGATGAGTGTGGATCTAGGGTTTGAATTTCTTCAACACACTCTTCCTGTAATTTCTTCTTCAACTTGGCACCACCCCTTGTTTTCTTTTTCTCAACATTCTCCAAGTTTAAATTTTCGTCAATCACACTCACTTTATTCAAATTTCGCGTCACCCGTGTATTCTTCTTCAGTTCTTCTTCCACCTTCTCTATCGAATCAGAAATCTCAATCACCTCCTGCTTATTCTTCTTATTCTGGGTCACCCGCGTATTCTTCACTTTTACCACCTTACTCGCGTATTCTTCACTTTTACCACCTTCTCTTCTAGGTCTCTTTCGAAACATCTAAATTCCCAGCAAGTATATCAAAAACGGTGTTCACACCCTAATTTGATTTTCACTTTCTATTTCTAATTTTGTTTTAAATGATTTTAATAATAATAATAATATAGTTTATGTAATTATTATTATTATAAATTATAAATAAATATGACGTGGATTGCTTATGTGGCTTCATTAAATGATGTGTGCAAAAAAAACTGAAAAATCCCTCTATGGACTAAATGATCTGAATTTTTTAAAATTGGGGGACTACCAAATGTCTGAAAAATCCCTCTATAATTTAGCCAAAAAAAATATTTTTGTGAATGTATTTCATATTTTTCTGTTTATTTATATTCTTCTTCTAGAGCATTTTTCTCATTAAAGAGTACGAAATGAAATAAGTCAATTAAGTTCCCACATTTGTCAACAACAAAAGGACAGGTAAAATCACATCCAAAAATGTATAAACCACCAAGCGATGTGGCCTCATCAAACAAGTGCAGTCCAAGTGGTTGAACCGGAACATTTATAGGAAGTTTATAGTTCAAATCACGGCTAAAAACATCACACACAAAGTCGCAAACTCACCATATGAGCTTGTAAAACATAACACACAAACTCACCATGTGAGCTTTTAAAACCATGTGGGGAGATGGCCATACATGGCTAGATGCTAATCAATTAAAACTCAAACTCACCATATTAGCTTGTAATCTTATCTCTGCATATAAGCTACAATCTACTGCCCACCAATTCATATCCCCAAGAGATAACCATAATCAATATCCAATACTGTTCTGTACCGTACTTCTGACCTTGGAGGTCGGTCCGAGGTAGTTGGTAGATGTGGTCCTTGATGACGAACGTTCCGGTCGAGGTGGAGGTGTTGGTCCTACAATGACACTCCGACGATCAAGTCAGTGAGGCAGTCAAACAGAGTATTTAATGAGTTGAATCGCTTACCATTAATGAGCAATGAATGTGGTATTTATAGACTTTGAATAGTGTTTGACCTAATGATCCTGAACCATTGGATTTGCTGGTTGCATCTGGATCGTTGAGATGTGGGTTTGTTTTTGTGTATGGGCCGTTAGAGAATGGGCCTTTGGGGGGTGCAAATAGTAGCAGACCAATTACCATAACAGTTGCCCCCCAAGTCTGGTCGTCTGATAGGCGATCTTGACTTTTATAACTCGTGGCTGTATTGCGACCTTGGTGTGACCGAATTGGAAGCGCCCGAGCTTCATCGTTGCCCGATCTTCGTTCTTTGTCGTTTGTATGCTTGCTTGATATTCAATATCGTTTAATGAATGTATTTAAATCTGCAAATCACGTACGTCGTCCTCAGGGCAGTTTACCGAGACTCGGCCCAGATTTAACTCGCCCTTTTGGGATCTTGGCACCTGTGGCCAATGGTCGTTCTGGAAACCTTGGTTCCTGAAAACCAACTCTCGTTAAAACGGTTTACCGAGACTCGGCTCGGATCTAACTAGTTTTAAAGAGTCGCGACCTTAACATGGTCGCGGGGAGATCGTAAGATCGGTCCATGTTCGATTTATCTTATTTGAAAAAATGAAGATGTTTACGAACGTAGGCATGGAGTCGCGACCTTAACATGGTCGCGAGGAGATCGTAAGATCGGTCCCTATTCGATTTATCTTTATTGAAAAATAAAGATGTTATGAACGCAGGCATGGAGTCGCGACCTTAACATGGTCGCGGGGAAATCGTAAGATCGGTCCCTGTTCGATTTATCTTTATTTGAAAAAATGAAGATGTTTACGAACGTAGGCATGGAGTCGCGACCTTAACATGGTCGCGGGAAGATCGTAAGATCGGTCCCTGTTCGATTTATCTTTATTGAAAAATAAAGATGTTATGAACGCAGGCATGGAGTCGCGACCTTAACATGGTCGCGGGGAGATCGTAAGATTGGTCCCTGTTCGATTTATCTTTATTGAAAAATAAAGATGTTATGAACGCAGGCATGGAGTCGCGACCTTAACATGGTCGCGGGGAGATCGTAAGATCGGTCCCTGTTCGATTTATCTTTATTGAAAAATAAAGATGTTATGAACGCAGGCATGGAGTGTAACTTTAATTGATGAGTGAATCATTATAGCAGGTTGGCACGCCAAAAGGTGGTGTCTTTATGGAGAAAATTGCCTTTCGAGAAAAGGACTCTTGAATAGATGCAAAGGAGTTCTTAAACATAGTATTTCTTCAGCTTGGTTGCGTTCCAAGTTCGCACAATCGGCTTTCCACTGAGGGTCTCAAGTGAGAAAGCTCCGTTGCCGGTCTTGGATTTGACACGGTAGGATCCTTCCCAGTTTTGCGCGAGTTTCCCTTGATCGGCGTTCCTTAGTTCGACGTCAGCCCTTCGAAGCACTAAATCCGGAGATCGAAGGCCCGACCGGTGTTAGGATTTTCTCGGTCTTGCCGCTTTCTTCTTCGTTGATGAAGCATTGCGATATTTCGAGAAACTCTTGCAAGGTACTGGGTTCCCACCTGAGGATGCGCTTCCTGAACGGACTTCCGGGGAGCAGCCCTTGGGTCATGAAAAATATCCGGAACGCGTCGTCTAGGTTGCGGACTTGGGAGGCTTCTCTATTGAATCTTTCCATGTAATCTCTCAGAGGTTCGCTCTCCCCTTGCACCACGGACATTAGTACGATCTTGTTTTTGGGTTTACTTTTGGCGAACTTAAAGTGAACGCTGAACATCTTTGCCAGCTGATCCCAAGTTGAAATGGAATTTGGCTTCAGGGATCGGAACCACTCCGATGCTACTTTGTCGAGTGTTAAGGGAAAGATCCGGCATTTCATTTCAGCTGGGACGTTCCTATATTGCATGATATGGTCAAACTGATCGACATGTCTGTCTGGGTCATCAGTCCCATCGTAGGTCTTCAATCCTTCAGGTGGTTTTTCTAGGTGCCGAGGGACTCGGTAGCTGTCGATATCCTCCGAAAAAGGTCCTTTTCGCTTGGATGTTTGTGCTCGTGGAGGTGTTTGATGACGACGATGAGGGTCGACGCGTCGTGCCTGTTCCTTGGGTGAATTTCCCCTGCTCCTCGACCGTCTACGTGGGGACGACGACGCCCAGGACGAATGCGGTCGCGGTGAGCGATGCCGTACTCGATCATTTCGGGATGGGGATCCAGGATCCCTTCTTTCCGGTGGAGATCGCTTCCTCCTACGAGCCGGGTTCCTTCTTTCCAGAGAGTCTGGTTCTGGGGAGCCTTGGTCGGCGATTCCCCGGGCCCGGAGCTCAGCCACCTCTGTTTCTAGTTCGGTGAAACGGAGACTTCTAGCCTGGTTGGCCAACTCCTGCCGGGCTAGTAGTTGCACGAGCTGCTGGACTGCGTCGGCCGGAACGGAGAGTGCCGGCGGAGCCGTAACCGGAGGAGGGGGCGGAAGTCGGTTCCTTACCGAACTTGCCGGGATTAGTACGAAGTTGTTGTTCGGATGTTGAAGCTGAGCTTGAATTGAGTTCGGGACGTCTTGCACATGTCCCTCCGAGGTTTCTTGAGGGACGGTCTCTGGTAGTATCTGCTGACCAGGGTCGGCCACAGGCTCGACTGCCAGGTTAGTGACCTTCGGACGTAGGACCGGAGCCATCGTCGATCAAGGTAAAGGGACGAGGTCTGAGTACTGACCCTCCCACTGCGGTCGCCAATGTTCTGTACCGTACTTCTGACCTTGGAGGTCGGTCCGAGGTAGTTGGTAGATGTGGTCCTTGATGACGAACGTTCCGGTCGAGGTGGAGGTGTTGGTCCTACAATGACACTCCGACGATCAAGTCAGTGAGGCAGTCAAACAGAGTATCTAATGAGTTGAATCGCTTACCATTAATGAGCAATGAATGTGGTATTTATAAACTTTGAATAGTGTTTGACCTAATGATCCTGAACCGTTGGATTTGCTGGTTGCATCTGGATCGTTGAGATGTGAGTTTGTTTTTGTGGATGAGCCGTTAGAGAATGGGCCTTTGGGGGGTGCAAATAGTAGCAGACCAATTACCATAACAAATACCAAAAATAGACACAAAAAACCAAACTATAAAATTAAGCAGTTTACTTAAGAGAAGTGCGGAAGAAAATCTCTCCCATCCTTTATTCAACAAAAAGGAAATGAACATTGAAACTAAAGAACATAATATATAGGAAATTCGGAATAACATTGTTTGCTTCGCTAATCTAGGTTAGAAAAACAATTCTGCTTGAAAAAATTACTCTTTCTAATTATCAACTTGTACAACAAAATAAAAAAAATTAAAACATATCTTATAAGCAGATACTTATTAGAAGCTTCTTTTCTTCTGATCCTAAACATATTTCATAATGCCTCTTAAATTCCCCTATTCAAGTTTCCCCACAATCAAGATAACAAAATGCCATAGAGGCTAACAATGAGAAACAATCCACTCCAAGAAAAAAAATAATCTTGCTACCATAAGATTTCCACCTACAAACCAGTGTGTCCCATAGTATGATCCACATAATCAGTGGAACCCACTTAGATTCAATGGCAGAGCATTCACTTGATTGAAAGAAGAAAATTTGTTTCCAGCCAAGAGGATGTTGTTGGCTTTTCTATTTAACAGGACATAGTATCTTAGTCACACATACGCATCATCCAAGTAAATAAATCAATGCTCAGTACAAATAACAAACAAGGCCTAAAAAGACTAGTATGGCTCACAAATTTAGGAGTGTAGAGAAAAACTATTGTATGTTTGCTTGTAAGGTGAATACCCCACAAATGTACAATTGTTTGGAAGCTATTCTCAATTGAGTAAAGTCACAGATAGTCATACTCTGGGCTACTTGTTATTTTTTCCCACTGGAGTAACCATGACTAGGTGTTGTTTGGATGTGCGTTTGTTCGACTGAGTCAACGCCTATGAAGCACCGAAATAGACATGGACACCGGACACAAACATGCAAACACCAATTTTAATTTGAAAAATACAAGTATTTAGACTGTCGGTGTCCGGCACGTATCGTGTCGGGCACGGGACAGTACACGTCTTCAACCGAAAGTGTCGGCGCTACAGAGGTTAACACACATTCAGCTTGAAGCTAACTATAACGCAGTGCTCATTCCTCACTACAAACTGAAAATTCAGTCCAAAAACGCAGCCTCATTCACGCTTTATCTAACAAAATACAAGGCAATTGAAGGGCTATACTCTCTAATCTAAACACAAAATTAATATTAAAAAGGTGCATTAATATTATAATTGGAGAACTGCAGGAAACCTTAATCGGAAGATAAAACAAAATCTCTGAAAATCGTATCAATTACCGAAAATACTAAACGAATTCACCAAAATCTTCAATAGTTTCTAAAAATTATGCAGAAAAAAAGAAGAAACAAAACCTCATCCTCAATCTTGAGGAACTTCAACGTCTCCGTCGGTAATTTCTTGTTGCAAGTCCTTAGGATCCTTACCATCAACAGTACAGCCAACAGAAACGCAAGTTCCAAGGATCTCCTTAACGGTTCCAGAGAGATCTTTAGCCATCGACCTTGGTTTCATAACCCTAGCGATCTCAATAACATCATCGAATGATATATTACCATTGTGTTTAATGTTTTTCGTCTTCTTGCGATCTCTTTCTGGCTCTTTCAATGCCTTGATGACAAGTGCGGCGGCTGAGGGAACAACCGATACCTTCGCTTGACGATTTTGCACCGTGAGCTTCACTGTAACCCTTAAACCCTTCCAATCCTTCGCTGTCTCCTTTGCAATGTCTTCTCCGATCTTTTTAGGGGAGAGACCGAGTGGACCGATCTTTGGAGCGAGTGAACTGGCTGCACCGACTTCGCCACCGGTGACTCGGACGAATACGTCGACGACCTGCGACGGGTCAAACTTTGGAGGCATCGTGTGAGAGAATCTTACAATACAACTAACTAGGGTTTCAGAAAAAATGAGGCGAGAGCATTGAGAGTTAGAACAAACCTATTTATATCTGTATATCATCACTCTTACAGTAACAATTAATCTTACCTAGAGTAATTTCAGAGAGTAATTCTTACATTAAGAAAAAAAAATTCAGAGGGTAATTCATTATTTAAGATTAAAAAAACTGATTCTGTCAACAAAAAAAAAAGTTACCCTTGAACTATGATTTATACCGATTATGAATAAAAATCTAATATTTAAAAAAATATATAATCAATTCATTTTTTTTACTATTGTATAATTTTTGGGATGAGAGGGTGGTGTCAAAATCCAAAATAGTGTAATTGTCTTAAGAAATACGTCATTTTGCAAATTTATCCAATCAAAGTATTTTAAGGCAGGGTGATACTAACCAAGGGTGAGTTGGTCGAAGCTAAATACGGATGGAGCTTACAAGCGTGATACTAACCATGCAGAGTGCGAGGGTCTCATTCGGGACGCTCATGGTAGATGGGTGCGGGGATTCACTAAGAACCTCGGTACTTACTCAGCCTTCCAAGCATAAGTGTGGGGGTGTGCGGATAGGTATGGAAATGGGCTGGGAGCTTAACGTGCCTAGGATAATCGTGGAGAGCGACTCGAAAGCCTTGGTTGACATGATCATGGGGGGAGATAATGCGTCGACTCAGCACTCTACCCTTTTAAAGCGTATCAGAAGGTTGATGGCTCGCCAATGGGAGGTTGTGGTTACACACACTTGGAGAGAGAGAAACTCTTGTGCGGATTGGTTGTTAGTCTCTTAGTAGATGGCATGGACACAATTCTCTTGGATGCACCGCCTGACGGAATCCAGCAGCTTTTGATTAATGACTTAGCTGTGGCGCTTGTGCCTCGGTCATTTAGGACCATTTCCTAGTGTCTTTTTCGTTTTCGTTTGTTTTGGGCGTCTAGCTCTCTTTTGTATTAAAAAAAGTATTTTAAGGCAAAGTTTTGTAATTAATTACTCTAAATATTTTTTTTGGTGCTAAAGAGGGCTAAAAAATCCTGAGAGCGATTACACGGAAATAACTCTTGGAGTAACAACTCCAATCAAGTCTGCTAGCCACATATGGCTTACTCCAAATATAACTACGAATTTATCTACTAAAAACATAAATCTGTAATTATAATTTAACTACGGATTTATCTAACAAATAGATAGATCTATTTTTCATTTAATACATAACAGATTTATCTATTTGTTAGATAAAACTATTTTGCCAAATATTCAGAGGTAAAATGGGGAAAAAACATGTGGTGGGCGTATACTGTATCGAGGTAGGGGTGCAAAAAACGCATGCCTACTTTTTAGCGTCCTTATCCTCTCCCTTTTTATCTTCAGTTCGGCTAGGCCCAACCCTTACACTAAATAGTGGATAACTCGTACGTTCATCATCTTAAGACTTTGCTTTATACACCCATATTTTCAATCAAACAACCAATCTTTCATAAAAAATATGGTTTCTAATGCCTCCTGTTTCGGGCCTCGTTTGTGTTTGAAAACTACTATACTAACTACACCTTTTATTTCTCTCTTTCACCATCTATTTTGTTATCTTCCCAAAAAAGGATTTTACTCTGATTTAAGTCTTTCAAACATAAATCCCTCATTACACCAGAAGATACGTATGAGCATTGCTTTTTTGTTAAATAGTTTTTTTCTATTTTTGTCCCGTATTTTGTTTTTTTATAAATAATTAATCACTTACTAAATATTGTTTTATTCATGGGATAAAACAAATATTTTATGACTTATAGTAATTTGTATAATCAAATTTAAGGTAACCATTTAAAGACCGACGTATAACGGAGTGCAGTGGTATTAAATTTTCACATTCATTATGCATAACTAACTCCCTAATCTAATTTAGTTTTAGTATATCAATAACTTTTAAAGTAGGTTTTTCCAATTTTTTCGATTTAATAATATTTATGACGACCCCTATTGGGATTGTTTCCTTTTTAAGCAAAGATCAAAGTCACTACAAGAAAAACTAGATTTATTGGTGGTTTATTTCCGGCGGATTTTGGGCAGTTTTCGGGAGATTATTTTCCCCTGGTAAGTTTCGAGCGGAATTGTTTGTATTATCGACGGATTATTCCGTTGGAAAATGACTTTTAAACAACCAAAAAAAAATGTCGGAACCTTCCTTTTCCAGTGGTTTTTTGGAAGAAGAGGGAAATTTGAATTTTGAAAAATTCACCAGTTACGCCTTAAATTCCGCCAGTAATTGCTAGTCGTTTGGAGGGATTCAAAATTCAAAACTCCGTCATAAAGCGACGATACTGACGGATTTTGAATTTTTGACGGAAATAGAAATTCAGCCGGCACGGGACAGTATCGACGAACTTGAATGTTTGACCGAAATTAATGTTTTCGTTGGAAACGGGTCATTAGCGGCGGATTCTAAACCCTATTCTGAAACTATAAATTTGACTCCTCTTCCCCATTCATTCATCTTCCCCATTCCGAATTTCTCTTCCCATTCTCTCATCTTCCATTCATTTTCTTCCATTTCTCTTCTCTCATTTATTCTTCTTCCATACACTCATTTCCTCTTCTTCCATACACTCATACATTCATTCCTATTCCGAAATTCCATTAATCTTTTCCCATTTTCTCTCCTCTCACTCCCTCTTCTCCCATTTTTCACATCTTCTCTCATATTCTCTTGTCCCGAAATTTCGCTAGTCTTCACAAGTTTGCAACTTTTTGACGATATGTTTTTAAATAAATATTAGTTATATGTTTTATTTAAGTTTTATTTTATAGTAACAACATATATTTTCTAGTAACCATTTTTTCCAATGATTTTTTTTGTTTTCGGCAGATTTGTGGTAAAAATAATACAAACAATTACCGGTGGATTTGGTAATTTTTCTGGCAGATGGAAAAAATCTGTCGGTAAATCCGTCGGAAATTACCGACGAAAAATCCATCAGTAAACATTACCTACGAGTGTTTTACCCACAGATTTCCGACGAATTTTTATCGTCGGTACCGTTACATTACCGACGGAAAAAATCCGTCGGTAAATCGAGGTTTTCTTGTAGTGAGTGGATCTTATAATTAATGACATAATCCAAAGCTATTAAATTCTACTTGTTCAAGAAATTTATAAAATTTCTCTTGATTTTTCTTCGTTTTGTGCCCCTAACAATGTTGAAAAAACCATTCTCGGTGGGGAGACGATTCCTTAGAATAGAATTCTTTCTTAAGGGATTTCTTATCTATGATGAACTTCGATAACATCATAAGGTTCATTAAAGGAGGAGTAAGTGGGTGATTGGATTGATTTTTGGTCTTCTTCGTCTCTTTGATATGAAGTATGTTGAGTAATAAACCAGAATTGCAGAAGCCAAATCACAAAAACAGAACACAGGAACTGGTTTGAGCAATATATCAATCAATTTGTGTGCATATACAAAAGAAACACATTCAACACATAATCGATTATAAGAACTATCCAATGTAATGGAATTGATGAGAATTGAATAAGAAATTCACAGTAAAACCAGAATTGACAAAACAATTGAGAAAGGGAGAAGAAGAACACGCAAGAATTGATCACCCAGTTAGATATCAATGTGATATCTACATCTGGGGGACTAAGCCACAAAGCTTCAGTCCAATTCCATTAGATCTCTGTGAAAACACCATTGTTACAAGATTGAGATTCACTCACACCCGGTGTATCCCCCTCACAGCCTAGACCCCACAATTCCCGTGTTTGACCTCTCCGCACAACCCTGTGAAATTCCTCTCTCTTACGGTTACAATAACACTCTGAACCATTTCTATTTACAACACATGGAGATAGAAGAAACCTTTATAACAAAAAACTGGAACTTGAGGTAGCTGAGTTCGCTAAGGTGGATGCCACATCATCAACAAAGTCTTTACAGGAATTGTAGTTTCAACCCCTAGTAAATGGATAGTAGATCCATCGTGAGAAGGACTAGGCTCAGTTTTAGGGATAGTCTTGTAATTTGGTAAATCATTCAAATTAAGTTTTTCTCTACCTCTTGCCCGTGAAGAGAAGATCCAGAAGTCATCTTAACATATTCCCCGTAAATATTCACGAGTGAGGTAGTCAGGAGAGCATTGTCTGATCCTTTAAGAGATTCAATGTTTTGATGCAAGATTTTTAACATGTTTTTGTAAAATATCATTTGCAAATTTGCAATCAAAACGAACTAAAAACTTTTGGTTAAGTAAATCAGATTGAAATTTTGAAATTGACAATACTATTGCTAAAACTTCTTTCGTAACAGTAGAATATTTCTGTTGTGCGCAATAATATGTTTAGAAGCAAAAGCAATAATATGTTTTTTCCCGAAAAGTCTTTGTTTTAAAATGCCACCATAACTTATGTCACAAGCATCAGTTTCGATAATTTTAAAGGCTTGAGGATTGGGAAGATAAAGCCATTGAATTACTTATACTAAATTTTGAAATTGTTGTTTGGGGATTAAAAAAGAGCCAGTTGAATGTTTACGTATATTATGTCAAAAAAAGTGACTACTCCCAAGTAGCGAGCGCAGATTAGTCTTTCGTTGACAGCGTTGGGACACTGCGTAGGTCGCCTGCGAGGGTCCGATACCAAAAAAAAAATGACTACTTTGGACACCTTAGAAAATAAACCCACCATGACAAATTTTAGTAGGACACAGTTATTAGATTAGATTGTATACTAAAAAATATTATAGTTAAACTAAAAAATCATAGTTTAATATTTTAATATAAAATTTAGTCCTTCTTTTATTTATTGATATTCAAAAAATAAAATTAAGAATAAAAGATAACAGTTAGCACACTTTTATTTTTTATTAATATTTTTAATTAAAAAACACATATAATGTACTCGGACAGCGGAATGGTACCTGTCCCCATCCTCATCCCAGAGTTGACAGTGGGGGAATTATCTCTCTCGTCCCCGTCTCCACATGGAGAAATTCCCCATTCACGCTCCACTGTGGGCAGTCCTTGTCGAGATTCCCACGTACAGGTAGAAAGCACTCGTTTAGTCGATTGTGAGACTGTGAGGGAAGGATGAAACAATACATCCATCCATAAGTATACACAACAAAGATCATTTGGTCACTCTAAGATCTTCCTCATGATCTTCATCAAACTTCCACCTTGAGTAACACCAAGGTTTGCTATCTCCAAACCTTCATCGCAGAGAAAGAGAGTTAGTAAGTTGGAAAAAAGTAGATTAAAAAATACTTTATTACCAGATATTGGGATGTTTATTATTACTTATTTAAAAAACAAATTGTTATATTAAAATATTATGTTTTAATTAAAATTTTCATGTGGCATTCAAACATGGGATGCCACCGTGGCAAATATCTCATTTTTCCATTTACCCCCTGTAAAAAAAAGTTTTAAAATCAACCTTGCAAATAATAAGTGTTTCTAGTTACCCCCTATAGGGGGGTAACCGTCAACTTTTTATATTTTGCAGGGGTGTAACTGTACATGGTTTTTACCCATTATACACTACATAATCTAACAGAGGGGGGTGACCGAGAACTGTTTATATTTGCAGGGGTAACCTTTAATTTTTTTTTTACAGGGGGTAAATGGAAAAATGGGATATTTGCAGGGGGATCAAATATATAAACCTATAATTTATGTATAGGCTTTCTGAAATGAGCTTTATCTTTATCGGTGGCAACTGCAACTGTTGAGCGAATATTTTTAGGAATGAAGTATGTGAAGGATGAGTTGAGAAACAGGATGTCCAACCCTTGGCTTAATGATTGTTTGGTGACATTTGTGGAGATGGGTGTTTTTAGTCTTTTTTTTAACATTACTTTACCGTTGTTTTTTTTTTTTGTAAAACTGTACAATTATAAAACGTTGAAGAAAAAGGAACACCCTAGATTAAAATCCTGGATCCGCCCCTGATGCCACGTCATTTAAGTTAGTACCACTTCAACCATTAGTTTGACCAATTTCGGCTGGGGGACCAAAATCGTGAATGAACTATTATAGGGGGACCAAAAATGTAATTAAACCTAAAATATTTGATGTTATAAGTTTGAAAGCAAGATACAAAAAGAAATTAGAATATCAATATTAGTATTGCTTATTCCCCATATCTTCTTTTTGAAAAGGGACTTATTCCCCATATCTTATTTGCCTATAAAGCTCCATAATTAATGAGGTATAAAAAATTCCTAGAATTGACAATAGTTTATGATATTTTATTTTAATATGAACATTATATATATTTTTTATTAAACCTTATATATTCATTCTATTGTAGCATCTATGACTGAATAATTAATAGTTTTTTATGACAAAAATAATTAATAGTTGGAGAATGGTAAATATTTTACTTAATAATTAATAAAAACATAATGATCCATTAGATTAGAATTTTTTATCATACGTGCGATATACAATATTAGTTGGAGAATGGTAAATATTTTACTTAATAATCAGTAAAAGCATAATGATGCATTAGATTAGGTTTTTTTATCATATTGTTAGTATCCAACGACTTTGCCAGCGACTAATCTAATTTTGTAAAAAAAACTAAATATGGAACGATCTATTGCAATCTAATTAGTATTACTCACTATTAGGAATAAGATTGAGAGTGATGATAAAAAAAGATTGAGAGCAAACAAAAGGAATACAGAGCAGCACCGCTTTTCACATCACGCATAGGGTTTGAGAGAAGTCCCAAATTTAGTGGGATATAGTGACTGTGCGAAGAAACAACCATTAGTTCAAATTTTATTTTATCTTAGGGTTTCTCTCCTAGTGAAAGCTGTAAGTAGTGTTATGGATTGTGGTTTGTTGGAAAGTCTTAGCTTAACACTTTGAACGCTATTGAAAATTAAGATTTACGCTTCACCTTAACAACATTTGATTTATCTTTGAACTTTTTAAGCAAGTCCTAATCAATCATAATCCCTCAAACATGAAATGTTTCCTCAAATATATTCTCGATGAGTCCCTCACATGAACTTTGAAGAGAACCTACCAATGAGGTTGGATATGTTCCTAGGAAAACCCATAGGATTTATATTCAACATTATTCAATAAATAAGTATTAGATATTGTTGGATATTCAGTAGTATCCCTATTTAAAACACTAAAAGCTCCTCCGAGAATTCAAGAAGCTCTGAGCAAGACTTTTCAATCAGGCTCACTGCATCGTGATTAAACAGAACAAAAGTTGCAAATTCAATATCATATATATGACACACAGCTTCACAATAACCCGAGATAAATTTATATATGACACGCAGCTTCACAATATCATAATTGCACTACTATTTATGATAATTTTAATATTTGGATTTGAATAATTGTAATATATAAGTATTAGATGGAAAGTATTGGATTTTAATATTTGCACTACTACTGAATAATTGTAATATATAAGTATTGGATTTTAATATTTGGATTTGAATCTATATTTATAACATTTGACAATGCATTTCAATTAATGCATTGCTAAATGGCATCCTTATAGCAATTTGGTATTAATTAACAACACAAGGTCCCACTTAAAATTTAAATTATTTCTCTTTTATTGTTGAATAAAAAAATCAATAATTTAAATTAAGATTTCTATTACTCACGGCTATATTTAGAATTATTGAACATCTATCTCATTGACCCTCATCATTCATCTCTTTATTGCATTACTCATGTTACAATCACATAATTGGAATTAGAATTGGAATACTTTACATGGAGATAAAAAAATCACTAAATATTGTTTTTCTCACCTTAAACTAAATATCAGAACCTTAAAATTTTCGAATTTGGCTGATTTTGGCGAAAATTTAAAATTTGAATTTGGTTGCTTTTGGCGAAAACTACAAATTTGATTTTCATTCATAATCTCACCAAATTCATATACAATACTACTATAAATAGAGTCCCTTGCTAGGTCAAAAAACCATTCTACATTCGGTGACTTTATCTTTGATACATATCCTTTATTTTTTTGTAATTTTTTCCATACATTTTGTGCAGAAATGGTTGAGGGTTTTCTATTCCTTAATAGAAATGTTAACATGAATGTCCTACACCATCAAAGAAAAAATGTATAACAAATTTTTTGAGTTAAAAATTTGGCACTCTACAATAACTTTGAATATTTTGCATATATATATATATATATATATATATATTCCGAAAATATAATAAATAAAGTACTAAAATAAAATAAAGATATAATCTGTACATTTGAAATATATGATTGAATAATGAATAATAAATAGTCATTATTCAATGTTTCCATTTTTCTGACTCATTCGAATCATATGTAATACTGTATTTGAATTTTTCAAAATAATTGTATCATTTGATTCCATAAAATATTCAACTATTTAATGTTTTCATTAATTGTTTCTCATTTGAATTCGAATTAGAATAAAATTAATTACCGAAATTATAAAAATTAATAACAATGAAATATTTTATATTTTGGGTTGAATAGATTAATTTCATCTAATTGAATCACTAAATATTATTATTATAGGGATGTGGAAATTATGAATATTCTGACTTGCGGTTTACGAATTTGGTTAAAATACTAAATGAAAAAAATGAATGACAACTTTGGTCTATCAATTAAGTCTGCCATAATTAAAAATGTAAGCCTGCATAAAATGAAATCATAAAAACAATATTATTTGATATTTGTGAAAATATGAAATACCTTCAAAAATATTTGGTTAATTATAATTATAATAAAATATATTACGGAAAAACAACAGAATCACAATAATTTAATATTTTGTTTAAATAAATGTAAATTAGTATATTAGTAATTTCCAATAAAGATAACACAAAATGTTAGTTTTTTTTATAAGCAACACAAAATGTTAGTGTTAGCAACTTATGAATCGGTCGTTAATTATTACTTATTGTATTGCAAAAATAATTATTAATTTGTTAAATACGGAGACAATTTTATGTAAATAAGTTTCACTATAAAAAAACAAATATAGCAATCTTTTTTTTTGACCAAAATATAGCACTCTTATAATGACATTATAACGGATTGTTTGTACTAAATAGGCAACCAATTCAAATTTGAAATTGTAATATAAATGACAAATTGGAATGATTTTGAATGCTAATAACTAAAAATAACAACAAAAAAGTATGTCAGCACAATACCCGTTCTTAACCATGATTCCCCCCTCTATAATATAATATCGTGGATCTCTACTGCAAACTCTAATACGCCATTTGTTTGCATGATTTGTATGTTTTGCTTTTTTTGCTCTCTTTTCTGTCTCAATTTCAAGTTTCTTCCTTTTTTTTTACAAAAGTTTCTATTCTTACATCTTATTCAAACCAATCACTCCAATCATTTTTTGTTGTCAAATTCTTTTTGTTTCTTTCAGATGTGTGATTGTTTGCTTTCCATCTACCAGAGTTGTACCGACAGATGAGAGAAATAGTAGGAAGAATAAAGAAGAATAAGAAGACGACCATTATATTTTGGTGAGCAATTCTTCACATCTTTCCTCTTCTACCAATTTTTTACAATGCCGCATCTAAATCATCATCATTCAACCATCTCTTTTTTTTTTTATTTGTAATTTTTGACGTTGACGTTGCTTCCTCTTAGCTTAGTTGTTTCTATTTAGTCACCTGAACAATGTTATGAATTTGGCTTACTTTACCAAAACTTGCAGGAATCACAAGGTTTCAAATGATGATAACTCTTATCAGGTTTTGCGTGAAACATTTGTTTCGATATGCTATCACTTGCATGGTTGTCTGTTTTTTATAATATAGTGGGGAGTTTTGTTGCCTTTGGTTATTTTCTTTCTTGATTTCATAAATGTCGAGGGAAAATGCTTAGATGTTTTATTTTCCTATGATAACATTTAACCAATGTTTTGAAAACTGGAATGGCGATTGAACCGGAGAAGACACTGGTTCAAGGTTCAGGGGTTCAACCGTGCTCGAATCGGACCGGTCATTAAACCGGCGAAGACAATGATTACATAGTATATTAAGTTATAAATTTTAGATATAACTAAATTATAGGCTAAGATAAAATAATGTCTGCACTGCACTGCATAATCACTACAAGAAAAACTGGTTTTTCCGGCGACCAAAATCCGCCGGAAATTTGGACTTTCCGGCGGATTTTAGCCCTCGGAAAATCCGTCGGAGATTTCCAAGGGATAATCCGCCGGAAATTTCCGAGGGATAATCCGCCAGAAAAGTAAGCCAAATCCGCCGGAAATACCAAAGTCAAAAAAACGAAACTCAAAAAAATCAGCCGGTTTTTTTTTTTTAAATGAAAAAATCCGTCGGAAAGTCCTAAAAATCCGCTGGAAATTTTTTTTTTTAAAGAAATCCGCCGGAAAATTAAATAAATCCGCCGGAAATTAACTTTTTTTTTTTAAAAAATCCGCCGGAAAAATAAATAAATCCGCCGGCAATTAAATTTTTTTTTTAAAATAAAGAAATCCGCCGGAAAATTAAATAAATCAGCCGGAAATTAATTTTATTTTTTTAAAAAAAAGCCGCCGGAAATTAGCTTTTTTTTAAAAAAAATAAAAAATTCGCCAGAAATATATTTAAATCCGCCGGAAATATTTCAATATTTTTTTTAAAAAAACCGGAAATCTATTTAATAAATAAATATTATTGATTTAATATAATATATTTTTGAAAAAATTATTAATAAAAATATTAAATATACGAATTTATTAATAAATTAAATATAGTATATTTAATAATATATTTTTTATTAATAAAATTGATTAATAAAAATATTAAATATATTAGTAATATATTTAATAACATTATGTATTACATTAAATTAAAAATATTATGAAACTTTATTTTGATTGTAAAATAAAAATTAATAATTAAATTAAAATAATAAATTAAAAATACGATTCAAAATCAATACCCGGTCTTAAAACGATAATATAAATTAAAACTTAAATATCTAAACAACAAAATAACACAAGTGAAAGCTACTGGGGTGGGGGCTGGTCTGAATCATCGTTATGATTATAATAGCTGCCACCTGTGGCGTCATCAGATGCAAGATAAGCACTAATATGATCGATATTATTCAAATCGATACTTGAGTTGAATTGCTGCTGGGAGTGCTGAACCTGCTGTGGTGGATACAGCTGGTATGGCTGCTGCTGGGGTGGATACTGCTGCTGCCGGGGTGGACACTGCTGCTGCTGGGGCTGGGGTGGATACTGCTGGGGGTACTGAGACCATGGCTGAAAGGCACCGCTAAAATGCTGCTGTGGCGGCGGGTAGGATGGCATATGTGGAGATGATGGCCTGGACCACTGCTGCTGAGACAGTGGTCTGTGAAAATAAGAGTGTGTGCAAGTATACACAGTCATAAGTTATAGTATAAAAGATCGAACCCACAGAGATTGGATTAACTCTTATGCGTTGTTGTAAAGAAAGGCAAACTAGTGTGACTACACTATTCAAAATGTTTTGGTTTTGGTTGAAGTTGAAATGAAAATAAATAGACAGAAAGCAAGTAAATTGTGTAAGAAATCAGTTGAGAATGAGAGTTGGGATGTTTTCACAAACTAAATCACTCTTGAGAATATTGTGTTTTCTTGTGGTGCAATTGCACTTAGTGCAGTTGCATCAGTGTGTGCTGGTCAGCTACTTTCGTCAGAGTTTCGTTACAAGCTCTATATGATCCTGTTTTTTTGCGGTAAAGAGTAGGGTTGTCAGTGCCTCTCTCGCCCCCTTACAGATAATCTAAGTTGCTTAAGTAAGTACACTCTTGTATCTTAAGATCTCTACACTTTTGTTGTAAGGACTATGTTAATCTTAAGCTAAGAATTAACATGGAATTAACAAGCTAACTTTATTAAAACAAGTTTAACAAGAAGTTTTATTAAACACTTATCCTTACTTAGTTCTTGATTTCTAGTTATAAGCCAATTAAGTGAATATAACTCTACTTGTTCTAAGTGATCAACATTAAAACAAGATTAAGAATTTAAACACAAGAACTAAAGTGCACACCACTTGAAAACACAATAACTTTCCTCAAAAGATCATTGGAAAGCTAGAACATCCAAACTCAAAAGATTTTAGCTCATGATGAGCATGATAAAGCAAATATAAGTGAATGAAAGCATATTGCAATAAAGAGAAGTACAAGAGAATTCAAAAGAGTAACAAATGGAAAACTCTTGCATATATTTGCTTACAACTAATTTCTTGCACCTATTAGCTCCTTGAAGAAGTGGAGATAGAAGTTGTCAAGTTCCTCTCACCTTCCTCTCAAACTAACACTATGAAACTATAAGAAAATAAAACTTTGAAACTAAGAAAAACTAAACTAAAAAGAGCATAAAAAGATTATAAGATATGTGATCTATGTGATATTAGATATTCTTCAAGTGAGGAATTTGAGTCCTATTTATAGCCTTGGAGGTTTCCTTCATGTTGAGGTTTCCTTGCTGATTTAAGTTAACCAAACCATGGTTACTTTTTAAAAGTTGAAGATCAGCTTGGCTTTCAACACTCATCCTTAATTTGAGGTCCAACAAATGGTTGCCACATGTCTTGTAAGATAGATCTTTGTGAAGCCTTTTTGATTGTAGGCGCCTCCTTTGCAAGTGGCCATGTGTTCCCATGTGACTTCTGAGCAAGCAGCAATCCAACTAAGCATTATGGCAATGGTAAGAATTGAGGTGCTTCCAATGTGGGGTTGTGAGCTGCTTCGGTACAGAGTGGTGCAGTTGCACCAAGTGCAATTGCACTGCCTGGTGCAGTTGCATCAACTGGTGCAATTGCACTAAACTGCGGCTGCACTGAACAAACACATCAAACATACCAATATACAATAAAATGCTAAGTTATGGACATCTCTTATCTGTAAACCATAAATGTTGTTATTTTATTCATACTAACATATTTAACATATAATAGACTTGATATTGGGCATTTATCTAAGTGAAAAAGCACAAATAACTCTATATAAAATAGAGTTATCAGACAGCTGACTCAACAAATGATTATAACGCTCCTCGTTTAGCCTAGCCTGCTCCGCTGCCAACTGAGACTGCTCCGTTGTCAACTTAGCCTGCTCCTCCATGCGTGCCTCAGCCAACCTAGTCCGCTCTTGAAGCTCCTGCATTTCCCTTGCACTTTGCTCCTGGCGCTCGGCAAAGTCACGATGTGTCTGGCTCAACTGCTGGGTCAATTCAGTCACAGCATTCAAATCCCCAGTACTAGGAACATATGAGCGGGCAGTACTCCCAGCTGATCCAGAACTTGACAGACTCGGAATAACACTTGTTCTGAAAGCACTCGGTCCAATACCACCAGATCCTACTAGGCGATTACTCTTTCGTGGACCAACTGCTCTCTCCCAAATTTCACGAGCCGCTCTAGCCTCCTCCACAGGATCAACTTCTGTGTTCTCACTACTATGCTCCTGAGTGTCACGGTACTCACTAATCCCCGCCTCAAAGTTCTCCTGAAAAAATAACACAACCAATAAATGAATAACTATTAATAAAATAATGATAATTTAAAGATAAACATAAATATATATATATATATATATATAATTTAAAATTAGTTTTACCTGAATCTCCCTCGCATGATCAGTAACAAAGTCACCAGTGTCCTCCCGTACATGAAGGTAGCAATACAACTCAGGCAAAGTAACTGGCCTTTGATGCATCGCCTCCTATATAGATAGTGTTATTAATTAATACATATGAAAATGACTTGTTAAATAATAATTAATTAATCAAGTAATATATAAAGTAAGAAATTTACCAAACGCCTATGATGGGTTGCAGCATTAACACTTCCACCTGTGTGTGTGCAGCGACCTTTATCCGAAGCCCTATTCTTCTTGGCTTTCTCACAATAAAGTTTAAATCCTGGTGTCGCCCAATACTCTTTCAGCTCATACCAACTTGAATCTCCCATACAAGGCGGCTTCTCATCGTGTAACCGTGCCTTCCCCAGTAATTCAGAATAGCGATGAGAACACCTCTTATGGAAGACTCTCTCAACTTCTTGTTGCTCCTCCGGCAACCACGTACGTTTTTCCTATTTTAAAAATATACAATTATGTTAATTTGTTATTATTATATAAAAACAAATTAATCAATAATAAAATAATTAAAAATCGATTTGTAGAATTAAAACTTACTAAAAATGATCCTAATATCGCCGCAATTGCGTCCCTATCTTTTTTCACTGCCGTCCAATTCTTCCAGCCTTTATGTAACGGTCGAATAATTTCGCCTCCAGACGTCGTAGTCGCTGGATAATTACTTGTTGTGGGAGCTACTACTTCAACCGGAACATCAACTGCACGAACAACCCCTGGTGCTACTTCGCCGTGACGACTCTATATAAAATAATTTGGCCTAAACCCATTATTGTACAAATCAAGTCTGACTTCATCATCATTTTTTATAAATTGAAATGAACATTTCAAGCACGGACATCTAATTCCGCCTTGTCGCGCAAATTCTTCATGCTGCTTAGCACAAAAAATAAACTCTTCTACTCCTTCTACAAAACGCCGCTTTAAACCAGCTCTTCCAGGAAACAACCGGTCATACATCCAACTACGATCCATGATTTCGGGAAATACGTACTATAGTTCAATAAAAATTAACGTTATCTACCTATATATTTATTACATATACATGCACATATATATACCCATACACATATTTACATACACTAACAATGTAAACAATAAATAAATTAATAGATTTTTCCCAAAGTACTGTACTTTTTTTAATAACAATAATTAAAATACATGTTATTTTATTTTATTATATATTATTAATAACTCTATTAGTAAATAATAGATATATTAATAACTCTATTATATTCCTGATCTATTAATACATATATATTACCCATTTTAACTAACAACATAAATAACACTTTTACTACATGTAATTATAGAATTGAAAATGAAATAAACAATCAAATATTTCTTTTCAAATATATGTTGTATTGATATAATAAGTGAATAATACATATATTTCCTATTTATCTAAAAATTAATTAAAAACTGAAATTAATAATAATTCGCATTTACACAAAAAATAATAACAGTAATTAAAAATTAATTTTATTTTTATTTCGTTTTTATTTTTATTTCGCATTTATATAAAAGAAAATATTCAAATAAATTAAAAATTAGTTTTATTTTTTTTGTATTAAAATTTTTTAAAATAATAACATAAATTAAAAATATAAACAGAAATTAAAAACTAAATTAATAAATACATTAACTTTATTTTTTTTCGTATTTATTTATTCTTTATTATTTATTTATTTAAAATTATTATAAAAATTCAAAATTAAAAATAAATTAACAAATATATTATTTCGTATTTGCTAACTAATATTAATTAATATATAACTAATATATTATAACAAATAACATCATATATAACGACTTTTAACTTCAATAACTAACTTGGAGTGAAGAGAAGACTCTGGCTTGATGCTAATCCCACCCTCCTTCGAACAAAATAGACAACGAACCAAACCCAAACAACACCACAGTTAGTAACTAAACAATACATAAACTAAAACTATTAAATCATCATGTTATAAAGATACCTTATATTGAAGAAATGTGTCAGAGAGCAAGAGATTTTGTAGAGAGAAATTTCGGATTTGAAGAAGTGAAGAAGTTGTGAAGTGAAGATATGAAGAAGTTGTGAAGTGAAGATGTGAATATATATAGAAATTTGACATCCGCCGAAAATTGTATTACCGGCGGATTTTATCGTTTCCGGGGGATTTGGATCCCACAAAAATTCGGGTTTCCGGCGGATTCTATTGGTCGTGGTATTTCCGGCGGATTTTGTGGTTTTTCTGGCGGATTAGGATCCCCCACAAAGGCGGCTTTCCGGCGGATCCTATTGGTAGAAGTATTTCCGGCGGATTTAGTGGTATTTCCGGCGGATTTAGTAGTTTTCCGGCGGAATTTGGTCAAAAAGTTAAAATCCGCCGCAAATACGTATTACCGGCGGATCCGGATCCCCCGCAAATACGCATTTCCGGCGGATCCAATTGGTCATGGAATTTCCGGCGGATTTAGTAGTTTTCCGGCGGATTTTGGTCAAAAAGTTAAAATCCGCCGCAAATACGAATTACCGGCGGATTTGAGATTTCCGGCGGATCCGGATCCCCCGCAAATACGACTTTCCGGCGGATACCATTGGTCATGGAGTTTCCGGCGGATCCTATGTAATTTCCGGCGGATTTCGAAATTTAATTTTCCCGCTTTTTTCGTAAATCCGTCGGAAATGACGGTACCGGTGGATTTTTTTTATTTTTTTTTTTAATAATTTTTTTTTGGTGAATAAATCCGTCGGAAATTAGTATAAATCCGCCGAAAAGTTACCGGGGAATAAAAATCCTCCGGAAAATTTTCATGGGACTAAATCCACCAGAAATCTCTAAAATCCGCCGGAAAGGCATGGCCAGTAAATCCACTTATTCTTGTAGTGAATGGAATTTTGTCACATGCTGGTATGATTTTGCATAAGGAATGGAAAAGTGGGGTGAACTACATGAGGTTTCTTGCCTAGAGTATGTCAAGGTGATTAGCACACGAAGTTTGACTTGCTATTGTATGATGGGGTATATCAAATGTACCATTGAAAGTTCTATTAGTCTTGTTAATTCTCTTCGTTTTTAACAATAATGGATGTGTACTTGATATGCTAACATGTTTGAAGGAAAAAACAAACATTTGTAAAAAGTGAGTTACCTATAGGAGGATTTGCCAGTGATATGAATGGATTGGGGTGAACCTAAATCCTATATCTTCCTAAATTGAATAATGTTTAATTGGTTGCTTTAATTTGATTCTTTATAGGTTCTAAGACATTTGTGTTCCCTCTAACCAAAATGGTGAATGCTTATCGTCACGATGCGGAGTGGCTTTGAGAAATGTTTGATGGATTCTTGATAAATATTTTTTTATTAAGAGACATTCAAGAAATAATGAGCCATGATATTTGAATACAAGGATAGTAAACAAATGCATCTACAAAGTATCTCCAGGTAGAAGTGTGTCTTCAAATTGATAATTTGTTTGGAAAGTTAGAACATAACACCTAATAGTTCTTTGGTATTCTTAGAAGAGTTATTCCATGATAATCGTTTGACTAGCAATTCTTTAGAAAATAATTCCTGGTAAATATTTTAGAATATCTTATTATCATTAAACTTGTTTTAGTATTTTGGGATTTATATCACTTTAATTCAATAAAGTCATATTACTAGGATACCTTCATCAGAATATTTTTCTTCTCAAATTTAATGGAATTCCCGACATTAAAAATCAAGATGGTGTTTTGATGGATGTTTTGGCAGGCGAAACGGTTTCCAAGTTAATGGCGCGGGTTCCTCAGGCTATCTATATGGTTTTATGCCAATAAGTATTTCCTTCACCAATCTCTAATCCATTAGTAGTTAATATTATCACAATTATTAGTTATTTTCTTTTACCGACTAACAATATGTAGTAGGGCATTATGATAAGTCCGAAAATTTGTTGAACTTGGAAGTTGCGTCTCCTTTCTACTAAAATTCAAGTGAGATGCCATTGAGTTATTTATATTCAAGAGTTTATGTTGTTTGGCTAACGATCTTGGTGATGAGGCCTTGGAAACAGCAATGTCTGATATCGACAATAGACAACATGACAAGATTTAATTTCTATTCTACATTGTTCTCTTAAAGGAGAAGAGCAGAAAAGATGTTATTCCTATATCACATAAACTTTGGTCACAATTTTCTCATACAAATCTAACTACAAAGTGTTTCTGATTTGAAGATTTGAAGATAAAAAGTATCTCAACAGGACAAGGCCATACAAGTTATGCAGTAGAATTACATTCTTACTACCAAGGGAGCTGCAATCTTGCACTTTATCCCCTAATTAAATCTTGACTACCTCCCTATGGCATCAGTTGGGGATGTAATGCTCATTGTTTCTAGCTTTGTTAGAATCTTGCATTTGTTTATCTTTCTTAGCTCTGTTATAGTTGCTTACCAGTCGCAACATTTATCACAACTTGTGCTCTTTTCATTTTGTATTCAATTAATTAGATTAATAACCAAGAGTTTTGGCTTATAAAAAGAAAATCATCTCTTGATTCTCCAGATTACGCTTAAAGGAAATTGTGCTAGCATATTATTACTAAAAAGCCTAGTTTTTAGTCCAAGTAGAAAGTGTATACATTGCTAACATATTATTAGTAAAATGCAAGTGTGAGTATGTTAGCATATGCCTTCTTCACGTATATTATCATATTATATGTTTAGCTGTTAAACTTTGTTGCTGTAAAAATTAGCAAAATCATTTCTGATGAACAAGATCATTTTCTCATGAGTTTAGTTGGTTATCACTTATCAGCAGAATGATATTTACATATATACTATTTTGCAACTTGGGGAAGGAATTACTGACAAGTTTATGAAATTGAAGGTTGTTGCATTGAATGATTGATTTGCATGGTTGTTGCTAATATTGCTTTGAAGACAGGGAGTCAAAGAGTTATCGTGCTGAAATTCAAGTTACATTCAGGAGAGGGTTTTCAAATTTGATAAGTCTCTATGGTGGCTGCTGCAATATCTGATATAAAAGTTAGTAGAATTGATGGAAAACGATAGATAGCAGAAATGCAAAAGGGGAAGAACCCAAAAACATATAGGGTTGATATTGAGATATCTTTGTTACAAGCACTACTCTTCAAGCTTCGAGTATTTTTTTTACTCAATCTTGATTGGGAGGTAGGTGACTCGGTAGTGGATTTGGCTTGACCGAGTATATGACCTGACATGACCATGTTATGATATGATCATTAATATCGTCATATTTAGAGCTAGAGTATGCGATGAAGAACTCTAATAACCACAATATTTTTTGCTCTACTTATATGAAATGAAAAATAAACACCACACACTACTACTGTCCACACCTGAGTTTGAACTCAGCAGCCGACGTCCCCATGCCATTGAAATTGCCAAGGCAACAGTGAGGACAAATCACCACAATATGATATTATTGTTTTGTTTTTTGACAATGATATTGTTCTTAAAAATAACAAATTAATATGAATTTTTGATAGTTTAAATATTATTTTCAAATCACAAAAAAACAACATCATTTACTTATACACGAGTTTTTATACTAACTTACAAAATATAAATTATTTGACAACAATTTCCAATAGCATACATATACCCGTGCGTGCATGGGTTAATTATTCTAGTAATTTTAACATTCTAGTTAATAAATATATAGAATCTAAAATCTATGGAAAGTGATACAAAATATTAGATGTCAAATACATATGATAGATAAATGTAATATATAAGTATTAAAATACATATAAATAAATATAATTAGTAGGTAATAGGTTTGGATAGAAATAAAAGAAAAAAAAGGTTAAATATTATATAATACGCTTCAATTACAACAAAACGTGGTTGCTCAAATGGTTAGTGTTGGAATGTGTGGGTGTGAGGAAGGGGGTCCCCTGATTCTTCATTTTTGAGATATATTTCGAAATTAATTTTCAATAAAAGCTGAGGTGGATGCCACGTATTTATTTGGAGATGTGTGTGGCTTTTTCTGATTGGTCCTAGTTGTAAGCCTATGTGGACAAACTCATGATTTATATTACTTATGATTATGATTACGATATAACCACAATTTACGAATACCAAGATAATTTGTTTAGTGAATAACTACACAAATCTCACATCTAATTTGTTCCTTATCTTCACAATTTGTGTTCTCAATAACTAGATACATAAGACTTATATAACTTATAAGCACGATACTACCACAAGAACCATCCACGATGAATGTTCTTTTTTCTTATAAATAAAATCTAGTTAGTTATGTCAAAACAACTTTTTTTCGATAATTGATGTCAAAACAACTTTTAAAATCACATTGAAAAACAGTACATGACCTCGTAAAAATAGTACAACAATAGCAAGAGGCCATGGATTAAAATCACAAACAATTCGAAACAGGGCTAGTTAAAGAGACTAACTTATTTGGCTCTATCAGCAGCAAAATCGGGAGTATTTTCATGGCTTGAAAACTAAAAATTTAAAGTGATATATCAGCAATATAATTACAAAATGTTTGCTCTTCACTATTAATTTGTCTTGACAAACATGTTCAAACGTCTTGAAATTGTTGATCCGGGCGACAGTTAAGGAAGACATTAACTAGATATTGACCTAAAACTAAATTTAAAGTAGGATATATCACAAGTGACAAAGCAAGTATATTACTCCAAATGCACCATGGGAAGAAATGTTGGGTGCTAGACTCATTTCCTATGTGGAGAAAGACCATTGTGTCTCTCTTATTTAAGTGAAGAGGGGTCATATTAAGGTTGTCGCAAAACAGTATTTAGGTGAGAAGAACAGCCATCAAAAGAGAGAAAAAGATAGAAAGTTATTTGTTTTTCTCAAACTTGTCACAGTAAAACTACTATTGCGGATTTGTTAACTGTTAGATCGTGTTAAAATTTGGTAAGTAGGTTGTTATGACCCAAACTCTTGATGAGGCCCAAGTTGATGATGAGGCTGAGCCCAATTACATAGAAGAAGAGCATCCAATACCTCAAGCAAGGAGCAAGAGAAATAGAGTCAAGCCCAAATGGACCAATGACTATGAGATTGTCTACAAGTGATGTTACCCTAATTAGTAGAATGTTCTAGATCCTTATTCTCATTTTGTTTTTTCCTTTGTTAGTAAATATCTCAGCAAATTCTATCCAATAGTGCTGAGTCACTATTTTCGGGTACAATTGCTGTTGTTTCCAGCTTATGCCAGCTAGTAGTATGGCCCTATATGTAGTAAAGAATCAAGGGATTGGATATCAATGAAATATGAATCAAGAAGTTTTTTCCTTATTGCTTTGTTTTAGCTAGTCATTATTTTGTCTCTCTTTGCTCTTGCTACTGTTACTGCACACAGCACCTGACATTTGGTGCTTTCATTGATTACTCTCTCTCATCACACCCAAACTTTCCCAAATCAGCCAACCTAAATCCCTAAACTTTCGTATTACTCTCACCACCAACCCGTCACTTCCTCTTCTCACCCTCTCACTTCGCCGTCACCAATCCACCGTCGCCATCATCATGTCCACGCCACCACCCACACACCAGAGGATCTCCACGCCCTTATCAGACAGTTCGTCAACAACCATCAGTTGCTTGAAAACCACGTTGGCCATCTAGCCACCGAAGTCACCAACCTCCGAGCAAGGTTACCACCACCAGGTTTTCAACAACAACCAAACGATACCCAACCATATCGCACTTCTGCCATCAAATTGGAGCTGCCTCGTTTTGACGGTACTGATGTTTTGGGGTGGATTTTCAAAATCAACCAGTTTTTTTGACTTTCATCAGACATCGGAGCACCAACGATTGCGGATGGCTTCCTTCTACATGGAGGGTGATGCACTCACGTGGTTTCAGTGGATGCATGCCAACGGCCAGCTACTGTCGCGGGCAACCTTCATTCACGCCGTCGAACTCCGATTCGCTTCGTCGCAATACGACGACCCCAAAGGTGCGTTGTTTAAATTGTGTCAATCTGGTTCTGTGAAAGAATATCAAAGTGAGTTTGAAACCCTAGCCAATCGTATTACTGGGTTACCACCACAATTTCTGTTAAGTTGTTTTATCTCTGGTCTGAAACCTGAAATACGTCGTGAAATACAAGCTTTTCAGCCAATATCCCTCACCCATGCCATTAGCCTTGCTAAGTTACAAGAAGATAAACTTAATGACAAAAACCCCTCCAAAAATGCCCTGTCCTCTAGCACACAACACTTTAATCGCAGTTCCTTTAAGCCCACAGCAACCATAAACCCTCAAAAACCAGCCACACAACCACCTAAAGCCACACCAATCAAAAGGCTTTTTCCCCACTTGAGCTACAAGCTCGTCGTGAACTAGGTCTCTGCTATAACTGATGAAAAATTCGTTCAGGGCCACAAATGTAAACGTCACTTTAATCTCTTGATAGCAGACCCTGATGAACCAGACCCATCCCCAGATACTATCACCCTGCTTCTGGCTAAATCCTCCACTCAACCCACCAAAGAAAATGAACCTAGCCTAAACACTGAATCCCCTCAAATTAGTTTCCATGCCCTTATGGGTCACTCCATTCCCCAAACCCTTCGATTACTAGGTCATATTAAGAAAATACCTCTCACGGTGTTGGTTGACACTGGCAGCACACACAACTTTATCCAAGAACGAGTAGCCAAACAGTTAAACCTGCTCTTTCACCCTGCCAAACCTTTCCAAGTTCTTGTAGGAAATGGTGAAGAATTAGACTGTGTTTATATGTGCCCTAATGTGCATACATTTTGGATTCTCATGAGTTTGTGGCGGATTTATTTGTGTTACCAATCAGTGGTACTGAAATGGTATTGGGTGTTGAATGGCTCAAGTCACTAGGGCCTGTTTTGATGGATTACAATAAACTCACCTTGAGGTTCTTCAAGGAAGGTAATGTGATTCAAATTGCTGCCAAACCACGTCCTTCACCTGAACCAGCCTCCTTGAATCAACTTAAACGTTTGGTTGCCACAAATGCCATTGACACATGCTATCAATTCCATCTCATTGAACCTGTAGCCACAAACACTTCCCCTCACCTTCAAGAAACACCCATTCAGCCCCTCCTAGACAAATTCACCACTCTTTTTTCCCCACCCACAACCATTCCCCCTTCAAGAACAATTAACCACCACATTACCTTAGCTGAAGGCTCTAATCCAGTTAACATACGCCCTTACCGTTACCCTCAGTTTCAGAAGCAAGAGATAGAGACACAAATTTATGACATGCTTCAACAAGGCCTCATCCAACACAGCTCAAGTGCCTTTTCATCTCCGGTACTACTCGTCAAAAAGAAGGACGGTAATTGGCATTTTTGTGTCGATTATAGGGCACTAAATGCCATTATCGTAAAAGATCGCTTTCCTATCCCTTCTATTGACGAGCTTTTGGATGAGTTATATGGTATTTATTGGTTTTCAAAACTTGACTTGCGTTCCGGCTACCATCAAATTCGTATGAACCCCGGTGATATTCACAAAACTGCTTTTAGAACTCACCAGGGCCATTACGAATTTCTGGTTATGCCCTTTGGGCTTTGTAATGCCCCTTCTTCTTTTCAAGCAACTATGAATTTGATTTTTGAGCGTTATCTAAGAAAGTTTGTTATTGTTTTCTTTGATGACATCTTGGTCTATAGCAAGTCTTTGGAAGATCACTTAGGATACTTAGAAACTGTTTTTCAATGCTTAATGACTAATCAATTTTTTCTTAAGCATTCTAAGTGTGTGTTTGCTCAGAATTCAATCAATTATCTGGGGCATGTAGTCTCTTCTAAAGGAGTGGGACCTGATCCTGAAAAAATAGTTGCAATGACAGATTGGCCGCTTCCAAAAACTCTCAAACAGCTTAGGGGGTTTCTTGGACTCACAGGATTCTACAGAAAGTTTGTCAAAAATTATGCCATCATTGCTCATCCACTCACAGAGTTGCTAAAAAAGGATGCTTTTTCATGGACCCCAGCAGCAACTGAAGCATTCAATAAATTAAAGGAAGCTATGACTGAAGCCCTTGTTCTGTCTCTTCCTGACTTCACTGCTGAGTTTATAATTGAAACTGACGCCTCAGGAGTTGGAATGGGTGCTGTGCTCATTCAAAAAGGGCACCCTATTGCATATTTCAGCAAAAAGTTTTGTGCTAAACTTCTGAATTCCTCCACTTATGTTCGGGAATTATGTGCAATAGTAGCAGCTGTGAAGAAGTGGCGCACGTATCTTCTTAGGCGTAAGTTCTTAATCTACACAGATCAGTGTAGTCTCCGTGAGCTTTTAACTCAAGTCATTCAAACTCCGGAACAACAGTTTTATCTTTCCAAGCTCTTGGGTTATTCTTATGAAATCATTTACAAACCGAGTGCCCAAAACAAAGTTGCAGACGCTCTCTCACGAGCTTTTGATCAACCAGCAGCCTACCTTGCAATTTCAGCTCCACAATTGAGTTTTCTAGAAGAATTACAGCAACATCTCAGTAAGGATTCCAAAGCCCAACAGCTCGTGCAGGAAATCAGAACTACACCAGCAGCTCATCCTCACTATAAGGTCAAAAATAACTTACTTTTTTACAATAATAAGTTATTTATACCTGATTCTTCTGCATTAAAAACACTGCTCCTTGAAGAGTTTCATGCATCACATATTGGGGGACATGGTGGCATTACAAAAACATATGGGCGTTTGAAAGAAAATGTTTATTGGGTGGGTATGAAACAAGATGTCATAACTTTCATTAATGCTTGTGTTGTGTGTCAACAAACCAAACATCCAAACCACTTGCCTTTTGGTCTCCTTCAGCCACTACCTGTTCCAGATTCTGTTTGGGAACATATTTCATTAGATTTTATCATAGGGCTCCCTTCTTTCCAAAATTACACCACTATTCTTGTGGTAGTTGACCGTTTTTCTAAAGCTGCCCATTTTGGAAAACTCACTACCAATTTTACTGCATCTTCTGTTGCTGCATTGTTTGCTGATATGGTCTCTAAATTACATGGTATGCCCTAGAGTATGGTGTCTGACAGGGATCCTATTTTCCTTAGCCATTTTTGGCAAGAGTTATTTCGTTTGAGTGGTACTAAACTGAGGATGTCTTCTGCATACCATCCTCAAAGTGAAGGACAGACTGAGATTGTAAACAAGGTTTTACAACAATACTTAAGATGTTTTGTCTTTGATCAACCCACCAAATGGGGCAGAATTTTACATTGGGCTGAATGGCACTACAATACTTCTATTCACTCTTCCACTGGTTTGACACCCTTTGAAATTGTGTATGGTAAACCACCACCAACTCTGCTGCAGTATGTTCTTGGATCCTCAAATATAGAAGCTGTGGAATCTGAGCTACTTGACTGTGAGTCTGTGTTAACAAAACTCAAAAGTAAACTGCTGAAAGCTCAAAACACAATGAAGTCTTATGCTGACAAAAAAAGACTTCCTCATCCTTTCAAAGTAGGAGATCTGGTTTTTATCAAGCTGTGGCCTCACAGACAGCGTTCCTTGGGAACTCAGCGCACTCATAAACTGTCAAAGAGGTATTATGGTCCTTTTTCTCTAATTCGTGCCATTGGAGAGGTGGCTTTTGAAGTTGATCTTCCTGCAAATAGCAAGATACACAGAGTTCTGCATGTCTCTCAATTAAAACCATGTTCTGACCCTGCTGCAAAGTCACTGGAGTTGCCTCCAAAATCCAAGGATAATTCACCAATTATCCAACCTGTTGCTGCACTTAATTGGCGCCTCAAAGCACCCAACACTGAACCTGAAGTACTCATACAATGGCAAGGTCTCTTCCCAGAAGATGCTACTTGGGAGTCTTTGGCCGAAATGAAGCAACAATTTCCTCAGTTACACCTTGAGGACAAGGTGCTTGTGGATGGGGAAGGAGATGTTATGACCCAAACTCTTGATGAGGCCCAAGTTGATGATGAGGCTGAGCCCAATTACATAGAAGAAGAGCATCCAATACCTCAAGCAAGGAGCAAGAGAAATAGAGTCAAGCCCAAATGGACCAATGACTATGAGATTGTCTACAAGTCATGTTACCCTAATTAGTAGAATGTTCTAAATCCTTATTCCCATTTTGTTTTTTCCTTTGTTAGTAAATATCTCAGCAAATTCTATCCAATAGTGTTGAGTCACTATTTTCGGGTACAATTGCTGTTGTTTCCAGCTTATGCCAGCTAGTAGTATGGCCCTATATGTAGTAAAGAATCAAGGGATTGGATATCAATGAAATATGAATCAAGAAGTTTTTCCTTATTGCTTTGTTTTAGCTAGTCATTATTTTGTCCCTCTTTGCTCTTGCTACTGTTACTACACACAGCACCTGACATAGGTTTGGGATACAACTCTTGGCTTTCACTGTTTCGATCGTTGAAAAGATGTTAGAGATAGAGATATTGGCTTCGCACTAAAGTTGCATTTCGAGGTATTTTTAATCTTCTTGTTCTCATCTGTAAGCTTGTGTGCTTTGTTTTCTTTGACTAATTGTTGGCACTATTTGTGCACCATTTTGAGACTCTCTTGCACCGTAATTTGATTATCTTGAAGCTATTTCTTTGGTCTGTACGACTTGTCGTTTTTAGTTTTTACCATTGCTTTGAGAGGTTTTCAATTTTAAAAACGTTGATATTCATTGTGTATTTTTTCCGTTCTATTTGCTGCCATATATATATATATATATATATGTATATATATATATATATATGGTGTTGCTCCTCATAGGTACTTGCAAGGTTGGGTGATTTGTTTCCATTGCAAATACTCTATTATTGTGTTTATGTGTTGATTCCCCATCAAGAAATATAATGCTATAAGCCTATAACTCATATTCTTAAGTGATACTTCAAAATGGGGGAGAAAATTACACTTTTTTCCTCCGCCGTTTATTTGTCTCATTGGGTTTTCCTCAAAATGTTTCTAAGAGGCAATTCCCACTTAAAACATATCCTCAATGAACATCCAATGAGAAGTGTAATGAATATTTGGTAGTTTCTCATGTTTGTGAACTCTTTCATTTTTCTAAGGATACTCTTTTTTTTTTTACCAATTTCTAAGGATACTCTTATAACTCCCATGAGTAAAAGGTTTTCGTTAATGTTTCTACTCTTAATTATTTAAGTTAATACATGTTATATTATGCCTTAATATGCTTCCTTTTTTTGGCAGCGCCTTAATATACCCTGTAAGTAGGGGTGCTCATGGTTAAACCATATCCATAACCAATCCATATCCATCAAATGTCCATTTGATATAACCGGTTTCATAACCAAAATAGCATAACCAGTTATTAATTTACAAAACCGGTTATATAACCGGTTATACTGGTTATATCCATAACCGGTTTGTGGATATATAACTGGTTATATCCATAACCTCTTACAACTATTATAAAAAAAATTTAATAAATCTTTTAAGTATTTTTACAAAATAAGTTTTCAAATATCAAAAATAAAATGTTTTCAAGATTTTGAACTCAAAAAAAAAATCCAGAAAATAATTTTTTGTTAAAAAAATCAGAACTGAATATATATAAAATGTAATATATATTTATTATATATATATATATATCTAATATATATAAAATATATTATATATTATAATAACCACCACCGGCCGCCAGCTTGCCAGAGCACCGCCACCGCCACCGCCACAGTCACCACCACCACATATATATTAATATATATATATATATATTAATGTATAAATATATATTTATAGATATGTATTTTTCTCATATATATATATATATATATAAAAAGATATTTTTAAAATTTCAACTTTTTTAAAATTATTTTGGGAGGCTTGTTTAAAGTCTTTGGCAAAAACCAATTGGATATCAAATTGGAAATTCCAAAAAAATAAAAAAACAAATTGGATATCCAATGGACGTCCATTAAATAATCGGATAAAAACCATATCCAATTATTGGACAAATTAAAATAACCGGTTATAAAAATAACATAAATATCCGGATTTATTTAACCGAATATGAATATGGATGTGGTTTAACCGTTAAACCGGTTATTTTGTGCACCCCTACCTGTAAGTTATAAAACTTGTGTCTTATGAATAATACTCGTGTGACATTTTAAAGTTTAAATCTTGCATTGCTTCCTCACATCTATTCTCTTTAATTTATCTTGCATTTGTTGTTGCTCTTTTTTTAGTTCTTTTCATTATTATATTATATAAATTATCCGTGCAAGCTCATTTTTCATGTTATATCCTTTTAATTAGGCCAGCTAGCCATATAAGTAAGAGTGTAACTTTGTAAGACATTATGCAATCCATTGCAATTAAAAGTAAATTAGTGGATATGCCATTGGAAAGTATAATCAAAAGAATAATCGATGCTTTGGTTTAGTGCTACTCAAACTTTATACCGCAAAAGGGGATAAGATGCTTTAAATTTTGATTAATATAGTACAGCTTGGCAAATGGTATATAAATTTATATATCATATTCGTAAGAATCACAATAGAAATTTATATATAATTAAGTCACATGCATAGTTTGAATGAATGCAAGGGAATTAGGTCCTTCAAACATGTGATAATGAATTATGTGCCTAAAAAAAATATGCTTACTTGAAGTTAATATATCTCGTCTTCAACAAAGTATGTTTTTTATTTGTTATATGTCAAATATGGATGTTGGACTCTTTAGGCAAACTCAAGTTTCTAACTTGCTGCTAACAAAATGGCAAATAATTGTATTTTTTTTTACAATAAATAGCAAATAATTGTTGGGTATCACTAATCTTGCATGTTTGATTAATATATTTTATTATCACGAGTGTTATGCAATGATAATTTTCTCTCTCAAAAGGCATTCTCCATACAAATGTGTTGGAGCATTCTCCATCTACATATTAGAGCAAACTCTAAGAATTAAAACTATATTTAATTTAATTGGTTTGGTTCGTTTTTACTTTTGAAAATCGCTCAAACTAAACCAAACAACATATTGCCTTAATATATGAGCCGGCTTACTTCAAAATTGAATCAAACTACATCGCAAACACTTCTATTGTTAATTGCTCATGTGTATAGGGAAAGGTCACGTGCGACTGAAGTGAAGTGTTAACATGCGTGACTTTTCGAAAAATGAATTCATAAATCTTAAAAAGATTTCAACTGCCACAATTTTTTTTTTGTTATTTTAATAAAAATATAATGACATAGATGTTTTTATAAGTATATTTCAATTTTACTCAGCATAAAGTGTTCCTAGTTAAAGAAAACACCTTTTATAACCACTAGGTATAACTTTCATTTTCTTTTGTCTTTGACTGCAAGTACTTTTGATTTGTGATGGGAATCTTTTGTTTTATTATTATGAAGGCAAATGATGATATGACACACTCTTTTGGTAAACACACAACTCATATCTCATAAAAAATATGAGTTTGAATTTTACCATCGATCTGAAAATCTAGTTTGTAGATAATATATAAATTCATTTGTACGTGGTTTTCAAGTCATGAGAAATTTCTCTACCTAAAAAAACCCTCAAGACCTTTTTTATATAGAAATTTAGAGTGGGGAAATAATCTGTTCATGGTAGGGAAAACTTTCAGGCTCTTTAAGCACTTACAAAAGAAACTACTGATGTAATCCTCCTTGACATGATTTAATTCAGGACTTTTTAGGTAGGAAACACGGAAACTTAACCAAAATCATGCCTTGCTCAATATTATTGTATCTCATGCTACAGAACTCAGAATTGCATGACTCCAAAACGAGGAGAAAAAGACCGTGCAAAAAGGGAGAAACGACCGAAGGTAACTAACACGAAATTAGGGAATTTGGGGGTTAGGGTTTGATGATGCAATGGAAAGAAAAAAATAAAATTAACAACAAAAAAAACAATAACGGGAAGGCGCTAAGTTGGAGGAACGCCACAAAGATCAACACCCTTGATAAGTTCAAGTGATTTCCAATATGCTCAATATCCAATATCTGCATTCCTTTTGCCAAAAAGAGAAGAAGTACTACTAACAAATTCGTTTTGCCAAAAAGAGCCATAGAATCTATACTCCCCTTTATTATTTTTGTGTAAAATGAAATGGGCAAAGGGCTCAGAATAATTTTTGGAGTTTGAAACGATAAAAACAGACAGGTGTGAGATTATTGGGATGTCTCGTTTGAGAGGACAAAATGATGCAAAATGCGAGTCTAGTTTATGTTACTAAACATTTTGTTTAGTAACTATTACTAAAGGGCAAGATGGTAAATTCATGATTAAAATTAAGAAGAAAAAAATTGATTACCCAATCCCTATTTTCCTTCCATATTTTTAAGCCTTAATTATTAGTAATTAAAATTGAAACCTGAATAGAGAGAGAAGAACAAAACGCACAACGCGTTGAAATTGCCCAGAAGAAGAAAACGCAGGTTTTGAGATAGAGAAGAACAAAACGCAGGATTCGTTTCCCAGAAGAAGAAAACGCAAGTTCATTACCAGAAAACGCAGGTTTGTCTACCCAGAAACAATAGGCGTGAAGTTGGGTTTTTGCGATTTCGTTTTTTCCTCTACCCAGAAACTTGTTATAGCATATTTAGGGGTTTTTACATATCAATTATCGTGTTTGAATCTTGTGTTTCTGTCTTTTTTTCTCTCATGTTTTTCACCCAAAACGCTGAAAAACGAGATCGACAACACAACCAGGAATCGAAACGAGTTCAAAGTCGCAACCGTCGTCTCTAACCACTTCGCAATCTGAAAAAGGTTAGTTTTTGTGCTTCAAATATTGTATGTAACTGATAAAAGATTCTTGGATATAGGGTTTTCTGGTTTTGTGCTTTTCGAATTTGTAGGTAACGACACCTAACCAACGTTGTTCAATATTGCGGTTAGTGATTGATTAACCAAAATACCTTATTCATGTGGTTAGATTAACAATTTAGTTACTAACCAATGCACTTCATAAAGTGCATAACTAAATTGTGAAGTTAGAAGGATAAAGTGCATAACTAAATTGTGAAGTTACTGTCTAGTTTTTGTTTAGAATAACCGATATTGCTCTTCATAAAGGATTCGTCATATATTTTGTTCTTGGCTTATAATGTTTCAGCTATTTTCGTATAGGCTGAGTGTGGTTATTGGTTAATTTTGAATTATCAATTTAGCTGTATATCATAACACATGACTATATTGTTCATGTGATTTGGGAATGTGTTTATATAAGTTACTGGAACACATAAAAAGAAAATGATGGTGGGAATATGAATACATAGATGTGTTTATATGGGAATATGAATACATAGACGTGATGAAAGAATCATTTCAACATTAATCAAACACCACTATAGGAATGTGTTTATATGCTTGCTTATATATGATTCTGTACATGGGAATATGAATACATAGACGTGAATACATAGACGTGATGATAGGGAAAGAACGAGTGCTAATTGACATTAACTTCAAGTCAGAATTTGAGATTGCTCTATTTGAGAGGTTAGGGGTGGTGGTGGTGGATTTTGAACATAAACCAGAACATAACTAACGACTTCTTTCTTGTTTTGATTTTGAAGCAACTAACCTATACTAAAGTTCATATGTGGTTAGGTGCAAACTATCCGTGTTGTGTAATTCTAAGGCTAGAAAGCAACTGATAAATGTTATCTAAATTTGTGATTATTATTTCTTTCTATTTATCAAAAACGGTACATCTCCTCTCCAATTTTTAAGCATTTATTGCTTTCTATTAATTGCTTATTCTGGTTCCTTTTATTTTCAGTTAAGATGGCAAAAAGGAACAAAAAGGGGTTGGGAGTGCTACGGAAGCTAAACCTACGAGGTACAAACACAAATATAAACCACTGACGGTTCACACAATGATGAATGGAATAACCAGTTCTCAGAAAGAATTGCTGCAATCAACCGGGTTTGGATCCCTTTACGCTCATATGCAAATGGAGCAGATTCCTGGGGAGTTCGTGAAATGGGTGTCTGAGAACTTTGAACCCGATCAAAGTCAATTGCGATTGAGCAAATACGAAGCACTACCTGTAATGTTGGAAGACGTGCAACGGGTTTACTGTCTCCCCAACGAAGAAAAACCAGTCAAACCGTTAGAAATGCAAGTGCAAGAATGGCTCGATTGTGAATTTGCGGGTGGAGCTCGATTGCAAATTTTTTAGCATCTGATCCTACTGTCAATGATTATAGGCCTGTCAATGATAATAGGCTAATTAGAAAGGTTGTACATGACTCTGCTATCCTGTTATTACATAGATCAAACTGATCCCACTGTTAATAATATTAGGCCTTAATCTATTGATAGCCATAAATATGCTCAACATTGGATTTTTTTTTTAAGGTACAAACTCCCTCTCTATTTTATTTAGTTGTGTCCCACCAGATTGCTTTATAAGCACAAAAAACACCTCCAAAAATTAAATTAAGTCGTTTAAGATGTTGTTTAAGAAAACATATACTTTATTTGATCAATATCGATATAATCCTATGTCCGTCATTCTCTTTTGATTACGTAATATAAAAACGCTTAAGCAGGTGGAGGAATATATATATATATATATATATATATATATATATATATATATATATATATTGTAAACAAGGTTCTTGGTTACAATAACCACAAATTGGTTACTACAATAATAACCACTCTAAACTATTTCTATGGTTACTATTGAATTACACTAATTTTCGAAATTGTATGCATTTATAGTATTTTAGTATAGAAGCGATACGTTTTATACTCTCACTTTTTCCATGATACGTTCTAATTGAAGTTCGTTTTATGTTGTAAATATTCGGCCGGATAATGGCTGTTTTGGTGATAGTGGTTTCCTAGTTTTATACTTTTCGAAATTGAATGTAACGAGTCCTAACCAAAGTACGTAATTTTCCTAGTTATTATTCCACTAACCAAACTTTTCAATAGTTTGGTTACTACAATAGTAACCAATCTAAACTATTTTTATGATTACTATTGCACTACACTATTTTTCGAATTTGTATGCATTTGTAGTATTCCGGTGCTCCAACCCCCCTATTCTAGTAGTGTTACCTTGATAACAATATAAATGTAATGATAATAATGCTTAAAAAAATAGTATAATAATAAAAATAATACTTGCTCATCATTCAGCCTAAAAAAACGCTTGGATTCATACATTCTTTCATTTCGTCCACATGAATCCTTTCATTTTAATTTTTTTATTAGTTTATTAATCCTTACCTCTACGTTTGAGGAAAAAGAGAGAGATAATAGTGAATACAAAATCAATAGCGTCAATTGCATAATGAGACCTTGCGTAATGCGAAAGTGTGCTTCAATGACGTTTTTCAATGGTAACCGTCTTTGCAGCAATGGTGAAAAAAATAAAAAAACGTGAAAGAGGGGAAGAGAGAAAGACCGTGGAAGAGAGGAAGACGTCAAAAAAACAAAAGAAGCGTGAAAGAGAAAAGCTGGACTAAGTTAGATTTATAACTGTCCCTAAAAAATAGGGATTGCATTAATGACTGATTTATTTTAATTATTTAATTTAATTAAAACAAAAAAGACTATGACAACAATACCCTTACACCATAGTATCCATTAGATTCAATTTTCTTAAAATATGAAGAATCTAATGACTATAATGAATTTGGTAATACTCCCTCCGTTTCTAATCTTTGGTACTTTTGGCTTGTTACACACATATTAAGGTACCATTAATTTGTGTTGTTTAAGTACTAAAATGCCCCACTTGTAGTTGTATTGGGATAATTGAAGTTAAAGTAAAATAGTCTTGGGACAATTAATTCATGCGTTGGAACTCTAAAAGGATAAATAAATATATCTATTAGGAAAAATTAGGTGAATTGTACATTGAGTTTTTAAAAGTACCATCGTTTTAGAATAAAAGTAAAAAGCCAAAAGTACCAAAGATCAGGAACGGAGGGAGTAGTTGCTAAGCAAAGGCTTGTATTTCCGCAAAATGCACAGTTAGGACCAGCTGGCAGAAAGAGAAGAAGTTCTACCGAAGTAATGATAAGAACTGCGCGCACCGGATCCAAGTAGCCAGTGAGTGAGGGTCCTTCACGTGCCACAATCCCGCGAAACTTCCACTTCACACGTGTCACCATCCTCAAACCTATAAACAGGACCACTTTTGTCCTCTTTTTTCCAACCCCAATCAATCTCATCCACTCCCCCATCTCCTCGTAACAAAGACCCATTTTCCTTTTTCCAATTTTACCCTCCACATCATCCACTCAATTCATGCAAATAACAGGGCGTGTCGGTAAATTAGAACACTCTCACTCACTCTTATCTCCTCCAAAATGCTTAACCCTTTTGTTTATTCTAAAAAAGCAGCTAATGCAGATGCTAATACAGAATACAACTCACCTTTATATAAAGCACATCGAAGTTGTTTGATTCGGATGAAAACACAAAAGAAAGGGGAAGGGGAGGTGTATCAGTAAAAAAAAACTCTGAATTCAATTCAAAACAGAAAAACCGCTAATTAGCATGGCAACAACTACGACGAGTAAGAGTCACCGCATTGGTAGACCAACCTACCGTTTTCTTCCAACCATGGAAAATTCCGTCTCCGATTCACTCTTCGAATTCGACGAATCCGAACTCTATAACGTTAATTCACCTCGCACTAACTCACCGGAGTTTCGCAAATCCGTTCGTGCTTCTCGATTTCACGGCAATTCACCTTCCTCCGGTGGCCGTGTTGGAGCTCCGGCGTCTTTGCCGGTGAACGTTCCTGATTGGTCTAAGATACTTGGAAATGAATACAGACAGAATCGGAGGAGGAACTACGACGATGACTGTGATGATGATGGTGGCGACGATGATGAAGACGATGAAACTGTGAGAGTGCCTCCGCATGAGTTTCTTGCAAAGACGAGGATGGCTTCGTTATCGGTTCACGAAGGTGTTGGGAGGACTTTGAAAGGACGTGATCTTAGTAGAGTCCGAAACGCGATTTGGGCCAAAACTGGTTTTCAAGACTAGATAAGCACTTTCGCAAATCGGTTACTATCATCAAAGTTCAAACCATGAAAACTGGTTTATTTTTTCATCATTTTTGGAATTTTGATCCATTTTGTGGAATCCTGTTTTTTGCTTTTTTCTTCCACGATCATATTCATGTTCATGTAGCTGTATGATCAGATCGAAATCAGAGATATTTTAATTCGCATCGAGAGAGTTTTGTTTTCTTCAATCGTGTTATTGTTACCACCATCGTTCATTTACAATTCTGTTTTTTTTGTTTTCTATAAGCTAGTGGACTTCATTAACTAACATTCAATTTGCTTTCCTCCATTTTAGATGGGATTGGATGGGATGGAATTCAACCTTATAATTATTGAATTACAGTTGTATCCCTATTGTGGAATTCAACCTTCATGGCACCTGCTTATCAAAAAAAAGAAAAAACCTTCATGGCACCTCACTTCCAAGGATTCTTTCGTCCTTTTGCATTTAAAAAAATTATCTATTAAGTGATCAACTTTTTCTAAAAATAACTGAATAAAATCATCACAATATCTTTTTCTTTCTCATCAGTCATCATCAATATATGTGGCCTTTAATAATAAATAACAAATAGTTTTGTCAAAAAAAAAATAGTGTTAAGTTATGGTTGCATTTTGGACTTTTATTTTGAAAAAAATGCAATGAACTTGTGAACTCATCGTAGACTCATGATTCTACTCGAGTCTGAAAGAGTTTGATCAAATTTAATTGAGTTTGACCTGTTTATCACAATTTTATGCATGAGTCAACTCGTTTTTGCACGGTAGACTCGTAAACTCGCTTGAGTCTACGAGTTGACCCGTGAGCTTGACAACTATGACTTGTTTATCTGCTATTCACTATTCACTTATCCACTATATCCACTATATGCTAATTTTATCAAACAATTAAGAGCTTTTGAGAGAGTGTTTAAGAAAGTGTTATAAGTCCTTCTTAGTTTATTTTTTTGAAGCAAGTCCTTCTTAGTTTTAAACAAATAAATAAATTAATAAATTAAAAGAGTGACAGCGACCCATGGCTCTTGATACACGATTGGATTGATCGAACGGACAGGAAGCAATGAAATTCGCTCTAACGTTTCAGCTTGTTCGTTAGAGAATCCGCCTCCCTCTGTCTCGTTCGTCACAGTTGAGTTGCACCAATGAACCAGTCTACTTCCACCTTCGAAGGTGGCCCTGGCCCTCCTCCCATCCAATTCCAATTGCCTCCCCTCTCTCTGAGTCTCTTCGATGTAGAACCTTCATCGCATCAAGAAACAAACGGCGTCGTTCACGGATCTACCGCCCAATCTTCCTTGGAACCCTCAAGCCCTAGCAGCAGCGGCTCCATGATCGTTGAGACCGTTCACCATGAAATTGAGGAAAAGATGAACATTCACGATTCCCCAACCGTCTCTAATCATTCCCCCCACTCCTCCTGGTTCCCTGGGAACCGAAATCTCGATGAGGTATGCAATGCTCATTTCATTTCCAATTTCTCTATTACTAAACTTGCTTTCACGTTCTCGTTACTCACTGTGTTGTCACCAGCCGATACTGATTATTGATTTAAGTTTCGTGGAGAATAGTGTTGCCGTTGCGAATCTTGCGATTGATCTCGTTATGATACTAATACGTTTAATGTAATGTAATGCAATATCATTTACTTTTTCCCACACTTGAGAAAACACCTTCCTGAATCTTGGTGCATTAATATCTGGCTAATGCTCTTGTCAATTGACATAGTACTACTGCGGTTTGTTTCGTTGTTATGGTGTTTATTTTTTAGCATTCGTAAATCGTAAGTATAGATTTAGGCGTTATTTGGTAAGACTAAACTGTCGACTTATAGCGGATAAGCTCGCTCTTGGCAAGTTGTTTGGTGTCTACTGTCTACTATTGTTTTTATTCTTATTAGTTTAACTAAATTTTCCGTTTATCCTTCATGAACATTTCTTTACTTGCGTAGAAGTGGAGAGACCGACTCCTTAGCAAGTTAGAGTTTTGGTATATGAGTGAAGTCCCCTTCCTCAGTGGGAAGAATGCCCTTAAATAGAGCTCTCCCAACGTCTTGGGCCTGGACATAACAAATGGGCCAGATCCGAGTTGCTAAAAACCCCTCACAGGCGACTTAGTTATTCCAGTACAATTTCCTTTCATTTTGAAGAATGAATTAAAAAAATCTATCTTCTTTTATATTTATAAGTTAGTTCAGTCACTAATTTTACCTAACATTTTTTCAAGTCAATTTACTAGGTTATCCGTTATCAACTATCTACGATAAGCTAGCTTATCCGCTATAAGGTATTTTGTCCATTGTCATTTAGCTTATCTGCTTTCCACTATTTTTCACTAAACAGAACCTTGGAATTGTTCATGCAGCAAATTTGTCGACTATCAGTTAGCTTATCTGTTACCCACTAATTTTTACCAAACAAAACTTTGGAATTGTTCATGCAACTACTCATTATTTCAATATCTCAAGCTATAATTATAATGATCTAGTGTTGAGCGTTTTATGAATGATTTTGAAATTCAACTCGCATATTTAGGAGGAAAAGACTACTAATTTCAAAACTTCACTTCTTTCGGTTCAGTTATTCATTAGTCACGCCAATTAGAGTATGGGGATTACTAAATGAACAACTGGATTATCTTAAAATCACGTGGACCATGCCGAGTTTACGATAAGAAAGACTTCAAATTTACTAGATAAATAGAACTCATGGTTAAATAACAATCACATAGAAACACTACTTATATTGGGATGGGGTGGAGGGAGCAGGTTTTAGAAGCTTGTCTGATAATATGAGCTATTAGTCAAATTAAAGCTAAATACTTTAACTTTGCTGATATAGACATTTATTATCAAATCTATGCCTTATGAAGCAATAGTTAACTACCTGTGAAACCATAACCATGCCTTGTTTGGTTAATGAATAAAGTGCAGGATGATGCTTCCATTTCATGGAGGAAAAGAAAGAAGCACTTTTTTGTTCTGAGTCATTCTGGCAAACCAATATATTCCAGGTTAATGCTCATCCTCACTTAAGGTTCCCTCAATTGCTGTTCATACCTACCTCTTTATAAAATTGCTGCTTTAAACTTGTGCTTCATTACTCTTTTTCTTGTTTCACACTTTTGTTTGTTCCAGGTACGGAGATGAACACAAGCTTGCTGGTTTTTCAGCAACTTTGCAAGCGATCATTTCCTTTGTGGAGAATGGGTATCGTAGATATCTTTGTTCTGGTTAATTATCATTTAATAGATTGTAATTAGAAAAATGTTCTTAACTATATTTGGCTCATTTAAATATAATTTGAGAGGGATTTATTAAAATATTTGTTTTTATGTATTCAGGGGTGACCGTGTCAAATTGGTTAGGGCTGGAAAGCATCAGGTTTGTTCACACACTTTTCTCTTGTAAAAGTTTTTTTCATGAATAAACAGTTTTCATTTGAGAATTATTTCCTTATAACCTGGTACTTCAAGTCCCACACAGTTCATGATATTCTGATCCTTGCTTAACCTTAAAGTGTAAGTTAGAAATACTGGATGTAAGTTTTGCTTTTTGATTGCTGGGCTGCTCATATTATGTTTATTAGGGTTTTAAGGGAAAGATAATTTTATCTATTAGGCATGTCTGGAGCAATACAATGCCTGCGGAATCTTAATTTGAAGTTATGGTGCAGGTGGTTTTCCTTGTGAAAGGACCAATTTACTTAGTCTGCATCAGCTGCACAGAAGAGCCTTATGAGTCATTAAGAGGGCAGTTGGAACTTATTTATGGCCAGGTATAATTGAGTTGGATACCTGTGTACCCAAAGTAAAAATCTGGAGTCATTCGCTTGCTCACCATTTCTTCATCTTCAGCTTTTGTGCTTCTGAATTTACCATTGCATTGTCTTTTTGATCCTTCAAATGGACTAGGAATCTTGTGACTGTTATATGATACGTCCCTGTTATTGATACATATGCAGATGATTGTTATACTGACAAAATCGGTCAACAGATGTTTTGAGAAGAATCCAAAGTTTGATATGACCCCCTTGCTTGGTGGAACAGATATTGTCTTCTCTTCACTAGTCCACTCTTTTAATTGGTTTGTTTCTTTACTCTGAGCAGTCTGGTCTTTTTGTATCAAAGGAGCAATAATAAAAATTATAAATTCTTCAAAATAGAGGTGTTGTAGATGTTTTTCTGTGGTCTTCTGTGTATTTCTTTGGTGGGGTGTGGAGTGAAGGCTGTTGTGTGTTTGATATTTCTAGTTTCATAACACCTTATGCTGTTTACCAGTAGTGAACGTCGTTGCTTGTCTGATCATATCAGGAATCCAGCTACATTTCTTCATGCCTATGCTTGTCTGCCTCTTGCTTATGCAACAAGGCAAGCTGCTTCTGCCATCTTGCAAGACATTGGTGATTCAGGTGTACTATTTGCAATACTGATGTGCAGACACAAGGTTTCAACGCTACTTGATTTGTCTATTTATTTGCTGATAAATGATAAAATAATTCATTAAAGGTTGACGGCAGGTAATCAGTCTAGTTGGTGCTCAGAAAGCCTCTCTTCATCCAGATGATATATTTCTACTGACCAATTTTGTCATGTCATCAGAATCCTTAAGGCAAGTAGATTTGCCATTATTTTATCCTTCTGATAGCATCTTAGAGGTGGTTTAATGGTGTATTTTACTTGTCATTCAGCGAAGTTGATGTTTGGTCACTTTGATGACAGTTTTCTATTCCATATTCATACAATCTATTTGACTCAGTTATTGATCTTATGAGCAGCAAAGCAGCTTAAATCCTGCAGTGTCAAATAATTTGGACTTGGGATTTCTTTGCTTATCATACCATTTTATGCTTTCTTATTCTCTTTTCTTAGACTATAATCATGCAGGACATCGGAAGCATTTTCTCCTGTTTGCTTGCCAAGATACAATCCTTTCGCATTCCTGTATGCTTATATCCATTATTTTGATGTGAGTGAGAATTGTCTCGACATTTTGTCACATGTCGTACATTTAGCTCGTAAATGACAGATTTATGTATACCTGTTGCAGGCTGATACATACTTGATGTTGCTGACCACTAGGTCTGATGCATTTTACCATCTTAAGGATTGCAGGCAAGTGATGGTTTAACCTGACTACTGTGACTGTTCGGTTCATGGTTTTTTATTAAAATTAAAAGAAGAAAATTAAAAAGATCAAAGAACATAAGGGTTCATAGCAAAGAGATTTGGGTCTATATGTACCATATTTTTCCTGCACGGTTCATAAATTTGCCTGCCAATTCTTAGGATTCGTATTGAAACCGTCCTTTTGAAGTCAAATGTCCTCGGTGAAGTTCAGAAATCCTTGCTAGATGGCGGAATGCGTGTTGAGGATCTGCCACCCTTACCTCATTCGGGATCATCTCGTTTGGGCCAGCATAGGCTTCAATCAGATTCTCCTGAAAGATTGAGGGAATCTATTTCTTGTATTGGCAGAGCTGCTGGTCTGTGGCATTTCATATATCGCAGCACATATCTGGATCAATATGTATCTTCAGAGTTTTCATCACCGATAAACACTCCTCAGCAGCATAAAAGGTAGTAATGTTATGGAAACTTGTTTGGTTTGTCATGCTGTTATGGCCTTTTTCTTTTCCACTGTTTCATTTATGCTCTTTGTCAAAGCATAATCGGGCTTTACTGTTGCAGGCTGTATAGAGCTTACCAGAAACTTTTTGCATCCATGCACGATAAAGGAATTGGGCCACACAAAACTCAGCTTAAAAGGGATGAAAACTATGGTAATGAATATTTTATTTCATACTTTATGATTATAGTACCTCCAAATGATGGGTATATGATATTTTGATTCTGTAGTCATGAGCTGATTGCTGATGCAATTCCTTTTTTGAATTCTACGACCTGCGGTTTTCTTCTTATGAGGAAGTGGAGGGGGTGGGTTTTAGTGGTTCTATGGAAAATCCGACCCTTGTTTTTCGTTAGAGGCCATAAAAACAGGCCGTTTGTAAGTATTTTTGGTGATGCAAAAAATCAACTCTGCTAGAGAAAACTCAAACTCTCCAGTGACCTACCCCTCCATGGAATTTACCTTTTTCTTGTTTTAGTTGCTGAGTTATAAAGTGTCAATGCATTTGCATGGTTCATTGAACAGTGATCAGACTAGTAATATCATTTCTATGTGGCAGTTCTGCTCTGTTGGGTAACACAGGATTTTGAGCTTTATGCTGCATTCGATCCCCTAGCAGACAAGGTAATTTTTTTGGCTTGTGCACAACATTTCTCAATAATTCTATCTTTTATACAAAAAATGCAATGGACCATCAGTAGCAGGTTTATATTCTTCTTTAACATCCAATGAAGACCTGAGATAAAATTATTTCAAGTATGAAATCTAGTATTGCGTATCTTACACATTAGAATAATGCTGTTAACCTTCTTTTCATCATTAGGATTAGTAAAGTTGAAAATAAAACTATTTGGTCCAGTTGTTTGGGACAAGGTTAAAAAAGAGCAGGGGAAACAAATAATGCATTTATTTTTGGACAAATCCTGACTATTTTTATACAATGAATATTTGCAGGCCTCGGCAATCAAGACGTGCAATCGGGTGTGTCAATGGGTAAAAGATGTGGAAAATGAAATATTTTTGCTAGGAGCTAGCCCCTTTTCATGGTGATTTCCTATCAAATACTGTAAACATGTATGAGAAAGTTCACTGGATAAAATTTCTATAGAATTTGTTCTTTTATTTTCCTTTCATTTATTTTCTATTATTATTTTTTGGATGGGCCATTATATTAGTTTGTGAAGTATCATGCCGATAGCATTTTATTCTTATGTCATCATCAGCTATGAGAATAAATTAATTAAAGATGATGAAACAATTTCTGCGCCAGCATTATTTTTTAGCATGGCAATTTTAATTTGGAAATGGATGCTTAGTGCTTCCTTCACTAAGTGAAGGAAGTCAATCTCGTTTACAATCATCACTATTGACATCTCCAAGTAAAGAACTAATCTTCTCAACCAACTCAAAATTTGTAGAGGCATTCAAACCCCGTTTTGCTTAAAAATTAGTAATGATGTTAGCTTTTCTAAAGCAATGCTGAACACAAACTGGCCAATTAGTAAAGCTAATAAGTTGAAGGATTTCTTCAAAAAGAGGTTTATGGAGTGTTAGAGGTTATGAAGTAGGAACCATCTTAACCATAATTGTAGAATCAAATTCAAGACGAGTATTCATTTCAGCTGGAACAACAGTGTAGATACCATGACTCGAGAAGAGCATTCATTTCAGCTGGAACAACACTGTAAATTCAAAGACAAGGCAACAGGCCTAAACTGCAAAATTTACTCCAAGATTCAAGAGCAACAACTCTTTGACCCCAAACTGCAGGTCACAAAAATGTGCATGATTGTTTCTGGGGGAGAATCACATCTAGGACAATTGCCATACCCTTCTTCCCTCTTTCCACATTGGTAGTTTTCCATGTATAATTTTCCAAAGAAAACTCCTTAACCCTTCTTCCCTTTCCAAACCTTATTAAATAAAGGTTTAGTCCTTGGATTAGGAAAATTACTAGAGATGAAAAGCAAACTTTATAGAAAACTTACCGTTAGAATTTAGAGATTCCAGCAAGGCGCGTCGTCCATAAAACAAAAAGACTAAAACATTATGTAACTGAGCCAGGGAATATGGTTTACAAAATTTGTAATGGCATATGATACACATGCACAAAGCGAACCTCCCAAGATAATTAAATGAGCTTTTAGATCTCTCTAACAATGCTTCCTCCCACAACACGCTCAACCACATTACTAGAAACAATACGATAAATTACTTCAGCATCAAACCGAACCATCACTCTAGAGATGTCTATCACGACACAGATTCAAGTCGTCCCAGACACCTCACAGCTCAACTTCAAAGGCCTTGCAATTCCCAATCCTTTTAGACAAACCACAGATCCATCGACCCCACTAGTCCCAAACCAAACCACCACACCCAGCCAATGCTCGTCTGGCTTGCTTAACTGGCATTAGTGATTGGGATTGAAATTTCTTATTTGGCATTTAAAAAAGGTTTCATTCATCTTCATCCCCCAAACCCCACCACCACCCTCTCACTCTCACTCCATCGCTATGACCTCTCTCTCTCTCTCTCGCTCCCTCCCTCCCTCCCCTCGGATTGCTTATGACGTTTTCTACCCTTTATGTTTCCATGAGAATGAAATGAAACGTGTAGCCACTTATTCTTTCATTGCTCGAAGGCTTTTCCAATTTGGCAAGAAGTGCTCATCGTTGCCTAATTGATTGGAAGGTATTGACCATTTTTGTGCTTTTTGGGTATGTGCCCCTAGTAAACACTCACATAGAGTTAACTATTTGATTTAAGCGACAGGTATGTGGTGTATTTAGAAATAACGTAATAATATTTTATTTAGGGGATTGGTTTTTTAATGTATCAGTGTTTGTTAATAATATAAAGAGGTTGTCTTGAGGGTGATTCATTAAGCCACATGGCCAAGGCCAACCAGGTTTCAGTACTATTTCAGATTGGTGGTCTAACCCAATCCGTTGTCTGAATAATTTATAATGGCTCTTTTTTGGTTTGGGATGGTTGTCAGCGGCTTTAGTTTGTTGTTTCAGTTGTAAACTCTTGCCCTGAGATACTCTTTTTCCTCATTGCCTCATTGGGTCCTTTTCCCAATGGGTTTTGGCTCCTAGAGGTTTTAACGATGGCTCGGATTATTGTATGGGTTGGACTACCCCTTTTACTCCCTTTAATTACAATTTTTTTATTATAAAAAAACATAAATAACCAAATTGAAATTTTTGTAACACATAAAGGACCTAAAGTGTATTTTAGTCTAATACATAGTACATCTTATTTTAAATAGGGGTATTTATGTCATTTGCTAAATATTTTTTTTCTTCTCTATTAGTCTTTTCTTTCAAGTTTCAATTTCTCTCAAAGCAAACAACTAAATAATCTTTTTCATTTTCTACTCATTCTTTTCCTTCCCACTTCCTTTTTTCTCTCCCTTTTATATATTTTTTTCTCCTAAAACAAAGATAGTGTTAAAGCAACTTGTTATTTTTGTTTCTAACCTTTCTAGTTTTAAATTAGAAATTTGTGACGTCCTCTCGATCATATAAAAAGATATAGTCAACAGTTAAAACACATGCAAATTGACAGTCAAAATAGGAATAATTTTTACTATAATGAAAAGTTTCTGTGAAGTGTGTGAATTAGATTTCGGGACTCATCAAGTTTAAAAAAAAAAAACCTCACGGGATTAAAACTACACACGAAATAAGAATCTTTTTGTAGTGAGATGCAATGGTTCCCTAGAAACTTTACTTAACAAAAACGGAAGTTCTCAAAGACTGCTTTGTCGTGTAAACACATTTGGTTAGCGAGTGTGTGCATAGAAAACACAATCGTATAATGGTTCCCTACCCTTTATAGGCTACAAATTCTCTCTGATTAATAGATATATTTCCAAATTCCAATAGTAGAGAGAAGATTTTTGACGTTTGTGTCTATCTCTTTTATTGGAAGTGTCACTAATAGTTGAGATAGTGTTTTTTTCTGAACTATTATCGATTACTCATGAAGTATTCCAATACGTTCAACGAAGATTAATCTCTGCTCGTGCTTATTAGATCAAATTGCACTGTCCAACAACAAGTTTGTTCACTACAAAAACCAAATCAGAAAGCACCAAGTCGACTTCTGAGTCCCGGTGTAAATTAAGCCACATGGCCAAGGGCAACAGTTAAAAGAGTTTTTTATTTTTTTTACAATTAAACTAGTGTTTTATAACCCGCCTCGGACCGGGCGGTTGAACCGGTCTGAACGGAAACTGGAGGAGAGAGAGGTGATGTCACTGTGTGGTGGTGGTGGTGCGCGGCGTTTGTTAACAGAAACTAATTGCAAAGACTAAAATGAAACAGAAATGAAAGACAAAATACCAAAATGGACAAAAAAAGCAGTGTTTTTAAGAACCGGACACTCCGGAGGTTGGTTCAACCCCATTTGAACCGCAGAGTGATTGAACCGCTTAGAATCGGGATGGGCCGGAATGAATCGTGGTTCAACCGCTTTGAACCGCTAATTGGCCCGAGTTGAACCGTCCGAAATGCATTTTTTTGATTTTTTTATTTACTTTTTCTCTAAAATTCAATATCTTCGTATTTTTTATTTAATTATTACTCATCCAGTTCAATCATAACTCAACCAAGTGAACCAATTGAACCAAGACCCTCCTCCAGTTCAATCTCTGGTTCGATTTTAAAAACATTGCAAAAAAGGATAAACGACCAAAATGAAAGCTAAAGCAAACCATAAATGAGGAAAATGAATTCTATGCTAAATTAAACTAGTGGAATCAATGAGATTAAAAAAGTGATAAATGAACGTTACCGTAAAGAAAGAAGAAACAGTGGGAAGTAAATATCGGGTTGAATGATCAGTTCCATAAATAAAGTATAGTAGAAAAAAATATAGGAAAAGATCACATCCATGCAGTGCTTGCTGCACCTGCAGCCTAACGTTAAGTTGACTCCTAAGTCCTAACAACAACGCATTAAATAACCTCCCATTCTTCTTTTTTTTTTAAATACGAATTTTAAATATTAATTTTCCCAGAAAGTAATCACTAGTTTTCTCTTCTCTTCTCTTCTCTCCTCTTCTCTCTACTCTTCATTTCTAGTACTCGTACTTACTTCCGTTCATTTCTTCTCCTCCACTTTCTCTCTCACTCCTCCACTTTCTCAGCGAACCCTAAAACTAGTTCATCTAACTGGTAACGGTTTTCCGGCAGCACCGGTTCCGGGTCCGACTGGAGAATCAGGCGACCCGAACTCTTTAACGGTCACCGATTATTTACCGGAAACAAGTGAGCGTGATAGAGAGATCGGAAAATGTATAAGAACCAGCTTCAAGAGCTGGCGCAGCGTAGCTGCTTCAATCTTCCATCCTACACTTGCATTCGGGAAGGTCCTGATCACGCGCCGAGGTTTAAATCTACCGTTAACTTTAACGGCGAGATCTTTGAGAGTCCACAGTACTGCTCTACTCTCCGTCAGGCTGAACACTCCGCCGCTGAAGTTGCTCTCAATTCACTCTCTCACCGTGGTCCCTCACACTCCCTCGCCGCTAAAATCCTTGTGAGTTCTCTTTATCTATCAATGGTGCTTTTAGGGTTTTGCTTTTTTCCTTTTCTCACTACTGTTAACTTGATAATTAAAAATAATAAAAACAAATTTGCAGAAACTTAGAGTATTTGCTAACGTGCGCTTGGTGATGAACCTGGACTCTATTTTGAGTCGCAGGGTTTTGGTGAGAGGAAGCGCGTGCTGTCATGCGCCGTCGCTCGAGTTGGTCTGGTGTGGGTTGGATTGGGTTGAGTTGGTCGGGGAATGACCAAAGTGCCCTTGTACTTGTTTGATTCTGGTAGGATTGGGAACAGTGTGAACTGTGAACTGGAAAATGTTGGGTACAAGGATCAGGGTGCCGAGTGGGTACTTCATCTATGTGTACCTTCAGGGTGAAACAATTATGTCAAGCTTTGTTTCGGAGCTTGGGTTTTCAATTTCAGTGTTACTTAACTCTCGATGCTAGTATGCTACTGAGAATTGAAATTTATAAATCATGCGTCTAAGGGGAAAATTTGAAAATTGAGAATACTCCCTTTTGCCCTCCTATTTGGCTTAGCGTTTTACCATTATAATTTCATCTTGAAATGCACTGCCATTTACAATGAAGTGCAGTTCAATTAGTAAGACGCTTCTCTTACATCGAAGGGAGTTCAAGTCATATAGGAGGAAGTGGGAACAATTGATCCCCTTAAAAAAGAAAAGAATGCACCGCCACATTGTGGCATGTATTCATGTGCTGTTTGTTGTTTGTGGCTTGTGTCATACAAGGAATTACATGTATCTCTTTATCCTGTTTATGACTACTTAGGCAAAGTGCTACTTGAATATCTGAACTGTGTAGGTTACTGAAGAAAGGTCATAAATGTATTATGATAGTAGTAAAGTTTCCAAGGTTCACAATCTGGCTTTTTATAAGTCACAATCTGGCTTTTTAGTTGTGTGATCAAAATTATCTCTTTTAAGTTGCCTTTTTTAAACGTTATTTTAAAAACAAATTGAAAGTTCTTTCAAAGAGTTGTTTCCCCTCAAGCCATAAAGTGCTGGGGAAGTGTCTAAAAGGTATTCTAGCCATGTGGGCCACCGTGTTGTGTCTCCAAGTCAATAAAAATAACTTTTTTAATCATATATGATTATATGATATACCTGGCGCAAGTAGTGTTCTATTGAATCTACACGTTATATGGGTATCGGTGTTCGAAGTAAGCGTTTGACACTCCGACACTTGCTGAAGTGTCTGTGCTTCAAGGTTGCAGATAGGTCTAGAACCACTACCAACAGTTGTTGTTTGTAAAGGAAAGCTGTGTTGTTAAACCTAAATAATGTGTAAAATTTGGCAGCTAATATATGCAATCATTCATAAAACATGGGAAGGCAAGGGCGACCTGTATCATGGTGTGATATAGGGAAGGGTTAAACATAAATTTGTTTCTAAAACCCGTATTACTTGCCAAAAAAATGGTTGCTGTAAATTTGTAGTGCTCCTTTTTTACTGTGAATATTTCAATGTGAAAGAACAGAAAAATAGCATTGTATACATAATATGTATCACCATATAAGTATAACCCAAGGGGATTTCTCCGCTACATCTTCCTTTTTTGGGTCTTGGGGGGGGGTGGGGGTGGGTGGTTGAGACCATCCACAGTTCCACTTATCTTCTAAAGCGGAATGTGATGGACCTCCAGCACATGGTGCAGTGCAGGGTATGTTTTCTCGCATGTATACGATATTCTCTTTTTTCAAGTCTCCAATAAATAGTCAATATAAATCAAGAGAATTGGAGAAAAGGCGGCTTGTTGCTATTAGGCTACCATCATAGCATGGTCCACGGATGGGTCCGACCCATTGATGGATATATTGTAGGCATCTTTGTTCAAAATATTCTTTTCTATTGGCCCGTTATCATTGCTAATATGTTTATGTATTGCACCCTTTATAGCTTTGTGTTTATATATTAATCACACTCAAAAAATTTTAGGATGAGACTGGAATATACAAGAACCTCTTACAGGAAATTGCACAAAGAGTAGGGGCTCCGTTGCCTCAGTATACAACCTACAGGTCAGGCCTAGGACATTTACCTGTTTTTACTGGGATTGTAGAATTGGCGGGAATCACATTTACTGGTGAGCCTGCCAAGAATAAGAAACAAGCTGAGAAAAATGCAGCAATGGCAGCATGGTCATCTTTAAAACAATGTAAGTGGCTAGCTAACTTTTTGTCCAAAAAATTAATTGCTTTGATGGAATAGACTACAAAGGCAATACCCTATCCAACCTGTTTCCCTGATTTTTTTCATTCTTGAAAGACATGTGTGGCCAATGAATCTGACCGAAAAATGCATCTTATTATTAGACTGTGGTGATGGTCTAAACATCTATTCTAATAATTCTGTATGGTTCCATAATTTATTTAGGTTAAGGGCCAGTGAGATTCTCAACGCAGTATTAACAGACTTTCTTAGATGCCCAGTACTTAGTATTTCCATTTCCATTCCAAGTTAACTCCCTTTAAAAGACATAATATTACGTGTCAAAGTTTTTAACCTGTCTTTTGTCATGATCTAAACAACTTTTTTGATTCCATTCGTATTTGGGTCAGATTTATGATATCTTTTCTAAATAATTGAATATGAATTGACCATAATTTTTTTTTCTCATCAGTGGCGAAAGAGACTGCTAGCTCCTCAACTGAGCAGGAGAACAGCGATGAATTAGAACAGATCACTATAGCACGGGCTTTACTGAACTACCGTTTAAAGGAAAAGATGGCGATGTCTAATCCGAATGCTCCAATTCCATTTCAGAGGAAATTTCAGATTCAAAATCCCAAACCAACCAGTTCTCAACCTCCGGCTACCACATCAAAGATCCTTCCTCTAATTTGCCAAAAGACAGCTCCTCGAAGCAAGCCTTCATTGGTAACAACAAATGAAAATCCTCGAAGCAGGCAGTTGCCAGCTGCAGCAACCAGTGACAATTCTGTGTTACTACCACAGTCCTCTGCACCAGAAGTCCGGTGGACCCGTCCCCTGAAGTTCCCTGCAGTAGGAGCAGCGCCTTATGTTCCCATCCGACAAATGAGACCACACTGCCATGGAATTGCACCTGCAGTGACTGTAAGAACTGTAGTACCCGTGTTCTCTGCACCACCCCTGCCACCACCCGCCTCAGTCCATCATGTAATACGGGCTCCTCCTGTCCGAATTGCTCCTCCTGTCAATATTCGACAAGCTGTTCCTGTATATGCTGCTCCACCACCAAGAAAAGATGAACCTGCTCCAGTCCAAAAGGAAGATCTACCTACCAGCAGTACCCCGGTCCAGCAAGATAAGCTGCCAGCTAAAGTTCAAGAAATGGACAAGGCTGAGAACAGCACACCACAATCAGAGACTGTGCCGAGCTTGGGGCAACTGAAAATTTAAATTTAGTAGGTCAGAATTCATGGGAATGCCGTCATGTTTTTGTGCTGGTCTAGAGCTTGCTTTGCATCCTATAATGAGTGATGTTAAAATGTCCCTTCTTTTTTCCTTCGTTACCCCATTTTGTCCTGTTAAATGCAACAGTTGGCACAGGTTAAATAGCATTAGCAGTTCAATATCTGAAATTCCAGAGCAGTCTGGCATTAAATTTACATGTACTTTTACTTTATTCATGTCTGTCATATCTTATCATACCTGTCAGCAAGTAGGCAAGCTTGCTTAATTGCATGTTGAATTTCTGCATTTCTTTCCTCACAATTTCCCCGAACATCAATGTGAATTCGGCCTGAGGTTATAGAAATGTCCAAAACGCTGCATCATGCTTGCTCTGTTTGAAACCCTACTCATGTAACGTACCAGACATGATTTATGTATATCAGGTTTCTAGGTTACTTTTTAGGATCCTTTGGTAGTTTTACCTATTAGTGATGGATACTTGAGCTACTCTCCTGCAGGCTTCCGAAACTCTGTTTGCCTTTTTGTCTCAGAGTTTAGTTCAATGTTTTGGATTATGGTGAATTTGGACCAATTTATTCGAATTTATTTCATGTATTAGTGTTGAGATGTATCATGTATGCATGCTGTCTATAAGTTGTTTTGGTTTATTTAATAAAATTTTTGAAATAGTTTTTTTTTTTCTGAAAGTAATCGATGTTTGTTTCATTTATTTATCTTGGCAAAATTTGTATTAAGGGCACGGATCAGGAAAATTCGGACCTAGTATTTTTGTAAAATACATGTTTTTCAATCACTGCTAATACCATATGTCATGATTTTCAGTAAAAAAGTGTAATTTTAAATTTGTGATTTATGAAGAGGACGCCGACATAGTTCCATAAATCGACCTTTCCTGTATTGACCCACTAATTGAACCACTGATTTAGTTGAGGAACTGGCATTATCATCCTTTTTTCTCAATCATCTTGTCATGTTCTAATCATCTAGTTGAAACAGGCACTCAACTTGTTCAAATGTGAAGTCATTTTCATCCCACAGTGCATAGACCAGATGAAATAGTATGCTAATATTTTCACTTTATAAATCACCAATATACAATTTTCAGATTCTACAATTAAACAAGCAGAGCTTCAGAGTGCAGACCGATAATATGGAACCTTAACAGTGTCGGAGACATAAATGGAAGTGCAGAGTGACTTATGGAGAGGTAGTTGGCCTATGTTTAATGCTTATTTCATCCGTAGTCAATAGCACCAGGCCCTCTTTTTCTAAAAACAGTGATCAGAAAGTGCAAGTAAATGCCATAATTGAATCCAGAGGTGCCAAAAACATACAAGTGGTTATTCCAATTCATTTATTGCACTCCAACCATGTTTTGTTTTTCTGTGCATGTACTATGTAATACTAAAAACACCCCCCTCCCTCCACCAAAACCACCCCTTAATACTACCATTCTATTCTACATGCTAATGAATTGCTTGGGCTTATCACCAAATTTAGAACCAAATCGATCCTCATAGATTGCTTCTTGGAATCTTATAAGTAAATTCAGTTGGTGGGGTACCTACAGGGATCAAAGATTGATATAGACATAGACACATCAAAACCAATCCATTTGTTTCTTAAGGAACCTTGTTCACACATTCTTTTTGGCTACTAAATTTGTTCTTAGGCTGTGTTCGCGGATAAATGATGAGTTACCACAGCCTCGGTAAAAAAAAAAATTGTGAGTTATGATGTTCTTTTTATTTTTGTTTCTTTGCATTTTCATGATTAAAGTTCTTAGTATGTAAAAGAAATAAGGACGGAGACTGAATTTGCTATATATCCATGTGAGTATGGACAATTTTTTTCAAATGCATGTGTGAGGTTGAACACTATAATACCCTACTTACTTAAAACTGATTCTCATTCGATACAATTCTTAAATTATTTTTAAATTCTTTTTTTTTTTTAAACTGTTAACAAACGGATGGAAAGCTTGTAAAATAAATTATTTAAAAAAAAAAAGTGATTATTCTTAAACACAACCATCTACCAACTCGGCATCATCCGACCAGGGAAAGGTAAAGAACAATCTTAATATATTAACCATCTATATATTTATATATTTAGGTAATGGATTTCTTCCATTATGTACATAAGGACAAAACCTGTGGGACAAATGCAGGTATGGAGTTAGTTGACAAAATTATAGGACAAATGCCTGTTTTGTTTGTGTCCCCTTTTGTAGGTAAGGAGTTACTTCACAAAATTACAGGACACTAATGCAACCAAAAAAAAAAAAGACAATTACCGGGACTCTTGATGCTGATAACTGCATTCTAATTTCTTCAGTCTTCATATTCACATGCAATTAGTGACTAATGAATCTCCTGTGCCTTTCACCTATATATAAGCCGAAATAAAGTGAACTTTATGACAGTGCTAGATGTTTACATAATACCTCTGTTTCACAATATATGTCGTTTTACGGGTTGTTTTTTAAAAAAAAATACTTCAATCAAAAGTAATAAAATTTATTAATTTTCTTTGTATGTATAAATAGAGAACTGCTATCAACCGTGAAAGATTTTCTCCAAAGGCAACCCCCAAATACGTGTTAGCCAAATCAAATCAAAGAATAATAATACATGTATTGTGCTGTTAAAAAAAAAAATCAGACATGCACCTGCATAACACTACATAAGTGCCCAACCACGTCATTCGTGGATCGTTTCACGAAAAACTTATCACTATAAATAGCATTTCTTGTATAAATAACCTTAAAAGGACGAGCAACTATTATTCTTTATTTGCTTGGCTTGACATGTAGTGGTAATAGTTTCATAAAAAAGTGGGGTGGTAATAACTAGAATAATTTGTCATGACTTGGATTGTGAGTTGAGTACATAGGAGGATGTGGTGCCCTCCATATTCAAACCAAATGCATGGCTTTGCTACGGCAATACCCTCAACAACCTAGACCCTGCAGTGGCATTTTTGTACATTTTTTTGGTTAAAAGCTTTATAGTGAAAGGTACAGAGCATGTAGAGTGAAATTATGTGAACCTAAAATAAAGGGTACGACATATATATTAAGTGTACCGAACAAGCAAAGGTGCTGTAATAGCATGGTGCCATGGTCTAAGGAGAGAGAGTACATGTCGATGTGGGTGGGGGAAAAACATATTCTTAGCTTAGGTGTGTGCTCCTTTTTTTTCGGAAGACTAGTAGTATCATAGAGTGTTTCAATTCTTTCAACAAAAGACTAATCTCTATGTTTTTGTTTAGAAGTAAATTTTGGACCGGCCAATACTGAGTTTGCTCATGCTACAAATCGAATATGTGTGCTCTTTCTAGTTAAAGACTATCGGCTGACAAAACAAAAAAGTCCGATGTAATATTTCACATATTTTTATTATATTACTTCTTAAAACATCACAATGACATATAAGTAGATATTTTTGGCTAACTTTTCTACCCATTGGCAAAATAATGATTAATTTAACTTGACCTTTGTTAGATGAGTAGTGCATAATTATCAAGAACTCATTTGTTACGGTTTTCTTTTTGAAAAAATTACTTTTTAAAAAATAATCAATTTTTTGATTGTTTCATTTTTTTTGTTCCAGTTTTTAAAAAAACAATAATGTAAAAAAATATCAAAAAACAGTTTCTAATAAAAAGTTGTTTTAAGTAGCTTTTTTTGAAAATCATTTTCAGTAAATAAGATCGAGATCATTAAAAAATGATATTAATTATGGTAAATAAACGAAAATAACTTCCACTCATCTTAAAAGTCTCTAAAATATAATCTTCAATTACTAATGTCAAAATCACTATTTCTTTTTCAATGGGTAACAAGGATCTAAATCTTTTTAGTAGAAATACAAAGAAAAAATGTAAGTTAGAAGCAATCATAATAGGAGAATAAATATTACAAGAATACTAAAATGTTGCTTATGAAAATGGCTTGAGTTGAATGGGGCCAAGTCTCCACTTGGAGGACACCAATGACCAACCTATCAAAACAAGACCATATGACAATATCAATATTCTAAATATTTGATTTGATTTGATTTGATTTAAGCAACTAATAATATTTCTTAAACAAAAAACAAATGTGGGATATGCATGAAGCCAGCCCATAAAGAAGGAAGGGCCCACGTGATTGGATTTGAGATGGGCCCCCAAAAGGGGCTTTATTACTCCATTTTGTATGAGAAAAGCAGTGGTTAAAGAAAAAAGGAGATGAGAAACCTCAAGCCATTAGGAACTAGGAAGAAGAAGAAGGACATGAATTAAATGATAAAGAAAACAGAAAAGATAGAGAAGGAGGGGGACAAAGTGGAAGGATGTTAATCCCCATTATTGTAAAGTTTAGAAAAGAAAATATTCCCATCTGACTTTGGGATCTAATCATACAACATTCATTGTACTGTATATTTTGGAAAAGAAGAAAGAACCATTTACATTGTTTATTCATTTTTGACCTAATATTTTTCATGGTCTTGTTGTTTTTTTCAGGGTTGACCAAAATACATAAATTGTTTCTTTACCATGAGCTCATCTCTCTGGTAAATAAATTATTTTACACTATTCAATGGAGTAAGTTGGTGTTATTATTCCAGTCCAAAAAGAAGTTGGTGTTACTATTACTAGGTTTTTGTTTACTTGTTCGTTACATGTAAATGGTACATTTGGGCAGTGTGGTAGTTAGGTATTAACAAAAAAAATATCAGTCCAAAAAATAAAAAACCTCCAACTGTAGTATTTTAAAATTAAATTTAATATGGAAAAAAGTTAATTATTATAAAAAATATATATTAAATATCTTCTAATTTTTTTTTGATATTAATGTATTATGAGTTGTGCATTCTACACAACTAAACCGTATTAATTATTACACCAACATGATATTGAGTGTAGAGGGTGAGCAAGAGAAGAAGTTGGACATGTCTTTAACTCATAAATGAATTATGTACACTGATGGAGGAAAAACTACCTAACTTTAGCTGATTTTACGCATAAAAGAGGAGAGGGAATGTAGAAAAATATAGAGGGAAAATGTGAGATAGAAAATGAGAGATGAGAGAGATAGAGACAAATGTAAGTGCGTTTTTCCATACTCAAAGTAGAGAATTCGTACCCTTTTAACTCAATCCTAAATTTTTATTGAGTGAACTCTTTAAACTCTAATTCATCCCTAAACTTGAACAAACACGATGCTATGTTGGTTAAACTAAAACAAAGTCTATTTAAGACACTACTGGTCAGCCCAAGGGACAACCAAAAAAGTTATAAAACAATTATTCAATTGTGACTAAAAGCTAAAAGTGAAAATTATTTGAATGTATTTAGTATTTCACCGTGTATTTAAATCCAAATAAAACTCTGACGGTAATTTTCTTACTAGCTAGTGTACTAACAAACTAACATGAAATAGAGCTTGATTATTTTCCTTATAAAAGTCTCATCACAAGACAATGGAACTACAAATTACACGTGAGTAATGGATGAGTTGAGATTAGTTATACTTGAAGTTATCAAACTTAGAATTAGCTAAGGATCGGCTAATGTTTGAGTCTTGTGATTCTTTTTCTACAAGCAATTACACTAAGGAAGGAACTTTGTTCTCTCAATTATGAATTCCCTAACTTCCTCAAAGAGCGCTAGGATTAGGTGTTGCATAATGTAAAGGAAATAATAAAATGCTTGAAAATGCTAATTTGTTGAATGTTGTGTGACTAGAATATTTACAAACTGACTATTTGTGTACAACAGTCTCTATTGGCCACAGTCACTAGCCTACAGCTAACCACAATTACAAAATGGTTACATCGACTGAGAATAACGAACATTAAGCTCCATGCGCGCCAAAACCTAAAAAATCGCTCCATTAACGCCCATTATCACGGATAATGGGAAATAACTACCACTTTCTGCATCTTAGGCGCTTATACACGTTTCTCATTCGCTCCATGCCTTGCTTTGCAATCTTCAATGAAATTTCCACGTGTTTGGCTTGGTTGGACTTAAAGTGATTCCCCGATACCAGCAATAGTATCCTCAGCTACCAAATTTTTAGTTGTTGGACCCTCAGCTAATGTTTCCTCGTCTGACCTAGTCACACCTTGTTGAGACAACTAATAATTCTCATAACCCCTTTGTAGGTGTTCACCTGGAGATAACATTAGAGATTAGAAGTTATATGAGAAATATAAGGCCTTTTGATAACTCTTTGGTTGACACTTTATGAGGATTTGAAGCAATAAGGTCATCCGAACTCGACATGTGTATACACCTTGGTTAAGGGATGACTCAGCTAGCAACTTAGTTAACAAAACCTAACTCATCCCTAAATTTTAATCAGACTGATCTTTTAGGCCCCAACTCATGTCGAGTTGGGTTGTGAGAGATGGTGTTATGAGTTACCCTAAAAAATCTTTAGTTCTATTATAGGAGTCATCTGGTTGGGAGGTCGTCCAACCCAATGTGAAAAAAATTAGGTGTCTCGCAATGGTTGCCAACTTGAGATTACTACTCGTGTCTCTATTATAAGAGCATTTTGTAGTTTTAGGTTCGTTGAATAACTGAAGTATCTGGACCAAATACATCAATTATTTTATAAACTTAAAATTGCAAAATTTTCTAATAATAAGGACTAGAGTAGTAACTTTGTGTAGAATTGCGGAAAAGATGTCAAATATTTTTACACTCAAATAAGTATAAAACAATTATTAATAGTTAAACTCTACAGCCAAAAAGATAGAAACAGGAATTAAAATTATTATTGCCCCCGAACTTAATATAAAACTATCTTAAAGAATTATCAAATTTTTTTGACAACTCTTAAAGAATTATCAATTGAAATGTTTGAGATAATTTATTTATAAAGCTTGATTTGAGAGCTTATCCCATTAGGAGTCTTTTCCATTGTCCATCGAGGGAAAACAGAGAAACTAAGTGCGCCCAAATAGTGCCGACAAAGTGCCATGGAAGCAAGAAAAGGCTTTTCCACCCCCAAACAAGAAATTAATATTGGAAGTCAATTTCATTTACCTTTTTTGCTACATATTTTCTACTTGGACATTTTCTATTGGCATGCTTGGGGTGTAAATAACGCAAAGTCATATAGCCAGATCGGAAAATCTTCTTATATCCAAACTAAGATTTTGACTATTTTCTTCCCCCTTAATTTCTCATTCACATTAGTGTTATTTCAAAAAATGTAAATGAAAGAAATTTACTAGCAATTTTACTAAATCTACCTTATTAGTAATCAATGTATTCACCACTATTATAAGTATAAAGTAGATTATAATAACTTGAGCGTGATACGGATAGTATTAAATAGAAGGTAAACTTGGAATTAAAAGATAGATTAAAAATAGAATGTGACATTTATTTTAAGACAAACATTTTTGGCAAATATGCCACTTATTTTAGCACCAACATTTTTCGCAAGTGTAACACACTCAACATTTTGTATCTTCTTGGAAGCCTTATTTTGCATTTGTAGTATACTTGGATCAGACAATTTAGGGATGTGCCAACATAGACCCGGCCGAATAATCGAGGAGTAACACTAATAGCCAAGCGCAATAAAAATTACTAGTATGTATTAGCCAAGCGCAAAAGAGCATGTTGCGTAGGGGTGTTCAAATTCAAACCAACCTAAACAAAAACTTTAAATTGTTCGAAAGTAAACCGAAAATTGCAAAAAAAATATTTGTTAGGGTCAATTTTTCAGTGACCCGATCAGTTTTGATGGAGTTTTTTCCCGCAACTGAACAAAATCATATTGCATATATTTTTATCTATTGATTTGGATGACTTTTTAGTTCAAAATCGAACAAAACCACACCACGGACACCCTAATGTTTGTGATCTAAATAAATGAATAAATTCAAGTTTTGATTTTGCATTTATTGAAATTTATAACTACAAAAAAGTATTATGACAGCAATTCTACGTTTTTTTATGTTTTTTCCTTTGGTCTTATATTTTTTATACTTATTTTGTTGTACCTTGATAGATTGGTTTTTTTTTTTATAATTAACTACTACTTAACTAGTTAGGGAATGGTGATATATTAGTATTCTAGGATCGGTTTGTAATTTATCAAATAAAAAACAATCCTCTAAAAAAACTCCATTTTTTTTTGTCGAGACTAGGGTATCCATCACCGAACGCAGTGACTAATCCTCTCGCTGGATTGGATACACATCGAAGGGTGGGACAGCTAGTTAAAAAAACTCCATTAGTCAAAAAAGTTATAAATTCCATACAAATTTAATAACTTGAAGTCACTCACACTCTCCAAAATACTTTTTAAAATAAGAAATTTCTTCTTTAAAGTAAAACGACATGCACCCGATCATACAATAATATATTCATTTAAAGAAAGTATAATATATAATCATTGTATCAAAAAGATTAATTTCGACCCCAAGTGTTGAATTTTTAGATTATCTTCTTCGTTGTGATGCAAAAAGATTATCTTATTCTTTGTTGCCTATGTTGTTGTGATGCAAAAAGTAGATTAATAATTGTAGAGTGAGGAAACATTATTATAAAAAATAATAATAATATAAGACATTTGTGCTCCGTGAGAAACACGTGATACTACTTTTGGCGCATGCTAAAAGCAGAGGAAAATGGAAATGCCACCTCATAAACATTATTTTATTCCTTTTTATTTTTCTTAACTGGATTTTGAATTTTACTATATTTTTGAGTTTATTTCTCTGCCACGTTTCAGATTGTGCGCGAAATCTCATTCAACAAAGGCTAAGCTGCGCCGGTCCACGGTGTGCTCTGCCCCGCGCCGGAAAAATGTAAATTAAAAATGAAATTAAAAAAATTTGAGCGGAGAATGAGCCATATGGATCCTCAATCTTGAATTAGATTCGTCCTTATTGCCAATAAAATTTGTCGGATTGGTAAATGGATTTAGATTCCACTTCAAGATTTTGAGATTGAATCTTTAGTGTGACAAAATCTCTATTGATAGGAGAGAATAACACGAGGGCGATAAGTTAGGTACTCGACGAAGATTCGTTTTCGGCAAAGGCAGTTGATATTGTACACCAATAATAACACAATAACAAAAAATAATCGTTCTTACTTCTCCTGAAGAATATCCAAACTATCATCTACACACCAATAAGGTTGGTCCGAGCTGCAAAAGAGTTTGAATCTCACCCTGTTGAGTCTTTAGTTTGAGTCTTACAAAATCTCTATTAGGAGAGGAGAATCACATGGACCGGCACAGTCATATACACGTGGTCTACCAATTTCTCCGACGTCAATTAGTCACCAGCAAAGTCAGTGAAAATTGCACACCAATAATACGGTAACCCACAAAAAGGCCTTATACATTTCATGTCTACGACCTCAACTACTTGTGACATTGGTAATTTCAGCGACGTGAAGATGCCGACCTAGGGGTTCAAATTGGGTCCTCGTTAGATAGTGTATGTGGTATTTGTTTATCATTTTGTCGTGAGTTGGAAAAAAAAACATTTCATCTCCATAGCTTTTCTTTTGTCGATGTTTTTCCCTACAAAAATAGTAGTGACTAGTGATTCACATTGATAATGTTGCAATATGATGGTTAAATTTATGGAATTAATTTATATAAATCATTTAAAAAATTTATACACCGTCATTCAATAACAAAAAGACATGTCATTTAAAATGTTTGACTTTATTTTTTATCAAATATAAAATGTTTGACTTAATTCTAAGTATCTTAAAAATAATCAATTTTGTCATTTTTAATTGCTTGATGATGTAAAAAAAATCTATACCGAACAAATTAATCCCTAGATTAGTACTATGATGGTATGTTTACATTCTTGTATTCTAATTTCTGACTCTTTTTTTTACAAATAACTTACTCCTAGTATTTTTTTTTATTGAAAAGTATCTCTAGTATTTCCTAAAAAAGGCTTATTTCTTGTAATTCATTTAGGGATGATAAAGTGAGGTGAGCCGCAACCTTTCAGTCTTCTTAAAATGAGATGGCTATCATTCGCGATTTCGTTAATCTACCCAGACTTGTCAAACTAGCGAGATTTTTTTTAGATAAGCAATACTTCATTGAAAAAAGCACTAGGGGTGCTCAAATCCAAACAACAAAAGTTACATATTATTTAGACAATGAAGTGGACGAAGCCACCAAGCAGAAATATCAAAATTTAAATTACAATGAGATCTATAGACCAACCAACTCCAAGTTAACTGCTTGATGTGTGACATGATAGATTCAATGTTGGGATCCTCGTTCTTGAAGATAAGAGCATTCCTAGCCAACCAAATACTCCAACAGGTAGTCAACCAAATTAAGTGCTTAGTTTTCTTGGCCTTTTTACCTTTGGACAGCTTCCCCTACCAAAGACAATGTTCGAGCAAGCTGTTGGATCCCACATGGTTGATCCTACACCAAACGCAAACCCGCGACCAAATATCCGATGCAAAGGTGCAGCTCAAAAACAGGTGAAGCTGCGATTCAACTTCATTCCAACACAATGGACAGAGAGTGTCATCGTCCGATGTTATAACAAGTCGGTGTTGCAAATTTCCGCGATTTGGAAGAGCATCCCTAAGTAACCGCCATCCAAAAACAATAACCTTGGAGGGAGCGACACATCTCAATAACTTCTCCAACATCTTATGTAATTCATTTTGATCGCTCCCCATTACCTCCCGAAGCATCTCTTTGTAACAAGAACGGACGAACTTTTTTTTTGAAGTCTCAAGCTTCCATATCCAAGTATCCTCAATCCCTTGGCCAAGAGTCACTGGGGCCAAGATTTGTTGAAGATATGCAGCCTCCAAATGATTAACACGCGATTGAGATACTAGCCAAGATTCATTCCACCACCAAACTCCATCCCTCCACCCTCCAAAGTCCCGCACCACCACACGGTTTGATTCACGGCCCGTCCATAGAGAAGAAAAAGCCAAGAAAAAGAAGAAGTTCCCAGCCAAACATCATTCAAAAAATCCACTGAAGGGCCATTCCCCATCCTATGAGAAACCTGCTGGCCGAAAGAAGATAGAGGAGAAAACGTGAGATTAAGCATCATCAAATCGCGCCACCAAATAGACCCAACAACACCTCTTCTTAATGCACCCTCCGACTGTTGTATAAAGGCATCCTTGAAGCTTCCACATCTATGAAATAATAAGTCTTTCCAAGGAGCGAAATCATCAACAAGTGCCCGCCACTTCCACTTACTTAAAAGAGCCACATTAAATAAATCTAAATTTTTGATACCGAGGCCTCCGTCATTATTCGGTTTGCAAATTTTGTCCCAAGCAACCCAATACATACCCCTATCTTCATCATTGATTTGCCACAAAAAATCCATTTGTATTTTGATCATTGCTTTAATAACCGACTTCGGTGCTTTATAGAAAGAAAAGAAATACAAAGGTATACTATTTAACACCGAATTAATAAGAGTGACTCTACCTCCAATTGAGAGATGACGCCCCTTCCAAGATGCTAGCCTTTTTCTAAGCATATCAAGTACCGGCTTCCACGTTGTCGCCCTTCTCGGATTGGCCCCAACCGGAATCCCCAATAACTTAAACGGGATGGACTCCGTTTTACAATGAAGGAAAGTAGAAGCGGAATCAAAAAACTCCTCTGAAGTGTTAATACCAATGATCTTGCTCTTATGAAAATTCACACGTAACCCGAAAACCAATTCAAACCTTCTTAAAATTGTCTTGATGGCCCATAGATTATCCCAAGAAGGCTTCCCCATTAACACTGTATCATCCGCAAATTGCATAATAGAAAACCGAAGAGAAGAGTTAATATCATAAGCCACAAAATATACAATCTCCACCGCTTTAGCTACTAAAGCCGACAAGCCTTCCGCCACAATGAGGAACAAAAAAGGGGAAAGAGGATCCCCTTGTCTCAAACCTCTAAACGCCTTAAAATCATTAGTGGGACTCCCATTAACCAACACCGAAAAAGTAGTATTGCAAACACAAGACTTCATCCAAAGGATCCATTTTTGAGGAAAGCCCATCCGATCTAACATGTAAAATAAGAACTTCCACGAGATGGAGTCATATGCCTTCTCGAAATCAACTTTAAATATCAAACATTCATCCTTGGATCTCTTAGCATAATCAACTACCTCATTAACGACCAACACCCCGTCCAATATTTGCCTACCCCCAAAAAAGCCGATTGGCTATTCGATATAACTCTAGGGAGCACCTTCTTAAGCCGATTTGCCAACACTTTGCCAAAATTTTGTAGAGAGACCCTATCAACGAAATCGGTCTATACTCCCCCAAACCTTGAGAATTATCATTTTTGGGAATCAATGCAATAAAAGTTGCGCTAATGGCCTTAGGGAGAAATGCTTTATCATGAAACTCATTAATAAAATCAACAACATCCTTTTTCAACAAATCCCAACATAATTTGATGAAGCTCATGTTAAAACCATCCGGCCCGGGGCTCTTATCGCCATCACACCTCCACACTTCCTCCCTAATTTCTTCCTCCGAAAAAGGTTCGATCAAGAAGTCCATATCAACCCGAGAAAGCTGATTAAAAGCAAGACCATCAAGAGTGGGGCGAAATTGACAAGACTCGACAAAACAATTCTCAAAATGATGTTTAACCGTATTCTTCACTTCCTCCACCTCCTCCATCATCTCACCATTACTCCTTAATAACAACAAACTACAACGACGCTTTTTAAATTTTAAAAGGGAATGGAAATACTTTGAGTTCATGTCACCTTCCTTGATCCACCGTGCTCGAGACTTTTGCGCCAAAATTGACTCCTTTGCTTGAATTTGATTCCAAAAAGAAGTTGAGACCTCCTTTCGGTTCATAACCAAAGCGCTATCCCACCCCTCACATAAAGCATGGTCAAGCGAATTCAAATCCCGAACCAACGACTCTATGTTCAAGTCAAGCTTACCGAACACCTCTCTATTCCAACCCCGCAATTTCTCCTTTAAAAGCTTGAATTTTTCCTTTACCACATGAGCCTTATGACCCCTAATATTGAACCCATTCCAACATTCCTTCACAAAGGGTAAGAAATCAGCATGATCATACCAAGCCTTAAAGATCCGGAAAGGCTTTAGCCCCCAGTCTTTTGCAAGGCGAAGGAGCCAAATAGGATTGTGATAGGATATGTCACGCTTACCAATCCATTGTCCAGATATGCCCCACAAATCAATTAAACCCTCAGAAACAAGGAACCTATCCAAACGACTCATAGAAAGACCATCCGAACAATACCAAGAGAATCTGTTACCTGAAACCGGAACATCAATCAAATCCATGGTTGATATAAAGTTGTTAAAATCAAAATTTTCTCCCCCGCCGCTCCACCACACTAGAAACCGCACTAAAATCCCCAACAACGCACCATTCCCCTTCTTCAATGGACTGTTTAATCAGTCTCAAGTCATTCCACAGCCTTCTCTTTGCAACTATCGAGCATGGGGCGTAAACATTGATGATATGCACCAAGCTAGATTGGAAATATATAGTAACTCCCAAAAAACCTTCACCATTAAAAGTAGAAGAGACAGACCAACCACTTTCAACCCAAGAACACAGTAAGCCACCTGAGAGACCCATCGACGGATGATAAATAAATTTGAACGACTTTGCTCCCCATAACACCCCCACTTCACTTTAATCCACCACCTCCCTCTTAGTTTCCTAAATGCAAATAAAATCAAAGCAACCAGACTGAATATTAGTTGCTAGCCGGCGCCGTTTACTACGGTCACCCCACCCTCTCATATTCAACAAAAGCAAATTCATGGAACCCCGTTGGTGTTCACCCTCTTACTGCATGCCTCTTCATCTCTTGCCTCCCCTTCCTCAATCAACCTAACATAATGTTCATCAGTCATGTTTCCTTCAATTCCCAAATTCTTTGCAGACTCCCACACCTTTTGAGCAACTGACTTACTCTGCAGAATCTAGAACTTATTATTACAGCAAGCAATATTACCCGAAGAGATAGAACCATCACATAACACCACCCCCGCCGAAAATAAAGATGATGAGTTTGGCCTTTGATTGGATACCGTAGGATCAGCGTCAACATCGTTTTCCTCAAGAGAAGCGGTGGAAACAGATTTGAGCTCACGGGTAGCTTTCTTTAGCTTGCCTTTTTTTGGGTTATGTTTCGGTGCCACCATTAAAATTTTACGCTCCTTCTTGGTTTTGGTCAAAGCAGGTGGGGCGTCCACACCATGCTGATCATTAGGAACACAAGTTACCAGCGCTGGTCCCGATTATTGATTGAAAGAAAACAAAGACTCTTCCACCCTAGTTGGAGTCGCTCCATCGGCTTGGGTCCCACCCATCATAGCCTCATGATTCCCATTTATATTTAAATTTGAACTTTCCCACAAAGGTTGTACCTCTTCAACGGCTTTCGCATTAATACCATCCTTAATTGCTCTGTTACTCCCCCTTAAATTGCTGGGCATTGATTCCCCATTAAAATCGTCATCGTCACCAGATGCATCCCCGAAGGTATCACCGTTACCGGAAAAGTAGGACTCCAAGAACTCCGCATCAGAATTAGAGGAGTCATCATTCACCTTTTTTGTGTCATTCTTAGTCCACACCAATGGACCACACCAATCTTCCACCATTTTAATCGAAAAAGATACCTTGTTAATTGATACTTAGATCACCTTGTTGACCGTTCCCGTGATTGGAGTGCAAACCATGATTCGGGCAACATCGAAAGACTTCTTCAAAACTGTATTATCATTGAGCACATATAGACGCCAACATTAGCTGATAGTTTCTCGAAAAAATCAGCATCCCATGCATGCACCGGAACCTCGTAACATCGAATCCAAGTTACCCTCTCTGTGTCAACATCATTGGGTTTCCACGGACGGACCCATTTGAACCATTGAGATAACTATTCCTTCGCATCATCAATAAAGCCACTAAAATCATCGTCATCTTTTCCACCTTCCAACAGTACTAGATTAGATTCCATCGGAGCAGCTTTGATAGTAAACACCCCTTCCCTCGCAAAAAATTCATGGATATTATAAACATCTCCCGGATTGATAACCTCTCCCACCATCGCTCTTACCAACTGCCCAACGTCCGGAATATCATAGGACCACATATCCTTCGTCACATCTCTCTGCTGGATGAGATTCGGATTGAGTTTCTCTTTTCAAACCGTTGTTGCTTTCGAATGAGCCTTGGGAATGGGATTTGGTCGAAGTTTCTTGGGATCCTCCCTTTGGAACCTAGGAAGATTGACGTGAATCTTTTCTCCCTCCACGAATATATTATCCAGCATGATCGCCATTCTCTCCGGATTGCGAACGTCAAAGAAACGAACGAATCCAAACCTATGTCCAAGGGCGTTTCTTCTTCCCGGAATTACGACCTCCTTCACCCTTCAATGTTTGGAAAATATCTCCAGCAGATTTCGTGCCCAAAGCCTCTCTGGGAAGTTCGTAAAATAGAAAGAGGTCAAACTAGCGAGTTGAAATGTGATAGTCTATTCGGTATAAAAATATTAATTAAGGCCCTATTTTGGGTGGTTTTCTGTTTTGAAAATTTCAAAAACTAAAACCAGTTTCTGTTTTGAGTTTTAAAAAATTCAGAAACCCAAACCAGATTGAGTTTTCAGTTAAGAAACTTTCAAAAATCAAAATTATAGTTTAAAACATGAACATAAAAGTCGTAGTTGACGGTAGTCGAAGTGGTGGTCACCAGTGGTCAGAGTGGTGGTTGGCGGTGGCTAGAGTGATGGTCGGCGGTGGTCAGAGTGGTGGTCACCAGAGAAGCAAAATCAATGTAGGGATCCCCATATCCCGTTTGCAAAAACTTGGCGACCACCTAGAGCCTCGTACATAAAAATTAATGTAGATGCAGCTTTTGACTCAAAGACAGGAAAGGGATATTTTGGTATTATATGAAGAGATGACAAAGGAAACTGTATTACTACTAGCTCTAATCACCTCTTTGCATCATCTCCTCTGATCGCTAATGCCCTTGCAATGCGAAGCCCTATTCTTCTTTGCCAAGGTCTTTGTTTGGAATCAGTGGCTTTCGATTCTGATTGCCTATTGCTGGTCCAAGCTTGCAGAAAGGAACAAACGATTAGAGAAATACAAGGTATTCTTGAAGATATTTGGTGCATGTGCAGATATTTCAACCAAGTGGGATTTACTGGATTAATCGAGTAAGGAAGTGTGTTGCTCATACAATTGCGTCTTTGACTTTGACGGGCCTGTTGACTGGGAACTGGTGTTCTAATCCTCCAGATCTGTTGCGGGAAGTGTTGGTTCGAGACAGACTATTGCTAAATTGAAAGAGGAAGTAGATGGTTCTCATCGAAATTAGGGTTTGCTTTTGCACTTTTCTCTCTCTTCGATAGTTGTGAACTATGTCTTTAGTTTGTACTTGAGAGGGCTCATTGTACTTGTTAGTCTTTGAAGTGTTTGACTGTGTGGTTTGGACTCTTTGTTTTTGGGCCTTCGTTTGCTCCTTTTGGAGCTGTGGCTATTTGGGCCTTTATGGCGTGTATTGGTTCAGGCCGTGTTTGTTTGATTAATGAATTAATGCTACTTTTAACAAAAAAAATGAAGGTCACAAAAGTTGCAACGTCATTCTTCGGTTTCACATCGTACAAAACAACGTTTCTCATTTTATAAATGTTGTGTTTGTTTTTTCCCGTGGACGGAATTAAGTTGTAATTACTAGCAAATTTATTTAAATTTGTATTTTTTTATAGACAAATGATAGTGGTTAGTAATTAGTTAGGAATTAGGAGGTATGTGAAATGTTAGTTTCCATAATTTGAACTCTAGACCTCCTTCTTTAAACTCCTTCATGTCTCTTAGTTCGCTAAATGAATTACGTCTTTGAGACTGTATTTAAATTTGCATTTATAATTTTAAAAAAAAATTAAATGTGTAATGAATTGTAAGGCGCGTCATTAATTATTCTCGCTATTATATATATGAGTTACATTATTCTTTCTCTCATGCTTCCATTCTCTCTCTCATTAAAGCTTCCATTTTGTTGCCAACCCATCTCTCTCTCAACTCACTTTTCATAGCTCTCTCTCTCTCTCTCTCACAGCGAGATATAAGGTATGCGTATATTTGTAATCTGTTTCATCCCTTTCTTTGTTTTCTACTGTGGTTTATTTCTACAATCCAATGTGTTTGTTTTTCATTTTGGTAATTTCTCTTATGTTGTTGGTGAGAGTATTTTGGTTATATTTTAGTTAATTTTCATTCATTGGCGAAGTTTATTATGCAGTGGTGAAAATCACTTTTAGAAGCATAAAATTTATGAAGAAGGGTACATTCCCATTGTTGGGCATGGATAGCAGTCGATTTCGATCGAAAGCGCACCCGAATCTCCAACTCGACAAAAACCAGGGAAACTATTATGTGGCCCATGACTGTCATCTATTTGAGATGGCAGATTGTGTGGGTGGAGGGTTTGGGGCGGCGGGTTTGAAGATCGGTTTCACACGGTCATCAGTCACACAAATCATAAAGGCTAAACGTTCACATGAGTAGAAATCGTAGATCCAGATCTGGAACAAAATTAAACAGATCTGGTTATAAAAATCACCAAACTCTCACAAAACTCTAAAAAATTAAAACCATTAGGCGCAAGATGGTCATAAAACCTAAAACCCTGGCAGAGATGATGGTGGTTTAGCGAATTGAAAAAATAAACGGGGGAGAAGAACATCTCAATTATGAGTTATTGGACTTGTCTTCGATTCGTCCAACTGATGATAGCGGAGGCCGAAATCTGCTTTATTCATTTGTGGGCAGTGGTTTTCTAGAGAGAGAAATTGAGGGATAGATAAATGAAAAAAGAGATAGTTAATTCATGTAATTGCAGGGAGAGAATTGGAATAAAAGAATTAAATATGAAAGAGGAAATAAGGAAAGTACGACATATGTGAAACAATTAGGCGCAGATTTCCAAGCGAGTGCAAGTTCCCTATGTGACTTGTTAATGAGAATTCCATACAAAACTGAAATAATAACCCTACAAACCCGATTTGGGATTCTTTGGGTTTCGGACGGGTCGACAAAAATTGTCAAGTTCCTACCCTTTGTGGCTTGGTATTATTGCGAAAGCAAAATTTCTCTCACTTTTCCTTTTCACAAACCCTTCTCGAACAATAAGTTTTTACTTTTTCATAAATCCTATTGTTCGCAGTCATGATATTAAATATTTGGTTAAACATATTTTAGCTCTCTATAAAATTAGAGTTTTTTTTTTGGTTTTAGTCGCTTAAAAAATTTTCGTCTACTTTTGATCCTCAAGTTTTTTCATTGGTCTTCGTCCCTTTAGTAGAGAGCTTCATTAATTTTAATAGTAATTTTTTGACTATCTAATAGCAGTTTTTTTACAAAAAAAAAATAGAAACTTCTAATAGCACTTCATGACATTATTTATTTAACTATTTATTAATTTATTAATTAATGTTCCTGTAAAAACCTTAAACCTAATTTTTATTTAAAAATTAAAAAGAAAAAAAAAGAATGGAGTAGTGATTTGAGTCAAAATTGTTACAACCACCATACTGTGATGTTAACATTTTGGTACTTTGTCTTTGGGTGAATAGAGACAGAGAGTCAGCGAAGAAACGGTGTGTGTTGTTGTTGTATCATGTCTAGTATAGGGGTATATGATGTCATTATAAAAAAGTAACAAGGACAATTACGTAAAATAAAACAAAACTTAATAAAGAAACCTCTCAGTAGAGTAATTGATATGCGTGCATTGCAAACACCTTCTCTCTCTCTCTCTCTCTCTCACTTTATTCTTCCCACTGTTTCAGCTCAGATCACTGTCTCAATTCTCAAATCAAAACCAGCATTTCTCTCTCCTCTCTCTCTCTTTCTCCAATGTTTCCCCGGAAATCCGTTTGGAACCGTCGATGTGAATATGTTTAGGGTTTCTTCATTGTCTCTTATAGTAGTAGCAGAAGAAACAGCAGCTACAATTTCACTTTCCTCAAGAAAGTAAGTTCCACCGAAACCACCTATTCCTTCCTTCTTCCTCAAGCTCCATTTTTACAACAACTACTGTTACTTCTTCTACTTCCTTTTCTTTTTCTTTCTTTCCATTTTCGGTGGAATCTAGTTCAAAAGGGAAAGTTAGTTCTTCAATTTTTAGATTCAAAGTTCAAACTTTGGAAAATACCAAATGAAAAGAAAAACCCGTAAATTGAGGAGAAGGTTCTCCAAACTCAGTTAGAAGTTGAAGAAACAACTAAGTGGGGTTGGGGGTTTTCGGTTTTTGGTTAATTTCTGTGGGAAATTAAAACAAACAGGTGCTGCTCGCCACTGGTTTTGTTTTGTTGAAAGCGGGAAAAGAAACGGGTTTTGAGGGTGTGACCACGAGGATTTCACGTTCCAGTTTTGGAACTGTTCGGTGAGTTTCTGAGCTAGCCTAATACAAACGCAGCACAACACAACACAACACTCTTTGGTCTGTGCAATTAAGGAAATTACAGTTACAATCTTTATTTATTTCCTTGTTTATTTAGTTTCTATATGTAGTGTACTATAAATATTAAATCAACACATTTGGGGTTCAAGAGTTGTAAAAATCTCGTGGTGGTTGTTACCCTTTTGTTTCGGTTGAAAAAGATTGTAACTTGAGAAGAGGGTTCTGATTTTGAGGTTGGAGAATATGGCCATGGCAATTGCTCAACACAGAGAAAACAGCATTGACAGGCACCTTGATTCTTCTGGTAAATATGTGCGCTACACTGCTGAACAGATTGAAGCTTTGGAACGAGTTTATGTTGAGTGTCCAAAGCCAAGTTCCTTAAGGAGGCAACAGCTCATCCGTGAGTGCCCTGTTCTTGCCAACATTGAGCCTAAGCAGATCAAAGTTTGGTTTCAGAATCGCAGGTAAATTAATGGAAACTCCCCTTTTGAGCTTGTTTTGTGGAAGGATTTGGCTTTTTTGATTGGTTGGTTGTTGATTTGAGTATGATTTGGTCTGTTTAGGTGTAGAGAGAAGCAGAGAAAAGAGGCTTCTCGGCTTCAGACTGTGAACCGGAAACTGTCTGCGATGAACAAGTTGTTGATGGAGGAAAATGAGCGGTTGCAGAAGCAGGTGTCGCAGCTGGTTTGCGAGAATGGCTATATGCGCCAGCAATTGCACACTGTAAGACTGTTACCATTTACTTTTGTTTACTATATTTTTTGTCAATTGGCAATTAATATGGTTCGGTTGAGGCATATAGTTGTTATATGATCCAGTTGTTTTAATTGTTATTCGTCTTGTTGCTGTCATTGCAGGCCCCAGCAGCAAATGATGGCAGTGGTGATTCGGCGGTTACCACTAGACATTCCATGAGAGATGCTAATAGCCCTGCTGGGTAATTTTGAACTTCATTACATAGAGAGCTTTCCTCTGTTTTTTCTTCTTTTTGATTGATTTGTTAGCGTGATCCTTGCAGATTCCTATCAATTGCAGAAGAGACCTTGGCAGAGTTCCTTTCAAAGGCTACAGGAACTGCTGTCGATTGGGTCCAGATGCCTGGGATGAAGGTTTCTTTTCTTTTTCTCTAAATAAATTAGAAATCATGCTTCTAGTAAGCAATTAATTTTTCCCTTTACAATTGGGATACACTGATACTGTGTTGGTTTTGATATTAAGGCTAAGTTCCTTATGATAATATCTCACGTGATATTTTTTTTTTGGTCAGCCTGGTCCGGATTCGGTTGGGATTTTTGCTATTTCACAAAGTTGCAAAGGAGTGGCTGCTCGAGCCTGCGGTCTTGTTAGTTTAGAACCTACAAAGGTAATTTAAAACAGGAAATACGGTTTGCAATTTTCAGTTGTTTCTTGATATGAAAGCTTGTAAGCTGTGTGAATTTTGAATTGCTGATCTTGAGTTTTTAATAGATTGTGGAGATCCTAAAAGATCGCACATCTTGGTTTCGGGATTGTCGGAGTCTAGAAGTTTTCACAATGTTCCCAGCTGGAAATGGAGGGACAATTGAACTTGTTTACACCCAGGTGAGCAATTTAATGTGAAATGTAAGATCCCTTAGTTATTTCTTAAACCTTGTGAGTAAACATTGAGTTTGCTACAGACTTATGCTCCAATGACACTGGCTCCTGCCCGGGATTTCTGGACTCTAAGATACACTACAACCTTGGACAATGGCAGTCTTGTGGTGAGTTTGCTGATTTGTTTATTGTCTAAAGCATTACTATTGTTGCATTATATTATTTATCAAACTGTATCCATCACGGTCTCTTTTGGTTATCGTTACAAAAGAAGATGATTAAATGTAATTGTACATTTTTGTTCGCTCATTGGTAGGTTTGTGAGAGGTCACTGTCTGGTACTGGTGCCGGGCCTAATGCTGCTGCTGCCTCACAGTTTGTGAGGGCAGAAATGCTCCCTAGTGGTTACTTGATTCGACCATGCGAAGGTGGAGGATCAATTGTCCACATTGTAGACCACATAAACCTAGAGGTTTGAGTTCTTGACAATTAGCTAGGATATATTTAATTTATTTTCACATACATTAAATTGATTAATGTTTTCTTTTAGGCATGGAGTGTGCCAGAAGTGCTGCGACCACTATATGAATCCTCAAAAGTGCTAGCTCAGAGAATGACAATTGCTGTAAGTACACTATCATTTAGTTCATGATCTAGGATTCTGTTGCAGTCTTTTGGTTGACTAGAGTGATTATTGTAAACAATAATCGAATTGTGCACCATAGTTTTGTGAGCAAATTCTGTTTAGCATCATTCCACATTTGAGTTAATCTCTGGTATATACATGTCTGAGTGTGCTGCAGTTGCATCTAGACAATTCTGTTAATATTATTGGTTTGCAAAGTATTTCCTTATCTTTCATTTTTCCCTTCTGTTTTTACAATTCAGTTTGTCAAGTTAGGCAAGTTAAGTATATAACTGGTTTTCTATATATACCTTCATTTAATCTGATTTCTCTTTCCAATTCCTTCTTCTAAGAAGACTGGTATTAAGGCAGTGGCTTTTGTGACAGGCACTCCGCTATATCAGGCAAATAGCTCAAGAAACAAGTGGTGAAGTGACCTATAGCTTGGGTAGACAACCTGCTGTTCTGAGAACTTTTAGCCAAAGGTTGAGCAGGTAGGCAACATGGAATGATTTCTTCTCTCGAAAACTATTTCAGTTTGCTGTTTACTAAATGATCTGTTGTACTGGTTGAAAATTGACGCATCATTTGTGCAGAGGCTTCAATGATGCTGTCAATGGATTCAATGATGATGGCTGGTCGGTACTGAACTGTGATGGTGCTGAGGATGTTATTATTGCAGTTAATTCAACCAAGAATTTCAGTGGTACTTCTAATGCCGCAAGTTCCCATACACTCCTTGGAGGAATTCTCTGTGCAAAAGCTTCAATGTTACTTCAAGTGAGTGTGAAAATCCATTGCCATGATGTATTAAATGGCTCTTTTGTAATATAACATTAACATCTTTGAAATGTTACCTGGCAAGTTTTCACTCTTTATTTCTTGCAGAACATCCCTCCTGCAGTTTTAGTTCGTTTTCTGAGGGAACATCGCTCGGAGTGGGCTGATTTTAATGTTGATGCCTATTGTGCTGCATCACTTAAAACGGGCTCTTATGCCTATCCTGGAATGAGGGCTATGAGGTTCACTGGCAGTCAAGTAATGATGCCTCTTGGACATACAATTGAGCATGAAGAGGTATGCACTTATGTAGGCACAGATAGAAGTGCATATTGATTTGTATTATAGATCCATCAGAGATTTTGGCTTGCTCGACATTGTAACTTTTTATTGTTTCTTAGATGGTATGCATATTTTCATTGGGCTAAGATTTGGTGTATATGTGTGTACCTTTTACGCTTTTCACTGCAATTATGTCAACCATCTATTGCCAGATCACTTTAAAGTTTAAACACATATTTTCAAGCTACATTCATACTGACTTGTGTTAAAATTTCAGATGCTAGAAGTTATCCGCCTTGAATGTCACTCTCTTGCTCAAGAAGATGCCTTTGTTTCTAGGGACATTCATCTCTTACAGGTGCCTCCTCTGACTCTGTTGAAATGTCGGATATTATATGCATTATATTCTATTCTTTTTCCATGAGCTGAATGAGGTCAATTGTTGATTTATCATCTTTGGGACAAAATTGCTATTTTTACAACGTTCCAATATTTTGGGGGCAAAGATCATGTAAAAATGCTGATTTGCTATTTTAACAATACTAAAGGATAGCTTGTAATACTAGAAAATTGTGCCATAATAATTCATGATACGTGCCCATCGGGAGGTCTTGGACATCCTTTTGTTCCCTAAGGATGCACTTAAACTATAGTTAATTGTTGTGTAGTCTTATAATTTATGTACATACGAATATGATGACAGGTAGTAAATAACTTTTCTTTTCTCTCTCTTTTTTTTTTTTGTTTTTGCTGTCGTCGTCATCATCATCATGATCATTATTACTATTATCTTAACAGTTATGTAGTGGTATTGATGAGAATGCTGCGGGGGCTTGTGCTGAGCTCATATTTGCTCCAATTGATGAAATGTTCCCAGACGATGCTCCATTGGTGCCATCTGGTTTCCGCATTATCCCGTTGGATTCACAACCAGTTGAGTCCTGTTTCTTTGTATTTGATTTAGAGCTTAGTAATCAGGTTAATGTGATAATCTAGTCAAAAAAAAGTTAATGTGTGATATTGTGTTTCAGGGTGATAAAAAGGCCACGGTGACAGCAAATCGAACCTTGGATTTGACATCTGGTCTTGAAGTAGGCCCAGCAGTAAATCACACCGCTGGAGATGCATCATCACCTCCCAGTAATCGATCAGTGTTGACTATTGCCTTTCAGTTTCCATTTGAGAGCAGTCTGCAGGATAATGTAGCAGCCATGGCACGCCAGTATGTCCGCAGTGTAATATCTTCTGTGCAGACAGTTGCCATGGCTATATCCCCATCCGGTATGAACCCGGCTGTTGGAGCAAAACTCTCTCATGGCACTCCGGAAGCCCTTACACTAGCTCAATGGATCTGCCAGAGTTATAGGCAAGTCTTCACGTATCTCTAATATCTCTTTCATATTTCCATGAGTCTACTAATTAAGTGTATGTTTGGTTTGTAGTTGAAAAACTGCAAATGTATGTTTGGCAAGTAACTTTAGTTTTACTGGGAATAGTATGTTTGGATCCAATCATATGTTTGCAACTGCAAACCAATTTAGCCTAATATGTGCGTTGTCCATGCTCACTTCCCCATCTCAAGTGGATTGAGAATTATTTGGTTTGGAATGTGATTTTTTTTTCTATCATGCTTCTATCAGTGATAAATAAATCACATTGCTATCTGGTCAATCATTCTTGTTAATGTTCATTTTAAAAGTGGCTAACATGTGTTCCTATTCATGTCTCTTATCTGAAAGCAGCTATCATTTGGGGACGGACCTGCTGAGATCTGATTCTCTTGTAAGCGATATGGTACTGAAAAATTTGTGGCATCATCAGGATGCCATTTTATGCTGTTCTATGAAGGTATGTGCATGATCTCATTTATGGTTCATTTGATCTTTTGCATGTAATGAGGTTTTGGCAACGGAATTTGGAATTGTGTAGTGATAATAATCCTTTAATTGTAAGGTTTATGTATGTGTTCTGTTTGGTATTGCAGTCAGTGCCTGTGTTCATCTTTGCTAACCAGGCTGGCCTTGACATGTTGGAAACTACTCTAGTGGCTTTACAAGACATCACATTGGATAAAATATTTGATGAGTCTGGACGCAAGGCTTTGTTTGTAGATTTTGCCAAGTTAATGCAGCAGGTAATTTCTTCAAGTGAACATCTTCACATCACATTAAGGTCAAAGCACTAAAGTAAGAAAGAAAAAGAAAAATCACATCTTCATTTAACATTGATAATATGAGCTTAATACTTACATTACAGGTGTAAAAAGGTTTTATACTTCACCATCATGCGACATTGTGATTTTGTGTCTTAAAATACATCGTAACATCACCTATATCTACATAGGAAGATATAATTGGATGTCTTTATTGTTGCATGCTTAACTACATTTATTATTCCTTCAGGGGTTTGCTTATCTGCCAGCTGGGATCTGTATGTCAACAATGGGGAGGCATGCTTCATACGAGCAAGCCATTGCATGGAAAGTGCTTGCTGAAGATAACAGTGTTCATTGCTTGGCTTTCTCTTTCATAAATTGGTCATTTGTATGAAAATACCATCCCAGTAGTTAAAGACCTGTTTTTTTCCCCCCTTGAATAGAAGTGCAAGGGTGTAAAAGCAAAATGAGATAAATTTGAGAGGGGAAAAGAAATTAGATTTCGTTTTTTGTTTTTTTTTTTGGTTTATGTACATCATAAGATCAGGTTTGCATCATTCCATTTAATCAATTTTCTCACTTGGTGCAGAGACTAAATTGATTTAATGTTGTAAATTTTTGATAGAAGTAGAAGGACTTGATGACAGAAATTTTAATACATGGTTGATTTGATGCCTGTTAAAGTGAGTGCTAACCTTAAAAGCAGAGAAAGTTTGTCGTTCTGTGCCGTGTTATGTGCGTTACAAATTACAATAATGTGTTGGGACTTGTCACCAACTCCTTATATTCCATAACCTCCATTACCTTGTTTTGTTGCATGGTTTGTTAGAAGTATAGGAGCTAACTCGTTTACCTGTTTCAATTTGTTAGGATAATGAATTTATTATTGAATTCTTTTTGTTGGTTTTTAGACTAAGTGGCAAGTGCTACAAGAAACTCACACACACTACTGTAAGGTTCCAGGTTCGGATTCGCGACATAATATTCAGCCTAGCAATTTCGGCATTTGCCAAACACTCCACTATACCTTCTCCTAACCTAATCTAATGTTAAGTAAAAAACTATAGTACCTAGCACAACCTAATCTAATGTTAAGTAAAAAACCAACCTAATCTAATGTTAAGTAAAAAACTATAGTACATAACTCAAACCCTCTCCACTATACCTTCTCCCAACCTAATCTAATGTTAAGTAAAAAACTATTGTACCTAGCACAAACCCTCTCTCCCTTCCCAAACACATGCAACCTCCTTTCCAGAACATTCAACCACACCCCCACTCTCCTAGAGTATCTCTGTCGTGCCCCCTTCGCATGCAATACCTTTGGAGCGCAACACCTTTTACCGCCTTGCCCCTCTCATGTATCACCTCCACTCGTGGCAAATGACTTTGTCAAATGGTCCCTTCACTTCTTGTAGTATGTGGTTTTCACACTAAAATTTTAATTTTTTTTTTGGTCTAGGGGTCTTTGACCGACCCTGCTCTAGTGTCCGGGGAAAAGGGGCTCACCACTATAGCTCTAATTCTAAAACAATTTAACTCCCACCACTAGTTCTTCCCCTTGCTCCCTATAATGGATAAAATATATGCAATTTAATTAAATTAGCATTAGCATAACAAACATCATAATTAGACTAAAAATAGTAAGCTACTTAAAAAATTTAATTGTATATATTCCATTATGTGCTTACACAATTTTAAATTCTGATCCTAGTCTAATACATCCTCTTTAGCTCAATTCATATACTTAATAGTCCTTAGATACCCATAAGTTACCTCCTTTTCACCTAGCTAATTTCTCATTCATTCCCTTATCAATCAGTCAGTGCTACCCCTTATTATAATATGAAACATTCTAATGGATTTCTATCTTTAAGCTAGCAAGAGAATTTTTTGCGGTGTTACATCTTGCAACTTCATACATATTGCCACTAGCTCTGTGAGACTAGTCAATCTCAATGGCATAAATGATCTTCAAATATCATTAGCCCATACTCAAACTTTTGACACACCACATTCATTCTTCGCTAGGATTAAATTAGTAACAACTCCTAGATAATAGTTCATCCTTCTACGTTAAGTATCCTCCTCCTACCTTTTCATCAACTCTCAGCTAGGGTTTCAAGAGGAACAATTTTGAGTTTTCTAGATGAAAATACCCTCTTAAATATAATAATTTTTTTCCAAAGAAATGTTGCTGCTTTACTTGGTCCATGAGAGATCGTAAAATCTCTCAGGTGCTAGCCCTCTTTGGATGATGGTAACTGCACCTAGAGGTTAGGTTATAAATGATGAACACCATCACTTACCTTCTACATAGAATGTCCTCACCTAGTTAGGTCACCACTCACAAGATGAGTCAAGCTCGTTTAGGTCCATTCAATTAAAACTTGTTCTGTAGCGTATCTCCGACTTGGAGGGCGGTCCGAGATAGTAGGTAGATAAGAGTATTGATCAACAATGTCCGGTCCGGTCCGTGTGAGGTAGTACATGCAAAGACACTCCGACGCTCAAGTTAGGAATCAGTCTAAGACAAGTTAGAGAGAGGGTGAGACAACATACCATTAATGCTTGCATTGAATGCTTATTTATAGGGTTTGGTGGTGTTTGGCCTAATGATTCTGGGCCGTACGATCTCCTGATGAAATCTTGGCCATTGATAGTTGGATTGTGTTTTTATTCATGGGCCTCTAGATAATGAGCCTTCATTACCAAGTGGTAAGAGGCCCAAACCGTAACAAAACTCTTTCAATTGAAGGATCTTTTAATCAATTAAATCTTTATACTAATTAAATCAAGTTAAACTCAGTTTAAGTGATTCCTTACTCCATCATAGAACCTCTGTGTGTGACCCCATAGGTTCTAGTAGTTTGGTTATGATATAAATATCATATTAACATTTAATATCATAAACAATTATTGACATCTAGCAATGCATCACTACCTCTAAGCCTATGAAAATATCGGCGATATAGTAAGAACATTGTCGCGGCCGGAAATACTATAAATGGTGTATCATTTCGTCCTTATATCTCATTTGAACATGAGATACGAGAGTATAATCCTCGTTAAGTCTAATTGTCTATTCCTCGATTTTTGAATAGACATGTAGTCACCAATATCTAATATTGGTCCTAAACTGTGTGACCACATGTATTTTGTGTCTAACTCAATCGAGAGGTCCAAAACGTTTATGCTGCTTTGTAGGAGGGATAAAATCTTTCTACATTACTTTCATCCTTCAACATGATTCTCTTTTGCCCAAGTGCTACCTTTATAATCATTCTTTTATAGATGACAGTTTATAGTATTAAAGCCTACAACTCTATATATTAAGAATCTTGGTAACTTCAAGTCAAAAGAATTGTTATAGGTAACAATCATGACAATCACATAACTATTATGAAATGAGAAATGATAATTGCCGCGACTACGAAATGTACGACACTGAGAGTGCTGGGTGAGTTTGTCATTTTCTATCTCCAGAAAACTATTTATAGTGCAGCCACGTATGCATTATGACAATTCTTACATCAAAATTCTCGTACCAAATAGCATAGCCCTTATGAAATGTCCTCGTAATAATGAGTCAATATAATATAAAGATCTCATATCACGTACTTATATCTTGATTTGATATCTCTTATCAATATCTCTTATCAACAACCCGTAAGACCTGGTCACCACTTAAATCACCCACGATAGACATTTTGATCTCTAAATGTATCATCCATCAATCAGTTTGATCGTTGACATCAATCTACTTACAACTAAAGTTGACACTAGAGACTTTTTTTGGGCCCGAACTATTGTTGGCTACTCACAGAGTGTCGCAATGCTTAAGACTAACTCTGCTCGTGCTTAGGATCAAATTTCGCATTGACCAACATCGAGTTTGTCCACTGGGAAATCAATCCTGGAATCATCAAGTCGACCCTGTGTCCCAGGATAAATTAAGCCACTCGTTTAAGTTAACTAAAGACCAAAATAACTAACAAATTGCACATTCAAAAATTATACGTAATTTCAATACATTATTAATGACCATATTTGAGATGTGAAAAATAATAATAAATGAAAGTGTAACGGTTGAAAATTGAAATGTAAGAGAGAGTATGATAACGACTATATACGGCCATCAATATCATATGTAGCATGAGATGTACATCCATATATAATAAAATAATATTAAAAAAAAAAAGGAGAGGTGCATTAGCAATAGGCAAATGGCATTATGAAGCGTGGGATGGGTTGTTGTGTGGCAATTTCGGAGTACATCGTTTGTACTTTAGCGTTTTCTGATTTCATTTTTTGGGGCTTTTCTCTCTCTCTCTCTCTCTCTCTCTCTCTCTACGTCTTTTACCTCTCTATCGATCTTCACGGCTTTGCTTCTTTTCGATCTCTCTCTCCGATAAATTAGGGTTTACAGCATCTTCATCAGCTTGACCTAGATTTCCCACCCCCAATTTCCAACCCTTTTCGAGATCCAGGAAGCTTCTGCTTCCATCTAACCCTTCTCTTCTTCTTTTTCTATCTCCCACACATGTTTTGGAAACTCGCCTCTCTTTCTGCTTCCTCTCCCGTAAGTTTTCCTTTCGCTAATTCACTTTAATTGCACTTCAATTCTTCAATTCATCTTAATAATTTAAGCATCAGTTAGTTAGTTTCCTCATTTGATTGTCATTTATTTACCATTGCTTTCTTCTATATCTCTTTATTTCTTTTGTTCTTTAATTCTATTTACGAATTGATTAATTGTTATTTAACTATGCTAACTGCCTTTTGTGTAATCTTAATTTCCATTTCCTGGATCCACCTTAACTCTTTCTAGGTTTTTAAACTGTATTCTAACAATTTATAGGTGAATTCATCTTTTTTGAATGGAATTTTTTTTTGTGTGGCTTGCTATGTTTGGAGGATCTCAATTATCCTATTGATGCATTTTAGCAAACAAATTAATATTTTAATATTTTTTCTTCTGTAATTTAGCTCTTTGTATTACTTTTAGAAGACCCTCTATTATTGAGGAGGTAAAAAAGTATTATGTAACGTTTATAGATGATTTTTTCGAGATACACTAAGGTTTTTCGTTTGAAAATTCGAAAACCATGGTTTGGGCCTAAGCTTGTCTCATGTAGTTTTTGCCCAAATTTTGATTTACCAAGGCAGTTTGTGACAGCTTGTGTCATTTTCATGATTAAAGTATTTCTTTATACGATTCTGTTCATCAGTAATATAAATTTAGAGTGAAAATTCTATGATCAAGAGTGATGCTAATGACAATAGAAGTTTAGACTTTAAGTAGTTCAAAACTTGCATAGTTTAAACTATTTTAGTGCATTTTTACATTGTTGGTGTTTTACAGGTGGAGGCTATATTAGACAAGGAGAATTTCACTTTAGAAGAGCTTCTGGATGAAGAGGAAGTAATCCAAGAATGCAAGGCCTTAAACAGTCGTCTTATCAACTTGTATGTTTCCATTTATTTCAAACATAAAGCTTTTCCTGTTTTCCTAACCAGTATCAGTTTCGTGCATTTTCTTTTCGGCTCTGTCCAATTTTTAAAAAAGGGCAACAAAGTGTTGCAACTTGCAAAACTCCCACCATAATAAAATCTGGGGAAGGGTCAGATCTATTGTATGTCTATTTTGGGCAGTTTTATCTTTCATTTGCTAGAGGCTATTTTACGTGACACAAACCTGTGATCTCCTAGTCACATGATAGTAACCCCAGCCATTGTGTCAAGGCTCTCCTCCACCTTCACATTTGTCCAATTTTTATATTTGGCGATTATTGGAAGTGAATTTAGTACATAAAGCATTAGTTGGGTAGGGAGTTCTATAGATGATTAATCAAAATGTAACTTATAATTTGCTATTGTTTCCCCTTTTAGTTTGAGAGATCCAGCCCAGGTTGAGCAATTGTTACGCTACATTATTGAAGAACCACCCGAGGATGCTGAAAGTAAACGGACTTTCAAGTATGCAGTTGTTACAGAAAAATTTGCATCAAAAGAACTTTTATTAATTATTTCACCTTTCTTGCTACCATCTGATCATTTGTTTGTAACTTAGGTTTCCGTTCATTGCCTGCGAGATTTTTACATGTGAAATTGATGTCATTTTGAAGACCTTAGTGGATGAAGAAGAGGTTTATACGTCATTCTGTTTATGACTCTTTATTTTGTGTTCGAAGTTGTGTATTGATGCTTCTTGTATTGATTTCTCCTTCTCTTTCTTGTAATTTCAGCTAATGAACTTATTATTCTCCTTTTTGGAGCCTAATCGTTCGCATAGCACCTTGCTGGCTGGCTACTTTAGCAAGGTAAATATTGTATAAATTGGAACTCTAGTGTGCATGACTTTTTTGTCAATGTGGCCTATCTGATTACATTAATTCCATATAGTTGGTGCTGATTTTGATGCCATTTTTACAGGTTGTTGTTTGCCTAATGATTCGAAAAACAGTTTCGCTTATGAATTATGTTCAGGTAAGTAAAAAATACACTTTTATTATACTGGTACAACTATGTATTGCTTGTACAATTTGATATTTACAATTTTATGGACACAACAGAGCTTGACCGACTATTAATTTGCTTTGTTTGTGTCACCTTTATACTATTACGGTGTATGTTACATAGTCTCCTTTGAAAGATTTCATTCATGATTTAGCATCATTTTTTCAGGCCCATCAGAATGTTTTTCGCCAATTGGTTGACTTGATAGGAATCACATCTATTATGGAGGTGAACTTTTACCTTTCCATTAGTAATTATAGCAACATCAATACTTGCTGATAGGTTAGAATGAATTCTGAGATAAGTTCATTGGACAGGTTTTGGTTCGGTTAGTAGGCGCTGATGACCACGTGTATCCCAATTTTATAGATGTGATGCAATGGTTGGCTGAGAGCAACCTGCTTGAGATGATTGTTGATAAATTAAGTCCATCGGTAAGTTAACCGTCTATCCAGTTTTATGTTTGAGCCATCTTTTACTAGTTAGCTATATGATGCATATGAACTTAGCTGTATTCCATTAAGACATGTATAATGAGCTCACGGTAAGTCACACACTTTGATTTTGGTTTTTATATCCTATTCCTACCAGCTTTACAATGATCAGACAAATGATTGCCACCGATTTGTGAATTTGTCCCAGGAATTTCAGTTTTCTGTTTCATAAAGGAGTGATTAATGAAAAACCCAATATAGTGACTCGGTTTTTATACAATAGTTTGATTTAGTGCCTTGTTTTTTCGGCAAATTATCTGACAATTTTTTCTCTACCATACAAATCAGTGTCCTCCCGAAGTTCATGCCAATGCAGCTGAAACATTATGTACAATAACACGAAATGCCTCATCTACTTTAGCAGTTAAACTATCAAGCCCAAGGTTTGCATTGCAAGACTTTATGGTTTTTTCTTTTGATAAGTACCTGTGAAATAAATATTATATTTTCTTTTCTAAACTTGCAGTTTTGTCACAAAAATTCTGGGTTATGCGTTGGAAGGTTCACAATCAAAGTCTACTCTTGTGAACTCACTTTCAGTGTGTATTTCTTTGTTGGATCCCAAAAGATCCACTTTATCATCTCCCCTTTTTCAATCATTCCGAAGTCAACACATGTATGAGCCACCTATTCCTGTAAACCCAGAGACTATTGGTGCAATGCTCCCTAAACTTAGTAAGTCTCAATTCACGTTTTCTTTTTGGAGGATGATTTTTCCACTTTATTTATTGTTTGGTACAAAATCTGTCCATTTTTGTTTTCCATATCACATCATCACTGTTTTTTTCTCTGCAGGTGAATTGCTAATGCTTTTAAATGTATCATCCGATGAAAAAGTATTGCCTACAACATATGGAGAATTGAGACCTCCACTTGGGAAGCAGAGACTAAAGGTTAGTTGATATGGTTTTCTTTTCTCCATCAAATGTAGGGGAGTTGCTAATTGCTACGGTACCCACCTTGTGTAGGACGTGTTGTCTAACATTTGCTGGTGGTATATCATAAATGTTTGCAAATTCATTAGATATTGTAAGATGATAGCGAAATATCTCATAATATTTATTTTGATATTATCTAAATCTAATTGAGTTATAAGTTTATATTGGATGTATCCTTTGTTATCCTCTATCTTATATTAATATGGACTGCTATGCAGCCTCTGTTTTTTATTAGCAAAGATATATTTTATTTTAGGGGTACTAGGGCCACCCCAACCCTCACAATAACAGTGTACAGTAGAGGGATCCCAAAAAGGGACCTCACCCCTCATAGGATTAACTTCCATATTTCTTAGTTTTCATGATCTGTTTTCCTATTTGATTAGGACTAGGAGTCTAGTTTTAGTATAAATATAAGTATCACTACTCATGCTTTTGTATAAATTTCATAACTATCCAACCATAGTCATAATAAAATGTCTTAATTTGTTTTTGTCTCTTCTTACTTATCTAAAACTCTATAACCTCAACAAATATAATCATCAGATGGTAAATGTCTGAGAATTCACCCTTGATTAAAAGATGGGTACTCTAGTAATCCCCAAAATTTGGTTTCATTTTGGCCAGCTGAGGTTGAATTCCTATTATTATTATTAATTATAAAAATAAAAATAAAAATAATCTACATTCTATGCTTCATAACTTTCTGTACTTCAAAACTTTTTATTACGATTATTTGTATTCTTACGCAAGGATAGCACTAATGTGAAATCTCCGCATATGCTCTTTTTCTGACCTGTGTGATTTTTCAGATTGTCGAATTCATTGCAGTTCTCTTAAAAACCGGAAATGAAGCGGCAGAAAAAGAAATGGTCGACTCAGGAACCATTCAACGAGTTATTGATCTTTTCTTCGAGTAAGCAACTATGAATTTTTTCTTGTATTTGACAGTTGTGGATGTTTAGAGAAACCTAAATTTTCTCTTTGAATTTGTGTGGATATTGCTTATTTTTATTGATAGCATGTTTTTTTATAACTATTCTGTGTACAATGCTAATGCAGGTATCCATATAATAACGCATTACACCATCATGTAGAAAGTATTGTATTATCATGTTTGGAGAGTAAAACTGATGCCGTTGTTGATCATCTTCTACGAGATTGCGATTTAATTGGAAGGGTTATCCAAGCAGATAAACACTCTATTCTCTCTTCTGACAAAAATCTGGTACATGGATGCTTCAAACATTAATAGATTAGATGTCGTGTCATGGTCATTTCAATGTTTTTTTGAGATTAAATTATTTTTATTTTCTTCAATATTTTATTGGATTACTTGGAACAAGAAAACATGCATAAGCTGAAGGGGGGAGAACCCATATGTTGTTTACAATATATCATTTCTACACTGCCATTGAGTATATTAGAACCACTTCATTTTTATTTTTCAGCCAACGGTACCTGCTGTCAGAAAACAGGCACCACGGGCAGGGAACATTGGACATATTACTCGAATTGTTAACAAACTTATTCAGTTGGCACATAATCGAAGCCACATACTGACATGTCTTCAGGTTAGTTGTGTAGCATACTTATAGGTTCAAGAAAAGAAAGTTTCATAGTTTTCACAGTAATTTTACTATTGGTTGTAAATCTATTAAAAGATGTTGAATTATCCCTTGAATTTGCTAATCTGCTTAGAAATTAATAAATTTGCTCCGAGACATTTGAAATAAGTTTTTTGGTTTCTCTTGTTTACATTCTTCGTAAAGCTGATTTTATCAAGTATTTGAGTTCTCAATGTGCCTAGTACACCTTAGTAACCAAGGAAGGATTTTTTCTTCTATATTACTGGTTGAAAGTATTTTGGCTTGTTCTCTTCAAACTTCCTCTTCTTTTCTGACAAATAATTTCCTGCCGTTCTTTTAATATCTTCATTTTATTTCATATGTAATTGTGGACAAGCTAACATCTTGTTAAAAACAGAATGATTTATTCTTGCATCTAGATGGCGCCTTTGGTTACATACTCTTCCCTTATACAACTTCAAATTGATGTGCTTAACTTCTACAGGAAAATAGTGAGTGGAATGAATGGCAAGCTACAGTTCTTCAGGAGCGTAACGTGGTTGAGAATGTTCACCGTTGGGCTTGTGGGTACGCTCTGATCAGAATTATCTTGATCTAAATCTTTAGCAAGAGTTTTACTTGGAGTATCACTTTTTTCTTTTGCACCAAGTCCTTGTCCGCATTGTTGAATTGGTTTTAGTACTACAGTTCGTCTTAGTGGCTCACTATAATCGTAAGCAACCCTTACAACATAGTGAGCCACTAAGCCCACTAAGACCAATTGTAAGGGCATGGCATAGTACTATATGAAGGTGTTTGTTCCTTCATTTGAGTTTTATTTTATGATCATTGTTTTGGGTTCTTCATTTGAGTTTTATGATCTTTGTTTTGGGTTCTTTCTTGTATTGATTTCTGTCTCTATTTTTTTCTTTCCCTGTGCAGACGCCCGACTGCTTTACAAGATAGGATGAGGGACAGTGATGATGATGACATTCATGACAGGGACTATGATGTTGCAGCATTAGCTAATAATTTGAGTCAAGCCTTTAGATATAAAATTTATGGGAATGAGGATAATGAAGAGGTTTGTATTGTTGGCCTCCTCCTCCCCTCTGAGCAATGAATGCATGTGCCTATTTGTGTGTGTGTTTTAATTTTTTTTTTTGACGGAAGTGTTTTTTTAATTATTTATGCTTTTTAATATCCCTGAGTTGCCTTTTGGGTTGAGCACTGCTGCACTGCAAGTTAAATGATGCACTCTGATTTGCTTTGTTGCAGGAACGTGGAAACAATGATCGAGATGATGAGGTATCACTTTTGTTTATTCTCAGTAACTGTTGTAAATTTATTTGGTTGGTTTTGGGGAATTTTTAGAGATCCAGTCTTACCCAAAACACCTAGTATTCCTTTACTCTTTGTTAATTAATTTGAAAGCATATTTTTCTGTTGTACAAATTGCAGGATGTCTACTTTGATGATGACTCTGCTCAAGTAGTCATATCGTCCCTAAGACTCAGTGATGATCAAGGGAGGTGAGTCTTTTTTGTCAGATCGCTGGTAATTTTGTTAGATAAATAAGTGAAATAATATAATCGTACTAGTATACTGTGCCTGGCATATATGATTTTTCTGTATACTTCATCTTCCACGTGGTTTCCATATTCTCATTAATTTTTTAAGGAAACTTCAAGATGTAGATTAGTATTGTTAGCTGTGGAAGAATGAGATACGTACTGGACATATAGTAGACAACATACTCTTTCAGCCTTCTTTAATATATAGGCCTGCTAATAGGGGATTTTTTGGGGAAAATATAACTTTTTAATTTTTCAGTAGTCTGTTTACAAACTCCAACTGGTTTGCATTCCAAGACAACAGAATTGGTGATGGAAATGGAGGCACAACATCATCGGAGATGATGGATGAGATAAACTTGAATGGTGCTGCTAATGATGGTAACAGCAGTGACGATGAGGTAGTGGTTGGAGAGGATGAAGAATTGGATGAAAGCAAAAATGCTTTGAATGGTACATCTAGCTCTAATGCAAACTTCTTTAGTGGATTACCAGATAGCAATTCTGTAAATGGCGGCGCTTTGAACTTTGAAAGTGAAGAGGCAGGAACTTCAAATGATATGGGTTTCTTCAAGTATGAGGCCTCTGACAATGAGTTGTTCGGTGATAGGCCTTTGCCTGATTGGGTGGGATGGAGTGAACCTTCGGATATGCAAGTTGGCGGCTCAAGCATGAATCCCTTTGTGGATCATGATGAATCTGGTAGCAACCTTTCTACTAAATCTCAAGTAGGTAGCCCCAATTCTAGCTCTCCTTCAAACAGGGAATCTGTTCTTTCAAATGGGTCGCCAACTTCTAAAGATTTGATTGAGGGAATCGGAGATTCTACTCAAAGATCAGCAGCAGTACCCTCACTATTCGAGGAGGATGTTGAATTTGTGGGTGTAGAAGCAGAAGGTACTGAAAAAGCTATGGAGCAAGCTCTAAAAGAAGGGATAGTTGGGGAAGCAGGACCCTTGAAAAGAAACATGGTCCCTAAAGTGGCAGAGAAGGAGAATTCCGAAGATGGCAACAGTCCTGGAATGAAGGAATTCAATGATGCTAATTACTGGAGGGTTGACCAAGAGGTGGCTGTTCTGGAGTGATGGACAAGATGGCAAATCACGCTTCTTGTATAAAAAGTTGGACCAACACTAATGGACTGTATTCTTGGTTCGCAGCGGCCTAAGCAGCAAATTGATGATGTAACGTATAATTTTGTTTCAATTATGTCCTACTTCTGTTGTTCACGCTTACTATTTAGATATTAAGCTTGTTTATTATTTGAAGTTTTGCTGCTTCTTACTGTAAGTGATTTAATTTTATGGGGTTTCCCACATTGATCGAATTTGTTCTGCACTACCTCTACACACTTGTACGTTTTGCCTGCTTATTCTGAGCATCCTTCCGCATAACAGTGAAGTTAAAAGTTCGTTGGAGACAATTTACCAACATTATTTTAATGTTGCATGCGATTGTGCAATTTTATGTAGTTCTTTTATCGTTGAGAAATAAAACAATTTCACAATTTTAGCAATGAATATAACATGTCGTTTTATAGTTTTTTTTATATTGCAAGTGAATTTCAATTTTATATGTCATGGCCGAGTCTTCTTTTATCTACATAAAAAGTCATCTCATTCTTGATTTGTGATCAGTTATCAGTGTACAAGTCTTTTATGCTGACAGTGTAAAAGGGTATGTTTGAGAGGGAGTTTTGACAAGGAATGTAGGGCTGACACTGAACTGAACCAATTTGAACAAAGTTTGAAGACTCAATAAATAGCTCATTTAATTTGGATCATGAACCAAATAAGTTGGAACTTGAGCTTAAAATTGAGCTTGTTAAGTAAATGAGTCGAACTTGAGATAGTATAAATGAGTCGAACTTGAGATAGTATCGTTTAGTTCATGAGCCAACTCAATATTACTAACATTTATATATTTTTTATTTTAATACAGTCTTTGTTGTCCATTTTGTGTTTTTAAAGCAATATTTTTTGTTTATTGGTTGGTGCAAGTTGTTTAGAATTAATTATATTATAATGCTTGTTTAAATTCTATGAGATAGGTAAACAAGAAATATTATAAATATATTCATGTTTTCAATTAGGTAACTATTTTTCCAACAAAAAAAAAGTTATTTATTTTATCCAAAAAATATTAGTAAATTGATAATTTAAAATTGGCATTTTTTTAAAAAAAAAGACATTATCATCACTTTTTATTCATGCTAATCAAGTTGCTCACGAGTTTGAGTTGAGTCGAATTTAAGCTTACAGAAAATGTTCATGTGGAACTCAAGTCTAGCTACAAGTTGAGCCGATTCTTATCGAGTCGAGTCGAGCTGAATAAAGTTCTACTCAGCTCGACTCGTTTCCATATTTTAATATATTTTTAAATTTTAATAAATTAAAATAATGTGATAGATAATATGATAGACAATAATATAACATTTTTATTCACATTTAATTTATGTTTAGAACATTTTATAACTTACTCAATATAGAATCGAAAAATATGCCCTTCCCTTCCCGAAAACCCCCTCACAAACATACCCTAAATGTAAAAAAAAAAAAAGTCTCTTGCATATTCTTTGATTACGATTAAACTCTAATGTAAAAAAGATCTGTTTGTTCTATTCCAATAAGGCCAGAGGCAATAAGAAAAGAGAACTAGAAGGTTCGAACAATAAAGAGAACTAGAAAGTTCGGGTTCGACTTTAAGAAACAACCAATTACAAGGTTCTTCTGAGTAGTGCGAAGGTAACGCGGAGGCGAGGAAGAAGATGATAGAAGTGGTTCTGAACGATCGTCTAGGGAAGATGACACGATCGGTGATTTGAAGAAGCTGGTAGCTGCACAAACAGGTACGAGACCTGATAAGATTCGTATTCAGAAATGGTACACCATTTACAAACATCACATCACTCTCCAAGACTACCAGATTCACGATGGCATTGGCCTTGAACTTTACTATAACTAATTTATTATTTTCTATTCTAATGTAATATCCTCTCATGAGTCATCATAATCGTATTTCTACTACCATTGGCAATGCTTTCTGGACTAGTAACAAAACTATTGAATTTTAAATGCTTGCTAGCCACATATAATTTTCTTTTAATAAATTAATCTAATACATATCATTAAAAATCATGTGCATAAGAAAATTTGAGAGCAAACATCATTAATGACTGCCTTAGCAAAACTAGGGACAAACATGTTAGCTTCTTTCTTAGAGAAAACTCTAATGGGAAAAATCCAAGTCTCACATTGACTAGAGATATGGTCTCAAAAGACTTTATAAGTGTGAGGCATCCCCGACCTTACAAACCGATTTTGTGGGAAAAAAATTATGAACGCAAAAAGCCTACAATCCTCTAAAATATCTCTAAGCTCAATGGTGTCTGCATTATTAGTGCTGGAAGCTATCCAGCACAATCTTTGTGTCTAACTCGAAGATTAATTGAAGCTCGTGTCATGAGCCCACTCTTAAAGCTTCAATAAACCAAGAGTCTCCCAATACCCTCGAGCAAAGGTTGATATTTTGGTCTCCATATATAGGTCAAACTCATCACTAAGACAAATACTAATGCCCACTTTATTATGTTCATTTAGAAAAAAAAGCATCAACATTGAACTTTATGAAGCCTCTTGTTGGCTTAACCTAGAAACTGATGGCTTAAGTAGATGGTTTCGGATCAAAGTTACCTTCCTTCTCCTTGATCTCCAGCCACTCTTATTGAGCAAAGCACTAAAAAAATTATACCTTTGAAGATGAGATAAAGGCATCTGGTTAACTTTATTTCGTTCATGTAGATAAATTTAAAGCGTAGAGATTCTAGAATCTCAAACCTCCATGATTCTTGAATATCGACAATTTGAACAAGACTTCCAAATTGTTTGAAACGAATCTACGTTGTATACATTTTTTCACCACGAGAAGATCCCACTAAAAGGAATTGGTCATTTTTTGAATTTTATCTCCAAGTCAATTGATGATTAGGAATAGGCTCAACATATATGAGGGTGCACTTGGAGAATTGATTTAATGAGAATCTCTTTACCCGCGCTCTCTCTTGATATATGAGGGTTCGGACATGAGCACAAGAACACGATACAAGACTCAGGCGCATGCTTTGATGTTGTAGCACTTTAGTAGCACTGGTGCTAAGAGCAGTTTGTGCAAGAAAAAACCAGAAATGCGTAGAAATCAAGAACATCAAAAAGTGGTAACTCAGTTTGGTGTTACCAACACCTACATCTGGGGGTTTTAGCTTTTAATGCTAAAACCACTATCATTGAAAAATAGAAAAGAATTACCAGGCTTTCTTGGTATAGAATTTGATCTACCACACACTCAACTCTCTATCTCTTAATACTTCAATATCTCTCAATTTTAAATTGACTTAGAATCGCTACTTTCATGCTATGCTCTACCTAGCAACAAATCAAGTCTTTATATAGTTGTTACATGATACATGTTAGTTATTTCTCGGGTCGAACTAACATCCTAACCAACTAACCACCTAACCCTTGACTAACCAACAAGCTTCTAACTAACTAACAACTCGAATATAGGCTCACATATTACATTACCAAAATGATATTAATAAATCACTGTTTCTACACATATCACAATCTATTAGCTGAGTGAGACCTTTGAAAGAAGTTTAGACACCAGTCACACCACCTTACACAACGAAATGGGTCTCCAATTTGATTTTCTCCTTTTGGAAGCAAGGAAATATTTGTATCATTCAGTGATAAAATGAAAAACCACTCTCCTACTCACTGAGAAGATTAAAAGCATCCAAATCACACAAACTCTAGAATTTACAATAAAAACATGGATCATGGTGATTTGGAGGATGCATTTGATTAATCACGGCCTCAAATTCATGGAAAGGGACAGGGGCACCAACTTAGTGTTATTACTTATCATCCTCAACAATACATGGTTGAATGACATCAAGCACTCTATTGTATGAACTTTGCTCGCGGGAGAAAAGTTCAGAAAAAAACACCTTTTTGAATAGTAAAAGTAAAACCAGTGTTATCAGAACCGGACCGGTCATCGAGCCAGTCAAGACACCGGGTCACTGGGTCTTTGGTCGGACCGCATGAGCCGGACACACTAAAAATAGACTTGATATGTATAAATTTGTACATAACAAAGCTATCAAAAAATTGTAATATATCTTAGTAATCTACAAAAGAAATTCTTAACACAAAATTAACATAATTCTTCAAATTTACTATACAAGTTCAAATCCATAAGGACCATAAGTCCGTAACCACATCATAAGTACCTAATTAACTAAACAACCATGAAAATAATGGTCTCAACATATCCAAATTCATAATTAGTACCTAATTACATATGTTTTACGTTAGATATATAATATATATCATGTTTGTAAGCTTATTAACAACATATGAAGCTACCGCAGTGGTTAAGAGGTGCGACACCACCTTTTGTTGCAGGGTTCCCTTCCCATAGGAAGTCTTTTTGTAACAAAAAAGGTGAAAAATTAAGTTAAACGCAATTGAGCCGTTTATGCAAACAGTCCGGACCGGGAAGGGCACCGGTTCCCGGTCGAACCAGTTCGACCGGACTGGGCGGTCTGGTTTTGATAACACTGAGTAAAACAACTCTAAGAACCCGTTTGGATTGGCTTATTTTAGCTTATCTACTAGCATAAGTACTTGTTGTGTGATTGTTTCAGGGAGCTTATGAAAACAACTTATAACATGTTCACAAGCTGTTTTCAGCTAATTTCCATAAGCTCCTCAAGAGAGCTTATGAAAACAACTCATAGCTTATGGAAAAATAATTTAACATTATTTTACCCATTATTATAATAACAACTTATGCATAAGCTCTTATGTATAAACGCTTAATTAAGTTGTTTATCCAAATGAGGTCTAATTAGTCTTTAGGCCGAGTGGTAGTCCAAGTTTTCCCCACAAAATGGCTTTTAATTTGGGTTTGATATTGAATTATTCATCAATTTTCTACTTGAAACAAAGGGAATTGCACCTCACACCCCACTTTTTTCTCCCTCGCACCTAAAAACTCATTTAACCCTCTAAAATACCCAAACTACCCCTACTAACCAATTCCCTATCCTTCTCTACCCCACACACCCCCAACCCCACTTCCTCATCTACAACACCCACCTCCATCGGACCTCCGTCGTCTCCACCACCATATGTCTGCCTATCTTCTTCGTCGCTACCACCTCTCCCCCTCCCCTCCTCCACCCCACCCTTAAAAGTAAGTAACCCCACCCCCTCTCAAAACATAACCACCCTCCATTGTTGCCCCACCACCACCATCCACTGCCGCCCCACCTGAAACACCACCGCCCCACCATCTCTTCCCTCCACAACCACAGTGCCTCCACCACCACCCATCAGAGTTAGACATGGCAACGAAATCCGAACCCGCGGGTACCCACCCGACCACGCCCCGAGTCTGACGGGGAAACCCCGCTTTGACTAGGGACGGGGCGGGGTTCGGGGATGTCTATACCCGCCCCGTCCCCTCCCCGAACCCGCTCGAAAAACATTAATTAATTATTTAATTTTATTTTATGCATCTTTACTCATTTATTTTGTTTCATAAATTTAATTTGATTATTTTAATTTTGATCTATTTTCTATAGAAAAGTCTAACTTAATACTTTTAACTTAATTTTATCATTGTGTAATTATTATGATTGTATTTTATTAATTACCATCCTTTTTTTTTATCTTTCCGGTAAATTTGTGGCATAAATGGGTACCCGCGGGGAACCCGTCCCTGTTTGGGACGGGGATGGGGGATGTAAAACCCGACCCCGATAGAGATGGGGTCGAGGATGGGGAATGCAAAACCCGCCCCGCCCCGCCTCGTTGCCATGTCTAATCAGAGTTGCAAATTCTAAGGTATCGTGGTTTCAGGAAACACAGCTTCCGAAACACCTGTGGTTGAGTAGATGATGAAGTCAAGGATATGTTTGGTCCACGTCTGGAAATTAAGTTTCTGGACCTAAAAGTTAAATAGTCATCTGGAAACTAAATTTCCCTAAACTTAGTTGATTTCTACAAGATTTGATATTGCGACCTTTTTTTGGGGTTGTGGTTTACTTAGTGTGTGTTTGGTAAGTAACAAAACCACGGTGAACTCCTAGATTGAGCCAAAAGCCATAACTAGGAGTTTCCATTTGGTCGTGAGTTTGGAACGATTGGACGTGGATCCAAACAGACATTTAACAACTCAACCACTCACCTTTTAGGTATTTTAGTCTTTATATTTGACGACCCTCTCAAAAAGGTTATCTCTATTCATTCAATATGATTACTTGTAATCAAGATAAATAGATACTCACTCCGATCCATATTATTAAGAAACAAAACTTTAATGCACGTGGACTACTCACATGTTTTTTTTGTCTACTTAGATGAAATGATAAATAAACAAAACACATATATTATCATTTGCTCACACCCGGGAGCCAACGTCTCCATATTGCTAAAATTTCCAGTACAATCAATAGTGAGGGACAAATGCTTTAAAATATAAGGTAACTTCCTAAAAAAAATTACTTTAAAATAAGGTATTTTTTTAGTACTATTTCATTTACTTTTTTCCATTTCAAAAGTACCCTTTCAATGCAATGGTTGAAACGATGATTTATATTAATGACATTACTATAAATAAGGGTATAATATAAAATTAGCAATGAATGTATTTGAAAATTGATGCAAGTTTCTTATATTTTCGACCAAAATAATGTATTTATCATTTGAAAAGTCATTCAAGATTCAATATGTAGATGTTAGAATAGATTATAGGAATAAGGATGGAAATGACCAAAACTAGGAAATAAAGGAAATTATGCAGCAAGCCAGAATCAGCAATATAATGCAACTTTGGTAAAATAAAATAAGAAAAGGCAAACCAATGAAATAATAGGGCAAAGGGGGAAAACCATTACATAGTTTTGACGAGGTAAAAATTAATGTTTTGAAAACCGAATCGGACATTGAACCAGTGAGAGCTCTGAGTCATGGTTCAACCGTTTAAAACCGCTCAAATTCGGATAAACCGTTTTGAACGGCTAAAATAATCAAACCGTATAAGGTGTCGGGTCATGGTTTAACCAGATCAACCGCTCCGATTGATTCGGTTTTTAAAACACTGGTAAAAATAGTCGTGAAATAGGAAGATGCCTCCTCTCTTCCCTATTCCAATTCCAATTCCAATGCAAAGAAAACAATGTCCACAAACTACGGCTTTGTAACTGAAAACAAGGGAATTCAACTCCTCGGAACCAGTTTTCTTTGTCTTTCCACATTGTGAATCGCTATCCCTCCATTATTTTCTTCTTCTTTCAACACACACTTCCAATGCCCCCTTTGACCATTTGACCAGCAATGTTTATTTCCTTTCATTACGGTGAACCTAAAGTGACCACCATTAAGTTACACACATATGAGGGAACAATGTTACAAATAATTCAATTAGAGAAAAGGGTAGGTGTGAGTAGTAAAAAGGTTGTCATAAAAATGAGGAAAAGGGCTCGGGCATCAAAGCGGCGACATAACACGTGAAAGTGTTTGTCAAATTTAGGATTGCGGAATTTTGATATTCAGTTCCATAATACTAATGCATTGGTATTGGTTCGGTCACACTCGCACGTGTGAGACTCTTCTCTAATGTTAAGGTGGTTTTTCTTGGGATTGGGATCAACAACCTGTCTCTCCTTCTCACTCTTCAATGTCTCACGTGGAAACAAGATCCACTCCACCCACTCCTTTCAGACCAAACCCACTTTCCCCTCCCCCTCATATTCCCACAATTTCATCTCTTACGTTTGGTTTTTTCACAACCCGTGTCTATTGAATAATTGATGTATCTGGTCTATATTATAAGTAAGATACATCAGTTATCCAATTAACTTAAAATTACAAATTTTTCTTATAATAATGACCGAAGGGAGTATAAATAAAAATCACCTATTTAGTGTTTGATCATTCATTGTTTCTTTTAATACTCCATAAGTAAATTTTTATATAGTTTCCGGTTCTTGCATCACCTACCGAATATGAGTTTTACCCACTTTTTAGAAAGGGTTGTAAAAGCGCACACTATCATTATGTGTTGATAAATTAGGGTCCATTGTTTATTTGTACAACCTAATTAACAATTAAAAATATCCTATAATAATTCATCCATGGTCATGAAAGGTTGGATTTTTTTTTGGCATGTAGATGGAACCAAAATGTTTGACTAGTGAAACATAACACGACTATAAAAAGAGGTTGAAAGTTTTCTTTACCTTAAATTGAGGCATTATTTAACTCTAAGTTCAAGTTAGATTGGTTAACACAACCTATCTAAAAGGACAAGTTCAACTAGTCTTTGAGTTCAATTCCTAATAATGAAACAACTTGGAGTTAAGCCTTACTTACCTCCCTAACACGAGGGCCAAAATCTTCTTAAAAAAATTTGTAGCATCATTTTCTCACGCTAAATTTCTTCTTTAAAATATAAATTCTCTCTGTAAAAAAGCCTAAACCTATGTTCACACTTGCACCAAAAAAACCAAACACGCTAAATCCACGAGATTAATTATAATCCATCCAATTATTCATTAATTTCCCACCACGGCACCAACAAACATACTATGGGGTAGACTAGGTTTTAATTACATTTTCAAGTTTTTCTTTGACAATTTGCTACATGAATTAGGAAGTTGACAGTGAATTACTGATGGGACGGCTAATGTTTTGTGGATTAAACCAAACCATATTATATACATAAATGAACTTTCAAAACACAAAAGGGTGCTTCAATTTTCTTGGCATTAGTTGAATTTGAATATTTTGTAGGCATAAGTCAAAGAGTTCAATGTCGGGTTTATGTAGATAGAGGACATATTCCACATCCAAATACCAAAAAAGGATTTACGTAATCCTTTTGTAATTTCACAAGAGACAAAATCTTGCTTTTTATATATTCGTATGAGACAAAGTATTGCTTTTAACCTTTTACTATGTGCCTTAATTTATCAAATTAATGTCATTATCTTAAGATGGTAAAGTCTTAATGTTAGACTAAATTTCGATAGTGATTTAGGATTCTCAGAAGTTTAGTAACAAATATTAGAGGGGTATATGTGTCATTTCCACCATAATTAAAAACCCAATTTCAAAACACTTTCCCCAATTTCAAAAATCAGAAACGAACCACTTTACAATCGCGCGCAAAACACCAGAAACGACCGCCTGCCACAAACCACTCTACAATGGCCGTCGCCGTCGCAAAACACCGAAACCCACTCTGCAATCGCAGTCGCAAACGAAGTCTATAAACTCGCTGTCGAATATGTATTGAGATTTCTGTTATTAACCATTGTTGCACTATTCTGTGGTTAGTGGCCACTAACCACAGTTATGTGTATCTGTGGTTAGAGGCTGTTGTGGTCAATATATATATATATATATGTGTGTGTGTGTGTGTGTGTGTGTGTGTGTGTGTGTGTGTGTGTGTGTGTGTGTGTGTGTGCAAGTATACACAGTCTAAACAAGTAATATAGAGATAAGAAGGTTGTCGTACCTACAGGGATTGAATTAATTTTACTAAGTTTAAATTAATAGTAGAGTTAATGATAACAAAAATAAAATATAAAATGAATGATGATTGTGGTGTGTGTATAGATAAATTGTAAATTAAAACAAGTAAATGTAAGTTGGGAATCAGTTGAAAAATATGGTTGGAATGCTTTTACTTAAGTAAGTTCACTTTGAATGTATAAAGTTATAATTGATGAATCTGCAACCATTGCACCTGCAATGGTTTACTGCTACAATCATTGCACCTGCAATGTCTTGCGGTTACAATGATTGCACCTGCAATGGATGCAGTACTGACAGTTTTGTACTTTTCAGTACTTATCTTCAGGGATTCATTACAAGTCTTATTTCTAAGCTCTAAATAAGTTCACTCTTGCCTAATCAAACTCCTACAGATCATCCCATGAACTATGCTATCCTATGTCTAGGTCTTAGCATGGTTTTAACAAAGTTTCCTATTATTAAAACACTTATTCATGTTAGTTATTGATTTCAAATCACAAACCATTTCTGAATTTATGACCCTACTTATTTTAAGTGATCAAGTTAAAATAAGTTTGAAAGAATTATCACGCAAGAACTAAATTACAAAAACATCAACAAAACTTTATAACATTTCAAAGTTTCATTACTAAGCTAAGGCATCCCAACCACAAAGGGTTCAGCTCATGCTTGACATAACTAGAAAGATACAAACAAGATTTCTCATGCTTATAATAAGAAAAACGCAAAGAGAATAAGAGGTAAGAGTAATTACACAAAAGAAGATTCTTTGCATTTCTTTTCTAGCAATGTGGTTGCTTACACTTCTTCACAAGAGTACCTCAACAATTTCACAAGATAAAATGAGTAGGAAGTATCACTATCTCACTTACTTGAAGCTTTGTTGAGTACTACAACTTACAAGAGAAATAAATCTACTTAAAACTAGAAACTAGAATATAAAATGTATTGTTGAATGATAAGAATTCTGTCCTTTTCAAATGGAGAAGAGGGTGGTATTTATAGGCTTCATGATCCATCTTTCTTGATCACCAAGTTGTTTCTCTCTCCTCTTGTCAAGTAAAAAGTGTGATAAGAACCCCCATCAAATATTAAGGGAGGTCCAATGGTGTAATGACAAGTGGAAAGTGAGATTTTTCACTTTGAGGCTAGGTACATGAACTTGGCACCGCCTTCAACAACTTGGCCAACTTGCGCTTGCTGATATCATCAGGTTGTAGGAGCAATTCTGATATCATCAGGTTGTAGGAGCAATTCTGTGTTACTTGAGTTGATGCAGCTGCAATAGATGTAGGTGCAATGCTTGAGTATGATGCAGGTGGTGGTATTTGCTGATATCATCAAGTTGTAGGAGCAATTCTGTGTTACTTGAGTTGATGCAGCTGCAATAGATGTAGGTGCAATGCTTGAGTATGATGCAGGTGCAATGCTCCTGTCTTCTGCTTTTACAGCTTATTGCAGGTGCACCTATTGCGGTCTCCATTGCAGCTGCAATACTCAACAAACACATCGAAAATACCACAAATTATGAAATTCAATTCTAATGAGTTCCAAAGCTAAATGATGCTGATTTCAACTATTATTCTTTATTTGGATTAACAAATTACTGAGTTCTTACAATAATTCAAGCTTAAGAAGTGTAAATAACTCTATATAAAATAGAGTTATCAGAGGCCACTAACCATTGTGGTACTAATTTGTGGTTATTGTCACTTACCACAAATGTGCATAACATTGGTTAGGATTATAATTTGCTCTTAATCATAATTTGTTTATTTAATTTTCATTTTCATTCCTTCTCCATGATTCAGGATTATGATTAGTGGTCACTAACCACAGATACACATAACAGTGGTTACATAACTGTGGTTAGTGGCCACTAACCACGGATACACATAGCAGTGGTTATTAATTGCTATGTCCATAAATTAACATTATCAAACTTGATCAGAATCACATTATCAAACTTCTATGCAAACAATGTGGCAATGGTATGTCAGTAAGCATATGTTTACATGCCATTGTATAACGGATATTACAGACTTAAGTATAAATGCGTAAGAACAATTGTTTCCTCCTAAGTTGTTTTACAAGTTCCAAATCTCGAATGGCTTCTGAAGTCCAACAAACAACGTCATACAAAATATATTTATTATATAATAACAGATCAGCATTCAATCTGCAACCACAAGTTCATCGAGTTCGTCATCGTGACATCCGACATTGGTACTAGATTCTATGCAAACATGAAAAAGGAAACGAAAAAATGAATCAACTAAGCATAGGAAAGCAATGTCAAATAACACTAACCATAAATATATGGTTACACAATTTTAACAAGTTAAAATCAAAGAATTTGACAATAATAAGTTAACAACCTGATATAACCATATCAAAGAGATTTTCATCCTGACCATGACAATCCCGAACTGCAATAAAGAAATACAATGTAGTAAGTGGCAATAACCACAAATTAGTACCACAATGGTTAATGACCACTAACCACAGATATGCACAACACTGGTTACTGGCCACTAACCACAGATCAGTACCAAAATGGTTAAAACAATGCAAAAAGCAACAGAGAAAAATTACAATACAACAAATGACATACGAGCAAGCAAACGTGTAAAGCTGATTGCTTCACCATGTTCATCAACTCCGAGCATATTGAAATCTGCAGAAAAACGACTTACGCGTGGAAGTTGCGTGAATTGTTTCTGTGATGCAGAAAACCAACTTATGAACTGAATGAATGAAAAATAATAGTTAGTGAGAAGTAATATTGTTAGTAACAAGTAATAGTAATGGCAATCTGCGACATTTAACAAGTATTAACCACAATCGTACTATTCTGTGGTTAGTAGCCACTAACCACAGTTATGAATATCTTTGGTTAGTGGTCACTAACCACTGTTATGTGTATTTGTGGTTAGTCGCCACTAACCACAAATATGCACAAACACTAGTAGATGCCACTAACCACAGTTTTTGTGACAAATTGAAAGCTGAAATACTGAAAAATGAAAGGGGGAAAAAGGCTCTAGGAAAAAGAAGGAAAAGATAGAAAAATTAGAACTTCTATGTAATTGAAATTGTAGATGAATGAAGAATTGGAACTTATATGTATTGAATTTCTAATATACCATTCTAATGAAGAAATTGAAATTATATATATTGAACGTATATGTATTGATATTTCTATTATTAACCATTGTTGCACTATTCAGTGGTGTGGTTAATGGCCACTAACCACAGTTATGTGTATCTATGGTTAGTGACCACTAACCACAGATACACATAACTGTGGTTAACTAACCACAGATACACATAACTGTGGTTAGTGAAATTGCATGTATAATCATAACAATAAAAGCTCCAATTCAATTTTGGCATTTTTACAAATCGTTAGTATGCATTCTACACAAAGACACAAGTCACTTCGCAGAAAATAGCAACCCACTTTGAAAATACAGTTGAGCAAGGACGATGATGCGAATTGAAATTAACGGAAGAAAACGTGAGAACGTCAAAACGAAAATACAGTGCGTGATGGTTGCCGGAGTGAACGTTGTCGGAGTGATCGTTGCCGACAGTTGCGCGCGCAAACGTGAGAAACAGACGTGAGAAGGAAGACGAAGTCTTATGCGTGAATTGAAATTGAAGAGTAAAATGACACATATGCCCTTGTTAAACACTGTCCGTTAGATTAAAGTTTATTAAAAAGAATGAGATCCAACGACTGCAATAGATTTAGTAACCAAAACTAAGCTTTTGGCTTAGTATTCTAAGCCAGTGCCCTAAATTTCATATAGTAATAGCTAAAAATATGAAACCATGAAAGCAGCACGACTTTCATGTTTATTTTATCACTTAAAATTGAAACAAAAAATGACACTATATTTGACATCAAAATTTTAATGTACAGAAAATACTTCACTAAAAAATGTATACATAATTGTTTTGACTTGATCTATGCATCCAGCTGCATAACCGTTGGATCTAAAACTTGATCCAGATTAAATTAGAACCAACAGATCCAACGGCTGCATATCATTCATTGTATGGAGGGGGGGAGGGGTACTATTCTTAAGTAATAAATTAAGGAAACCAAACGTTGTTGAATATTGGAATAGTAATTGTGCATGATACAAGAAATAATAATAATTTTCTACAAAATGAAGACTCCAATATCGATTGAAATTGAAAAGTTCTCATTTAACAAGCAACAAGATTAAAACAGTATCTCAGATCAGATGCTACAAGACCATATTTAAGCAAATATGCCAAGAGGACCAGTATTATTTGATGCATCTAATCCACGTTCAGCATTCCTGGTTCCTGTTATCAGAACCCTGCAAAACATATTCAAAGTCACATATAGTCATATACTACAGCACCAAAACACTGTCTATATGAGTAATTGAATTTATATATATATAGACACACACAGTAGTCACACACACACAGACTTTTTTTTGTCACACCTACCTTCTAGTCATATACTACAGCACAAAAACACTGTCTATGACTAATTGAATTTATATATATATATATATACACACACACACACAGACTTTTTTTTGGTCACACCTACCTTCTAGTATCTTTGCTGCCTGAATCAGTCAGAATTGTCAATCTTTTTGCTGTCTTCATGAAGTCACTGCAATGTGATGAAGCCAGAAAAAAATAATAAAATACACACAAATCCAATAAAATAATATAAATAATCATGTGCATAGAATAATAATAATAAGAATAATACCTGAAGGGTTCTTCACCAATTTGCTTAACAGTACCTTGTGCATCACGGTATAGTACATGACTCAACATTTCAGAACTTTCTATTCCAAACATGTTAGCCAGTTTCCTATACAGTTCTTCATAAGAACCAATGCATGAAAGATCTAATGTCCTTCCAACATCTTCTGACTCCATGAAAACCTTGCAATGACCTGTATCCAATCCAAGTTCCCAACAAAATTCACTACTAGACTTTCCTGGTGAAAATTTTTCTTGAGAATGAGACTCACTGAAAAACCACTTCTCTTTCTTCTCATTATTACTCTCATCTGGTGAATTTCTTTTCTGAGACAATAAAACATCATTAGAAGCTGCTCTTCTAGATATTTGTTGTTCAGTTAGTATTGGTTGACCAAAAAGTAAAAATTGGTGTCTCTTAACATTATCAGATTTCTCCAAACTCTTGTGAGAATTTCCTATGGTCAGCAAACATGATAGGCTTTCTTTGCTCTTATCATGGTTTGTTATATTGTTGCTGACATTAGAAATCTCAGTGCGGTGGAAGTTAGAAGGAAACACCCCCAACTGAAGTTTGCTATTATTATTGTTGTTGTTGTTAAGGTGGAGATCTGAGAGAGATATTCCAATTTGAGCATGCCTGGCTCCCTGTATGCTTGCAGGAGCATTATCAGATAGATAACACAAAGGGCTGTTTAGGGGGTTCCCTGAAAATGTTGGAAACTGAACGTCATGGGGGAAATCCGGGTGGTTTGGAAAGCGAAGCTTCTTCCGCGGTGGAGAAAAGGGTGTAAGATGTATCACTGACATGTTTGATACCAACTCAACCAACCATGGGCTTACGCGCTTCACATTGTGTAGCAAATCAGGCTCGTCCCATGTAACCTGCAGTATAATTGATATTTGCCAAAGATCAATTAAAGTTGCATGACAAGCCTTTTCAATAAGATGAAATTCAACTGAACTACAGATAGAACACGATCAAAGTTGCATGACAAGCCTTTCTACCAGATGAAATTCAACTGAACTACAGTTAGAATGTAATCAAGTATCAACAACAACAAAGATAAGTATAACCATAACCAAGGTTTTAAAAAAAGTTCTAAGATCATGATCTAGAGCGTGACATCATGGTTTTGGATGTCGCCGCGAAAGCCATTGAGACTGCATTAGCAGCATGCGCTTGACTGAAAGATTCTCAGCAATTTCAAGGATCACGACACGATGCGACCGTTACTGCTGACAGTGATAATGTTCATGGATCAAAAATGCAAGCAACTTCTTATACACAAATTAACTTCTTATACATAAAGCTATCAAGCATTGACGCGTAGACACAATAATAATTTGAGAAAATGAAAGTGATTCGAGATGCATGACATGCCTTCAATTTAAAGTGCCGGTGCTGCATAGCTCAAAAGAGACCTTTATATAAGCAAATCTTATTAAAACAGACATCAAAATTTGTCCCTTTCTAGCTCACATGAAGGATAATTAAAAGCAAACATTCTATCCAAAAATCTAAGAACAAAAATCTATACATACGGGGAGAGAGAGTAGTACCTGAAGAAGTCGCCAAGGGGAATTAGGCCAACGAATAGGATCAACAACCTGAACAGAAGCTATGGTTCCCATGAACCAACTTATCCTAGAAGAATCCTCAGTTTCAAAAGGCATCTTAAACCTCATACCAGAACACCATTGAATTCTCATAGCAGCTCTCACAGCTGAAGTCTTAATACAAAACTCTGGTGTACTAGCTCTAGGATAATAAACAACCTCAAATGGTTGATTACTAGCAGCAAGTCTCATAGCTTCCCTCACAGATTCACCACTCACTTTACCTCTTCCACTCAAATCACCACCATTAGGACTCAAATTCCCGCTACCACTCCTCAACAACTTGTTTTCATCTCTCAAGAAAACAGAAAAAGCCCCATAAGGTCCAATACCAACACTTCCAACACTTCCACTACCAGAACTCCAACCAGAAGGTGCTTCATAACCACCAACAATCCCCCTCTTCGCACGTCGAATCCCAACACAAAGATCACCATTTTCACCTCTCAAAAACACAATAGAATCGCCAGCAACAAGTTTTTTCTGATTCACAAAACTACTCCACCCAGTTGTCAACAAATGTCTACGTGGTGTACCTCTATAAATATGCCTAAACTTCCAAACCTCGCCGTGAACATCCTTCGCGATAACCGTCTGAACCGGTGGCTCAGCCGTGTAATCAAGCCGAGGGAAAATCGTTTCAGCACAATACCTTGGAACAGAAAACCCCCCACCATTGTTTGCATCAGATTGAGTTAAAGTTTTTGCAAAAGATGCAGGCTTTTCTGAATTCTCAGAAACATTACCATCAAGACCATCAATAGCTTCATATTCGAGCTCTGAATTTCTTAAGGGAATTAACCTTAACCTTGCAAAGACTTCATCTGTTTCTGGGTCAGCTAAGAATTTGACAGAAGCCACGCGGCAGAGTATAAGTGATGGAATCCTTAAAGAAGGAGCAAAATCCACGTTGGATTGTGCATGTTCAGCGTGTCCTTGTGGAAAGTAGAACACTTTAGAGTTCACCGGTGGCATTTGAACCATTCCACCGGCACATGCGTGCCATAGCTGTGGATCTAAACTCTTCTCACCTTCCTTCATTGGGTTTCTAGAGATAATTTCAAAAGTAATCAAACAGTTGCACAAGCTTAAGTTTTTAGTGTTGATTACTGTGAGATCAAACGAGATCTAAAAAGGGTTCAAAAGAAAAAATCAGAAACTAAACCATTTCTTTGTTGATTAAGAAAAAAACATGGAAATGAAACAGAGGACTCTGTTTTTTACCTTTTGTTTCTTGCAGGAAAGAGAGAGAGAGAGAGAGAGAGAGAGAGAGAGAGAGAGAGAGAGAATTGGATTGCTTGTTTTCTTGGTTCTACTACACGAATCTTTAAACCCCAGAAAGGAAAGACAGAAACTTGAACTCTTGTTTCAGAACTGCATCATGTTTTTGCTGTTGAAGAATAGTGAATTCTTTGTTTCTTTCTGAATTAGTTTTCTTCTGGTTTACTCAACCTGAAAAATTGGAAAGTGGTTTCATGAATAAGAAAATTCAGCAGGAGTTTATACTAAATTACAAGAAATTGTGAATCATGATATTACCAACAACAACAAGGGTCACGAGATTCATCACACAAAGACCTCACCTTTTCTCAGCAGTAAGTAACAGTAGATTTTTGTGTTTGTTTGTTTTTTTCTCTTTCTATTATCCTTTGTTTTCTCTCTCAGATCTCAGTGAAAGAAGGAAAAGAAAGGGACAAGTTTCTCTCTCTTACACACACACACGGACACTAGATAGTAGACACTCACCGAAGCCTATTAAACAAACAATGAAACCAACCAAGCCTATTCCTTAGCCAGCCAAAGCAAACATTTTTTTCTTTTTCTTTTCTCTTATTACTATATTATTTTATTAATTAATGAAAAATGTATTTTTTTTGGGGTCAAAAATAAAAATATATAAATGTTATGGTGATAAGACGTGATAATGATATGATAAAGATAGTGGGTAATTTCCAAAAAAGAATGTAATTACCATAATGTACATGGTAGTTTGTCAGAAAATGTCGAGAGTTAAACAAAAATGGCCGGACTTGTGGCAGCAATAAGGTTAATTGAATTGAATTGATTATTTATGTTACTGTTATGACGACACTGTTTGCTAAACTCTAACTCTCAACATATCCCTACCACTCACTCACTCACTCACTCACTATATGCCTGTACAAGCAATAAGTCATAAGATGACAAAGTAACGCATTTACACATTTATTATTTTATATTTGATGATGATGATGATATAGTAATAGTAACAGTGATAAACATAAAGTAATAATAAAGAAAACTGTGGATTATTTATGATGTATGTATTGTATACAGTATAGGAACAAGCATGTGTTTTTTTGATATTTTTGGAGAAAAGGCTAATAAAAATTACACTTGAAGAAAAGAGAAAAATAAGTGTCCTAAGAGAGAGTCTGGTAGTAGTGGGAATGAATGACGCGTATAAGACACGCGCGAAGAGGGGTGGTGGGAATAATGGGGCAGGGAAGTGAGGGCCCGCGAGTTTTTGGTCGGATGAGGTGAGTGAGGTTAATAATGTGAAAACAATTGTTTGTGGAAATGGTTGGCATTAGGTGTTCTGCTCTGTTCTGTTGTTTTCCATCTAAATTTAATTGCATTTTCCTTTTTTTTATAGTCCGGAAGCGTTTGATAATGTCTAAATTATCGACTGTGCTAAAAATATCATTCTCCACAAATGTCACCAAACAATCATTAAGCCAAGGGTTTGACATCCTGCTTCTCAATTCATCCTTCACATACTTCATTCCTGAAAATACTCGCTCAACAGTTGCGGTTGCGACTGGTAAAGATAAAGCTAATTTCATAAGCCTATACACAAATCTATAAGTCTTGTTCTTCTTTGTTTGCACAAGAGTCTTACAAAGATCCAAGAGCCCCCTCAAATTGAAAAATCTATCATCATCTTTAACACTCCTAATATAATTAAATATTTTCAAGAGTAAACCATTAATTCAACTCTTTCAACACCCAAATCTATGATACCTAAAAAGCATCCTTTCCAATAAAAAATCAATAAAGAAAGTAACATCGGTTAGTATATTTCTTTGTAAAGCTCAATAATTAATCTTACTATTATATTATATATTGAAATCATGCATTCATTCATCAATTCATCATCATCAGTACAGTAACGAAACCCAAAGACAGAGAATTTCAACTTAATTTCATACATGCCATTACCACTATAAGAAAAGTCACGAATACATTAGAATTGGAATTAGAACGACAACACTCACTTTCCGGTTATTCTGAGCGAATTGGACGAGAAACTTCAAATCTTCAATAATATAAGAACACAAAAGCAGAACAAAAATTTGGGGTGACTGCGTGAAGAATAAAGCAGAACAAAAATTTTGGGGAAACGAAAATCAATTGAAATAGGAAAAAAGAGAAGAACGAAAATTTTGTCAAAGATTGTATGATTTTTTTTATGCAGGGGAATCTTTAGGGTTTTTTTTTACCCCACTGTTTACTCATATACCCCCACAAGTTTTTTTACGATAATCCTGAAAAATTTTCAATCGTATTTACCTAGGCTGAGGTAAATACGATATAAGTAAAAAAACAAAGCGTATTTACCTTGGGGTGGGGTAAATACGCTTCAGGTAAAATACAAATCGTATTTACCTATGGGTGGGGTACATACGCTATGTAAAATACAAATCGTATTTACCCTCACCCATAGGTAAATACGATTTATTAAAAAAATTATTTAAATTTTTAAAAAATGTTATAAAAACGCTACTAAAAATCCGTTAAAGAGTCAAAATTAATCAAAAAATTATAAAAACACCACTAAAAATCCGCTAGTAAACGAAGAAATTCGAGAATTTGAGCCCTCCTGTCCTGAAAGAGATCTCTTCTTTAGGAGTATTGATTCTTGATTTTTTTCGGATTTAATGGTTGTAGTTTGATTACAATCGGAGTAGGTTGGGCGAAAACCGATTTTTTAGCCTAAATTATTCGCTCGACGTATAACATCGTCATGTGTTAACAAACTACACCCTAAACAGAACCCAAAAACGCCCGATATTCATATTATTCATATCTAATTTATTTTTCTAAAAAAATATATAATTTAAAGATATCTGCACATGTGGGCGCATCTTGTGGGCGCATCTCACTTCTATAAAATTATTTCGGTTATTTCCCAAAGTTCTTATTCTCAACACAAAAGACAATAATTAATTTAGCGGATGATTCTGATGGTTGACTGCCTGATATTTGTTGTATTTATTTTTGTACCACGTTTTTTGTAATTATTTATCCATATTATTGTGTATATGTATATACGCTTTGTTTTTAACAAATCAGATGTACCCCCACCAACGACAGGTACATACGATTTGTTAATTATACAAATCGTATGTACCTGTTGGTGGGGGTACATCCGATTTCCATTTTTTTTTTGTAGTTGGGAATATGTTGGGGTTTTTAAATTTTGTGAAGGGTATTTTGGTCTTTTCGAGGGTGCGTCGGGTATAGTATCAAAGGGGTGAGGGTACAAAAGAAAAAACCCGAATCTTTATTATCTTTAAATTTCTCACCATGTGGGCCTTCTGTTCTTGGATATGGGCTGTTTCTTGAAAATGAGCCCCAAAGAAAAAAATACTACTAAGCCTCGTCACAATCAAATTATAAGCATCAGTGATGAATCTAGAAATTTTTAATGGTGGAGGCAAAAAAATAGCCTATAATATTTTCTCAAAAAAATATTGTAAATTTTTGCAAAATACATAATTTCATTACAGAGAAGTTCTAAAATACCTAAGTTTTTATAAATTACATAGCTAAAAAGGTAAAATTGGTACCTTCATAAAGTAAGTGTTGATCTTACCCTGGTCCGACCAAAAAAAGTAAGTGTTGATCCATTTTTATGTCATTGGTTTGTCTCTAGTGTATTAGTTGGGTCATGTAGGGTCAACATAAAAGATAAAGTGGGGTCAACATATTAAAATACCTCTACTATTGGTTGAAAAAAATAGCAAAGAGTGGGGTTAGCTGACCCCAATATCCTTCACATAGATCCGTGGCTGATAAGCATCAACGACAAGTTAATACAGGCCTTTTTATTGTTAACTTAACCGCTCTTACTGAATCTTCCATTCCCAAAAAGCTCAGTTTTGATCTGTAAAGCATCAACACAGACATCGAATACGACACAAACAAAGATATACAGACACCAATTTTAATTTAAAAAACACAAATGAGTAGTGTTGGTTTCTATAGTCAACACGTGTCGAACACGAAACACGTCTTCTAGCAAGAGTGACGTTACTATATAGGTTTTAATGAGAGTATTGGTAAAGTGGTTTGTTTGTTGTGTATGAAATGGTGAAGAAAAGACGAGGCACTTGTGAAAGGGACACAAGATTGGAGATGTCAACATTTGATTGTGGTAATGAAACGCTAGCTACCCTCAAGTCACCTCTGGTGCCAATATTTTTGGGTTTCCAAAAGCTCCCTTGATTATGATGGATATATGACAAATAAACAAACAAACAAACAAAGGAGGGAAACACGGAATGTTTATCATCTTGCCGACTCAATAAGTTCAATTGACTCTTCTTGAGAAATATATTAACAAAAAGAACCTATTAATTTGCTGACATATATACATATATGTATGTCTAAAACACTTCCATCCATGCATATAAGTTACTTGAGTGATGTTGTTTTGAATCTGGAAATTATAATATAATTAATTAATTAAAGAAGAGTTATGAATGAAAAAACAATAGTAATCAAGTGTGTTTTTTCTAGTATAGTATTTAGTAAGGAAGGACAGAAATTCCCCGGAATATTGAAAAGGGAAAAACAGTCAAAAAGAGGCAGAAGGTGACAAAAGCAATAGGAACCCCACAAAAGGAAACAAGTAGCAGGTACGATATCAGTAGTAAACAATATTGTCAGGGTTATAGATAATTAGATATAGTAGTAGTAGTAGTAAGAGTTAAAAAGGAATAACTTTTTGAGACACTGCGGCAAAAGCTTGAGAATCAATACAAACAGGTTAACCAGTTACATCAATCTATTCAAAATTTAATATCAAGGTCTATTGTTATAAAACAATGTTAAAATATATGTTTAGTCTATGTTTTAATTATTTAGAAAGAAAAGGAGAAGAAAGAGATGTGAATTGGATTGGATGGTTAAGAATCAACACTGATACGGACAGAGAGGGTAGAGACAATTAAAGAGACGAGACGACAGATGGAGAAAAAGGAAAGCGTCAATGTAGAAATGTTTAGATAAATAATAAATTGATTAATAATAACAACAAGTAACCAATCTGATATTGCCGTCAACGAATGGTGACCCTTTTTGCCGTCCCACTCCCACTCAAGTTAAGGGTCATTAAGGTGACCTGCTCCACAAAAATTGACACACACATACATATATATATATATATATATATATATATTACTTAAATGCATGGGTCTTATTTTATTTTTTATATAAATCATATATCATTTGCGCGCAATTATAGAGACTAATCCATCGAATTAGGTAAGACTACAATGAGCAGTAAAATTCTACCTCAAGAGGTCTATGACTAAGACTTTGATTAACTAAAAGAATCCCTAACATCTCATACAAGTGCTCTTTCTTTCATGCATGTTCCTATTGGTAAAGAGCAAAAGAATCCACATTGGTTTGTGAGTGAATGAATGAATGTATGTTGTGAGAATGTGAGTGAGTGACACACGGTTCCTTCCAAAACCAAATCAGGCCCACCAAGCTAAAAGGATGGCAGAAGGAATTGGGCCCGATCCAGAAATTGACAAATTAACATAAATTTGGCTTGGCCACTCTAAAACAAAAATGATAAGATATTAAGCAAGCCAAAACGAAAAGGGTGTCGCTGTCTGTCTGTCCTCTCTCTCTCTCTGAACCTGTCTGAGCCTGACAACGATAATTGATCGATATTGCTATGAGTTTGAACTTTGAATGCATGTAAGATACTATTGTATAGGTATCCAACCCATGTCCATTGTCAACTCCACTTTATTACAATGGTCCATCCCCACACCCCATTCCACACCCAACGTATACTAACTAATAACTATATGGAGCAAGGATCCTCTCCTGTCAATAGAGAGGACCATTGGGGAGATAATATATAAACATATTGTTGACAGTTAATTTTGGTAAGAAATCGCATCCATCAACAAACAACTAAAATCAAACGAAAATGAGAGTCTCCTGATCAAGAGAGGGTAGTATAAGTTATCACAAATTTAAAGAAAGAAGAGAGAAGAATTCATTCACATCACCAAACGAATCAAAGATTCTAGATAGATAGCATGAACAGAATTCGAAAAAGTAAAGAGGAATTTGTTCACATCACCAATCGAATCAAAAACAAACTCAAGATTGATGAAATGAATGAATTCAAAGATAAAATAATAAAAGAGGCTTAAAAGAAATACGTAAGTCAAACTTAAGAAGGAGAGAACATCATGAATCGTTCAATCAAGAAAGCATAAAGAAAATAAAGGGAAAAACATTAAAGGAAATATTGAAATTGAAAGGGGTTGGTTTAGAACGTTGGACTGACTCGTTGATTCGTGAGCGTCGGCGGGGAGTTAGGATTTTTAAAGTGTTCACAAGTTTCAACCCTTATTACAACAATCTTATAAGTAAGTATTTATTGGCAAAGAAAATAAACTTCTAATTACAGAGATCATCTCTTTGAGCAACTTCTTTATCCTAGGATTGACACTTGTCTTATTTGAAATAACAAATAAATTACTAATAACATTCCTAGTAACTTTTTTGGTAACTTCCTTGCATCAATTGTCAACAATTTATCACACACTTTGAGTCTTCGAAATTTCTTGATAACGCCTGGCCTCTCAAACTTCAAGTAATCTTTGAAACCTCCTTGCATCATCAACTCACCAAGGCTATCAACATGCATTTATTCTTGTATTTTGCTCCATAAACCAGCAAACCATATCATATATATATATATATATATATATATATATATATATATATATATATATATATATATATATAGCATAAAAATGTATTTTTTGGCATTAATAAATACAAATAATAAAATATTATTATTTTATTTTTTGAGTCTTTCTCTTATTTAATGGACATCCCGTGGCGGATTTACACTAGACCCAGGGTGTGCAACCGCACACCCTCCATTCTTAAAAATGTCAGTGATGCCTCTATAATTTGTTTTTTTTGACCCCATAATTTTTTTTTGCACACCTTGTCTAGCTGGTCCCTACTATGCACCTCTCTAGTCTCCACAGTCTACACTGTGATGTGCGGAAGATAGAAAGAGGAGAGAAGGAAAATCTTCTGCCTCATCTCTTTTTGTTTCTCTCAAGTTTCCCTCATCTCTCTCTCTCTCTGGGTTGTTATTGAACGAAGGACAGAAAGAGAAGGATAAGCGCTGCTGCATACAATCACGTTCTGCAGCTTTTGCTTCGTGCCACCACTGCTCCACCGTACATTTGCTCTGTCGCCATCGCCGGCACTGTTGGCCACCACCACCGAAATCCTTTGTGGGGCACCTACTCACTCTGCGTTGTGTTTGTTTATCATTTGTGAATGTGATTGCAGCATTTTCCCTTTCCCCATTCCCCTTTTTGCTACTGCCCTAATTTCATTTCTCCTAGTCTTATGGCTATGCTGCGGCTCCCTATCTAAACCCATTTCTCATTTCCCCTCTTTTCCTTCCATTCCTTGCTTGTTCTATTTCCTTTTTTATGTTTTTATCATTTCAATACAACAACTACTAATTCAATTGTTAATTATATTAAATTGTTTTTTATACTCACTGTTTACCGTGGTTTTTGGTAAACACGGCTAGTTTGAAATTTCTTCTGCTTGCAGGATCAACTAGTAAATCCTAAGATCATTTGTGTTAAAGTTTTTCCAGAAATTAGGAATGTTTTTACGGTTTTAAAGAAAAGAATGAAGATAACTGGCAGTTTCGCGTGAAATTGTCGAAGTTACTTCAGACAGAGATGAAGAGAACAAATAAAAATGCAGAAAATTGCTTAAAGAAACAAAGTAAAATGCATTAATTGAAAAGAGAGTTGGTACACATGATCATACATTCTTCTCTGACTCCTTTTCTTTGTGATGTTGGAAGTTAGAGCGTGAGAATCTGTATATGAGTTTGTGACCCGTTTTTCCTGTGAAAACTACTATTTATACAAGGAGGGAAAACTATAACTAACTAACTGTACAAAGAATTCAAAAAAATAGTAATTGTTATGTATTTTCGACCAAGATAACTGCTAACTGCTTCGACAACAAGCACTTGATTCTGGTCTACCACTGAACTCTAGCTTCCTTCTCGTCGAACCACCATTCTTCAGTTCTTTATTTTCGCTAAGTCCAAAGCTTTGTCAAATTTACCCTCTGATACAACTCTTTAGTGTCGAAATAAACACTTCCCCTTGAAATCACAAGTCAATCCTCGTTGACTGCATTTAATTGAGCCTGCCAAAAATGCAGGCTAACAAATTGCCGCCTAAAAATGTCTTTTTCGGCTAAGTTTTTAGGTGAAGAAGAAAATGACATTTTTTTTGAAATTTCTTTTAACTGCTCTAATGACGTCATCAGCATCATGTTTTAGAATTGATGAGACATTTCAGTAAAAGTCACTTTATGGCGCTGCCATTTCAGATTTAGTGGGCCACGTTTCGCATTGGAACTCCCCACTAACAGTTTACACTTGAAGTGTGGTATGCTCACACCCACTTTGCTAGACGTAGCTGTTATTACTGGTTTGAAACCAACAGGGGAAATATTCGACCCTAGCACAACTGGCAACAACCATGAATTCGACTTCAAACGTGCTTCTTTCAAAGGATATATTGAAGATAACCATGTCACCAACACTGGCAGTTCTGATGAACTTGCTCTTTAGTAATCTTTCTATTTCTGCTTTGATCTTCAACATGATCTATGGTGCAAATCTTCTTGGAGTCTGCTTCACTGGCTTCTTTCCTGGTCGAATTGGTAAATTTTATCTCATTCACTTCTCGACTTAATCCTGGCATTTCACTGTAGTCCCAAGCAAAGCAATCCTTCTACTCCTTCAGCAATTCAACAATCTGCACCTTCAATGCTTGATCAATCTTTGCACTAATATATGTTGGCCTTTTTATGGAGCCATCTCCCAAATCAATCTCTTCTAAGGGATCTTGTGCCTGAATCATTTTGGTCGAACCCAATGGATCCTTTTCAAAACCTAGAGGCTCATCATCGTAGACGCAATCAAGCCTCTGGTTTTCGACAAAGTTGTCTTTATTTTCATTTTCAATGGCTTCAGCAACCATTTGTTGTTGTAACTCGGCTTCTAAAATCGCTTTTTGTTTGTTTTCGGCCACATAGGTCGTAATTCTATCCCATGCACTGGGCTTATCCATAAATAATTATTTATGGTCCATCCCACCCTGTAGGCTTGACAAAGCCTTGTGGGTGGTTGTCTTCATCTATAACCTCTCTCTCCCAAATAAATCCATAATTGGGGTGGAGTGTAACGGAAGATCTAATATTGTCTTGATGTTCATATCCAATTTCAGAAGATGCACATGGCGCAATATTCGCCAGTTGTTTGTCGAAGGTTTTATTGGTTATAGCATTTACCTCAGCTTTGAAATAACTCTGATCACCTTCAATATTTTCGACCAAACCATCTTCTCGCCAAATGATAAGCCTTTGGTGGACAGTCGAAGGTATTGCCCCCACACCATGTATCCATTCCATTCCTAGCAGCAAGTTGTAATTTGCCTTTGATGGAACTACCAGAAACAATGTTGGTCTCTTAATACTTCCTACAGCAAACTCGACTTCAATGGCCCCAAGTGAATGGCCACTTTTGCCTTCATAGTTTGTAAGTATTACATTGTGTGTTTTCAAATCAGTTTCACACTTTCCAATTTTCTTCAACATATGTTGTGGCATCAAGTTTACAGCAACACCGCCATCGACCAGGATCTTGTTGACACCAATGTTATTCACTTTTGCTTAGGGTTTGAGATGATTCATCATTCCACAATCTGGTCTCTCAAACACAGCATGTTGTTCCTCCACGCAACCATTCTTCAGCACATAGTAACAGATTGGCTTATAAGTAGTCTCTTCGTTGAAATCTTCTTTGACGTCATTCACTTCAGAAACTACGTCATACTCAATTGGTGGAATAGAGACCACGCCACATAAGACATCGAATTCTGACCCAGAATCGGCAAAATTTGAGTCCATTTCTACATCTAAGTTAAGACCTTCTTTGATTACTAAGAGTGGAGGAAATATCCTTTCAATAGCTGGCTTTCTAGCCATTTCAAGAGACTTTAAAGGTACTTGCTTACCTTTATCTTTGCTAGAATTCTCTACTTTGCCTGCACTAGCAGCAGTTTTCTTTTGGCGTTGATACCTGCGCCATTGTGTTCTTGTCATGGGATTTTTCCCTTTATAGTTATTATTATAGGCATATTTGTTAGATTCAAATGTCTTGTTCTGGCCAGTAGCACTAGTACTACCTTTGACCATTTTTGCTGATTTCTGCTGATTTCCAGCATTCTTTCCAGCATAATATACTGGGTAATAGCCAGTACTCTTTCCGCCAGAATGTACCCATTTCTCGACAGGAGACTTTGCTGGAGGTACATAGGTTTTGATCTGTTCTTTTTGAGGATTCTTTGTCGAAGTGACCTTGTACTGAATACCTCTGTTGATGTAGCTGAACTTTGGCCTCTTGTCGACCCATTTTCCTTTGCGCTTCTGTTGAGGCTTAAAATCCTCAAGATTTTTAGCAGCCTCGTTGTCAAAGATAGAACTACATATTGGACAAAGCATCACTTCAGTATTGTTAATTTTGCAGCGATTAAGGAAATCAATCAATTCTTCCTCTACCATTGGGTAAACTGTCTTCATTTTTTCAACATATTGGTCTTCAGCGACCATCCACTTTGTCAACAGCTTTCTCCACTTTAGTATCTTCAGCAGCAACTCCTGTGATTTCAACCACGTTGATGTCAACTGTCAACTTCGACAAACAATGCATCAGTTGTTGGTAGAGGATCAGCATCAATTTTCATTGGTGGCTTCGATTTGTCACCAAATTTCAGTCTTCCCTCATTGAGGGCTTTTTGAACCAAATCCCTGAAAATAACACAGCGAGAAGTGTTATGGCCTAAGAAAGTGTGAAATTTACAAAAAACCTCTTTTCTGTCGTTGTTCCAATGGTGGTACTTTCAGGCCCTTAGGCACCAAAATTTGACCATCAACAACTAACAGATCAAATATTTCATCACACTTAGAAACATCATAAGTATAAGTTTTTGCAACAAACTTATCATTTTTAGGCTCAACAGGGTTTTTTCCATTTGAAGGTTTTAACAATTTACAAGTACAAGGAGGTCCTGATTTTAACTCTGCTATATTAACCTCCTCTTCGACATCTTCATAAGATATGTCGAATTCTTGGTCACTGTCATTAGTTTCGACATATGCAACCTTTTCTTTTTTATTTTGGAACCTGCCTGTTCTGGCCTTTTAAGGTTTAAGTCTTTCTACTTGTCGAACTCTATCAGCTAATTGTGCCATATCTCTTAAGTGCAATGTATCTAGCTTCTTTCTTATAGAATAATCTAGACCACCAGCAGCCATTTCGACTAACTCATGTTCAAGCACTTGAGTAAAACACCTTGCTTTGAGAAGTCTAAATCTATTGAGATAATCATCAATAGATTTTGCCCCCTTGCGTCGAACACTAGCTAGTTCCTTAAGACTAATCTTGCACTGGCCCATATAGAATTGTTCGTGGAAGGCCTTTTCTAACTGATTCTAACTAAAAATAGAATTTGGAGGCAAAGTGGTGAACCATGTAAACGCATTCTTAGTTAGAGAATTTGGAAAATACTTCATTCTTAAATTCTCATTATGCGCTATATCACCAGCCTCAGTAAGATAACGAGCCACGTGTTCGATAGTGGATTCGCTAGTTTCTCCAGCATATTTTGTGAACTTAGGGATTTTCCATCCCATAGGTAGCTCTGTTTGCAAGGTGTATTTCGACAAAGGTGATACAAAATTAGGCCTGTGCAAGCCTAAGTCAAGGCCATTCTAGGCTAGAATGTTTTCGACCAGGTTAGCCAAATTATTTTGCGCCCCAAAATTGTTTTGTTGCACTTGTCTGACCACTTCGCCTGCATTTTGGTTTCTATTTACTAACACAAAATCAGGGATTGCCTCTATCCTCATAGGCTCTTCGACAACATATTGTTGTCCCTGATTACCCTGATGTATGGGAATTGCATTGTTAGGCCTTTCTAAAGGGATTTCGACAGGCCTAACATTTTGAATTTGGGGAATTTGCTGGTTATGCACTGGTGGAGTGCCAAAGATATCAAGAATTCTTCCCATTTGTGTCACCAACATCTGGTAACTATTATTAGTGTTTTGTAATAAAGGATTAAACACAGTACCAATTTGTTGTGTTAACATATTAACCATATCATGGTTACTATCATCCATTTGTTGCCTTAATGCCAACAAAGATGTTGTAGTCAGATTAGGTTGGGCATTTCTACTATGAATGCCCTCTGATGAACTATGAGTAGGAGAATACCCTGTGATTGCATTATCTGCAAATGTAGACGAATTTGTCTGAAGGACTGCCATCAATGTTGTTGGCATGCCATATGGGAAAGCCCTACCACTCATACTAAATGGCATGTTTTCAATCAATGGATTTGCCATTAAAGGACTTGTTGGTCCTAATATTGGTGGCATAGAAGCCATAGTATTAACATTTGTTAATGTTGCAGTAGTCATCATTGACACAGGAGTAATTATGGGAGAAGTTATGGCAGTTACTCCCATTGTTGTCGAAGAAGGCATAGCAACGATTATGCCTGCAACATTTGCAGCGTTAGCGTCACTAACTGACGCTTGTTCTTGCGTACTTTGTGCATTTGATGCAGAAGCATTATTTGTACTAGAGTGCTCCATCTCTGAAAGATGTTTTCCACTCCTTAAACGCATGCACAGATAAGCACAATTTTTTAAGATTTCAACGAAAAACTTTAAAAATTAGCACAAATGTCCCACCGGGCGTGCCAATTTGTTTATCGTTGTTTTTGGTAAACACCGCTAGTTTGAAATTTCTTCTGCTTGCAGGATCAACTAGTAAATCCTAAGACCATTTGTGTTAAAGTTTTTCCAGAAATTATGAATGTTTTTACGATTTTAAATAAAAGAATGAAGATAACTGGCAGTTTCACGTGAAACTGTCGAAGTTACTTCAGACAGAGATGATGAGAAAAAATAAAAATGCAGAAAATTGCTTAAAGAAACAAAGTAAAATGCATTAATTGAAAATAGAGTTGGTACACATGATCATACATTCTTCTCTAACTCGTTTTCTTTATGATGTTGTAAGTTAGAGCGTGAGAATCTGTATATGAGTTCGTGACCCATTTTTCTGTGAAAAACTACTATTTATACAAGGAGGGAAAACTATAACTAACTAACTGTACAGAGAATTCAAAAAAATAGTAACTGTTATGTATTTTCGACCAAGATAACTGCTAACTGCTTCGACAACGAGCACTTGATTCTGGTCTACCACTGAACTCTATCTTCCTTCTCGTCGAACCACCATTCTTCAGTTCTTTATTTTTGCTAAGTCCAAAGCTTTGTCGAATTTACCCTCTGATACAACTCTTTAGTGTCGAAATAAACACTTCCCCTTGAAATCACAAGTCAATCCTCGTTGACTGCATTTAATTGAGCCTGTCAAAAATGCAGGCTAACACTCACTATCCTATATTAAATTATTAATTTGTTGTTGTTTTGTTAATTTGTCATTGTGCTATTGTTAAATTGTATAATCATCAAAAAATTTATAAATATGTATCTAATTTTTTGATTAGCTATATGATTTCAAAAATTATACTTTTATTTTTATTTATTATAATATAAAATTTTATTTAGTTAAATAGTCTGACCACTCTCGTCCAAGGTCCTAGATACGCCACAGTGGACATCTCTATTAACTTGAGAGAATCCTAACTCTATTATATGACACTTTAGATCAGTGATGGATCCCAGACCTAGAATCTGGAGGTTTACAATTATATCTTGGATGCAAACTTATGAATATAGTGCAAATTTAAATTTTTAGGAATTAAAAGAAATATTGTGAGTAAATAGAACAACTTTTTCAAGGAGTTCGGGTGAACCTCCAACCACACAAAGGTTTGCCACTACTTTGGATCAAGAGCAGCTCACTCACTCTCACAATGAGAGAGTAGTGTTCTAATTCTAATTTGTGGTTGTGGTTATGCCACCTACTATAGATTTATACCAATTAACCTCTAATGAAATTACTTATTGGCTTATTTGAGAAACATGACAAGTGTCAAAAAAGAGGGTAACATAGTAACTTACATTTAATCAACTATTCCTTTTTATCTTTCTTCTTACACTCTCTTTCCTCCTTTTCACTTTTCTCTTACACTCTCTTTCTTCTTTTTTTTCTCTTTCTTCTTACTCTCTCTTTCCTCCTTTTCACTTTTTTCTTACACACTCTTTCTTCCTTTTTTTTACTTTACTTTTATTTTCCCAATAAACAATTATTCTCTTTATCCTATCATTTCTCACTTTAGTTTTTTTTAACTAAATATCTAAACTTATACAAATTAGCTATAAAAATGTAAATTAGTCACACTAAATAAAACTATCACCTTTTTAGAAAAAATTGTCCCGTTAATATTTTAATTTTCTCTCCGAAATCTGTTTACACTCTTATTGATAATCTATTAACACCTCTTATTGATAATCTACTATCTATTTTTTACTATCTACTATAATATATTAATCAACTAAAATAATCAATTGAAACTACAAGATAACTGCAATGATATATAAAAAACACACGGGATAACTGTACTGATATATAAAAAAACACGACATTAATATTTGTCAATGATAATTAATTTTTTTGAAGACTACTACTACAAACCTACTATCTAAAAAACAAGAAGACTTAATGACTATTTAAACTACTAATTAATATTTAAAACAAATATTTCTTATTGAAAATCTACTATCTAACTTTTACTATCTACTATAGTCTACTAATCAACTAAAATAATCAATTGAAACTATGGGATAACTACACTGATATGTAAAAAAACACGGGATAACTGCAGTGATACATAAATAAAACACAGGATTAACATTTGTCATTGATAATTATAATTTTTGAAGACTACTATAAACCTACTATCTAAAAAACAAGAAGATTTAATGACTATTTAAACTGATTACTATTTAAAACAAGGGATACATATTTCTTATTAATAATCTACTATTTACCATAGTCTACTAATCAACTAAAATAATCAATTGAAACTACGAGATAACTACACTGATATATAAAAAACACGAGATAACTGCAGTGATACATAAATAAAACACATGATTAATATTTGTCATTGATAATTATAATTTTTGAATATTACTATAAACCTACTATCTAAAAAAACAAGAAGGTTTAATGACTATTTAATCTGATTAATATTTAAAACATATACATATTTCTTATTAATAATCTACTATCTATCTTTTACTATCTACTATAATCTACTAACCAACTCAAATAATCAATTGAAACTATGAGATAATTGCACTGCTATATAAAAAAATACGAGATAATTGCCGTGATACATAGAAAAACACGGGATTAATATTTATTATTGATAATTATAATTTTTGAAGACTACTATAAACCTACTATCTAAAAAACAAGAAGGTTTAATGACTACTCAAACTGACTAAATTTAAAACACGGGATAAATATTTCTTATTGATAGTCTACTATCTATCTTTTAGTATCTACTATAATCTACTAATCAACTCAAATAATCAATTGAAACTATGAGATGACTACACTGATAGATAAAAAAACACAGGATAACTACATTGATATATCAAAAAATACGGGGATAACTACTGTGATATATATAAAAACACGAGATATATAGCTGCATTGATATATAAAAAACACTACATTGATATAAAACTCACAGGATAAATGCTCAGATTTTTTTAAATAATACTTTTACATTTTTAGATTTTAATATTTATCTATTTTTTATTTGAATCTTCTTTTTTATTTACTTTAAATTTGCCTTTATTTTCACATGATAATGTTTAGACTATTTAAATCAAGGTAATCAAAACCGGACCGGACATTGAACCGGAAGAGGTAGCGGTTCAGGGGTTCTTGGGTTGAACCGGTTGAATCGGGGGTTGAACCGGAATTAATTAAATATATTATTTAATATATTTTTTACAATATATAAAGGATAAAAAACAAAAAAGAATCATAATATGACATAATAAAACTATAATATTCAACAATCATAGATAATTAGATACTATAATGTAAATACTCTCATAGTAATATTAGTGTACACATTTGTTTTTTAATTATTTATTTATTTATTACATCAATTTAATTATAAAAAATGATAAAAAATATCTCATATACCAAAAATCAACATCATTTATCATTTTTTTTCCAAAAATCAACTTGGTATACCATTTTTTAAGGAAAATAAACCAAATCCGGTTTTCTGCACGGTTCCCCGGTTTTGAGCCGGTTTCCTGTCCGGTTCCCGGTTTTCAGCCGGTTATCCGGTTCAATTCCCGGTTTTCACCCCAAAGCGGTTCTGGGGTTCATTTGGACCGGATAGGGGTCCGGTTCCCGGTTCAACCGGTTGAACCGGCCGGTCCGGTCCGGTTTTGACAACCTTGATTAAATACTGTGTAATTCATTCATAAAAAGAATACGACAACACCCATGCGTATGCACGGATATCCTGCTAGTTGTATTTACAATATGTCATTGCAAATACCTCTAAACCAATTTTGCAACTGCGATTATGGTTGGAGACAGCAGTTTAAAACCTTAGTATAGAAATAGTCCCCACGCAGGAGCAAGAACATGTGGCATATATATTGGTCCTTGTTGGACGCGTACCTACGTGTCACCATCAGACTCGCCTCTTAGCTGTTCCTGGTTGGCATCAAACAACAAGAGGACCCCACCCCCACCCCCACCATTATGCTGATCAATCATGACGATCATGAATGTGACTCCTCTCTCTCTCTCTCATCTCTGTCGTTCTCTTTCTCTTCTTCTTCTCTTATCTCTTCTATAGTAGTAATTCTGTAAATACACATTTTATATCTAAATAAATATATTACTCTCTATCTTTTATTATATTGCTGGCACAAACTTGAGTCAAGGCATTACATTAGGGATCGATGTTCCTAAAGTAAACGGTGCTTTGGCTTTGGGTTTACCTTTGCTAATACTAGTAGTAGTATTTATTAGTATTGTCTGTTTCTGTTTCGATGATGTGAGGTTTTTGCGTAAGGGTTGGTCGGTTGTTGGCGGATTTGATAGAGTGAAGGAAGAAGGGGCCACATGTTTCTAACAATGATGCCACTGCCCCACTACTACTGCTAGTATATTCTTCATTTCCAATACCAAAAAACCCTGCGTTTCTTTCCGTTAAAAATATAACTTTCTTTCAGTCATCTCCAAATATTATATTATTGCCGTCTTTAATTTCAGTTCAATCCAAACAAAAATTACAAACCAAATGGTGCATTCCAAAAAATGTATCATTATGTTAATTGGGTAAATTTTTGCTGTCAATTGATCACTTCAATTTTCTTATACTTCTTCTTTCCTAAGATAAGTCCAACTAAACCATCCTGTATGTATTATATATTGTTTCGGGCTGGAACTCTGGGAGATACATCGGAGGTGAAGTGCAGTTGAGAGTACCTACAAAACCACTTTGACGTCTAAGTTAGATTCCTTTTAATATATTAGAAGAGTTTTCGGCATACCTGGATAGTGAGGGTGAGATCCCTTATATAGGCGTTCTTTGGGCTTGTGAGTATTGAGCCTCTTGTTCGGCTTAGTTGGTCGGTCTAGTTGTGTTAAGTCCGAGTCTGTATTATGGGCGTCTCCCATCCACCTGAGTGCATAGTGCTGCATTTGATGTATCTGGGCCGGTAGGCCTGCCAATGGTGACTTACTCATCTCCAGTGTGCAGGAGGCAACTTAGTCGTGTTGAATGAGTAAAAGGGTGACTTACTCTTGACCGGTACAAAGCCCCTCAAGCACAAGTCCTTGTAAAGGGCGTAGTGGTTTGTGTGTCTCGTGGGCGACTTTCTCTTGACAAGTACATATATATATTATTGTTATATGTATTGTTATTTTGGTTTATGTTTAGTTGTTCGTCGCCCAACTATTAAGTTTCAATTTGGTTTAACCGTCTCCTTTGTGTGTGCGCGCGCGCGTGTGATGTCAATTAGCTTATTTTTTTGGTAAGAATGTCAAGTGGCTTATGTTCTAAGCTATTGATTTAAGTTGAATATTATGCTCCGAATATATTTGTAAAACTGCATCATAGAGAATATATTTATGTTGGAAAAATCACATATTTGTTATTCATTTTCGACTAGTTAAAAGTGTACCTTCTAATTCAAATCAAATTGGATTCATTCGAATTGGATTCGTTTGAAATTTTTTAAGGAAAACCATAAAAACCAAATTGAACCGCAATTTTTTTTTCATTGAATAAGATGACATTTTGCTTCAAAATTGCATTTAGCCGGATCTGATTGGTTCGATTTTCTTGAGGAAACCATCTAAACAAAACCAAACCGCATGTTGCTTTTCTCTTCAGATCATATGACTTTTTGCTTCAAAATTGGGACCGAACTACATCACAAATCACTAGCTATTATAAAAAGCTAAATTAGTGCCAGAAAAGTGAATACCCCCAATTACTACAATAAATTGGAGCTTTTTCACTATAATTTTTAGAAGTTTTGATCAATGTGTAACTTCTAATACATTGGAAAACGATTTTAGGACTTTAGGTGGGAACAATATATTAGTGCACCAGGTATATGGCCACCGACATTTTAGCTGTTTGGCCTTAACTGGGGGGGTATTGTTTCAGTAAAAGAAAAAGTCCCACATTGCTTGAAAATCAAGACAAAATGTAGTTTAAACAACCATTTACCTATTGAGACACATTTTAACTAAGGATAAAACCACGATACATGAAGTAATATCTTATTTTGTTGCTCACTTTAAATTATTGACGATCCTTAGCAAACAAGACAATATCAATATAAATATTTAGGCCCCATTTACTTTTTAAAATTTATTAGTTGAAATATGAAAGACACCTACAATGAACACTTGTGACAAAGAGAAAACGTAAGTGTAAGAGATTAGATTTTGAAGAAGATATGTGAATAAGAAGAAAACAATACTCTGATTCGAGGTTAGAGAGCCTCCTAAAAATATGGAAAAGAGAATTTGAATACGATATTCTTTGTTGATTCCTTCTTACAACAAAGGTCCTATAACGTCTATATTAGACTAGGGCATACCCACAAGATTAATGCTGCACCCTAATATACTCTATAAGTATATTCTTCTAGATTAGAGTCATGCTTGATTCTAGAATCATAGTAGTAAGTCAATTTAGAAATAAATTTTTAGGTTTAAATACTTGTCACCCTCTTGTAAATGTTGTCATTATCCATTTACCCCCTGCAAAAAAAAAATCAAAAAACACATTGCAAAATATAACATTATCTAGTTACCTCCCTACAAATGTTGTCACTATCCATTTACCCCCCCCCCCCCCCCCCCCCCCCCCAACAGTTTGAGTGGGTGATAGCCTGCATATTCGACAGACTCAATTAAATGCAGTCAACGAGGTTGCATCAAGCAGATTTCGACCTTAGATTTGGCAAATTCGAAGAGGCTGAAGGCAGAGATTTTGACAAGAAGAAGTTGAAGGCTGAAAACGAAGTAGAATCAAGCAACCGTTGTCAAAAACACGTAGCAGTTACATTTTTTTAAAACTTTGTACAGTTATTTTCTATTTGTATAAATAGTAGTTTTTCATAGGAAAAAGGGGTCACAAACTCATATACAGATTCTCACGCTCGAACTTCCAACATCACAGAGAAAACAAGTCAGAGATGAATGTATGATCATGTGTACCAACTTTCTTTTCAATTGATGCATTTTACTTTGTTTCTTTAAGCAATTTTCTGCATTTTTAATTGTTCTCTTCATCTCTGTCTGAAGCAACTTCGACAGTTTCGCGCGAAACTATCAGTTATCTTCCTTCATTTCTTTAAAACCGTAAAAAACATTCATAATTTCTGGAAAAACTTTAACACAAATGGTCTTAGGATTTACTAGTTGATCCTGCAAGCAGAAGAAATTTCAAACTAGCGGTGTTTACCAAAAACCACGGTAAACAGGGGGGTAACTGGATAATTTTTTATTTTGCAGGGTGTTTTTTGAAGCAGGGGGTAAATGGATATTAGGTAATTTTGCAGGGAGTTGACAAGTATTTAAGCCAAATTTTTATAAACATTGAAAATAGTTGCATTTTCATAGATTTAGAAAATACTTTATATTTGGTCAAAAAAAAAAGAAAATACTTTATATGTTTTCAAAATTATATTTTCAAAACTTTTCAAATATTTTTTTTTTACGCGAAAAAAAGGAAAAAAATACATTCTCAAAGGTTTGTTATCTAATCTAATATCTAATATCTATCTAATCTAATCTAATCTAATTTAATTTATCTAATCTAATCTAATCTATCTAATCTATCTATCTATCTAATATCTATTTAATCAAACAAACAACTTACAAAAAGACCATTTTGGACATCTTTATTTTTTGACACATCACCACTCTATTTCTTATTTTTTAATTCTATTTTCTCTTCCTTTCTACTCCCTCGATCTCATATTAAGTGTCGTTTAAGGTTATGCGCGGGTATTAAGAAAATGATCGGATATACTAAATTTTATGTTAAAAAATGTGGTAGGACTAAAACACCCTTACACTTTTCTTGGTTGGTGCAAATGCACGGTTATTGATATTCTAAAGTAAGGGTATTGTTGGAAAGTAATAATAAATATTGTATTGAGATTCTAAAGTGACAGATAATTTGAGACAAAGAAAAATGGCAAACAAGACACTTAATATGAGACGGAGTGAGTAACTCTCTCTCTTTCTTTCAATCTCACATTTCCCAATATTTCTCACTTTTTTACACATTTACTATTTGTGGCCCCCACACCCTTTATTTAAAAAATTTCTTTTCCCAATTTTTTTAATCTACTATAACTAAATTAGTATTAAATGATTTACAATTAACTCCTATTTACTATCTAATCTAATATATATTTATCTAATCTAATATCTATTTATACAAACAAACCACATTTAAATAACTCAATCAAGACTCCATATTTACTTAAACTCATCTCACTAAGAACAACATTGTAATTTACTATTACACATTTTTTCAAACTTTCTTCCCACTCCTACTTTTTTTTCCTACTTTCTCATTTTTTTTTTTCAAATTTCAAAATTCTAATCAAACCCACTTACTTTATTTTTCAACTATCTACTATAATCTACTAATCAACTAAAATAATCAATTGAAACTACGAGATAACTGCACTGATATATAAAAAAAAACACGGGATAACTGTACTGATATATAAAAAAACACAAAATTAATATCTAAAAAAACAAGAAGACTTAATAACTATTTAAACTACTGATTAATATTTAAAACACATGTGACAAATATTTGTCTCTAATACCTATAAAATGACAAATAATTGTAACGATAAATAATAAAACACAGGATAAATATCTCTTATTGATAATACACTCTCTATCTAATATCTATTTATCTAATCTAATCTAATATATATTTCTACAAACAAACCACGCTTAAATCTAATATCTATTTAATCAAAAAAACAACTTACAAAAAAGACCATTTTGGACATCTTCATTTTTTTGACACATCACCACTCAATTTTTTATTTTTTAATTCTATTTTCTCTTCCTTTCGAACTCTCTCTTTTTCTTTCAATCTCACACTTCCCAATATTTCTCACTTTTTTACACATCTAATATTTGTGACCCCCACACCCTTTATTTAAAAATATTTCTTTTCCTAATTTTTTTAATCTACTATAATTAAATTAGTATTAAATGATTTACAACTAACTCCTATTTACTATCTAATCTAATACCTATTTATACAAACAAATCACATTTAAATTACTCAAACAAGACTCCCTATTTACTTAAACTCATCTAACTAAGGACAACATTGTAATTTACTATCATACATTTTTTCAAATTTTCTTCTCACTCCTACTTTTTTCCTACTTTCTCATACTTTTTTTTTAATTTTCAAAATTCTAATCAAACTCACTCACTTTATTTTTCCACTATCTACTATAATCTACTAATCAACTAAAATAATCAATTGAAACTACGAGATAACTGCACTGATATATAAAAAAACACGGGATAACTGTACTGATATATAAAAAAAACACAAAATTAATATCTAAAAAAACAAGAAGACTTAATAACTATTTAAACTACTGATTAATATTTAAAACACATGTGAAAAATATTTGTCATTAATACCTATATAAGGACAAATAATTGTAACGATAAATAATAAAATACAGGATAAATATGTCTTATTGATAATATATTATCTATCTAATATCTATTTATCTAATCTAATCTAATATCTATTTATACAAACAAACCACGCTTAAATTATTACCTAAACAAGCCTCCCTATTTACTTGACAACTCATCTAACTAATGGCAACATTGTAATTTACTATCACATTTTTTTTCAAATTTCTTCTCATTCCCCCTTTTTTTCTTCCAACTTTCTCCTTTTTTTCAAATTTCGAAATTCAAATCAAACCCACCCACTTTCTTTTCCCACTATCTACTATAATCTACTGATCAACTAAAATAATCAATTTGCTTATCTAAAAAAACTAAAATAATCAACTGAAACTACGATATAACTGCATTAATATATAAAAAAGCACGAGATAACTTCACTGATATATAAAAAAACACGAGATTAATATCTAAAAAAAGAAAACTTAATGACTATTTAAACTACTAATTAATATTTAAAACACATGTGACCTTCTCATTCCCACTTTTTTTTTTTCAACTTTCTCCTTTTTTTTTTCCAAGTTTCGAAATTCAAATCAAACTCACCCACTTTCTTTTCCCATTATCTACTATAATCTACTGACCAACTAAAATAATCAATTTGCTTATCTAAAAAAACTAAAATAATCAACTGGAACTACGAGATAACTGCACTAATATATAAAAAAAACACAGGATAAGTTCACTGATATATAAAAAAACACGAGATTAATATCTAAAAAATGAAAACTTAATGAATATTTAAACTACTGATTAATATTTAAAACACATGTGACAAATGTTTGTCACTAATACCTAAAAAAGGACAATAATTGTCACAAATATATAATAAAACACGGGATAAATCTTTTCTTTTGATAATCTATCTTTTACTATCTACTATAATCTACTAATCAACTAAAATAATCAATTGAAACTACGAGCTAACTTCACTATTATATAAAAAACACGAGATTAATATCTAAAAAATGAAAACTTAATGACTATTTAAACTAATGATTAATATTTAAAACACATGCGACAAATATTTGTCACTAATACCTAAATAAGGATAAATAATTGTCACAGATATATAATAAAACACAGGATAAATCTGTTTTATTGATAATCTATTATCTATCTTTTACTATCTACTATAATCTACTAATCAATTGGAACTACGAGATAACTGCACTGATATATATAAAAAAACACGGGATATATATCTGAACTGATATATAAAAAACACGAGATTAATATCTAAAAAGATAATAAGACTTAACAACTATTTAAACTACTGATTAATATTTAAAACACATGTGACAAATATTTGTCACTAATACCCAAAAAAGAACAAATAATTGTCATCTAATCTATCTAATATCTATTTATTTATCTATTTATACAAACAAATTACACTTAAATTTCCCAAACAAGCCTTCATATTTATTTGACAACTCAACTAACTAATGACAACATTGTAATTTACTATATCACTTTTTTCTAATCTCTTTTTCCAATGCACTTTCTTCTCACTCCCACTTTTTTCCTACTCTCTCCTACCTTTTTTTCAAATTTCAAAATTCAAACCAAACCTACCCTTTATCTACAATAATCTACTAATCAACTAAAATAATCAATTGAAACAACGAGATAACTGCACTAATATATAAAAAACACGGGATAACTGAACTGATATATAAAAAACACGAGATTATTATCTAAAAAACAAGAAGACTTACGTGACAAATATTTGTCACTGATATCCAAAAAAGGGCAAATAATTGTCATTGATATGTAATAAAACACATGATAAATATTTCTTATTGATAATCTACTATCTATTTTTTACTATCTACTATAATCTACTAATCAACTAAAATAATCAATTGAAGCTATGAGATAATTATACTGACATATAAAAAATACGAGATAACTGCACTGATATATAAAAAAATACGGGATAACTGCAATGATATATATAAAAACATAGAATAGTTGCACTGATATATAAAAAAACACGGGATAAAAACACTGATATATAAAAATACTTCACTGGTATATAAAATACACCGGATAAATGCACAGATTGTTTTTAAATGATACTTTTACATTTTTAGATTTTAATATTTATCTATTTTTTATTTGAGATTCCTTTTTTATCTATTTAAAATTTGTCTTTATTTTCACGGAGTAATGTTCAGACTATTTAAACTATGTCTAAGTTCATTCATAAAAAAACACGACGACACCCGTGCGTATACACGGGTATCCTACTAGTTTTATATGAAAATGAAACCTAAAGCACCAAACATAAAGTGAACCGTAATGCATCGTAAAGAAGAAAGAACTGAACTATACGAAGTACATTCATTAAAACCTAAACACTATTTATTTCTTTGATTCGAATAGAATTACACCAACAGGAAAAAAAAAGGTCTGACAAGAAATTACAATTGACTGTACAGACAGAAACAAAAATAGGAAAGGTAAATTAATTCAATTCTAGCTAGCTCCTTGATTATCCTATATAAAGAGGAGTAGGATATGATGAATATAGAAAAGTAATTCCATTTCTTATCAATAAACAGAATGTTATGGTACGAAAGGATAGAATAAATGGATCTCCTTGCATTGTATTAACACACATGTACATTCATTTCATTCCAAACAACAACCTAAATATATACACACAATTAAACCTTAGTTGATAATTAAAGCATATTAAATTTTTTAAAAAACAGAAGTAGGTTGGATCTAAATAAGTAAATTAGGCTATAGAGTGGGGATGCATGAAATAATACCAAAATGCCAAACACCTTCAGTGGCAGAGCTTCTTTATTAAGAGTACATAGCTAGGAGTAGGACCACTCAATGTAATTCATGGCATTTCCTTTAAAATGGGGCATGTACAAATACTGCAGCATCAACGGCAGTAATAGATTCAACAAATTAATTAACATACACCACTATTTATCCTTTTTCATTCAATGGAAGCCTATGCCTATTAGCATTCAATGAACAAAGATATTTTCCCACTCCCAAGACACAAAGGGAAATTATTTTTTATTTATTTTTTTGACATCAATGGTTTTTCATTTACTTTCACATTTTAAAAATATAATTTTCTCGTCAAAAAAATATAATTTTATTTTATCCTAGTCTAGCCCGAAATCAGGCCGGACTGTTCAGAGAAAGACAATTTCGGGCTAGACTAGGTTAGAATTATTTTGGTCCACTGTTTACTAGCCCATTACAACCTATGTGGGTTGCGGGCCAAATGGGCTCACCCATGGGCCAAAAACATGTGCGCAACAGGTTTTATTTTGGACACATTAAAGTATGTTGTACAAAATAAAATTACACTAAATATATAAGCATTTGGACACATATTACATTATAGTTATAGTGAACTCAATTCACGAGTGCTATTTTGTTAAGAACAACCAAAGATAATTGAGTTCATTACTCAGTTCGCGAGTGCTATTTTGTAAAGAATAACCATAGCAAGCTGAGTTCACTATAGTTATAGCGAGCTTAGTTTACTATGACTGTTTTTAACAAAATAATATTCATGAAATGAGTTTATTATAGTTATAGCGAACTCAATTAACTTGTGTTATTTTGCTAAGAACAACCATAGTAAATTGAGTTCACTATAGCACTTGCCTTAGGAATACTATTTCATTAAAAACAACCCTAGTAAATTGAGTATACGAAGGTTATTTTTAGCAAGGGCAATTTAGTAATATTTAGGGGAAGGGGTGTAGAAAGCCGAAAGGGGGTGAGGATAGAATCAGTCTAAGGTCTCTGTGTTTTGGCCTTTTGGGTAGTGATGAGGATGAAGAACAAGATGTTTTTTCTTGACCCAAAAAAACATGTGTTTTACACCCCTTATTTCTTATACATTGCCATTGCATACAACTTTTTTCAAAATACCTTTTTCGGAAGCTTGCTTCTTTGAGTAATTTTTTAAAATCTAGAATATCTTTCGCAACTAAATTTTTGGAAGAGAAGAATATCATTAAAGTGTGATTTTGAAAAGCATAAGTACATGTTTTGAAAATTAAGATTTAGATAGCATCTCCATTTGTTTAATGTTTTGAAAAATACTCAGCATATATCATCCAGGGTGATCAACATCTTGCCCCATGGAGGGTGAAAGCAACAAATTTCCCTACGCCACCTCTCATCAAAGACAGACAAACTAAGTTGTCAACATAGAATCAGCTATCCAAATTTGAGTTCATGGGCAATCTTCAGCAAACCATGATCTTGCAACCATAAAAGTAATGTATTGATAATTATAAGAATTATTATAAATGAAATGGTTGGAAGACAAACACTCTTCTACCTTATGGAAATGTCTCTACTACTAGTTTTGGAACCTGTAAAGGAACCATATACTCTACTACTGAAAATGCAATAATCTATAACAAAATAATTTAGAATATGTTTGAATTAATTCATTACCTAATAATTGTTTTAGTTTGGAAATGCAATAATCTGAATTTCAAAAAAAAAATTAGAATATGTTTCCCAAACTTGAATTGTTAAGTTCAAAAAACATTTTCAGACCCAGATTTCCATGCAGTTCACATTTGCAATTTTGCAGTCGGTATTTACATTACATGCCAAACTTTCAAAAAAGGATAAAATCGAAGGAAACATGTAATGAGTATATCTTCAATAGTTCATTCACATTTCACATGGAAGGTTTAATATGTTTAACCAGTATAAAAAAAATTCTGACAAAAAAAAATCAGTTAAAATGGAAAAGGAAACATGTAGGTTCGATATGATATAATAGTAATATTTAAAGTATATAAACATCTCAGAATACATGTCAAATTATAAAAATATAAAACAAATAGACAACATCTATAGTAAACAAATTGCAGTTCAGCACATACTGACTACAAGGCTTAAGTAGCAACTAGATTTATAAATTAAAACTAAAAGACACTAGAAACAAATTCTACAAGTCTGTTTGGCAGGATAAATAACAAAACCCATTTTTGAAGCTGTCTGGATCTGGAAACTGGAAAAGCATAATTCCAGCCTGCAAGGGCAGAGAACACAGAATAGCCATGCATGTGCTTCCACAATAATTTTGTGCCATGTTACCATGCATGTGATATCATTGTCCTTGCATTAATTTATTCCTTGACTTCATATCCTCATAGCACATGCAGCAATATAGCCCCACTGCAATGCCATTCCATCCCATCCCATCCCATCCCATGCCATCCAATTACACATCTACATACCATTCTTAACCTCTTCAATGTTTCCTGAATACCTAACAAGCACTAACCACTGATCTAGTGCAACTACTTTTTTTATTTAACCAATTAATTTACATTAAACAAATGATGCTAAGCAATATAACATAAGACTAAAATTAAAACAATAAACAAGGAGGATCCTTTCTTTTCTGGGACTACCTTTTCTTCCTGAGTAAAATCCAACACAATGTTATCCTACATAATTCCCAGGAAGATCTGATGAAGGCGACATAGAAGTAGAACCCCGAACACCATCTGGGACGCCTCTTCCTCTCATCTCGAGGACCTTCTTGTGAGAGTTTGAGTGCACTGATGCTACAAAAGTCGGGCTGGCTGCAGGCCGGTATTCAGGAAAGAGGCGGCCGGATCGGTACCGAACACCACAGGCATTGCACAATGTCTTCGGACCCATAGGCCCCTCTCTCCATTGTGGAGTTTTTGTGATCTCGCAATGCGTGCATTTTCTGTGGGAAACAGGCTCCTGTGATGAGGATTGGTTCATCTCAACATCACCTGAGAGCAGGGAGAGATCCTTTTTTCGCTGCTTTTTTATTCGGTTAAGGTGTTTCCAGGCACTGCGTGATTCAGAGTATGATGATTCAGGGGTAGGTTCCTCTTGATATTTTTGCAAAGCTGGTGAATTAGGGGAGAAAGAAAATGAAAATAGAGGACCGAAGCTTGTACGCTGATGTCGTTTACTTCGAGCACGCTTTACTGGGAAGGCGGGTTTATCGAAGTTGGGAATCTCAACTGAGGAAGAACTACTGTTTTCAAAAACAGAAACTGGGCTGTAGGTTTGGAATCGATGCAAAACTTTGTCATTGAAAGAGACATTCTGGTTGCGAATGGTTTTTCCATAAGATGATGGTCCAGCAATCTCTGTCTCTTTTTTTATTGGGGAAATCCCATTACACTGCAATGCCAAATAATCATCAAAGCAATGACAAAATAAATATTATAAAAATTGGAAGCAACATCGGTGGATATCCTTATTTGAACAAATATTTGAAAAGAGGAATCAGGGGGATTACATCTCCACACAGCTAATCACATGAAAGAATTGCTACTTTGCAAAAGCACATAATCATATAATAATGTTATCTATTATCAGATGTTGCCAAATTCATATCAGGATCCAAAGAACCTTAGTCACTCAAACTACTTGCATCGCTTTGCAATTTCGGTCAGCAACACTCCATAGCACGCATAGTCTTGTAAATCAATCGTTTTTCTGTTTCATTATCATTAAACTCTATCCACTTGGATAACCCAAGATCTATAAACAGTCACAGCCTAGTTGTTTCAGGCTTTCAGCCACCTTAGCCAACGCAAGAAGTTTTCATAACTTAAATCTGGGAAGAAATAAGAATTGTTTTGGGCAAGGGGTCAGTTATTTATTATTGTGTTGTGCCACATCATTTACCGAATACAGTCAAACTAGACACACTCAGGTAATCACCCACTCCTTAAGGGTGTGTTTGGTAGAAGAGAAAGAGAAGAGAAATAGGAGAGAGAGATTAAACAAACAATAGAAAGCCACTCTCTCTTCTCTCTTTCTCTCTTCCCTTCCTCTCTCTTCCCTCCTTCTCTTCTACCAAACACACCCTTAGTGTAAAATAGTATTAGACTAATCCCCTTCCCCTCCCTTTCTCTCTATTCTATTTCTCTCTTAAACCAAACAATAGAAAGCCACTCTCTCTTCTCTCTTTCTCTCTTCCTTTCCTCTTTCTTCCATCTTTCTCTTCTACCAAAAACACCCTAAAGAAGCAGAAGCAATTTTACATCTTTTATACACATGTATACTGTTTATTCATCATCCAAAATCACCAAATTCTTACAGACTCCAAACATTGTTCAAATATCGTTACCAGGACTTTCTTACTGTCTTAGAGCAACACCCCTAAAAATATAAGGTATGGTTACCAAGGTGTTGTTTGGACCTGAGACATAAAATTTTTCATGGTGTCAACTAATAATATATAGTAAATAAAAGAGAAAAAGTAATTATAATAAAAACAATATTGAATTTTAGAACCAAGAAATTACGACCAGTAAATCTTTACAATTAAATGTAGATAATACTATCAATCAATCCCGGATAGCGACCGACCTCAAAAACACTATAGCGGGATACCGCAGAGGGTGAAATTAACCAGTCATCCTATTTCTTTTTTACTGCTAAACCTTCTAATGCCATCCCAAAATCTATAGAGAGAATAGTTTTCTGCAACTCTAATTGGGGGGGAGGGGGGGAGATATTACTACCGGCTTCATCCCTTCCTCCTTCCCATGTCAATCAGTAGCAGATGAAACAAAGCAAAAAAATTCACAAATTTGCTAACTAATATGGTCTATTGCAACTTGCTGTTACTTTCAAGAATGAGTAAACATCGTCAAAATAACACTTTCAAGGGAATTCACAATTCAGTACCACCACAAAGTCAGCATTGCAGCTCAAGTCCCCAAAATTTCTAGAAACAACCCTGGCTGAAAGTTCAGCAAAAATATTTCCTTCAGAAAGTATAGATGATATCGAACACAAAGGCCATTGTCAGTAACTAAGCTTAAAAATGTGCTTAAATCATCAAATTCTGTCCTTCAATCAATGTCTATGCATTCATGCCATTTCAGTTTCACAAAAAATAAAAGCAAGCATACAGTAAGTTCATCAGATTTTAGTGCACTACATCGAAGTATAACTGCGGCTCTCCATATACATAACTATTATCACAAAATAAGCTAAGCACATAAAAAAAACATCAGAGTCTGGATTCCATTCCAATTCACCATAATAATTGACAGAATACTCACAGTCACAGAAGCAGGCAAGCCAATCCCAAATTGGGGCTTTTCATTTTGGGTTCTGCCAAACAGCCCTGCTGATGAGACTGAAAAAGCATCAAAACATGGCACTTCAAGGTGATTAAACTGAGTATCCCAATCTTCTTCCACAACATTAGCTTCCACATCTTCTAATGGGAAATCAAAAAACTTGAGAACATCATCGAATGTCTCATCTGACATACCATTAAAACCCTTGTCGAAAAACCAAGAGTCCTTCATATTATTAGGAATTTCCTGTTTCAAAATATAACAGACATTATCATCCTTTACTTGCACTGTACACACAAATATAAATACTTCGGAAAAAAAACAAGATAAACTTCGACTCATAAGTTCAAATTCACCCAAAAAATACATAATTTATGCTATAAAGAAGCTATCTTGTCTGACCCCATTTGGATAACCATGAAATTAACCTAGTCACAGTGAATTATACACATTGTATATTTTCTATACATAGCAACAAAATTCACCTAAAAACCCAGCATTTTTCCTCAATTTTAGAGGGGAAAAAATACCCAGAAAAAAATAATTAAAGGAAAGTGCATGAAAAATATAACGGTAAAGAGAAGAGATAAAAAATAAAATAAAATAAAAAAAAAGAGCTTTAAAGGACCTCACATCAGGCATAGTTGTGGTTGAGTGAGGAAATAGAGCACATTGCAGTGAATTGAGAATGGATAAAGAGAATTGAGAATCTTGAGGATGAATTTGAAACAAGAGAGAGAACAAAGATCTTATGAAACTGTGTCTGTGTCTGAGTTTGAGTTTGAGTTTGAGTTTGGTAAATTAGGTTTTATTTTTTCTTCGTAATAATAATAACTGGCGGGGGGGCGCTGTTACTATGCGGAACTCCTCATCCTGCTCTCGTGACTTAAATAAATATAAATATTTTCCTTTATGTAATTATTTCATTTTCACACTATATTTTTTTCCTCATAAAAAAGGTTTCTCTATGTTAGATGCATAGTAGTAGTTTGATAAAAAAAAAAACGGATGCAAAGTAGTAGTTGCTTTATTCACTTGAAAAAGTATGTCCCCGTTGGTTTGACAATTTCAGCGACATGAAGACGTCAGTTCTCGAGTTTGAACTATAATGTGAGCTGGTATGTGTAGGTAGTGTTTCTTTGTGAAAAAAAAAAGTTCACTTGAAAAAGTATAAAGTTAAAATTGCAAAATCTAAATATTATAAAAGCATATTTAAATAGTAACTTTTAAGAAGAATATAAACCGAAACTCTAAAAATAATTAAACATGATATGTTTATTTTTTAAAAAATTTGTAAGAATATTTTTGCACTAAGTGGTATTTTATAATTTTTATTAACTGATTTACAATTTAAAGATTTCCCACCATTAAAAGTGCGACGGTATACGTTTATAAATAAACTTTTTTTAATTGTTATATTTGAATTAGTAGTGAAAATAGGAAATTTGGATGTAAATCTACCATGAATCATGGTTTATATTAGTGTGGCAACAAAAATGTTGAAAGAAGGAAAAGGAAACAAAAAAGATAAAGAAATTTGGTCAAATCGGTGATGGGGGAGCATGAGATATGGATCTAAAATGAATTATTTAAAGCAAAAAAAAAAGGTGGATCTCAAAGAAATTAATATTTAGATGAATGATTGAATCACACGCAGATTTGATACAGTGATTTGCACAAAAAAACAAAAATCTTTGAGCGATCACCGACGCTCCACACGGGACCAATGAGAATTCATTATTCATTGCTATTTTATTTTATTTTTACATCAATTACTATTTTATTTACATTTGCATCTCTCCAAATATTATTATGAGTATTAGGATAGTCGTTCATAGATTTTTTTAAATGTTTTTATATATTTCCTTTTTTTTATGAAATTTAAGATATGTTTTCTAATTTTTTTTCTAACTTTTTAGAATAACTTTAAGAAAAATTTTAATTTTACTTTGTTTTTATGGTTATGGTGTTAAAAAAGAAATCAATTTTACTTTGCTATGATTAATATGCGAGTTGGCATATCACAAAATTTAATTTTACTCTGTTATGATATGCCAACTTGCATATTAATAGTAACAATGTTGCTTAGGTATCTAAAATTTGTTTTCCTACAATTTTTGTTTTGTTTTTTTAGATACATTTAAGTAAAAAGATCTACAATACATACACAAAATGTTTTTAATGCAACAACAAATCTTTGTAGGAAAACAATAAATTTGATCCAAATTGTGCCGAAGATCAAAGACCTAGTTTAAGGACCCACCTCAAAATTGTATCGAGCAAGAAATCTCATAAAACAACAGTGGTATCACGTGAATTATGATGTCACTCGAATTGCAATATCAAACACCATTGAGTGGCAATTAATGGTTTTCCATAAATCACATTGTGGCTGATGTCATGATTAACTCAGTCAATTGTCTACCAAAAAACTTTCCCGCCAAATCTTCGACTTTAACCTCTTATATATAGAGTCACTTGCTAATGGCCCCGTGTAGGTATCCTCCGTAAAAATTTGTTAGTACCAAAGATAATCCATGGCCGGTGCGTATGAAAAAATACCTGCTGGGAGAGGTCAACCCCTTAAATGGATCTCAATACCTCGGGGATTAGCCTCTACAGTTATGCGCGCAGGGGATACTTTAGTTTACCCAACAAAAAAAAGAAGATAACTTCCTTTAAAGGAAGTTCTCGCTGTAAGAGTTTAGAGGTTTTTGCTAGCATGCACAAGGTTAACAAGTATGTATAATGTACACACGACCAAAAAAGTAGTTGCACAAACTTGGATTTAATCTTGACCGTCTAATTAGGAAGTTCCACGTGATCTTAGGTTGGATCATCACTATTAAGTCACTTTACTCCCTATTCCCCTTCCTCCCATACACCGCCATCTCTCACTCACTCAATATCTCTGTCTCTCGTTGCCACCCCTCCTCTGCCCTCCTGTTCTTGTGTTTCATCGTCTCCCTCTCCTCGCCATTCCCCCTCATCCACGAGCCATTGCTTTAACTGACACACCGACAAATTGCCTCTCTCTCGTCGCTACTCACCCTCCTATTTTTCTTCTCATTGTGTTTCACCGTCTCTCTCTCCTCGCCATTCCCACTCCTCTGCAATTCACCGCTTCAACTCTCGTCACCACCCATGTCTTGTTTCATAATCTCTCTCCCTCTCTTTCCCCCTCCATTCTCCCTCGTTTGTGAACCACAACATTAACTCACACAGAAAGATCACCTCTCTATATCTCTCTCCTCGACACTCTCCCTCGCTTGGCTATTTCTCCTCTTTAGCGAGTTTGTATATGGATATGTTTTTGAATGATTTCATCTTGGAGTAGAATCTTTGCAACATCGTCGATGGAGCCAAATTGGAGGCAAGACGAAACCAGATTGATGGGAACGTTGCTTCTCTAGTTAATAGGTGGTTGATGACAGCGAGGGGGGAGAGTAGGGTTCCTAGAACCCTTTTTTGGCTGTTGACGGCGGAGAGGGGGGGGGGGGGGGGGGGGGGGGGGTGGCGAAGGGGATCAGAGAATGAATTTTGGTGTGTATAGTCCATATTGATTACTATGGGCCACAAGATTGAAAGTTGTAGATCTAGTTTAAATTTGTGCAATCATATTTTTTATGTTGTATCTTTTTTTGGTTACTTTGTCATTGGTATGCATTAACCATCGACTTTATCGATGACTAATCTACGTCGGGAAATCTCGCTAGCCATGAGTACCCGGCCTTGCCAGCCTGTGTGGTTCTCCACTCCCAACAGAATTTTTACAACACCCAACATTCGAACGCAAAATCTTGGAGTGAGATCCAAACTCAGTTACTGCTCGGACCAACCCTTGTTTTTTTATTTTGTGTCTAATGCATCACTTCATCGCCTTGTGCACCATAGAAACAACCAAAGTTTTGATGTCAACAACCCACATCATAGGTTAACTGCAACTTGGTGAAGGTAAGTGAAAGTAATCAATAAGCAATATTCATTCTCCGTTAGGTGATCGACACGCCAATAGGTGTTGACCATTTTCAGACTTATGACTTGAGATTGGAACCCAAGAAGTATGGAAGAATTAAGTATTTGTTTTGGATGACGGTCACGTGGTGTATCTGGTTTCGTTGAAACCATATTCTCTTTAGAGGTCTTGTCTTTGATTCACAGGTTGTTGTTAATTAACCACATTAAGTCTATATCGTGGAATTGGTTTATTAGTATAGAAGGTCTTAATTCTTCTTTTATGATTTCTAATTGGTGGGCTAATCCACTCAGAAGTCCGATCGATATGTGATTGGCTTTTTGCCTATGATGGGTCGGAGTATTCCTAGTACTCTCATATTAATCCACTTTTGCTTATATATAAAAAGCAATATTCATTTGCTATATTTTAAATAAATGTAGGGTGTGGCTTTTGAGTAACAGATTGGTATTGTTAAATGGTGAGAATATTATGACCTTTTGGAAGCTGCTAAGCTCTAGATGTTTTCAAAAAAATGTTCCCTTTGTTAAGTAAAATGGTCAATTGAACTGAGAGGATGTGCCACCAGAACATTTATGATGTACCTATTCTTAAATGGTGTAACACATGTCATTGTCGTTAGGTTGGAAATATTAGTTAGTACAAGTGCAATTCATCTTTCACAATGTTATATACAACAAGTGCATATTGTCGTTAGGTTATATATAACATAATTTATCTTTCACATGAAGTAATCATATTGGATATAGACAAAGATAATGAAAGAACATAAAAATAGGAAAAGAAAGAAAATGGAAAATAATCATGTTGAGAATAGTAGAGCACCAAAGTACCACAAATGAGGAAAATAGAGAGCGAAGAGTCATTCTCGATGAAGCATAAAAAACACATAAGAACAAGAGAATGTTAAACGAAGAGGAGTAATTGAGATCCCTCATGCATAACCATACCTATGTGTTGGGGAAGTTAATTCTGCCTGCTCTATTATTACTCACTCACTATCTTTAGTTTCACTTCATTTACTCTTCTTCATTTAATATTAGCTTGCTCTTATTCCATCGAAGTTTTTTATGACATTAGTGGTGTCTAAGGCCTATGTTTCAATGAGCTTGTGCTTTACATGACCCCGACTCTTATATGCACTGGATTTAGATTATGTGCAATGAAGTTTTAGTACAGCCAAACACTAAACACTTCTTAAACAAAGTCACGAAACTACTATGTCAGTTTTCATGCTATTGGCTGTACTCACTCAAAATCTCTTATGACTACAATAAATAATTTGAGTTAAAAATTATTTCACCTATCAAATTCTGATTATTTAAAATAATAAAGTTCAATGATTTTTCATTAGAAATCATCTTTTGAAAATGATTTTTGAGAATTTTAATTACTTTGTTTTTGTGGGAAAAATGTTAATTACTTCTAAAATTCTCCATGGTTTACAGGTGTTAATTGCTTCTTTTCTGTTATATTTTCCCATAAAAAAAAGAAGATAGATATGCATGTTAGGTGCCTTTATCTCTCCGACAGTTGTGAACGTATGTCTCGACAAAGTCCCCACTAGGAAAAGTGAGTTTGCATGACAAAAACAAATCTTACATAAGGGTTGCAAAAAAATAATCACGATTTATGTTAAAAAAATAATTCCCAGAGTTGATCTGTTATGTTAAAAACAAAAATTCAAGTAAATTATGACTGTAAATAATGATTCACATAAAAAATTACAAGTAAATTGTGAATGACTCGCAGTATATAGACAAAATAGTCCCTGGTCTTGAATTACAAATTACTCCAATTCCGTAAATAAAGTTAACTAAACCGAATGTGTAATTTTGGAGTCAAATTATAAATTTGCTAAATTATGGACACATTTGAATCGGAGAGCAAATAAAAAAGGGATTTAGTTTGCATACACTGTCAATATATAAATGTTTTAGATTATCGACAAATTTCTCACCAAAAAAAAAAGATTATCGACCAATTTCAATTTGACATGTCATTAAAAAGAAGTGAGTCAAATAATGAACAAATGTAACTATTATCTTACAAAGATTTGTCTCACCACACCATCCATCCTAACAAATCTCACAGCACCATAAACTGCTGTGGGATTCAAATTGATTGAACAAATGAGGAATTCTTGAAGTATGTTTATGGAGACAAGAATCTAGAATTTCAATTTCAGTTTCAATTTCAATTTCAATTTCAATTATCTACATTTGCAAGTTGGAAATCCATTCAGAGCAGTGTACTTGGCCTGAATCTGATTGAAAATCAAGGCTTCAGACAAACTGATTTGGAGGCATCAAGATGGTTAAGGCGGCAGGTTCCAAGAAGAAACTCAGGGAGCTCTTCACGTGTATTTCCCTATACATATATTTCAATTATTACTACATGAGTATTATATTATAACAATTTCGTTCAGAAGGCAAATGGCACTGCCATTTTCATAAGGCCATGCATAAATATAGGAGTATATACTTATTTAATTCTGTTGTGGATACATATAGCTTGGTTCGAAACTGAACATCTTTGAATTTCCAATGATATATATATATATATATATATATATATATATATAACTTCACCAATTTTAGCCCAAAAAATTAATTAAAATGAAAGAAAAGGAACATAATCAATTTACCTGTATTAAAAATGCCATCTCAATAACCAGGTGGTTGAGGTACCCTAGGACAAGACTCACAACACCTCTTGCAACAGTTGATGATCCAATATCAATTCCAAGCTGAAATGGATGTCATGATTCCAAGATAATCATTCATTACACAAAGATAAGCGAGAGTTCAATGTTTGATGCATCATGCATATCCATTGAGACCTATTCTTTCTTAACACCTCCTAAACTTCATTTTTTTTCCTGCGGACCACTCCAAGGCATACTAAAATATACAGAGTTTCAAACTAAAAAGTATATCCTTTGACACGAACGCCGGACACAACACTAGGACACCACATATATATATATATATATATATAATTATAAAGTAAAGTAATTATAAAAGATAACAAAATCAATAAACACAAACACATATAAGATCAATATGACAAAAATCTAGAATTAAGATTTATCTATTCAGCTCTTAGAAACAAAGTTGATATATGCTTTACAAGGTTTTTTTAAGATAAAAGTTTTATATCCTAAGAATAAGTATAATAACTAAAAATTCAAGAAGTTGAATTTTTGAAAAATATTTATCATAACAGTGTCTGAGAGGTGTCCAAACGATATCTAGGAAGTGTCCAAGTTAAAAAAGAAAAAAATGTATTTAAGCGCAACACTGTAAAGGAGTGTCCGACACGTGTTGCGTTTGGTGTCCGACTCTTACAAGGACACACGACACGGTATTCGAAAGAGGTATCCATGCTACATAGGTTTCTAATGCATCAACTTAAAATAGAAAACATAATGAATGGATACCAATTATCTTGATTTTCCTAACGAATTATATTCAACTGAATAGTCATGAAAAAACTTACTTCCAAATAGTTTTTTCCCTGGAAATAGTTGATTTCCAGAGCCTGTCCAACCAAGCACGCCTTCTTCCCGACACTCTGTTTTACTATCCATGACCCCTGAAACAGAATTTCAACACTCAATCCAAGGGCTTAACAAAAAGAAGAATAACAGACATTTTTCCTTCTTAAGGTGGACTACAGATGCATTTAACTACTGGGGATCATAGATTCAATTAAAGAAAGCATTTGTTAGAATTGACTATTGAGTGATTCAGTCAAGGAAACTACTAAATGCGGAAAGAAGAAAAGATGTTCCCAGAAATGATGTTTCTATAGAACACAAATGAGGTCAAGAAATTGGTTCAAGGTAGCTGCATTGAAAAGAGAGGATTCTAATCAACTGGGAAAAGGGAAAAGGACAATTTTCAGCCACAATATAAGAAAGAGTTATTAGGATGCAACTCACAGAGCATATAGGAACAGCGATTAGTTTTACTAACCTTAGATATGTATGGTATAAGTTTAAATCTTGAATTTCTAAAGGCATTATCACCCTTGATAAAACTTTCGAGCAAAGGAGTATCTTCCATAGGGGTATTCATCATATAGTATACTGCCAGGCTATATGTAGTAGAACCTGGAACCTGATCCATAGAAATACCTAAATTAGTATCATCCTATATTTTAGGTTCGAACAACTTAAGCAAAGGACTATTGATTAATTAACCTGAATGTTTATAATGAAGAAGAACTCAGGTCCACCCTGTACTGCATATTTCTGCAAGTAAAACAAAATCATCAAAGTGGTTTTTCTTTATAAAGTAAAGCAGTAAAGCATAAGTAACTACTCGATGGCTAAATATAATCAAAGTCGAGAACCAAAACATCAATGAAAGAAAAAATAACCTGCACAATGCTCCCAGGACGGCCACCGAGATCATCTTCCCTTTTGTCAGATCTCAACCAATCCGCAGCAACCATTTGCATCAAGGTACCCTTTGCTTTAATCTAAAGATCAATACCCCAGATGTTTGAGGTTAGTGACAAAGTTAATGGCTAAACCGAAAAACAATATAAAAGATACTCGCATATCATGTGGTAACCAAAAATAACCAAAGTGTTTGATAGTATTATAGAAGGCAAAGTAAAAATTTAGTGCTTGATTATCCATAATAGACTGCTGAAGTAACAAAATGGAGAAAGATGAAACAGATGGATGCGCAAGTGGGAAAAACCAAAATAGAAATTTCCCTCTGTGTTTGCCGATGACACGGCCAAAAAAGTGACAATTGTTTTTTTTCCTGTTTATACCTTCAGGCGGTCTTGGAGATAATTTTCTCCACGAATCAAGAAAGTAGAAGGATCTGCTTCTGTCAAACTGCAAGGTAATGTACAAGTAGGATCATTTGGAAGAGTGGATCCATACGAGCATGTGACACTGTCTTCCCTGACCATCTCATGCAAATCCACATAACCCCTCTTCTGAACTGCAGTAATTCGTCTCTAGGCATTGTTAATCAAATAAAAGGTACATAATGGATAATTATCATATGCTATCGAAAAGTATGCAAATCACCTGCAAGATCATGTAATTTTCTCACAAAATGTGCAGCAGTTGATAGCTTGTGGTGACGAAATTCCTGAAATTTTGAAAGTCACAGGAGGGCAAGAGAAAAATAGCATCTCAACCACAATACAAACTTAACAATATTTCCAATGACAAAAAAAGAAGATATAAGAGTAGAGGCAGGGGCTGGGAAATTCAGCATTATGTGATATGCTGTTAAAATGTTTAGCACCTCTTGAAATGTCACAAGCAGTAATGAAGATGCTTGCAGTAAGCATAAGCATGAGTTTGACAAGATAAAAAATTAAATAGCTAGACTATATAAAAAGAATAAAGCCAAAATATGCCTAAATACAGCTCTGCCTTTGAATGCACTATTTGGAATATCATCAGCAGTGGTGAAAATGCTTGCAGTAGCACTCAATGGGGAGGGGGGGATATTGAAGTCCCACTTCGAGAGGTTTGGCCACCTAAGTAATCCTTATGAGGTTTGGGTAGTCCTCATTTCTCAAACCTCACCTTACAAGTCGGTTTTGTGAAGATGAGTTAAGCCCTGAGCTCAAATTTAAGAAGAGTCATATCAAAGACCCATAAAGTCGAGTCTTTATTTTTAGATTAAGAAGTAAACAACACCTTGAAGGTTACACAAGTTTAGGTCTTGAGACAGATTCAGAGCTAAAGCATTGTTGATCAACCAATAGAAAAAGTAAAGCAAAATTTTACAAGCAGATATAAAAAACTGAGAGCAATAAATGATATTTGAAAGCCCATTTGTAGCACTAACTGATCATCATTACCGGATCTGATCCCAAGTGTAGGCAATTAACATATCAGCTGCCCAAGCCCATTATGTGGTTGTCCTATGCTATGTTATGCTATGAATAATAGGATGCAGCGGATTGTGTATGCTGATGTGGCAGGGGTGAGAGACCATGTGAGTGTGTGGTGAGGGCTGTTATATATGCCGCGTGAGGGAGAGCGAGGGGTATCTTTTGGAATGTGAGTTTATTATGATTGCTTTGTGGACAGTAGGACTTTCATCCTTCTGTATTTTCGTTTGATTTCCAGAAATAATATACTTCTGATCTTCATTATTGATCTACTTTCTTTATTATCCATTACTGTAATTTTGAGCTCGCATCATTACCAAATATATATTGTAATGATCCTAAAGCAATCCCTTAATATTAATTTTCAAGACGCAAAGTACATTCTAATATGACTTTGTAATGCTCATTTCTTTCAAGTGCAACAAAAGCGCTATTTTTAATTTTTACCTGAGACTTCTGATGACTACATTCAGTCATCCATCCATTTTCTGACTCATCACAGTCTAATGGTTCCATAACATCATAAAACTCATCATCAACATCATTTAGACCAACAAGGCTGGAATGTTCTGATTGTGTTGGATCTACTTCTCCAATTGAGGTATCATGATTGTTCTCATCTACCTGAACTTGGGTATCAGAGTTGGCATAATCTTCCTTCAGATCACCCCTGCTGTTTCTTGTCAACTCTCCAGAAGAATAATCAGACAAAGAGCCATTCCCTAGTCTAGCTCTAAACAATTCCCGTAATGCTGCACATGCAAGAGAATCAATAAGTAAAATATAAACTAGAACATATATCTTCTAATTGAGTACTTAAAGATCCAGCGATATAAAATAATTGTAGGCCAGTAAGCATATAATAGTTATGTCCAATAATATAAACTAGTCAACAAAAGAAGACTACCGGCGACTCTCCCAAGCATTTGAATGGTTATGGAATATGCAGATGAGGATTTAAGATAAGATCTCCAGCATTTCCAATCAATAGCAAGCATATGCTTTACAACAGATTGCTTTCCCTTGTTCACTGGTGATATAACATACCCTCCACCTACAAAAGAATGTAATTTATCATCCTTCAACTCATTCATGACTTTTCCACTGAACTGTCTATCAAGCAACATTCTGAGGTACTAGAACTTCTAAAATAACAAATTCGGAAATCCTGAAGTACGCATAAATTGGATATTATGATGACAATGATTGTCAAGTGAAGGAAAATGATTCAAGAATCAGTACAATATTATTAAAGTTCAGAATAAAGATGATTGAAAACAAGAACATCATGATTCCAATAGTATCAGGTTTATTTTTGAGGTAGTAAAAGACCAGACCAGCAAGAAAAAAGGACTAGAAATGTCTACTATTTCTACAGTTTAAGCATATATTACTTTTAAGGCAGGCACGGACATAGCCTTTCTGGCGAGGGCACTTTTGGTGAAACACGGAATGGTAAAGAATAACTGTGACAAGGAAAACCAAAGAAGTTAAATTATTCTGAATAAGTGTGTGTACAAATATATTTTCTTTCATAATTCACTACTACCATAGGTTCCATCGTCTTCTCTCCTCCAATAGCGCCGCAACAAGAGATCCCTTCGTTTCATTTCCCTGCAAAATACATGAATGAAAAATATTAAATCTATTACCAAAAATAGACCAGTAAGAGACTGCCTTAAAACAAGAAGTGCTACATGATAAGTACTAAAGGGTTGGGTCTTAGTCTTACCAAGGCAACCAATCACTGTAAAGCTGCTTGTGAATAATGTCAGTGTGACCATCCAGGTGCTCAACTACATTCCCCTTGTAGAAACAGAAATCCCATCTGCAAGCAAATATTTCATGATAATAGATTAATAATACCAAAATAATATAACAATGCAAAAAAGCACCTAATAACCATGGCTTATAAAATTTCATTGTCATGGTACTACTTTCCTACCCTCCTAACTTATCTATGACTAATTGCAATAAATTGAAATTTTCAATGTAATTAAATATAGCCCACATTTCTACACACCATTTTTTTATAAAACAAAGCACTCCCTTTTGGTTTGGTTAATGATAGACTAAATATAGTCCATGGGCATGATTGTTGGCCACAAAACTAAATGATCATGCATTCAATGTCCAGTTAACAATTACACATGATCTTGATGTAGGTTTTGGTTAATGATAGACTTGTTGATATAATTTGGAGCCATTTATCAAATGTCATTTCAAACTTTTTATGAAGAGTAAAGTGAGAAGGGCACTTTGGCAATGATCAATTATGCAATCATCTGATTTTATGCTGCTGATGATGGTGAGAAAGAAATGCCATAATTTTGATGAATTTTTGTCATTGCCTCTTGTGTCAGTGCGTGAATATAGTGGTCTTTTTAGCTTCGTTATGATGATTGGCTAATGGCTATCTTAGATGGGACACCAGGAGACCAATGGCCACTGATTTTCTAGGGCACGCGGAGACTAGCAAGGTTTATTTAGTTGTTTTCTTTTCTTCTTTGCTCTGGTTTTTAGTCTCTTTTGCTCTAATATTCTATCTTTCTCATGTACATGAATATTGTATAGTCATCTTATATCAAAAAATCCAAAAATACTAAAAATAATATAGTACAATTGCAGAGATGTAATATACCATGACAATGAAATACTAGTCATCACAATTAAAAACCCAAGTTAATGACCGATAAAATCAAATTATCCTAAGCTAAGACAACTGTATACAAATTAAAAGTTGCATAACAAAATATACAAATATTAAATAAGAAGATATATTCCAGTTAATATAGCAATGGCATTATGGAATATCGCATGCACTTAGTGGACTTACTCTGATCTTGAAGGACCAAGTGACATAAGAGTCTGGAAAATGGCTTCTGAAGTTCCATCTACCACACCAACAGCCATGATTGCAGGGTGATCATCCCATTTCTGGAGATAAGACCATACTCAAGAATTAAACTTTCCACTATCAATATAAACCGATAATCACTGAAAAGAAATTTCGTCAACCTTCCCACAATAGTTCCTGTCTTTTGCTTCCTTGAACAGTCGTAAACCTGCATAACACCCATAAAAACATGTATACCAGTTTCAGCTATGTCCTGAAATTATGTGAAATTTTCAACAATGAAAAAAAGCAACAACCAAAACAGCAAACAGTGAAATAAAATCTTGCCATTTTGACAGCCAAAGATTGTCCAAGGTGACGGGGCAATAACATCAGAAGAAGAAAGTGTCCAGTCTATAGAACTTTGGTGACTTCTACTGGAAGATCCGCTTAGGCTGTAAGCATGGCACCAGAAAAAGAATAAAGGGTCAAGCAATAGAAACATTGAAAGAACACCTCAACAGTCTCAAATAATTGTTAACTCGTCAAGTTAAAAATTTTGTTGCAGTCAAAACAAAATCATTTTCAGGTCAAATAAAAATCAAAGCCACTCTACCTAAACGATTGCCATCTCCTCTTAGAACAGCGTATAGCTTCTGGAGCACCCTGCACAAGTTTACAACAATCATTTCATCCATCATACAGCTCCACTTCCACCGCGTGCTAAAACTTAAAGTTTCGAATCATATGTGTACCTTCAAAGACGCTTCATGAAAGGATTGAATCCACCTAGCTGCTTCTTCAGGACGGCTTGCTCCTAACTAAAACACTCACGTATTGTAATTAACTTCAAAGGCATATTTTCAATTTTCAAATTGGCAAAAACCTATATTTTAAAAACCTAATAGTGACCTCACCTTTAATTGATCATTGTGATTCGAAGTGTTATTGAGTGTAAATATAAAGAACACCTACAATTCATCCAAAAAACAAACACTAAGCATGCAACAAATCAGCAGCAATAATTTGAACACAAAAACCAAAAATCATTAAAAAAAATTCAAATAATGATCATATACTTTTCTGTTAATGCTTTCCCTCCCATTATCCATAACACGAATGCATGAATCCACAATAGCACTTCTAACAGGATCCTGAAAAAAAAAAAGTTTCAGAAAAAAGCAAAACGAAAACGTATAATCAGATAAAACCGAAACTGTTACTAACAGCTAGCTATTAACAAAAACAGAATTCTAAGTGACTCTAACAAACTCAATAACAGTAAGTTACTGATAATCTAATCTAAAACGAAAAACAACGCTAAGCTCAATTTAGTAATTTAAAAAAATAAAAAATGTAGAAAAGAAAATAAGAAAATCGGAGAACCTGATCATTGGAATTGGGAACGGATTTGAAGCTACGAAGAAGGTGACCATCAAGAACGAAGTAACGCTTTCGAGAGAACTGAAGTCCAATACGGTTAAACCGTATTAGGTATAACCATCCCTCCATTTTACTTCCATTGCTTTGAGATGCTGATGATGTGGCACTTCCCCTACCACTACTCATTATTATTCTCTTCTCTAATTCACTTTTTTCACAATTTTATTGCACAGAATCAAACAAGGAAAATGGAGAAGAAAAAGTTGAATTGATGAAAGTGTTTGAAATTGCAGATTGTTTGTTTGCATTTGCAGTTGTAACTAAACCAACTGTATTTCTGCTTCTGCGTCTTGCCTTGTGGTGCACTTTGCATATGAGACAAAGATTGCTCGCTGTCTGAGTAAATGTCACATCAAATGACGTTATTGCCCTTTATTCATGATTCTTTCTTCTCACCTAAGCTTCTCTCTCTGATCAACTCTCCCTAAGCTTCTAATAGAATTTTCTCCATTGAAAATTTCACTAGTCTCATGTCAAATCTAAATCATTTAATCTCTTTCTCTTTTAAACATATGGTCAAGTTTCTCTCACTTGTATCCGAAAGACCTAAGCTAACTTAACTGACAAATACCAAAATTATTAGATAGAATATATATCTCAGGTTCGAACTCGGGATATCGTAGTTGTGCGCATTAGTTTCTAGTAGCAATTGTCACATTGCCTCTCCGTTGTTTTTTAATTGATAGTTGAGATTCCACGTGACATTTTAAAACACTTTCAACGAAAGATTAATCTCCGTCCGTACTTAAAATCAAATTTTAGACTAGACAATACTAAATTTGGCCAATATAAAAATCAAAGTCGAGAATACCCGGTCGATCCCAAGTCTCAAGCATGATTCCACGTAACATTGGTATCACAGTTGAGAGAATTCATTCTCCTTCTAATGCTATTAAATTATTATTATTTCCTTCTTCCCAAAGTAACAACAACAGCTATTATACTTTACAATTAATAAATTTCATTGGATATTTTTGGTTGGTTACAACGTTTCATTGGATGATAGTAATGATAATGCCACCTAATAAAATAAACTACACAAAAGTATTAATTTTATAATTAAAATATTTTTTAAACTGTGGTTGCCTCGGGCGATGAAGCTTGAGCTTAATTAAAAATATAAATATGTTAGTTTAATTCTAATTCGATAATCATTTTTCTTGATTGTGAAGGGTTTTTTCATTCATCCTACAAATTTTAAATCGTCATGTCATACCCCAATTTTGTCCGTCTTATTTTATTGAACTTTCCAATTCGCATGCTAAAATTCGTTTCCTAACTCCAACAAAGTTGTCTAATTAAGTCGACTTTTGATAAGTTAATCAATCGAGTCAATTCGCTTTTTGTTTAATTAGACTTTTGTACATTTGTGCCTAAGCTAATTCAGCTCACTTGGGCATATTTTCATTTACTTGTGCATTTCGAGCCTATTTCTCTATTTTGAGTTTCGTTTTGACAACCATTTGGTTTAACCCAAATTTCGCTTTTATTTTTTACTTTTGGGTCAAAATACATCCAAAATGACTTACAAAATGCCAAAATAATTTTTATAGAATCAGTCCAAATGTCCAAAAGTCCAAAATGTTTACAAAATACACCAAAAAAGCCAAAAACGAAAATTACAAAAATTACAAAAAATGGAAAAAGCCCAAGATCCAATCTGCTTCTTGGCTGCTGCTGAACCCTAATTCTGCACCTTGCTCAGCAGCTGTCACAACAGTTTGTGACCTGAAAAGGGAAACAAATAATCAGGGACAATCAATTCCTGATTTGCATTCTCAGCTATAAAAGACAAAAACACGGGGGGAAAAAGGGGGGAATTCATAATATATATATATATATATATATATATATATATATATATATATATATATATATATATATATATATATATATATATATATATATATAAACATCTCATTTAGCATGCACCACCATTCATTCACAATCATCCAAAAAAATAATCATCATCAAACAGTATAGGCATCTCATCGTTTGCAACATCATGTCACAAAAAAAAAAACAAAAAACATGTTTCATCATTCATCCATACATTTCATTTATACATCATTACTCCACGCATGCATAATTTCAAAATAAAAAAAGTGTCATCATTCTTGCATCATTCCTCATCTAGAATATATATTTTAGTTAGCATCTTGCATATTGCATTGCCTCTAAAAAACAAAAACAAAAAAATCATTTAGAATAGTTAGACTTTTCAAGTGATCATTCTTCTATGCATTTGCATTTTCATCATGCCTATACATTATAATTTGTTCATTCATGCATTACATTCTTTAAAAAAAACCATGAGCATAATTTTAGAAACAAACTGTGATGAGAGATGAGGCGTTCTCGCGAAAGTCGAACTTAGTCGAACTAAATTGCAAACTCAAGGTGTTTCAAGGCACCCACTTTTCCAAATTATCATTATTTGCAGCTCGTTCACATTTTTTTTCAATAAAGCGTTACATCTCATCCAACCCATGATAAATGACTGAAACGGTCCATCAAAAATTTCTATCATGTTTTTAGCTAATGTTAACTCTCTATGAAGCATTCTTATATTAAACTTGCATGACATGTGTAGTTACTCTTGTTTGAGTCAGTTAGTGTCATCACCTTTGCATCTTATCATCATCCACCATACATGTCTAATCCCACCCTGACGGCCCATAAAGTACATACTCCCCACATCAGTAATGAAATAACACTTTAGGTCCTCCATACTGGGGAAAATTTGTGATCACTAAAATACATTGTCAATATTGTATTCCCATGGTGCAAGTCCTTAAAAAAAACCCAAAAAAAAAAAACCAAAACAAAACAAAAGAGGCTCGTTAGGTTGAAAACTCGTAAGAGCAGCTTAAGCAAAAATTAGGGCATAAAAAGAAATGGAGAGAAAGAGCAAATATATAAAAATGAATAAATTATTGTCCTAAAGTTAAGATTTTGAGAAAATAAGTAGTCATGATTTGAAATGAAGTTTGGACCATCTTTCCATATCAAAAAATCCTTTCCTACCCACTTTGAGCCGAAAAACCAAAAATCTCTCAACCACCCTAAACAAGGATCAATTCCACATCTAAAAATGGTTTATCACTTTTATCAGCTCACTCAGCTCAAAAAAGAGAAAGAAAAGTCACAAAAAAAAGAGAAAGAAAATTCAAAAAAGAAGAATGAAAAAAAAACCTGAAACAAGCAAAAAAGCAAAAGTAGTTGAAATTGTGAGCTGATACTTCCTACCATTAATCACATAAGAGATCATTGTCTCAATGAACCTTCAAACCCTTCTTTTGGCCTACATTTCCTATCCTCCATAAACCCCTGGCCGCGTTACAAATCTAAATAGATTCATTCTACCATGAGGCACATAAGAGATCCTCAGCTCAATAAACCATCAAACACCTCATTGGGCCTAATTATCCCTCAATTCATAAACCCTCAAACACTTCCTTGGGCCCAATTATCCCTCCTTTCATAAACCCTTAAACACCCATTTGCACCTAATGATCCTATCCTTCACAAACTCATAACCATCAGCCACATTACAACCTCTTTCTTTCATAAGCCTCTAACCATCAGCCATACTACAAAGCCCTTTCTTTCATAAACCCCTAACCATTGGCCCATTACAACCCTAAAAAGTCCATTCTGATCAATGCCTGATTGCTTTCATTTTCTCAAAGTTTTAATTTTAGGACAAATAAGTTTATATATTTACAATATGTTTGCTAAAAAAAACAAAAAAGAGAAGAAAGCAAAAAAAATTAAAAAAGAAGAAAGCTCAAAAAAAAGGGGCTTGCACTCCAAGATTCATTCAATTTGCATTGATATTAAGACAAGGTTTAGTGATCACAAAGTCAAGTTTTCATCATATCAAAAAGTCAAGACTGTCATAGTCTTTGAGATTTCTCTTAAAGGGAGCCAAAAGTGTGTACTAAGACCATCACCCATATCCAAAAGTGGGGGGATTCCCTTCACCGCTCCTTCCACTTAAGCTTTGTCCATTGTCCTCCCCATTCATATACCACACCCAGTCTCTATAGCCATTACCCCAACTCTGTCACCTTTCACAACTTCACTCAGAGCAACCATTTGAAATACCTTCCAAAGTGGGGCAATCCCGTCACCCTTCACTCCACTTAAAATGAAGAAATTCGCCCTACACCCACCTCGTTCTCTTACTATATTCACATCCACAAGACCATACAGGGCAATTTCTCAACTCATTATCCTAAACAAGCCCTTTTACAATGACATTCCAGTCGAGGAAACCTTGCCCTTGTCATAGTTGGGGCAACACCTAACTCCATGGGTCGAGAACAAAATCTCTTGCCTTCCACCTTTCATTCCAAACTTATTGAATTCCCTCTACACCCCTGGCTGTTGTCACCACTAGACAGAGGTAAACTATTCACTCACCATCACTAGAAGCCTAAATTGGGGCAGTCCCACATTTATTGAGTTGGGGGAAACCTACCTTTCATGACTTTGACAAAAACCGGTCATTCATCCCTTCATGTGTCACATCTGTCCATACCCTAAATCTCTAAAATCTCTAGTTAGCTGACTCATTCATCTAAATTTGCACTCTTATGCATGTTTACTAAACAATGCTTCAAAGAGCGAGAGAACACAAGCTAATAATGTGATACTGAAAATCCACTTGGTTAACTTTGTGGACCTAAACTTCGATCATCATGGGTAATGGAAGAGAAAATAAGCGAGTCTGCAAATACAGTCAAACATTTTTGCACATAATCAGTGTCTGTAAATAACAACCTTGAGATCGCCGAAGTTTGAATCAAATCTAATTTTTCCAAGGAATGATCAATATTCAGCTCTACTTCTCGCATCCAAAGTCTCGCATCTCATCATTACCAAAAAATGTTTCTACCTCCCAATCATTCATATCATATCATCGCACCATGCATCTATGCACTTCCTTTTATTCACCATAGTGTTTGCATCAAAGCATTACATTTGCATGATGTTCACATTTTCATTTCATGCAAAAAGCCAGCAAAAAAAAGAGCAAAGCAAAAAAGCAACAAAGAAAAGCAACAAAGAAAGAAAAAGCAAAATCACCAAAAAAAAAGGGAAAATTCCCTCATTACATTTCATTCATCATTTCACCAAAAAGGAATCAAATCATCTGCATGTGCATACATTACATGCACATCATAACATCAATTACTTTTTCGATTGACTTCAAGTGTCGATCTTTATATACTTTGTCTCTAAGTCAACACTACGAGTGTTGCACCCCATATCATATACTAGATCGAAGTGTTAGCGCAGAGTCTAGCATAGATCCTTCAGACCAAATCGGTCCTTCAGTTCATTTCGATTTAATACGTCAAAAGGACGGTTTCGGACTCTACCTTCAGATCATAATGTCGCCACTGAGAGCGGCGAATCCTTCAGACCCCAAGTGGTCCTTCAGATTAGTTGTGTCTGCCTAAGACATGGCGTAAATCCTTCATGATCAACATATCAATTCCGGATCTGATCTTGACACCCACGACCGCAACAACGTAGGTCACCCTCAGACTGTTTTACTAGTGCCGTGTCTAGTAGCAGTCCATCAAACCATTTTTGGTCCATCAGGCCCAGACAGCCCTTCAAACTAAATAGTCCTTCAGAGCCCTAACGCTCCTTAGATCCCTAGTAGTCCTTCAGAGCCCCAGTGCTCATTCTTTACTTTTCCTGTCAACACGCCAAGTGGTAATCACAAATTTTTCGTTTAATCCTCGTTCCCCCTCTAACTGGAAAAAATTAATATTTGTTTTATCTTTATTTCTATTCCTACTATGAAATTTTGGAAGTCTTTCATATTTTCTATGAAATATAAATAAAGAGGTGCAACTGTCATACCCCAATTTTGTCCGTCTTATTTTATTGAACTTTCCAATTCGCATGCTAAAATTCGTTTCCTAACTCCAACAAAGTTGTCTAATTAAGTCGACTTTTGATAAGTTACTCAATCGAGTCAATTCGCTTTTTGTTTAATTAGACTTTTGTACATTTGTGCCTAAGCTAATTCAGCTCACTTGGGCATATTTTCATTTACTTGTGCATTTCGAGCCTATTTCTCTATTTTGAGTTTCGTTTTGACAACCATTTGGTTTAACCCAAATTTCGCTTTTATTTTTTACTTTTGGGTCAAAATACATCCAAAATGACTTACAAAATGCCAAAATAATTTTTATAGAATCAGTCCAAATGTCCAAAAGTCCAAAATGTTTACAAAATACACCAAAAAAGCCAAAAACGAAAATTACAAAAATTACAAAAAATGGAAAAAGCCCAAGATCCAATCTGCTTCTTGGCTGCTGCTGAACCCTAATTCTGCACCTTGCTCAGCAGCTGTCACAACAGTTTGTGACCTGAAAAGGGAAACAAATAATCAGGACAATCAATTCCTGATTTGCATTCTCAGCTATAAAAGACAGAAACCCAGGGAAAAAAAGGGGGGAATTCACAGAAAAATTCAGACAACGATTAGTATTTCACAAAACACACAAAAATCAAAAACAAGAAAGTTCAGAAATAATCAAAACGATTAGGTGCTCAAACCAGAACCCGAATCACCAAAAAGCACTGGTTCTATTTTTTGAAGAGCAATTAGGAGTTCAGTTCTGGGAATAAGCAGTAGGCTAATCCATTCTTTTTTATCGGCAAGAGAGAAAACTCTCAGGAACCCAGGTTGGTCTTTCTTGTATTTTCGAATACATTTTGCTAAAAATATAAAAGCATGTTGAATCTTTTTTTACTTAAGTTTTAAATAACCTATTTGTTAATCAGGTTGTATATATATGAATGTATATATGTTTAGATGTTAGAATTAGAAACAAGCAGAACCAAAATAAAAAATGAAGAACACGTTTTCAGAATTTCCAAAAATGTTAGGAATCAGAAACATGGACATAAGTTAAAATGGATTTGAATGTTTTTTTTTTAGAGTAGGAGATGAATATAAGTCAAAATAAAATATGAACAAAAGCAAGATTGGAGAAGCAGAACCGTAAAAACCAAAAAATATAGTAATACTCACCTCATAGATTCCGGCCACCGTAGACGGTGGTCATTGGCCGTGAACCCCCCACGCCTTCGAAACACCCCTGTCGTTCCTCCTTTGTGTTCGTCACCACCGTGCAAAGAGTGGCCGGCCAGAATCGCGCTCCCACCGTCGTCGTCTTCCCTTCCTTCACCGTGAACGTCACCACCGTAAAAGCCGCCACTTCGCGAATCTGATGTGAGTTCCAGTCCGGCGAAAACCATCGTCGTCAGCACTGCCGGTCGCCGTTAACTTCCGGCGAGCACCTTGCCGTTGACCTCCGGCGAGCACCTCGCCGCCGCCACCGTCGTCGTCACCATCTCCCTCTCCTTCCCTTTTTCTCTTTCTTATTCTTCTTCTCTCCGAAATCTTCTCCCTTTCTCTCCCTGTAAACAAATATTTCGCACTCTCTCTCTCTCTCTCTCTCTCTCTCCAAAGAAGTTGTGCGGCGCTGATAAGAGAGAGGAGTAGAAATTAGGGTTCTCTTCTTTTTTACTTGCCTTATATATTTACCCTTTCATTATTATTTTTTGGCTTAAATATGTTTTCGGCCCCCCAAATATGGGGTGTTTTGGTTTAAGCCCCTTCAAATTTTTTATTTATTTATAAGTCCTTACAAAATGACACGTTTTGTTTGAAGCCCTTCTGTTAGCAAACTGTTAGTGAGACATTAAAAATCTCTTCTACGTGTATATTTGCAGGGGCTTAAACCAAAAAAAAAATATTTCGAATGGTCTAATAAATAAAATATATTTTTGTAGGGGCTTAAAATAAAATAAAAAACACACGTGGAAGAGATTTTTAACGTCTCACTAACAGTTTGCTAACAGAAGGGCTTAAAACAAAACGTGTCATTTTGCAAGGGCTTATAAATAAATAAAAAATTTGCAGGGTTTAAACCAAAACACCCCATATTTGCAGGGGCCTAAAACATATTTAAGCCTTATTTTTTAAAAAATTTAAAAGCATCAGAATGCTATTTACACCTTTCATTTTCAGTTATACAACCCCCACAAAAGCCTCTTTTACAAATGCAGGCCAGTTCACGAAAATGAACTAGGCTCTGCTTTACGCACCACCCTGTTAATAATACAAACCCTGCAGTTAATTACACCCCATTTTACTACTGCACCCCCTTTTGTTTCCTTTTAATTTTTCTCTACAATAAACAATTTCTTTCACAAACTTATCTTTTCCTATAAAATAAATAATTTCTCTTCAAAAATATAAATAGGGGATTAAGTCTACTGTACAGTCGGGTTAGTCTCATTTTTGAGACGACTAATGAACCGTGACAGATCAGGTCCTAAAATCCCTATTCAAAATAAACAATTTCAAAATAAAAAACACAAACACAAAACATTTTTCTCCAACAAAAACAAATTTTCAAAAAGGGGATTAAGGACAAATGAATTGATCATTCAAGAGTCCTAAAATCCCTAATTAAAAAACATCAAACAAACAAATATTTTCTACCAAGAACTACGTAGCCTTTGATTCTCTACCCAGAGATACGTAGGAGCAGAGGGCGGGCCCACCTCTGTCAAGTGCACTAATAAAAAAACATTTTTTTGTCTTTTTTCTAATTAATCCTTTTCTCAAAATTCAAAAATATCAAAGTCCTTTCTTTTAAATTTCTTTTAGCTAACAATAAAAAGGGGTAAAATTAAATATTTTAAAAATTAACTCTCTCTCCTACGACTAATTAGCAGGTAACCTTCCTTAGGAAGGATGTCGTGGGGTGCTAACACCTTTCCCATGCATAACCGACTCCCAAACCCAAATCTGGTCTCAATGACCCTTATCCATTCCAAAAGGGGATTTTCCAATATTTGCCCTAAAACTAAAATTTGGTGGCGGCTTCATCTTTCGAACTTCAAAGAATCATTTCCCGGATTTTTCGGTCGCTACACACCATAATTAAGACTTTAACTTGAGAATAGTCCTTAATTTTAGGTTTGGTAATATTTAAAATTCCTTTTTTGTACGAATATACTTAAAACCTCTTACTCATTTCAAGAGTATGTATTGTATAGATAGTGTGTTGCTGACAAAACCACATATCTCTCACTAGTAAAAAATTCTTGATAACAAATGAGCTAAAGGATAGCAGACAAGTTAGTTCTTGGCTCTATTTGATAAAAATAGCAGAAAACAGATAGTAGATAAGCAAACTTATAGTTTTATAGTGGATAAGCTAGCAAGTTGAGGCGTGTACACCGTGTGTTTTTTTTGTTGATAAGCAGCGTGCACACCGTGATTGTTGTGTTTGTGAAGGAATATGAAAAAGAAAACTATTAGGTAGAACTCAAAAAAAAAAAGTCTTTTAATAATTATTTTTCATCCTTCTGATATATCAAATTAGCTATATAAAAGAGGGCCTTAGGGTACTACTGCTAGATTACACCGCATCCAAGTTTAGCTTGCATCCTTATTGTTGAAAAAACCCCTTGCATGCCTCTTTCCTTTATGTCCTCAACTTGAATAAAATCATGAGAAGAAGCAAACAACCATCATCACCACCCACCAGGGGTGGGAATAGGCCGAGTTGAGCTAGATTTTGCATGGCCTGAGCCTGGCCTGCGTTGAAAGTGGTAGGTCTGAGCCTGACCTGTGACCTGTCGTAGGCTCATTTTTTAGGTCTGACCTGGCCTTATTGGAAGCCTGCTAAGGTCTGAAAGTCTATTTAAAAGCCTATTTCACCATTTTTTTATAAAAGCCTACGACCACCTTTGACTGATGTATACTTTTGTAAATAGATTAAGAAGCTAATATGTTAGTGAAACTAAGTTCTATTTTATATGACATCTAATTTCAATTATATTTTATATTATAAATTTAAATATGTCAAAAAAATTTGATGTATGTTGATATGTTTAAATTAATAGAAAATATTAGAAAATTTATGATTTAACACAATATACTAAATTTAATATAATAACAATAATATTAATAAAAACATGTTTTATATGTACTTAAATAGACCGGCCTAGTAGGCCCAAAAGCTTTTTTGATGGCATGTGGCCTAGCCTTTTTAGCTAAATAGGTTTTTTAAGAAGCCTTAGCCTGATCTACTTAAAAAAAAGTCTGGCCTGGCCTAGACTTGACGTAGGCTGGGCCGTAGACCCTTGTCGGACGGCCTTGCCTATTCCCGCCCCTACCACCCATGACCTCTCTCTCTCTCTCTCTCTCTCTCTCTCTCTCTCTCTCTCTCTCTCTCTCTCTCTCTCTCTCTCTCTCTCTCTCTCTCTCTCTCTCTCTCTCTCTCTCTCTCTCTCTCTCTCTCTCTCTCTCTCTCTCTCTCTCTCTCTCTCTCTCTCCTTTATGTCCTCAACTTGAAAAAAATCAGGGAGGTTGGGTAGCGGAGGATCTTCGGTAGTCGGTGAGGACCCTCCGTTACCCAACCTCCCTGAATCAATCACCGACAACAACAGTCCCACACTCCTCCAACACATGTAGATGTCCTCGAGCAAGCACATCGTATTTGGCAAGCCAAACCCATGATACTTCTTTATTTTCTGCTTGTTTGCTGATCTTGTATAATATTATGTTGTGCCATTTTTGCTTGTTACATTAATGGTTAATAGTTTATAGTTGTTGTTTGTGGCATCCTTTTTTGGAGTTTTTTCAAGGATGCTTCTTTATTCTTTACTTGTTTCCTGTACTATTAATGGTTAGTAGAGACTTTTCTTTGGAAACAATAGAGACTCATGAGTCCAAGTTAGTAAAATGAATACTTTTTTTTTTATATACAAAAAACACTATTTACAACACAAGATGCTGTGAGTCCAATCAAAATCACTGCTATTTCGATGATACACTTGTAATTTCTCCCCCATACAATTTCCACAATAAGTAGAGTCAATGTGTAATCCAAACTGACAGTAAAAAATAGAGTATCAATTTATCAAGCTCATGAAAACAATAGATATAGATATTTGTATCAAAAATAAGAATCTTAAACACTTTGGCATTGTATAATAAAAACTAGGCAATTGAAAATGTCAGGGTCTGTTTACTGTTTATTTAAAAAACTAAAACATTAAAATATAACTCAATTTTTTACAAGGTTTGATACTTAAAGATATTATTAATGTTTTTAACTTAGTTTCAGTTAGGTAATCTGTGTGACTTAACTAATATGTTTGATTTGGTGGGCCCATGAAATAGTAATAAACACACTGGAAGCACAAAATCTATGTTTTATTAAAAACGCTTTTGTCTGTTTGCCTTTTAGTTTAAGTCTTTCTCATTTACTCTACAATGCAATGTTTGTGTTTGAAATGCAGGAGGAGAGGGGAACCAAATTAACCAGAAAAGTTTATGCTTTTGAGGAGGTTTGTGTTGGATTTTGAAGTAAAGTGGAGAGATTCGTTTAAGGGAATTCGGTTAATTTATTTTCATTTTGCTTTGTTTTATTTGGTTATTAATATTTGCTTAGTGTTAATGAATTTGTGTTTAATGATAATATGCAGTTTGCACGAGGAAAGAGAAGAAAATGAGGAGTAGAAATAGCCTTTTCTCATCTCAGAAAGAGGGAGGGAAAAGAGAAGAAGATGAGGGAACGACTTCTGTACATCTAGCTCCCTTATGCGGCTTGTCATGCTTTCCCGCCAACTTCAGCGAAAAAAAATGGCACTTCTATTTGGTTATTATATGTGTTACGTGTTTGGCTTTTAATTTTCCTATCAGTTTGCATGTTTTTCTCACCAGTTGCCATGTTATTAAAGTTGGTCTTGATTACGTCAAATAGGGTGTTGGCCAGCGAAATGATTAAGAGCCCCAAGTAGCGAGCGCAGATTAATCCTTCGTTGACAGCGTTGAGACACTGCGTGGATCGCCCGCGAGGGTCCGATACCAAAAAAAGTTGGTATTGATTTTTCATATTCCCGAAAATAAACCATTAAATCAACACCCAATAAAACTTCATCTTCTTTTCCTTACCATTCACTATATCTTCGACCTTTCAATATCTCCTTCTTTTGCAATTCTTCCACCAAAGTAAGCATTCCAGTATTATACTTAGAATAGAGGTGTGAAAAAGTCAAAGATCATAAACAAAGTTTAAGGGTTTAGAGTTTTTTTGGAAAAACAGAAATAGATTAAGTGCATTACTAAAAGTAAAAAGAAAGAGAGATCAGAAAGTAGAAGAGGAAGAAGACTAGATAGATCCGTAAAAAAATACAAAAAAAACATTCTCACTCTTTCACCTCGCCGTCGCGTCCTCTCACTCGTCCACTCTCTCTCTACGAAATCATCTCCCTCTTTATTTCTCTCTCCTTTCGGTTTCTCTCTCTTTCCTTCTTTCTCTCTCTTCGCGCCGCCGTTAACGCCGGCGACCCCTCGCAAAGTCACCTCCTCCCTCCCCGTCGCAATCTCTCTCTTTCTTCTCTCTCATCTCTCTCTCCAAAATTTTCATTTTCTCTCTCTTCTGAAATAGTGGAAGCGGCACAAGTGGAGAAGGGAATGAATTAGGGTTTGCTATAAATGAGTTTATATACTGTAGGTCTTTATTCATTTTATTTTATTTTTTAATTTTTTAAATCAGTTTACTACTTATACCCCCCTTAGTTAATAGCGTCCACCCCTTGTCCATAAGCCATTTGTTTCGCAGGCCAATGGCCTAACAACCTGAAATCAAAAAACGTTAACTGGGCTCTGCTATTCGCACCCCTCTTTTATAATACAACACCCTACTGCTAACTGCACCGTTATATCTCTTGATATGGTAATTGTTATTCTGTTTTAATTTTATATTTCTATTCATAGCTTCTATAAATCCGTTATATCTCTTGATATGGTAATTGTTATTCTGTTTTAATTTTATATTTCTATTCATAGCTTCTATAAATGTTGATGTTTTCTGGCGACATTTTTCGTCTTTTTTTAAAAAGAGACTAAATAAGATAGGCAAAGCTTTTTATAAAGAATATGGTCATATACTACCTTCTCGCCTTGAGATAGAAACAATAGGTGGCACACCTTATCCCGCTTCAGTTGTTGTCGGTTCACGTGGTGCCGTGTATCTTGAGACTCCCACTGATAAAATCATGCCTGTTTTTGGGGTAGACGAATTGTATGGGACACCACAAAGCAGGGTGGTTGAGTTGACTTACACTTTCAAAAGGCGTTTTAAGATACGTTGTCCTATGACAATGGGTCGTGTTCGTCGTAGGTTGATGCGCCGTCAACCACCACCCCCCCCCCCCCCCCCCCCCCCCCCCCAATTCAATTTTCCCATTTGGAGGTTGTTGGGACAGTTCGACGAGGCTATTACTTTCTAGATGGAGTTGTAGTAGACTATGATTGTAGTTGTCTTTATAAAAGTAACAAGTCTTCTATTTCTGTGTTACATATATTGTTAAGTAAGTTTGGGTTGTAGTAGAATATGTTTGTTCTGTAAGGCTTTAAGTTGAATGGTTTAAGGCTACCTGCTACCCGAAACTGTTTGTTTTGTTGGTACTTATTCGAGTTTCTAAGGAGTCCGGGTTTGTTTGTTTATGCCTCTTTAATGTTACTATTGGTTGATGTTTCGAATTTTTATTAATATATAAATTGCTGCGTTCAACATTTTTTACCGTCTTTTGTAGTACTTATGGATGTTTAATTTCAACGTAGTTTTAATTTTTTTTGTAACTATTAGACGATTTTTTTAGACGTATCATTATAAATTATTTTTTACGTAGAGACTAATAAACATGACTTATTTTTACTTCATGATAGCCACATCAAAATTTTAATACTTCCTATTTTTTATAAATAGTGATTATAAACATAAATGCATAAAAACCTAAAACACCCATCTATATTTATAAAGATATTTGAAAATAAATCCATAGAAAAATTAGTTCTTATATACGAAAAGGAATCTAGCCAACCCCGTGCATTGCTTGGGTCATAGGGCTAGTGCTAATTAATCATGTATACGATAGGAGTAGTGAGACTAGTCTCAAAACTAGCAAGTGGCAGATGACCCTCAATTTATTATTTATATACATTTTTAATTGTAATGCTCATAAACATAAATGGGCTCAATATATATATATATATATATATATATATATATATATATATATATATATATATTGTTTTTGATGGAAGGGCTCAATATATATTACCAATCAATTTATACGAAACAGGCAAATCTTTTTAACACAGCACATTATCTCTATCACATTAAGTCGAATATACCTATATTATTTAAGAAGTTTTTAATTAAGGTAAACAAAGATAATTAAATCAGTAGTTTATAAGATACCTTGATATTTCTCTAAAATGTCATAAATTGTCCTTGAAAAATGCACTAAATTGCATAATACTCAACTCACCTAATTTTTTTATTATGAAAAAAAAAGAGAATATCAACTAGTTTATTAAAATTTATCAACTATAAACAAATAATAACTTGCACTACGAATACGATGACAAAAATTACAGTCAGAGTCGGAGGGGGAGAAATCAATACACAACAAAGTAACAAACCCTCCCTCCGAGTGTACTTCTTAAGTTTGGTGAACTACCCCCTAAGTGTATTTTAAACGTGTATTTTAAACATGTACAATAGGAGGAGGGATGCATATATCAATCTTTCCCATTCCGTTTAAGCCCTTCGAGATAAACCTTGTCGGCATTGATTAGACGAGCTTGAAACTGGGCCCATTCACTTTTGCATCTGGTTCGAACCTAAAAGAGACACCGGACAGGAATTTAAATTGTTTGAAAAACAAAATATTCGTTTTTATAGAACAGAATTGCAGAGCGCAAAAAAGTCTTTGAGGCAGAGTTATGCTTCTAGTAAATACCACTCTCCGCATTTGCCATTCACTACCATTTAGTAGTAACTTATACACGTAGCTCTAGTTGAAGTTGATCACAAAAAGAAGCCAATTTGGCAGTAGTTGTCAACTTGTGTTTGCAAAAAACTGTGCAAGCAACATTATTAGGTGGGAGAATACACGTACCGCATCCCGTGGATCTTTTCCGTTGTGAGACTCTCCCTGAAATTTATACAAATACCTCTCATAAAAGTTATATCAGAAAATTAATACAAAAAATCTTGCAAAATAAATAAAGGACCAAATGGGCTGTTATGGTGTTGGATGGGTGTTGTTGAACTGTTGATTTTTTGAGAGGTGTTCAAAATTCAAAACTCAAACCATTATGGATGATGATATATTCCCTTCTTTTGTATTCCCTTTCATACCAAGTCTTATGTAAGAAAAGTCCAGACACTCCCTCCAGCATAAGTAGCAAAAATCTAACACAGTATAGATAGACCCTTGATTTTTTAACAAAGATGTCCTTATGACCTTATCAGTAAGAAAAAAAGGAGGAAAAACACTTGCAAAAGGAATAGTTCGAGGGAAGCATTGGGTGCCGAGGATACTAATTTGCTTGAAAGGAATCGTGCAGAAATATTATTTTAAGACAAATCCATAGCAACACTAAAAATCCTGGAGCCATCTCTCTATTTATCGAAGTACCATATTCAACACCCCACAAAGTGTATAACGGAAGAACTTTGACTGATTAAATATGGTGGCTATCAGATTTAGATGGAATGTAATAAGGGCAGCAGAAATACTTGAAGCATCCCCAAATTTTTTGAACTCCAATTTTCACATTTAGTAATTTTTTTAAATTAACCCCTTTAAAAATCTAGTACTTCACCCTCCCTCCAAACGTAAGAACTTAAAAACTCTTTCATGCTAGTTCTGCCCCGGCCAGTATGAACTTCTCATTGAAATCTCAACCAAAATCAATTTTTACAGTTTGCACGATGGAGAAGACAAAGTGGAAAACGAAAAAAAAAACTTGGAAGTTGGAACAACACATTTCCAAATATCATTTATGTAGACTTTGCTATGATAAAATACCTTTTTATTGCCAACTCATGTTAGTCCAAATGTTAAAGAGTTTCCTTTCTTAGTAAGGTCTTAATTCAACTCTAGTGTGGAAATAATTCGCACTTAAGTAGAGTCGACTAAAATTAGTCATGGTTCACATGCATTCTAAAAACAAAAGGTCCTATTTCCATACAAAGAAGAAAATTCATTTTACACCAGATCAACCAAACATGACCCACATATAATCTCAGTAATAAGCACATGCATATGTGAAAACGCTCAATTTAGAATGCATGTGTTGTAAGCCAGAGATGACTGACCTGGCTCCCGAGTGAAGGAATTACTTGATGAATAATCCATTGAGAATCAATTACACCAATCTTTTCATGTGCTGGCTGTTAAGAATATGCAAGAAGGATTCATTCAGATTAAAGCAAGGTAAACTAAATCAGACTCCTGTTCTAAGAAGATTCCAGACAGAAACAGCCCTTGGAAAATTCATAAACAGGAAAAGGACAAAATATGATAAGACTATGGAAGCCTTTCTAACTAGTTCAAGAATAAATGAAATTATTGAATGCATTTTAAGAATCACATTGGGGCATAATACTGATAATCTATATATTAATGGTAATTTAAGGGAAAAAAACAGAAGGCAAAATTCATTAATATGAACAGAAACACAAACACAAAACATCAACAAAGCTAAAGAAAAGAATACAAAGTCCCAGCATTAGGAACAGGTGAGAATAAATATGCTAACCTCTACACATCTTCTGAGGGCAAAATCCAATCCCCATCCATGCACAAGATCATTCTACAAAAATTTATTTGGAAAGTCGATCTGAGTGATTAGTAATTTTTCATGTATTACGCAAAAGAAAGTTTACCTATTCATTCAGTTATGTTACAATAACCATCATATGGGATATGAAAAATGAAATATACCTGAATCATATGCCACACACAACGCCATGCTTCCCGAGAGAAAACAGGCGCCATAATTTCCACAAATCTAAATAACGCGAGAAACAGTCATGTTAACAACATAGACAAGGAAAAGGCAGTCCAGGTAATGATATTTCAATACAAATATTCAATTTTGAACCAGGGTGGAAGAGAGGGAATACGCAGCACAGGGAGGCAAATGTGGATCAGAACACCATCCTGGTTTCTCTTCTGTAACCCTATATGCCAATACAAACATATATTTTACAATTTAAGAAAATATGACTAAAACACCCCCATTAGATCAATGCTTAAAGTTAGAAAGAGAGAGGAAGGCCAAAGTAATACGTGTGAACTTCTCTGTCACCCCTCCTCTTTGTCATCTCCCATGTCAACCCATTATTGGGCTCAATACCAGGTTGAGAGATCTCCAAACCATGTTTTTTGACTAAATTAATATACCTAGTGAATAGAATATAGTAAATTAATCAAACTAAAAAGTTGCATATAATATCAAATTTGAGCAGACTAGCCAGTTGAAAATAATACTTGTTCCCATTGAAGTGTTCCACTCCAAGATCTTCATCCCAAATAAAAACATATTCATAAGCTGATACTATATCGGGGTGCAAAAACCTTTTAGCATACCACCTGCAGAGCATCAAGTTAGAAGAAAATTAAATAAAATTAAGGGAGTGAGGCAATATGATCAGCACTCGTGAATGATACACTCTTCTATGAAAATCTAAAGTCCAATCGGAAGACAATAAATTGGTTATGATTGCCCAATACTATGAATACAACAAGTTAAATGCAAAAAAAGGACAGGGAAAAATTATACCATTTTGTTTGTTTCCTTGCACTAACATGAATTGCACTTTTTGACCATTCAAATTGATCCCATTCACTAGTTCGACCATCATAATGAAAGAGCAAAATTGCAAAATCATCAGAAAACTACAGAACAATTTGATGATCAGTACTTGAGAAGAAAAAATATGAACCATAAACATACAAATACATCCATATATGTAAACATAGTCAATCTGTGTAACCTTTTTCACAGCAGCATCAATATTATGCCTCTGATCATAACCAACAGTGAATGTTAGCAAATACTTTGGCTTTTTCTTCAGGTCCTGTAGAATTCAGGGTTTCATTGTAAGATTTGCAAATATAATAATATAATAATTAAAGATATAAATGCGTAACATGTCAGAACTATCCATATTGACACAACAGCTTATCGACATGCATATATTTTGACACAATGCAATGGTCCCCCTGCATGCATGGGAGCTGTTGGAGACAGAATTGTGGTAAGTACACGTCTCTAGCCAATTTGGGCATTGCATATGGGGATACAGTTTTGATTGTCTTCTATACCCCAGGCCTCTGAGGTTGAAGTATAAAAGAATCTAGCCAAGCATGGCTCTCTGTTTTCTTGACACACCCGATATCACAACCCGTGGACAAAGCAATGAAGCATACTGAGGGCATGGTATCGTAACCCATAGACAACACATACAATGAGAGTGCACATGGGGTTTGTTTTAATTTCAGATAGGTCAATTATAGTCATATTTGTCATATTTGTGGTAGTGTGGTACTATATGAGAGCTAAAAACTATAAGCCAGGGATAACTTCTTGCACAATAGATAACTGTTTTTGTCATATACCTCACTAGGATCTCCCCATAGTCTGCGCAAATAAAGATCAGATTCTGATACAACAATTCCAGGGGGTAGTGATTCAGCGCCATGAGGATTTGATGAAACATTTATCTGCAAAGGCAGCAGTTTCAAATCAGACTTTATTTGCTTCATATAATAATATGCTACTAACCTAGAGAAGGTATGATGTAATGATGATGACATGCTAAATGAATCATAGCTGCAACCCAACAAGAATCAATACAAGAAATAATTAGAAAGTAGTTTATCCGTAACAAAAATCTTGGCAGTCCCTTATGGGTGAGCCAAAGCTAATGCCTGTCAAATTGTTTAAGCAATGAATTTTTAATATTTCTGAAGCACCAATATGCACATTCAGCATAGTTTGTTAATATTTATGATAACTTTCAAAGTTGATAACCTCCTGACTCCTGAGCATCAGCACCCATATTATCGTTCCACAAACAACTACAAAATTATATCCGTTCAAATCAGTGACGGATCTAGAAAATTTAAGCAGTGGGGGCAATACTCACATAAATCACAATTGTTCTCTGCGAATTTTTATATTCCGTAAAATTGAATAATTTTTTCATGTCAACAGTTTCAAAAATACCTTTATATATAAGTAACTAAACAATTGTTCAGCCATTCATCTCTCATACGATTTCACATCCGATTCTTGATAATATTCATAGTAAAGAAAACTCTTTCAACAGTTGCTTGTCAATGATAGTATTATAGATGACTCTATAAGCAAATATACCAATGAATATACACCATGTTTTCTAGTATCCATAATTTTTAAACAAAAATCATTAATCCCCTTAATTCTGAAAATGCACCTTCTAGTTTTCAAGTTTAATAGGAGAAAACTCCAAAATATAAAATTAAGCAAAACAAATGAACTTCTTTACCAAGGATAATATTATATGGGTAATACCAAAATTATTCAAATATTGGTGGGGGCATTTACCCGACTCAATCCTAAATATTAGTGGGATCACAAACAATCAACCACAAATAAATTTCAAAACATAGATGATTTAAACAATTTTTATTTGATAAAATATTATTTAACACTTAAATTTGTCCGCCTCAAAATCTTATTAGAAAAGAAGGTTTAGATGTTCATGATATTTTCAATACAACCGTTGCCAATGGAGAAATATTTATTAACGCAAAAGCTTCCAACTCATCGCACGCAAGACACAACTGTGGCCATGTAATGATAATAGTACACATTCTGAAAAGAAAGAAACAAAGATCAAACTCAACCTTTCAAATGAACAATTTCACCTATTATATTCTTACTAACAACTAAAGGATTTCTCTTGGAACATAATTATTGATCTAAATATGCAGATTTACTTTTCTGAGAATATAACTCCATCTAAAGAATAAACACGGAAATACCTGTGGTAATCTAACTGACCCTAGAGCTTCAAGATGTTTGGTTCCAGAAGATTCGTCAAAATCAGCATGAGATCTGCCTACTTCAGCTGAAAATCTATCTATTCCAGCTATATGTACATCAAGAGAATTCTTTGCACCGGAAAGTAAGCTAATCTGCAAAACATAATCCCAAAAGGATAATGAGTGTGTGATACAGCACCAAAAAGATTTATGGTTGCAAATTTTACCTTTGTCAAATGGGAAGATGAAATTGAAATACCAATAAAAAATCCAAAGGCAATTCCCATAATTGCTGTGATGATAATCCTGGTACTATCATTTGATCTTTTAAGCGCACTAGAGAAGAAAAGTAAACTAAGTTCAGGCATTTTGGTTGAATAGACACAGAATTAAAGCAACTAAAAGAAAAACAAAATATTTATATTAAGAATATTAAGAATTTAAGATAGAGCAGAGAAAGGTATTATTACTCTGTTAAGCTAAAAAACAATTTTGTAGTTACCTGCGCTGCATTAATGCCATGCTATTAGTATCTCCCACAATCAAGTCAAGGTATTTTTCGCCCAAAAAATGTTCAAATCCTTATGTAAACTTTGAAGCAAATATGTCTCCCTTCAACAATCAAAGGAAAAACCTAGGTTATAACACAAGTAGAAGAAACCTAGGTTATAACACAAGTAGGAAAAACCTATGCAAATATGTCTGACTTTCCATCTAAATGAAGCTTTGAAGGTAGTTATGGATGCATGTGTATCATGTGAATGCTTAGAAGAAACCACATTTCTCATGGGTTGGTTGGTTAAGCATGTCCAAGTACACACATTTATGTGTGCGAGTGCAAAAGTAATGTAGTTTATCAGTAACATGTTTAAACTTTTTTAAGACATTGTGACAAGTTACTTCCAAAGCAAAGACATTACCAAGCATTTAAAGCCACCACGGTAATATGGGATTAGGGAAGTTTATGAGCAAGTTTGGAATTTAAACATCTGTAAGTTTATGAAAGACCTTTTAACTGAATCTTTCTAAAATTAGCTTCTACATTCTAATTTTTCCGGAATTTAAACATCTATAAGTTTATGAAGAACTTTTAGTAATAGAAATACCATAAACTTATTCTAATTGAGTAATTCGTGCAACCTAGAAACTAAATCAAACTAGACATATGTATCTTCGTAGATTCAAACTCCTTGCTGCCACTATTGGATTGAAAAATATGAAAGGATCAAGCGAGTTCAAGGAAAAAAGAGAAACCTGATGTGGATTTTAGCAGCTAAATACTTAAACCACATTCAATACTGATGATAACTAATCATTTCTAATTTTGATACTCTAACTTGGACAATATCATAAATTAAAACCTAATTATAGCGCATTTTTTCCCAAAAAAATGAAAAGCAAAATCCGCTAAAACGAAACTGACACGGTGTGAAGTTACGATTGGAGAAAAAGATCGCGCAATTTCATAGCCACATTACAACGTTGATCTGCATTACATAATTTAACTAAACAAAAAACTAGTACCAGATATTCATTTGCACCGCATACTACACAGCACCGAATTTAAGAGTTTAAAAAACTACTTCGTGAAGATGAAAAAAGAAGTTTCAAGTGAACTTACAGAATCGATTGGAGAAAGACTATGGTTGACTGAAGAACCGTTCTTCTTCGATCTTGATCCGATGAAGAGAAAGCCGGTGATTATATACTGAGAATTTTACAGAAGCAAACAATAGACGCTTGCTTGACCATTGTTCGGGTGTGATGTGAGGTTGCGTTGAAAAAACAAAAATACGAAACTACCCCGATCTTTTTTTTCGTTTTAAAAAACGGCCTATTAGAGCGTTCCAAGTAGTGGACACGTGTGAAAGATACTCCTGCCTTTGATGCTGACTCGTTAGCTCACACCATTAGATTGGATGGAGGCTATGTCATCGGATGGTCCAGAAAATTCAGAAGCGCCGTTAGAGTAAAGTTAGGGATTTTTGACAATAAGATGGAAAATGCTTGATTAGTTAGTCAACACGTGAATTGAACTGGAATTGGACGTATTTCTTGGTTGTTCAGAAAAGAGTACACATGTAGGACAAGCATTGCCAGCCTAGTAACTATGGACTAGTATTGAAGCCCAAGGTTGGTGGTAACAAATGAAGACTAGGAAGGAGTAGGAATGGAAATATTGACTAGTATTGAAGCATAGAACACAAATATTCTTAACCCATTGAACAAGGAGTAGAAATAGTAGGAGACTGTATGTCTTAGTTTAGCAACACATCTAGAACTCGGAATTGGGAGATTCAAAATTATGTCTCAATTGCAAGTTTAAAATTTCAATGAGTTTAAATACAAATTTATATAGAAGTAAATAGAACAATTTTTTTTTTCGGGTTCAAGTGAAGTGAACCCCTCAATTACACATAGGTCCACTAGTAGCAATGACTTGGTTTAAATATGTCCTGTTTATATTAAAAAAATTCAATGCCTTTAAGTAGTAAGTATGGTGTGATGCTCTACAGAGTCTACTTGTCATATCCTCTCTTCTTGTAGAAAGCATTTGGAGAAAGGTGAATGTTTGGCATGTAAGACACTCATTCACAAATTTATTTTTTATACAAATACACATTTAATTATTCAAAAAATTTAAGACTTATTGAAAAAAAAAACGCCTTTCATAGTCTAAGTTTTCATTTGGTGAAGGCAAAACATTATTTTAAATGGGCACAAAATTTAAAATATCTAATAATTTAACCCAAAAAATAAAAAATTTGGAGGCAAATGCCCCAAATTAGATGGACGCAGGTTTGTCGATGCCCGAGTTTATATAGTCTTTACTTGAATGATGAGTTTGGTCTATTTATAGGAACAAGAACGTGTTGAATCCAGCCTCTTTTAGATGTTAGGTTTAGAGAAGCTTGACGTTTGATTTGAGAGCAGTTGTGGAGTGGGTGAGAGAACTAGGTTTTAAAGTTGCGAGTTTTGAAAGGATTCTAATCATGTAGTTGGTTCTTTCAAAAATTCTTTGAAAGATGCTACTGAGTTGGGGTCTATTATCAAAGATGGCAACTAAGCTCTTTCCTCTTTTTTGTAACAACTCTCAAGTAGAGTTTTTCTCGAATATATGCCAATATGGTAGCTCATAATTACTAGTGGCCAAATAAAATTAGTTAAAAACCTATTAGGGTAAATTATATTTTTGGTCCGTACAATATTGAGACTTGCAAAGTTTAGTCCCTACATTATAAAAATAGACGATTTCATCCCTAACTTATTTTTTCGTTTCCATTATTAGTCTTTGAGTAGGCTAATAGAATCATGACTGGATACGCTTCGTGGACATTTTTAATTGATGTGGCGTCCACGTGACCCTCATTTTCTTCTTCTTCACTTCCACCACATGAAGATGAAGGTGTTTGATGAATGGTGAAAGTGAAGCAGAAGAAGATGAAGGCCATGTGGACGCTGCATCAATCAAAAATATCTATGTGGCGTGTTCAGTCACGATTCTGTTAGCCTACTCAGCAGTAATTAACGTCAGAGACTAATAGTAAAAACGGGAAAAAAATTTAGGAACAAAAATGCCTATTTCTATAATGTAAACTTAGAATGTCCTAATTTTGTAGGAAAAAAACATATTTTACCCAACTATTTATTATATGTCTTGGCAAAATTACACTAGAGGACCTTTAAGTTATTTATTTGTAACAAGTTGGCCCTTTAAGTTTTTTTTGTAACAAATAGCCTTTAAGTTACCTAACGTTGACACCGTTGGCCCTTTTAGTAAAATGTCATATCGTTGATTACATCAAAATACACCAAAATACGTTGGGTTGCATCAAAATACATAAGCTAGAGTAATCACAATATGTAAAGTAGCATTACATCAAAATATATAAGCTAGAGTAATCACTAAAAGGGCCTATTTGTTACAAAACAAACTTAAAGGGTCAACTTCACTAGTGCAGAAAAGGGATTTAAAGTCGGACAAATTGGACATTTAAAGTCGGGCATCAGCACGACTTATATTAAGGCGACTTCGTATGTCAGGAGATTTAAAGTCAGGCGAGAGCCCGACTTAAAATCTATGTTTTTAAGTCTGGCAGTAAGTGCCGCCCGACTTAAAATCTATGTTTTTAAGTTAAAATCTAGGTTTTTAAGTCGCGCAGTAAGTGCCGCCCGACTTTAAAGGTACTCTTCTTTTTTTAAAAAAAAAATCATTAAAAGTCTTGAAAACATGTTAATTTTCAAGACTTTTAACAATTTTTTTTTATTTTAACGATTTTTTCATATTATTGATTAAATTACGTCAATACTCGATATCCGGGTACTTCACTATCCTAGTGCTTACATACTAGATCATAGTGTTGTAACTGATTAAAATATCCTAGTATTTACTCACAACTACATTATACTAACCAGCACTTAAAAGCATAGTGTTGTAATCGGAAGAGGAGTCGACAACCAAAACAAATTAGCCAACACCATAAATAGTACCAGTAAATGAATTTAGAGGGACCAATTTTCTGAGTTATCAAAAAATAGAAGATCAATTAGAGATATAAACTACTTGTATATTCAAAGTCAACATAAATTACACCTTATCTGCACTAAACATCAGCTTATCTAGACAATATATGAGACAGACCCAAGCTCAGTCAAGCAGGAGAATGGATGGATTTAGAAGCACAGCTCTTGCACTAGTAAGTTTTATTTTTTGTTCTTCTGTCAAAGTTAAACCAGGCCTGCCAATCTGGAAAAGAAAACAAATTTGGAAGTGCAATGAGAAATACAAATACTAACCAAAAAACAGAATCACAACCTTCATTCAATCATGTCAATCAAGATTTACCTGTGTAATTAGAATCAGCCCATAAAGTAGTAACAATAATTGATAACAATACATATCAATTTAGAATCGTAAGAGAGTGGTGTTGCACTTTCGAAATCTGTGTCACTCAATTCCGGATCTGCTGTGATTCTCCATATTAATTAATAGTTGGGACAATATTCAAACATAGTTTATGGTTGTTCCATTCATCATATGGAAGCACCATAGTTTTACAGCAAGTCGGGGTGAAGTTGTTGTGATGAGGACAACATCCTCTTCCTAACTCATCGTTAGTAGCAAATTAGACAGTGATTTGCAGCAGATTTAGAGACTTAGCAACACACTAGCAAATTGCTAATTAACTCATAGGAGGACTAAAAAATAATATAAGATATGTGAATACCTTTGGTGGGGGATGAGGAAGAGTATAAATACCTTATGTGGAATGACTCACAGGATGAGCAAGAGTATAAATAAGCATCAAATTCACCATTAAATCATTAAACATGTAAATCAAATTTAAAAGAAGAACAATACATTTACTTAAACTATAAAGGAGACCCCATTTGCCTCTGCAACTAATACCAATAGTGACTTATCTATAACTATAATATAGCCATTGCCATTATGAATAGGTGTATATAAATATGCAATATAGTTATAGGGTAAAGTTACCTGACTCTCGGTGCTCAATCCTTCAACTTGGTAGCAAGAGTGCTGAGTTACTCTATGTTCATGAAGCAAAAGTAGTTGGAAGAAGAGCCAAAAGCATGTTGTAAGCCCTCGAGCCTTCAACAACCAAGCAGGCCCTTCAACACCTTTAGAGAAGAGCATCTCAAAATCTAATAATTAACAAGAAGCAAATGAAAGATGTCTTTGAAAAACAAAACATAAAAGGGATCTAATTTAGGCATATCCGCTCAAACATTACAAAAAAATGGGGAACTAAATTATCATTTTAGTATCTAGAGTTATCACTATGATGGTTTGATTAAAACTTTGTAATATGCATTATAATTAAGGAAATTAGTCAAGCCTTAATTTGGGGATTACTTACTCGTACCGAAGGGTCTTGTTTGTGCAATGAACAAAGTAGAGATATATTGGCAGGGACGTGAAAGCTTGGATATCTACACACAAACTCTCGAATTATTGGCTTGTAAGGGGGTCAGTCTATTTCATTTCCAGTGTGTAAGTAAAATTATGTCTGTGTTTGGAAACTACTATTTCATTTCCTGTGTGTAAGTAAAATTCAGTCTGTGTTTGGAAACTACTTCAAGTAGAGTAATTTATAAATGAAGGGCAGTAATTTTTACCCATTTGAGACTCAGTTTCTATCAGTACTCTAATCTTATATAATGCATTAAATTTTCAAAGTATTTTTCATCAATTGCAATGAATTGAAAGAGAGCATTTCACGATATCAGACCACATACCTGATTGAAATCACTGGTATGGTACAACACAACAGCCAAGAGACTGTAAGCTCCTGCAGTCATTCTGTGGTAAGGCCTGCACACAGATACTAACTATGAAAGTGCCTTCAAAGATTCAAACCAAAACGTTTGTAAATTAGTTATTGGCTTCATGAACCAAACATACTGCAAAATGAGAAATTTATTCTTACTTTTGTGCCATAGGTGACAACATCCTCCAATTTACCTTTATCCAAGAAACTCTTGGATGATTCCACTAGTGTTCGACCATCAGCAGATGAGCAAGCAACATGCCACGAAAAAATAATGAAAATTGCAATTCAGTCATTAAAGCATGAGAAAAATAGTAACAATATTCCAAAAACCAAAATCATATTGTTATATGTTTCACCTTGTATATGGGGACCATGCTTATAATATCTAAATTTCGGAAAGGAGATGCTGTATCCATATCATAGTCCTTTGGAACCAACTCAAGCCCGACATGTTAAAGGATTCCCAAATTTTGAATAGAGCTACAACTAAATCCCTAATACAGAAAACCCTAAATCAATCCCAAATTAATCATTCTCAAAACAAAAACCCTAATACAGAGAATCCACTAAATCATTCCCAAACTAATTTTTAAAACCTCATAAACCCTAAATCATCCAACTAAAACTCATACAATCAATAAAGAGCAAACACAAAAAAAAAACCTAGAGAGAGAGACATATAGAGGGAGAGAGTGACAGAGAGAGCAACAAATAGAGAGAGAGAGGGAGAGCGACAAAGAGAGGAGAGGGGGGGGGGGGGGGGGGGGGAGCGAAAGAGAGAGAACTTGCCTAGAAAATGGAGAAGTTGAGCGCTAGCTATGTTGAGCGTGAAACAAGCTGAGAGCGAAAGAGAATGAACGAGAACGTGTGTTTCTATTTTTTATCGTTAAAGTGTAGTACTTTAGAAGTCAGGCTATATAATGGGCTGTCTTAAAATGTTAAAAGTTTTCGCTTTTAAGGTCAGGCATGTTTACGCTTGACTTAAAAACACTCGCAACAGATAAAGTTTTTCATATTAATTACAAGTTTGCCACCGTGTCCATGTATCAAGTCAGACATCTGAGTGTCTGACTTTAATTGTCTAATTCTTTTCCTATTTTTGCACTAGTGCTTGTTACAAATAAATAACTTAAAGGTCCTCTGATGTAATTTTGCTATATGTATTTTAGTTTTGAGACCAAATATGATAGAGTGTAGTAATAGTTTTTAGAGAGTAAATAAATGGAAGGTTTATTCAAAAAATTTAAAATTAAAATACAATATTTTTTTGATAAAAAAATTAAATTAAAATACAATATAAAATTGAGAGAAGGGAAATAGGCTAAGAAATTCTCCCGCAACTTTGAATCGAAGTAACAACAGCTTTCTAAGGAAGAGGTAATAATTCGAGTTCTCGCTTTTTTACGCTTATTTGAACACTGTCACCTCAGCCGTCGGAGACGAGTTCCGGCGAGCTTCTTCGCCTTTGCTAGCAAGGGCCGCCCACCTCTCCTCCCTCACCCTTCTCGTGTGCGGCCGAATAGCCATTCCCTTTCCCCTAGTGTGGTTATTAGGGTTCTAACTCTCTGACCTAATTTCCATTTTATTTCTCTCCTTCTGTTCTTTTTCTACCTCGTCATAACTGCAAACACTCAACTTGGTTTGAATTTAAGCTTCCTGTCATGGTTAATTTAATGGTGCAGATTTTTGAAGTTAAGATGCATGTTTGATCTTTAAGGGTTTTCAGTTAGAACATTTTTTGTTATGGCAACGGCAACATATCCACCACCACCACCTTACTATAGACTTTACAAAGATTACTTGCAAGATCCTAAGTCTGCTCCTGAGCCTCCACCTCCAATTGAAGGGACTTATATTTGTTTCGGAGCCAATTACACTGTAAGGATTTTTATGCCCCTAATTACTCTCTGGATAAATAGCTTAGATGCATTTGTTTGGATAAATTGCTTACATACATTTTTATTCAAGAAAATGTTGTGAAGGAAAGCAGTACTATTGTGATTACTGTGGCATTTGAATAGGAACTTTGCAAGAGGCCGTTGTGAAGAATGAAATTTTAGCTTTAATTTAGGTTGGTTTAGATGGAAATCAGTATTTGTTTTTACCTGCTTTTAGCTTTTGCATATATAGGTGTATTTCATGAGCTTTGATTTTTATGTTATGTAAAGAAACTTTTATGTGTCTCAAAATCTGATTTTAAAAGGGCAACTTGGTGCTGTATAAATCTCCAGCCATGTTAGGATCTAGGGAACGGTCAGACCGGTGACGTTGATTCCACGGTACAACTCAACTATTCTGCTAAGGCCCCCCTTTCAAAATCTGTTTCAATCTAAACATACTTGAGTTCTATTATCGTGTTTGTGATTGGATACCATGCTATTCTGTGACTTAAGACTTTAATAGTGGGAACGGGTGAGTGGTTGTATTCAGTCTTGTAAAACAGGGTTTCTTCTCGTATGTTTGAGATGCAATTTTCCGAGTGTTTATTTATCTGTTTGAGTTTTTATGCAGAAGCCTCTTTGGCATGATGACTTCATGTTAACATTTTGTTTCATTGTTTATTTTTTACCTAGACTAGTGATGTTCTACCAAGCCTGGAAGAACAAGGAGTGCGCCAACTCTATTCTAAGGAACCTAATGTTGGTAGGTTAACTAAAGCTGTATTTATGGTCAGTTTGATTTGATAGTGTTGTAAAGTGATTGTACGAGTGGTTACAACTTAGAAATAGTTTCAGTATACTACTTTATTATGTCTTTTTACTCTTTGTCTATACAAATGCTCTTTTGATTGAACTCGGTCGATTATATTTCACATTTTTAGTGATTCTTGATATAATAAATGTTGTAACTTCAGGTGATTGTATAATCGGGACTTACTTGTGGGTTGTCCTTTTAGGAATAATTAACATAAGGGTGGGTTTGGGTAGGGTATTTTTAGAGGGTAATATAGCTTTCGAGGGGAATTGAAATATTTAAGTTCAATATTTTGAACTAAAATATTTCAATTTCCCCCAAAAATTACATTACCCTCTAAAAATACCTTACCCAAACATGCCTTGATAGTTCTGTGTGTGAGGAAGTCCTGTATTGGTCATGAAGATCACTAGATGGTGTCTAGTGTCTATCAAATAAATTATTAGCTGCGTGAAAAGTCTTAATGCCCTTTTGCTTCTCATCTGCTAGTGTGGGGATATTTGGCCTTGACATGTTAATTGCAACAATGAACTTCATCAATCATTCTCACCACACTTTGAAGGGGTGTGCTTTAAATTGATCGCATAATTGATATTTAAAACGCAAATTTGTGACAGCAATTGATTAGTTGATCAATGGTTGATTTATTTCCAAACCAGAGTTTGGTATCATTCCTAAAAGAATGACAATAATATGATTCCCTTATTTATTAGGCAGGCTGATATATGAACAGTTCAGCTACTGCTTGAGATATTTGTTTGTTGAAACTTGAGTGTATCAAATCTTGTGCTCAAGTTATCACTACACCAGAACAGTACGTAGACTTTAATTTATACCCACCATGTCATTGAAATGTATGATTTGAAAGGGACAAAGGGTTCATACTGTGCTCTCTCTCAAGTTTACTCAACATAATTAATTACAAGATTCTTTAACAGTGGTTTCTACATGGATCAAAACTTGAAAATTCGTCTAAAACTTTGACGAAAATCGACTCACCCCTCAGAAGTAGAAGCTCACAATCCTCCTTGACCTCACGGGTGAGACGGTGACCTGATCGGTGTCTGTTAGACAAAAAACAAGAGAGAATGGATATAAGTTGAGTTTTGAAGAACTGATATTTGTTTCTTGTTTTGTCAAAACGACACCAATAAGATGGAGGACCATGAGCTTTTGTTTCCGAGAAACGACGTTGGTTTTCGTCGGAGTTTCAGACGGTTTTTCAAGTATTAGTCTATGTTATTAAGGAGGTCCACCCTAGAATTTTCCTTCTTTAAATCTGTATCTTCCCTCTTATACTAAAATTTTTATCCTCTGTAGATTTCAAGAAGGAACTGAGATCACTTAATGGAGAATTGCAACTACACATTTTGGAGCTTGCTGATATTCTTATTGAGAGACCATCACAGTATGCAAGGAGGGTTGAAGAAATTTCAACTGTATTCAAAAACTTACATCACCTTTTAAATTCACTGCGTCCTCATCAGGTTTTCATCCTTCTATAAAGCTTTAAGTATATACACACTTGCCTTTGATTAGCATGCTTTTTGTTCTTTTTCTCTTTTCTTGAGTTTCATTATATCATGTATTTATTCAGGCGAGAGCAAATTTGATTCACATTTTGGAACGTCAGATAGAGCGCCGTAAACAAGCTGTAGAGGACATTAAGAGGTATGGATTGTATTTCCTGATATTCTTCTTAATTGTATAGGAATCTTGAGAAGTCATTTGCCCAGGTACTAGTACAGTGAAATGTCCTTTTTCTATAGTATTAGAACTTCGAACCTATAACTATTTTGTTTGTTTCACACTTTTATCATACTCATTGTACCACTGTAGTTCATTGCTTCTGGCTGTATCCACTGCCCCATAGCCCACGCAAAATTTCTTTCCCCCTATTTTGTGGAGGACAACTAAGACTATAGTAGAAGTTACTGTAATAGAATAAATAGAATACATTTCATTATAAATTCTGAATTCGCAATGCACTTTTTAAATTATGGAAAGCTGCCCTCTAAATAGATTGTTTTCCCTTGATAACATATGTGACACCTTACAAATAGCATTAATTTACTACAGGGTCCTCCCACCTAGGTTCTTACACCCATGCCTGCTTACCATCTATCAGCCTACCAGGGTATTTTTATTAAAAGAGTTGATAATTCCATACCTCTCAAATTCTCGAATTTTATGTTTAAATAAAACCTAATGCACATAGTTTACCCAATCACAATACACTTCACCATTTTGAACCCTTGGAAGTTGGAAGATTAAAAAGTGCTGGAGTTGTTAATAATGTAGTTAAAACTTTAAAGTGTCAATGGAGACATCATCTGCCATTCCTGTGATGATTTCTGTTGCCAAATATTTTCCATTGAAGTACATAGTCATTTCAATATCTATTTTCTGGCATTGACAACCAGAATTCATAGAATCTCATATTTTTCTCTCTGTCATAACTCACCTACTTTTGATTTTTCGAATGTATAAAACAATTCTCAGTGTATCTTGGTAACTTTGTTTGCTGTAGGTAAAAAATGGCTGTTACACTTTTGAAACTTGATTGGTCTAACTTTTGAATTTTATAGTTAGTGCACCAAAGTTTAACTAATAGGGGCAACTGTTTATCTAGTTTTTCCTTCGGAAAAAAAGGCAGATGTTGCTTCTATTATATAATAATGTTATTATATGGTAGGTATGAAATTTTGTTAAGCTCTTGTCATTAATCTTTTCAAACCTACTTTCACTTTTCAGGAGGAGAGAAGAAGCTCGAAGACTCCTTAACGAGTCCTTGGCAACACTTGATGGCCATTAGGGCGTTCTTCATCTTGTATGCTGAGCAACTTGCATCTAATATGAGAAATGGATTTTTACCTAAGTTTAAAATCCTTAGGTTATGCGGAAGGCTGTTTTACAGTGTGAGCAACATATTGGAGCCATATTTTTAGACAACAAATATTAGAACTAGTTTCCATATGAACATTTGATAAATATGCTTTATTTCCAGAAGAAATTGTTGGTTGCTCTTTAAATTTGTGGGGGAGGTGGGTATATTTGTCTTCAAATCAAATTTGTTACTAAAATTACAGGTTGCACCATCAAGAAGTTGCTTTGATTAATTTAGCACTGTTTTTAGATTTAGTAGAAAACCAGATTTCACAGTAAACAATAATTTTAAAGAGGCATTTGAAAATTGGCAATGTTTCGGTGACCATCACCAGAGAGCCAATACATTTATATTCTACTCAGTTTCTCCTTTTCAATCAATGGGTTGAGTCTTAAAAAACAGAGCTCACATTGAGCATTGTAGTTAGCCTTCATAGCTAGATTGATTCCAAATCTATAGTTTACATTACACTAATAAGGAAATGTAAGAGCACAAACAATTACGGCTCTAGGAAAATGTGATCTTCTACGATAATAGTTGTCTCACATTCTGACTAACAATTTTCCTCTACATAACCTTCCACCACCCTCTAATTGTCTCTAGAATTCACAATTTGAGGACTAATCTAACTGATTATTTTCCCAACTTAGCTTGGAGGCAACTCTTTCATGTTGTGGAAAATATTCCTATACACATGAAACCAAATCTCATTAGTTACAATGAAAGGATGGAAGCTGGTTGTAAAAAATTAATTAATAATTAATACTCCCTCCAGTTCATTGAATAACTAACTGATGAATCTGGTCAACATAGATCAAATACATCAGTAATTCAATGAACATAGAAGTTGCACTTTTTTCTTATATAAAAGATCAGAGGGAGTATAACTCAATGTCTTTAATGTCAATTAGTTACTTGCTCACCTCCATATTTTTGACAAGTTCTTTTGGTGAAGGGGCGGATACAATTATATGGCGAGCTGTGGGGCTGATGAAACCTTCCTCTACAGCTTTGTCAATGAAAGTTAAAAATGAATTGTAATATCCATCAACATTTAGCAATCCCACCTGCCAAAAGAGCAAGACTTAAGTAAGAGGCATCAATTTTGACTATTATTATTATTACAACTATAGAATGAAAATTGTGCAATCTTGCTCAGTTCAATTAGTAAATGCCGAAATTGTTAAGCTGGATATCATGCCCGAGTTCGATCTCGGGACCTTAGTTGCGTCTGTGAGTTTTAAGTGACATTTGTCACTCCACTTAGAACAAAAAAGAAAATGAAAATTTTGCAGCTTGCTTGAGGAGGGATGTTATGTTACCGGTTTATCATGGATGCCTAGTTGAGCCCATGTTATCACCTCAAGGAGTTCCTCAAGTGTCCCATAGCCACCTTCATACAAATAAATAAATACAGACTTTCAAAAATACTATAGCACTAGAAATATTGAGAAAAAATTGGATTTTAATAAATGAATAAAACACAACTATTTGCTATCATATCTGCTTTAATTACATGCTATTGGTGGAAATTTATAATTTTATTTATAAAAACTTAATAGTTTATTTTAAATACACAGCATAATAAATTATAAATATACTAAAATATCTACAGTTGATTTTCTTATTTCAGATGATTTATCGAGTTTAACACGATTCAATTGTATTCTCCCATCCTATCTTACTCCATCATAATCATATTACTAACTTCTGTCCTTTATACAAGAAGTAAATGATAAATTTATCAAAAACAGAGAAAAATATTTAAATATTCTTATTCCAAAAATACATGATATGAAATGATTAAAAATAGGACTCCCCTTTAATAACTTTTACCTGAAAATTGGTGTGTATTTTTATTTTTATAAAAATAGAACACAAATAATCACCCTTTTGTACATGATTTTAGTTAATATGCACAGTATAGATATTTTACAACGCTAATCAATTAAAAATTTACTATTTGACTTTTATTTCATTCTTTTTGAAAGTCACTCTTACCATATTTTTTTTATTAGTGGATAGTATAATTTCTTTTTTAACTCTTTGTATATTAATGTGATGTTTATAAATTAATGTGGATGAGAAAAACATTGTAGTGTACCAACCAGGTAAGGCAATAAAGGCATCAGAATTTCTAGCCATCTCAGCTTTCCTTTGATGCATATCTGCTACTGCCTTCACTTCCCCTACTGTTTCTCCAGTCAGCTGCATCAACCCAATAACTCAAATTATCACTCAAACAATACTAAATTTACAAAACAAACACCTTTTGCTCTCAAGTGGACATGTGTGAGAGAGAAAGACCAAAAATGCATATAATGATGAATGCTTATTTATCCAGTGTTGTTGCAGATGTGGGCTCAATTGGAAATAATCATAATCATATGGCCTTTCTCCTTAGGAGAAGAAACAAATAAGAGTCAGAAGATATAAAGTAAACTACTTTTTTTCTCAATGATATAAGAAAATAGGTCTAAATTACATTTTTGTTCTTTTATTTTTAATCAAAGTTTCAATTTGGTTCTTTATCTTTTTTCCTCACATTGATCATTTATGTTTTAAGTCTGTGTTTAAGTGGTCATTTATGTTTGATATGTTTTAGTTTGGTCCTTCAATTGATATGATATGTCTCAGTTTGGTCCTTCAAAACAAAGACACGGAAGAACCAAACTGAAATATATCATACTAATTGAAGGACTAAACTAAAACTTATCAAACATAAAGAACTTTGACACGAATTTAAAACATAAAAGACTAAAATAAGAAAAAAAAGATAAATGACTAAACTGAAACTTTGTTCAAATTTTTTAAAAAAAATGCAATTTAGTATTATAAAATAAAATAAGCATGAGAATCTAAAAGTGGTAATATAGAACTTGTAGAGAAGGACAAAATGGTTCAGAAGGAAAGACCCCAGATTGCCAGGTGTATTGAATTGAATTGAATTGATGGATAATAGAAGAGAAGCAAACCACAAGTAAACATAAAGGATTGTGAGGAAAAAAGATAAAGAACAAAAGACAAGTGTTTAACTCAGGATAACAAAAGCATGGTGGATATTCACTTAAAATTAAGCATATACTAAATATTGTGGTAGAAAGGGAAAAGATCTCAGGATAATTCTCTTCATTTATATATTCCTTTATATAGGCATGTTCAGTCATTTTCATTTTTAATTTTTTTGCAAAGCACCTTAACATTACCTCTCTTGGCATAAGTGTTATTGGAATCACTCTGCAGACAAAAAAGCACAAGAGAAAAAAATTAGTTTTTTAATTGAAGGAAATGAATAGAAGTACGTCACAATGAAGAAGTTGCTCACTCACCCAATTACATGACCACCACCATTGTAAACAGCTTGAGAAATTAATCCCATCAAACCAATGCTTCCTCCTCCATAAACCAAATCAATATTCCTTGACACCTTTTATAATACATAAAAAAGAATTAACACTATAATATATGCTTAATTATAAAAAGGTTGTAGTTTAGATGGTATGTATGAGAATTAAAGAATGAAAACAAACATTAGAAAACAAAGTAAGAATTACCATGATGATAAAGTAAGAAAAAAAAAAGAGAGAAGCATTAAGAAGTTTGTTTGAGAATAGAATTAGGTAGTAATACGAATTTACCAATTCCTTTCCAAGTTCAATAGCAGCATCCTTATAACTAGTTTTGTTCCCTGGACTACTGCCGCAGAATACACAAATCCTTTTGAATTTTGATTGCTTCATATTTCTTTCTCTCTCCATCTCTCTTCCTCTCTCTCCCACAAATTGAAGTGAAGAAGGGTATTGAGAAAATGGATGAGGGAGCCTATATGCTATATATAACCATATGATATGATATAATCTAACATGACGCTGACTCACCCTGGCCCCAAATTATGAAAGGGGAAGGAAAGGAAACTTGATCCAATGGTGTCTCTATGTTTCTACTTTACTATGGTCCCCTCTATCACCAATCACAGCAATCCGTGGTCCTATGTCAAGATCATTCTGTCTTCTTTTCTTTTTAGTTTTTTTCTTGAGAGAAAAACGAGTACTCTAACCGAATGTTTGGATACGCGGCGTGAAACAGTGAACGTGCATTAAAGGTGAAGCAACTAATCGTAGAAGCATCATGGGATAATATTTGGAGCATCAAATCTATTCTTAGAAGCTTTGAACTTGTCTCGGGTTTGAGAATCAACTTACACAAGAGTAAGCTTATTAGTGTTAATGTGTCAGAGGATTTTATGAATTCAGCCTCTTTCTTTCTTTCTTCTTTGCCGCACAGAGTCTCTTCCTTCTAGGTTCTTGGGGATTCCCGTGGGAGCCAATCCTAGGAGGGGAGCTACTTGGAAACCTGTGTAGGACCTGCTTCGCAAAAGATTTGCTTCATGGAACGGGTGTAACTTATCCATCGGAGGCCGGATAACTCTTATCATTTCTGTTTTAAATAGCATTCCTTTATACTTCTTCTCATTTTGTAAGGCTCCAAAGGTGGTGATTAGCTCTATGATCAATATTTAAAGATTTTATATGAGGAATTAAAGATGATGGTAGGGAAATGCATTGGGTAACTTGGGATAAAGTCTGCAAAGCCAAGAAAAAAGGGCCAGGCATCAAAAATCTTGATTTGTTCAACATAGCTCTTTTGGTCAAAGCGGAAGTGGCATTTTTTTATAGGCAAATGTTCGTAGTTAATATTAATTAGGAATGAGTGAAATGTTAATTCCTAAGATTTGAACCCTGAACAACCTTCTTTAACATATCTCTTAACTCGTCAACCGAACTACCTTAATAGACAAGAGCAGCCGTCCATGTTTTAGATTCTTTTAATGTTTTTAGATTTTTTTAATAGAATTCTTAAATGCACAGTTTGGAAGAGACTGTTTGAGATGAGCTCGTGAAACCCTTTTTCCCTCCACCTTTCTTGCTTGAAAATATTTGTCAATTGAATTGAAATCTAATGGAACTAGCAAAACCATATAGGTAACTTTCAATTGGGTTGACTTGTAATCTAGTACACTTTATCACCTTCACTTGGTTTTGGTATCCAACTAATCTTGTCCACCCACCAACTACTCTCTCTCTCTCTCTCTCTCTCTCTCTCTCTCTCTCTCTCTCTCTCTCTCTCTCTCTCTCTCTCTCTCTCTCTCTCTCTCTCTTCCTGACACTGTTCACTGTATAATTCTGAAGAAACATGATTATATAAGACATCGATCCAAGCCTTAATCACAGACAGAGACACACAGTAGTGCATGCATTTGCCAATACATTATGTGGTACCATACATTATAGTGTTTTCTGTGATATATACATACAACTTTACTTTTATACAAACATTGAGACAAGGTTTACATTTAAACTTACATTTGTGTGTATATATGGTGGTGACCCATCATTCCTCAACCCTTCTTGCTTTATAGGACAAAACTTGATGCATGCCTAGGAAACATTCATTATTTTTTATCAATTCCATTTCTATGGTACGTAGGCCTACCTTCCTGTCCCTATATTTTTTCATACTTGCTTTAAATTCAATAAATGACATACAATCATTATGATTTGTTATGCATTTGCACATTCATTATTATGATTTGTTATTCTATTTTTATTAACCGATGCTGCGTTATTTAGCCAAGAAGGTAAATATGATATTGGGATGTGCATCCGAAATAACATAGGGGAGTTTGTCAAAGCCAAAACTATGATATTAAATGGCATACCTCTTTCTTAAGAAGCTGAAGCTATGGGGCTAAAGTTTGCAATTGAATGGTTGAGAGAGTTGGGTCTGCAAACGGTGATCATTGAGCTGGATTGTTTACTAGTGGTGAATGGGTGAAAAAAACCAACAATCACAACACAGACTTAGGCATTATTCTTTCTTCTTGTAAAATGTTATCAAATTGTCAAAACTATAGGATTAGCTACATTAGGAGACAAGCGAACCTCGTTGCTCACACCCTTGCTAGGGCGTCGAGGTTTCATGCTAGCTCCCATGTTTTTGGTTTCATGTCAACATGTATTGTTTCGATTATCATAAATGAAATGAACTAGTTCTCTTTGTGTAAAAAAAAAATAACAATGAACTATGGAACACTGTCCATCCATATTGGACACTTTAAACTCTTCCTTCACCTAAAGAGAGAGAAAAAAATAGAGTGTAATATGAAAAATGTAATAGCTATATAAGTGATGTGATAAGAAGAAAGAGATAGAGAAAAGATGTTGTGTCATATGGGCTTTGGAAATTTTGAGGTGGTCATGAATCATGACTAATTTTTTAAAGCGAATTTCTCACTTTCCATGTGTTATATTCTTAATTCGATCTTGATATTAATCCAGCAGTGTGGCAAACCTGTTGTACTCAACAAGTAAAGTCTCTTAGTTAGTTATTTAATCACTCGTAATCCCATTTGTACCTCCATTCAGTTTATTTCTGTTTTAAAATTAGTTAGGGGTTGTTTTGGTTTGTTAAACTTGAAACTACTCTTAGGCATGACTATATAAGACTAAAAGAGATATATAGGGGTTTAGGCAACTAATGAAAATCAGATGTGAGCTAAGAAAAACAGAGAGAAATAGGGTTTTTTCTTGGCATTGAATTTGGGGATTAATGGAAACACAAAAGGAAAAACACAAGGTACTAAGCCTATTGTAGAGTCTTGTGGCTTAATTGATTCAATAAATCTTGTCTAAACAATTTGCTTAGATCCTCAGATGTACACACCTATTGGATGTGGAACTGGGTGATCAAAGATTGAGTTGTTCTTGTTTTTTACTTTTCGTTATACCTGTTTTGTGCGAATCCAAATCGAGTGTTCCATACACTCATTAGCATTGAGACACTTTGTGTGTAGTACCCAACTTTATTTGATGGTACCTTAGTTGTCATTCATCTTTTAATATTGTGCAATTACTGCTTTCTCTTGATCATTGTTAACTCAACTCAGAAGACTTGTTCTTCTCATCGTTGGCAACCACGTCCAAAAAAAATGCATTGTGTTAGTCTGAAAACTGCATCGTTGACACACTTTGGGTGCAATACCCACCCAACTTTATTTGACGGATACCTTAGTTGTCACCAAGTTAAGGAACTAAAAGTGTAATTTAGCCTTATATATATTTCTATTAAACAACTTGGTCTTTAAGATGGATTAATTAAAATTAAAATCTCAAGTATGAATGGTTTTAGTGAATATTCATCCGTGCAATAATGAATGTTCAGCAAAAAAACATAAAGAATATTGCTGTACCTTGCTCTAGAGGATAGGTATAAAAACAAGCTTGAGTTTGAGTCGTTCACTTTCATCCATTCTTTGTGAAGAAAATAATGACCAGAAGTCACAAATAGTCCTCTTGGAAATAAGTAAACATCTCTAAACCAATAAGAACTCGACACCTATAAAACGCCATGATAACATTTATTTCACCATATTCGGAATAACAATCTCGATTGTCATATTACCCTTTTTGTCTCCCCTCAAACAATCATCCAATTTTTTAATTTGACTATATAGCAACAAAGTTAGGTGTTCCAAATTTCATTCCCATTCATTATCAGATAAGATGTGTGTTGCATTTTATTGGCAAACCATTGTAATTAGTGTTTTACTTACTTTAGTCTTTGTTGGAGGAAAGCATTACAGTGTTTTTAATATTAAATGAATCAAAAACAAAGAACTGCTCAAACTTATAATAAGCAGATAAATCATTAGTCAAATCTGGATTGCTGTGTTATATATATATATATATATATATATATATATATATATATATATTATATTTTTCTATATGCCAAATTTTTATTTGCTGAAGTTGTCACATGAGGAAGTGTCATCTTGTGCAATTGCTAGCCAATGAATCACAGAGTTCCTTCCGCACTAAATTGGTGGAATCCTACTCAGATAATCATCCACGTACATACAAGTTTATAACACATGCATCTCCCCTTTCCATTTGAGTAATGATTTTTTAACACCACCTGATTTTAAGTCAATTTGGATTTCCTGCGGCTGAAAAAGGACACACTTTCAATCTAACCCATGATTTTGAAGTTGCTTTACTAAAATTGGAATGGATGTGAGCCATTCGATTTTAATTCAATGGTTCCAATGGATGATAACTAAAGAGATAATCCACTCTCAATATCTCAAAAAAACATTCTATTTTGTTTTGCAGTTGGGTGCAAATGTATGGAATGATCGACCTTAATTATACTAATCGTAGAGGTCAAACTATAGTTGAAATAGTGTTGTAGTAATTAATGGTATCAACGGAAACACAATATTGTAAAAATGTATATGATCCTTAGATCTGTTGGGGACTAATTCGGGAGTTGTGAGGGTGGAAGGAGTGAAGACACCATGATCGAGAGGATGGAATACCGATAAGTCCCAAGGACGTCACAATCGACTTTGGATGTTCCAGTTGATAAGTTGGGTGGAGCGCCACGACAAACTGATAAGTTCTAAGAACCACACAAAAAACCATAGAGAAACATCTTTAACTTTTAACTCCATAATTCAACTTCCTTTATTTATATCGACTCAATAAAACCCTAAATTTTTTAAATTTAACCTAAACTTGAAATAAAGACAAAAATCAAATCCTAATATTCAGTTTGAAATAAATCATATCTGTATTAGTGTAAAATCCTAATTAAAAGAAAATAACTCTATTGACATTTAAGCCTTTATTTATTTTCCTAAGAAATCAATTAAAATGATACAACTAAGAATTGATATCTCCAAAATCAAATAAGAAATGTGGAGGATGGTTGTGGATGCTATAGGAAGTTCCAAACTACATACCTTATTATTTACAAGACATTTAGTAAAGAAATAGGGTGGTGCTATGCATGGTGCAATATTTTTGCATCATACTCTCCGGGTTGAACAAAACTCGCCCTTGAGTTTTTGTCAACTTCATCATCCAGACATGGTGAAAAATCGATAACATTGAAAGTTATTGAGACACCATAGGTACCTGGTAGTTTTACCTTGTAAGCATTATTTTTGATTTTCTGTACTATCTTGATGAAACCATCATCTCTTAGGGACAACTTGAAAACTGGTTGGTTTGAAAATTGTTCCTTCCACAAACGCATTCATGCCAAATCTCCAACTTTAAAAGATTTGTTGTCTTCTATTCTTATGATGATTAGCCTTGTATCTTGAGTCCCGTTTCTTAATGTGCTTGCGAACTTGTTCATACAACTTCTCAATTTCTTTCGCTTTGCGTTTTGCATCTACATTAAATTGTTGCTTATCCAATGAGAGGGTTTAGCCTAGAGGACAATGTGGTCGAGTGTCGTAAGATACTTCAAAAAGACATTGTCCAATAGCTTGATTAATTGAATTACCGTAAGCAATTCCAATTGTGCGAGGACAAGATCCCACTGTTTCAAGTTTTTAACGACAAAGCTCCTAATTAAGTGTCCCAAAATACAATTAATAATTCGGTTTGTCCATCTGTCTAGGGACGACTAACACTACTGAATTGAAGCACAGTACCCATATTCTTCCACAAGGTTCTTCAAAAGTGACTTAAGAATTTATCATCTTGGTCAGAAGTGATGGTTTTTGGAATGTCATCCAGATATAATTTCTTTAAAATATAAGTCAGCAACTTGAACAACATCATTAGTGTTTTGGCATGGGATGAAGTGGGCCATTTTTTAAAATCCATCTACAAAAACCATTATGGAATCCTTCTTGCGTCGAGTCCGAGGTAATCCATGCTAACATCCCAACGTGCTTCTAGAATGGGAAATGGCATACATAAACCAGTGTTTTGGGTTTTGGCTTTGGTCTAGTGGTGGACTCAACATCTTTGAATATATCTCTCGACATCTCTTTCAAGTCTTGGCCAATAAAAATTTTCTTTCACTAAAACAACAATTTTATCTATTAAAAGTGGCTCCATTATGCACTTCCCACACAATGACTTCCGTAGTAGTGATTAATGAACATTGAGGACTACATAAATAAAATCCTTCTTGTGCATTAAATATAGGCTCCATCCACAAGAATAGTTATGGACAGACAACTACTCCCTTGGTACTTTTGGCCTTTTATTTTTGTTCCAAAACAATGGTACTTTTAAAAACCCAATGTACAATTCACCCTATTTTTCCTAATATACCATCTATATTATTGAGTCTTTTAGAGTTACAAATTATGAATTAATTGTCTTAAGACTCTTTTACTTTGATTTCAATTATCCCAATACAACTACAAATGGAGTATTTTAGTATTTAACCATGCCAAATTAATGGTACCTTAATTTGTGCGTAACAAACCAAAAGTACTAAAGATTAGGAACGGAGGGAATAGTAAATATATACTAAATATGATGGCTGAGGAAAATTCATGTTAATTACCTCATTCTGTCACATTCATTAGAGCTGAAGAAGTTTGTCCAAAAGATGCCTTTTCGGATAAGGCACACATCTCTTTCATCTTATTGTCCACGCAAGTTGTAATGAATTAGCCAATCCATGCAATGCATATATAGTATTGCTAACTAGTCCAAAGCATTTGTTAGAAGAAAAGAGCCACTGCCATTGTTAATCAAATGGACCGAGTAAATTTCAAAGTTTAAATCATGGGACCGTGTGATGCAAAAGTATGCCTAACTATTAACATGTCAAAATCAAATACCACTAACCTTAACTTGAGATGTTGATGTCTTAGATTTTCAAAAATTCATTTTTAATTAGGAATTGGAATATTTGAAGTTTTTCCATGCTCATTTATAAAAGCAATGGAAGAGAATATGCTTTGAACTTTGAAATGAATTGAATATGGTGATAAAATTCGTACCACCCCAAGATACTGATGGGCACTAGTCGTCCTTGGTGTGTGCTTTCATTAATTTTTTCGTAAAAAATTGCTTTTCAACCACCATCTTCCAAGTGTTCTTGGAATCTCATAGCTTTCTTGACTTTGCACAATTTCTTGACATCGTTTTAGAGGTGGTTCCCTTGTCACTTTATCTATTAGGTTACTTTGATAAAAAAATAGTAGATAACAAATAAGCTACCGACTCTATTTCTAATATTTGCACTACAACATTTTGATCCAAAGGCAGCGTCTGAAAACCGTTGCGTAAATCCAAAAAATTGTTGCATTTACTTTCAACAACGGGTTTAAAACCGTTGTTTCTGCGGGCTTTGCCTAAACTATAGACAACACTTTTCTGTGTTCAAAGGCAACGTAACCTAAAACCGTTGCCATTGATAATTTAAACACAACGGTTTTGATTTTCACGTAATGTTTTGGTTATTGACACATGTGAAATTGGTGTCGGCCTATTCATGTATCTTGGCTCACCAATGGGGGAAAACTCGGAGAGTTTAGTTACACGGTAGCTAAAGAATGAGATACTATTAAGACGACTTCTTAGGGGATGGGGAAATAGGTATGTCATTTTTCGAGGTCGTGCAGCTTTCATAAATTCTATACATACCAACCTTTTATATATCTATCCTCACTTAAGATGTCGATCTAATTGTGTCGATCAAGGTGAAGAACAATTTCTTGGGTCAAGTGGAGTAAGCCTAAGAGTGAGGGTAATCTTTCTAACTTTTTAACCTAAGCCTGTTGGGGAACTGGGGAGGAGAGGTGAGGGTACCCCACGGTAGGGCTGTTCATGGTTCTCAAAAAACTGAACTAAACTGATGAACCGAACTGAACTGAACCAAAACTAACCGAACTATTACAAACAGTTCAGAACCGAACTGTTATTTTAAGTTCAGTTCAGTAACCGAACTGTTAGGTAAGTTCAGTTCAGTAACCGAACTGAACCGTTAAGGACTTAATTTCCAAATTATCTCAGCGCCTCCAATTCAGTAACGAACTGGACTGAACTGCTGCTTCTATTTTGGATTAATTTGTGATGTTGTAAACACCATTTACGGTTTCTGTCAAAATAGATCTGATCTTTTAAAAACGCCATTTCTGATGGGTTGTGGTTGTAAACACCATTTACGGTTTCTGCTGCTTCTATTTTGGATTATAATATGCTCTCAGCTTATAATACTTTATATAAATCTGATCTTTTTTTACCACAACATAAATCTGATCTTATCTGCATAATAATGGTGTTTACAACATCAATGGCTATTTCTTCATGCATATAGGCAGCAAGCCTTCTTTGCTACTGTGTAATTGTCTCAAGACAGTATAATAATGGCTATTTCTGCATGATGATGTTTAATTAACAATGGCTATTTCTTCATGCATAATAATGTTCATCTGATTTTGTCTTGCAGTGACCGAAGAGAGTATTAGAACTTTGGTTATATAGTATCATATTTGGGTTAACAGTTTTAGATTTTGGTTTCGGGTACCAAAAATTTGAATAAAACAATTATAAAAAGTGAAAAAGACTATTATTATTTAAAAAATAGTTTGGGTAACAGTTCGGGCTTAACGGTTCGGGCAGTTCGGCCTTAACAGTTCAAAAAAAAAGTTCAGAATTTAAACAGTCCAGTTCGAACTCGAACTGCCGAACTGAACTATTAATACAGTTCAGTTCAGTTCGGCGAACTGTTAACGCAGTTCAGTTCAGTTCGGCTGAACTGTTTAAACAGTTCAGTTCAATTCGGTGCAGTTTTGCTTGTGAACTGAACTATGAACAGCCCTACCCCACGGAAAGAGGTCCAGGCAGATAAATATGAGGGAGTGGGTGTGGGTAATAATCTAGAGCTTAATGAGGAGATAGGCTACTGCACTCCTAACGTTTTAAGTTTTGCATGACGACTTTTCCGGAATATACGGCTCCTACTGAATAGACTTGTTTATCGAGCTAACCTATTTCAAATATGGGGCTAACCTAAATGAGACAATTCCTCTATAAAATTCTAAATCTTTTAAAGGCTAAGATGACTTGAATTGGGGCGTCATCTCTTTATCTAAAATTTTTGTACCAAAAAAATTGACCTTCCAAAAGAATGGATGGGGGGCGGCAGGGATGTCAACTTCCTGAATAAATAAATTGTAATCCTGAACCACACTGATTCCCAATATATATCCTAAGTATGAGGAATATGTGTCTCATAATTAATTAATTTTGTTGGGGTATCACTTTCTTTTCTATCGACTTAACGTCATCATGTTTAGCGTCCTGTATCAAACATCTGGTGAATAGAGTACCCTCCTGAATAGTGAATATATAGAGTTGGAGAAGCGAAGTTGTGTACGTATACGTAATTGTGGGTGGTATTGCATTTGCATCTAGCTAGCTTGATTGGGGCACGATTAATACATTATTTTTGGCTTCATGTTTTTTCCCTTTGCATATCCAATGGATTCAGATATATCCTTCTTCATATATTTTTTCTTTGTTTGATTCAGAATGACACATCAATATACATTACTGATTCAACTAATAATTTGGGTGTCAATGTTTTATATTCCGATTTTTTAGTATTCACAACATTTTGATTGTCATATTTGTACACTTCTTGCCGTTTTATGTCATTAACTTGATTGAGTATGTTTGCATACAATCTTTTCGATTTCAGCTATGTTGAATTTCTTTTGCTTCGATGTAACCTTTTTTGTATGGGCTATTACTAACTATTCATGGAGTGTCTCAATGGTTTCAAACAAAAACTAATGTCCGCTCGTGTTTAAGAACAAATTGAGTTTGTCGTTGTGGAAATCAAACCTGAGAGCACCAAGTCGACCCACACGTCTAAGAGTAGCTTATGTCTTTTACCCAAGGGTATTGTTTTGTTGTTTTGATATATTCCGCCAATTATTTTTTTTGACAAATACTTATATTCCACCAATTTAATTAAACGAATGAGTATTTTTTTTATTAAACAAAATTTTTATTGAAACCAACCATCATAATAATGAATTTTTCTTGGGTATGGAGCAGTTTTAAATCTTTGGGGTAGCTGTCCCACCCTTCGAGGTGCCTCCAATCCAGCGAGAGGATTAGTCACTCTGTTCAGCGGTGAATACTCTGGTCTCGAAAAAAAAAATAATGAATTTTTCTTACCAGTTTGACTATCATTAGAGTCATTTAAAACCCAAGCCTAATCATTGCCTTGCATAATTAAACCACTGCATCAACCGTCAAGTAACAACCGACCAGGTTATTAAGAAAAGTAATTAACCATCCTTAGGTTTTTCTTTTGTTAATTTGGGGGTGGGGGAGGAGATTGATTAATGTAACAACCAACTAAATAAGCAAAGCAGGCTAATTTTCGCTTTCTCTTTGAACTTAAAACCCTGAGAATGTCCCAAAGTCTACAATGAAATGTGACAAATCATCACATCCAAAAGAGAAAGCGTAACCAAATCAGCATTGTGTTACAATATTAGATTACAAAGACACAGACAGTGTAACCAAATCGAGAAATTAATGGTCCAAAATTTAAAAGAGACAGTGTAACCAAACTACTACTAGTAATTATGATCATAGACCCTTTTAATTTGTCATCTGGGTTTCTTCTAACGAAGTCATCAAAATTTGATTCTTTGTCTGAGATTAGAGACAGAAATGACATTTGGAAATGGTTTAATAGGAATATGGTAAACGTTGAGCGCTAAGAGTTAAAAGCTAAGACTAATTAGGTGATGAGTCAGCTTCCTTTGAAGTCAAATTGGTTTGCCACTAGTTAGAGACAGTATCATTGCATGTACTTTATCTTGCTGTTTTCTCTCAGTTTTATTGGTATCATTTTTTTTTTCCAATTTTGACAGCTTAAAATGACAAACATTGAAAATGAAGAAGCATTTGGAATCTGCAAAAGGATATTCTTATGTCTCTAGACTCTCTACTCTGTACTCTGTAATGCAATGCAAATAACAGTTGATGCATGTGTTACATACACACTGTGGATGTATATGCAACAGGAATGTTTAGATAAGTAATTTTAATTTTATTTGTTTAATTTAAATGTATAAAATAAAACGTTGATATGAATGTTTGTGATGTATGATAGTTACTTATATAACTTCTATTTTGTTAACTTTTTCTGTTGAAATTTCTAAGAAAAAATTTAGTCACAATTTCATAGGTATTGTTGGTTACTCTTCTACCCTGCAATCTCTTCTTTACTCTTTGTTCTGGACCGGGCCGAGCCATGTCAAAACTTGGGCCCAATACCAGCCCAAGTACAACATATATATTCATCTTCTCTCATATTTATTTTTTCAAAACCATTTATCCAAACATACCTAAATTACTCAATTATTTTTCTTTATAAACCACAATATAGATCAAAAGATAAGGGCTCTGCTCATTTTCCTTTTTTTCAAAACCATGATTGAACTTAATTTTGAATTTTCTCTTTACTAACTCATCGTCTACAAATTTGCATGCACTCAAGTAATTAAACACATACAATTTCTCAACTTATTACAAGAATTAGTGTCTCTTACTTATATGAACAAATTATCAAAATAAAAATTACATATGATCAATGTGCATTTGTCATTCACAAGAAAAGTCTGGTTCAGCTGGCTTTTGCAAAGAGCTTACTACCCCAGAACGCATATTGACACCTTTCTTAGTACTCTTGGCCACCCTTGTTCCATACACAACAGAGCCCGAACCAGACGATGCCGGTGTTTCGGGCTCAGAAGCTGCTAAAGTATTCTCCCTAGCCCTAAGTTCAGCAGCTTCCTTTCTTTTCTTATGCCTTCTCCATGCAGCTTGAATGAAACAAGCAGCCCATGTTCTCCATTGGTGTGAGTAAAACTTGAACTTATGCCTAAGTTGTTTACTATGCAACCTTCTAAATTGAGATGCAACAAATTTAAGATCTTCTGCTATGAGTGCAAAGGCTTCAACTTCTGAGACCGCTTTAACTGTTCTTGTGGAAGAAGGAAGAATTACACTTGGTCGCGGGTCCAACGCCCATGTCAAAAGTTCTTCACCACAAAAATCACCTACATTAGATAGTGATATGACCTAGTTAGTGGTTATAAACAAGAGCGTTAACTATTAGATACTAGTTAGTTTTATCTTCGTAACCTCCATAACTAATTCTGTTAATTATTTAGTTATAGAGGTTACAAAGGTAAAACTAGCTAGTATCTAATAACAAAATAACAAACTAATCATAACAAATTAACAGAATTAGTTATGGAGGTTACAAAGATAAAACTAACTAGTATCTAATAGTAACGCTCAACCTCATGAGCTAGCTTTTGAGGTTGAGTTAGACCCAAATTCTAAGAGAAATCACCTGGACCAATTCGACAAGAGTTGAAGAATCCAGCGCGACCACCATTTGTGGTGTAAGAATCAAGATGACCACGAATTATGAACATCATTTCATTCACGGGATCACCCTCGCGAACAAGATAGGTTCCTTCAGTGCACAATGCAGGCTTTAACCTTTCACATATTGCATCCAACATCCTCTCATCCATTTGATCAAACAATGGAACCTGTTGATGAGTTTAGGGATCAAATTGCAAATTTTTTTAGTTCAAGAATATATTTTAAACAAATTCGAATAGTTCAAAGACCTACAGAATAATTAAAAGGTTGATATGTGTAGTGACTTACTCCTCGAACTAGTTCAAGACAAAGATGGCGTTTGATTTCTCTTCTAAGATCAACTGGAAGTCCTTTGAGAAGATCTTCTTCATCTACTCCACGTGTAGCCACCCATTTGTATTGATTATATTTACGCACAGATTCTCTTAGTTCTTGAGGTAGTTGTCTGTGATGCATCCATTGCTCTGTGTCTGTTCTTTTCACCCTCCACTCTTCTAGCCGAACAGTTATTGATTGTAGGTAAGTCTGCAAAATTCTGAGTTATATTAGATTTCCTTGTTGAATAGTTTAAAATTAGAATGATTGAACTTTTTCATGCAATTAAATTTACCTGCATATTACCAATAAGCAAGGCAAAAAGAACTAATCCAAGGGTAGCAACAACAATGGCAACCATTATTTCTCCAACAAAAGTGCTAGTTAGAAGGCCTTGTCCCAATGAACTGCACTCTCCAATAACAAAAGCATTAATGCAATGTACTAATAACAATAATAATAACAAGGTAGAAATGTTCAATAATTTTCACCTCAGATTCCTTAATCCCCACCAAAGACAATAAAAGTACTTATTAAAGAACGGTGAGGAAGTAACTTGAGAAGTCATGGCATCAGCATATATACCAAAAGGATAAAAGCCAGCATTTGGTGAACACAAATTTGTAATATTACTAGCCATGAACCAAGAAACTCTGAGGGGATCTTTAACCCTGTGACAATCAAAGAATCCATATTCACAATATGATTTCTCCATATTGCATACACTTCTCCAACATGCTTCTTGACGTTCAATTGATAGAAGGTACCAGCAAGCTCCTAAAATCTTTTTACAAAATTTGACATTAGATTTTTTTTTTCCTAGAAAAAAAAATGCATGAGTGAGTTTGTTATTTTAAATTTTTTTTGACTCTTTTTTGTGAAGACTTCTCTTGAAATTCAATTTAGTATGCATATACATTAGTTGCCAACAAAAGGAAGGACAAAAAATCATATCACTCATATTTATATATTAAGGAAACTCAACCCTACAAAATTAGCTCGTAAAATGAGTGAAGTCCAAATTTTATAAGCAAATTATTTGTAAATCTTATCTTTGATCAACTGAGGATTTGAATTTTTCCCAATCACAGATGATGAATTACTTAAACCACAATATAGTTAGGTTGGTAAAAAATAAAATATTGGACATGACTTTTTCTCTATATCACTCTCATATTATTCTCTCTCTCTCTCTCTCTCTCATTTCTCTTTCCCTATCTCTCTTTTATTTCTCTTTCCCTATCTCTCTTTTATAGGGAAATAGATTGTTTGACTTTAACTTTTCCTAACTTTGGTAACTTTAGTCTTTTTCGATGAGAGAGAAATATGAAAAATGGAGGGAACTGCGATAAGCGAGAATGACTTAAAGGAGAGAGAACGATGAAAAATGGAAGGAAATGTGGTAAGTGAGAACGACTTAAAGGAGAGATATAGACTGAAAGTTAAGGGAAAGTTTTAGCCCTAAAGTTAGACAATCCCCCCCACGCCCCCCTCTCTCTGATAAAATACACAAAGTCATGGTGACTTTTGCACCTATCCATTTCCTTAAGTAAGATTTGATTTCCTTAATAGTTGATAGCAAGGTAATCAAAACCAGACCGGACATTGAACTGGAAGAGGTAGCGGTTCCGGGGTTCTTGGGTTCAACCGGTTGAATCGGGGGTTGAACCGGAATTAATTAAATAGATTATTTAATATTTTTTTTTACAATATATAAAGGATAAAAAACAAAAAAGAATTATAGTATGACATAATAAAACTATAATATTCAACAATCATAGATAATTAGATACTATAATGTAAGTACTCTCATAGTAATATTAGTGTACACATTTGTTTTTTAATTATTTATTTATTTATTACATCAATTTAATTATAAAAAATGATAAAAAATATCTCATATACCAAAAATCAACATCATTTATCATTTTTTTCCAAAAATCAACATGGTATACCATTTTTTAAGGAAAATAAACCAAATCCGGTTTTCTGTACGGTTCCCCGGTTTTTGGCCGGTTTCCTGTCCGGTTCCCGGTTTTCAGCCGGTTATCCGGTTCAATTCCCGGTTTTCACCCCAAACGGTTCTGGGGTTCATTTGGACCGGATAGGGGTCCGGTTCCCAGTTCAACCGGTTGAACCGGCCGGTCCGGCTTTGACAACCTTCGTTGATAGTCATATCAGGTATGATATGGCATGGAAAGGTGTTTATAATTGAGATACACCATTCACCTTACAAACTGGTTTTGTAGAGATGAAATAGATCCAGCTCAAATTTTAATACGGTCTCTTAATTTTTCCAAGATCCATTGGATAACTTGTTATTGGGTCACATGGGTGTGTTGAGAGGGTGTGTTGAGAGCCTAAAATCGATAGTTTGAAAATGTGTTTACGAGTGGGAGACATTTTTACCTTATTTTGAAGGGATGAATTAGAACTAACTCAAATTGTAAGATTAATTAATAAACATGATTAAAAAGGGCCGCTTGAGCAAATCAATGAAGGAAATGTAATTTCTGATATACTTACATGGCTTGCCAACATATAAAGCATAAGGTTGTAAGCAGCACCTGCCCATGCTGTTTCTGTGACAACCCCAGTAGCTTTTACAATTTGTGATGAAAGTGGAAATATCAAAAACAACCTCGGAAGATATTGAAAAATTATGAAAAAACGAAGAACATTTTTTGTGTTTGCCATAGTTGAACCTCTAAGAGTAGGTATAACAATCCAAATCAACACCTACAAAAAAAACACAACATGAATAAAATCACCACCATTTTTGCTTAAAATTAAAAAAAAAAAATTCAATAAGGTCCCTAACATACCTGAGGAAGTGGCAAAGCAGCAATAAAATCCAACCAAAAACCTTTTTGAAGGTACCTAACAGCAATTTTAGAATATCCTAAAACAAGTTCTCCTCTCCCAAAAACTTGAGAAGAAGGAGCAACATAAGCAGTACGAAACTTCGTTAGAATCTGAATCATGTAAAAGATATCACCAATTGATCTAACAAGAGTGAGAATCACTTCAAGTGTTGTTCCAATATCAATGCACACTTGTTTTCTAGCTACAGGTAAATAAAAGAACAGAGGATCCACAAACAAAGATACTAAACATGCTACTAAGAATATTTTGTTCCAACGATGAATAGTTTGTCCCCTTGGATCTAATACTCTTCTTTTTACTCTTTCATAGTCTTCTGAAAATACTCTTGATAACACTCTAGCTTTCAGAAACTTCTTTTTTGACACCTTCTTTTGGGACATTTTGGAAGTACTAGGTTTCTCAGGTATTTGTGTTCCATCAATGTGGTATTTAACCTTAGTTGTCGGAATTTTTGCTACTTCTGGATCATCATCTTCAAACCTATATACATGAAACATAACATAGAATCAAAACCTTATATTATACATACATCATGAATAATCAATCTATTAACATAGAATGAAAAGCTTATATTATATATATATACATACATCATGTTAACTTATATCATCAACCCTTTTTGTTTGTTCTGTCGACGACGAACTAGAAACCACTATGAGGATTGAAAAACTGAAGTAGGGTCATTCCGGCAATGTAGAATGAATTGGTGATTGAGAGATGAATCAAGAAGATTATATTTGTTTTCTTTGTAGGTGTCACTTTCTTCTTAAAAATGGGGGATCGTATCAAATGAGATTTTTTTATTGACTGAAGAGTATCAAACAAGATTCAAAAAACAAAAAGAGAAAGAAAACGGATTTGTAAATAATACAAATGGAAATAGCAAAATATAAGGAAGACTAAAAATATATATTTTTTTGACAAAGGGAAGACTAGATGGAACAGCTAATATATGTTAAAAAAATAGGCAATGAGTGTGGTCGGTGCACACCTTCAAAAGGGATAACTTTGACTTAGTGACAATACAACCTGAAACTCACGTAATTTAGTGGAACTCATTTGAAATTCAACTAATAAAAGAGCTTCCGTTGAGAAATGAATGTTAAAGAGTGTGGTATTAACATTTCTCATTTTTTGAACTTGAGCTTTCTTCGACCTACATTTTTTTTGATATAAAAAAGAGGAAAGGATAACACTAAAAAAGAATGCAAGTTATTTGTTTTTATTGTGACTTTGATGTTGGGCACAATGTCAAATGACAAACATCCAACCTAAGAGTGTTTGGATGTGATGATTCAGGTCTCTTTTAATTTAATTAGAGATTTTGAGTTCGAATCTAGATTTGACTTTTGAGGGAAAACTTTGCTCTTATTGTAGTCTTTTCGAGTTAGATGAATTAGTCTCTAGCAGTTGGTTGTAAAGGTTACCGGATTTAAAAAAATGGCAAGCATCCAAGTGATGTTGTGATGAATGATATGTTATTAATTCTTACACTTACATACACAATATAATAGCTCAATTTTTTCTACATGTATATATAGTCCAAGTGGAATAAATATAATATATAGAGAAATAATTAATGTATGGAGAGTTTAGTCCGGCAGGTAAGTAGTAGTAGGGCGCAGGGGCCATACCCATACAACTACAACCAAACTGGTCGGTTAAGTTCAGTTGGCAAGTGTGAGAGATGAATGGTTAATTTAAATTTAATTTGATTTAATTTAATAATGTGTGAATGATCCGAGGAGGGAGTTGACTGCGTTAGATACGCTGCCATGGAATCTTGACACGTGTTACTTCTTTCTCACTCACACCCCCACCCCACCCGTGCACTGCAGCTCAGGTCCCCACAATTCCAACTCACATTTTAACAATTGTTTCTATCTATTCAAGCCGGGAATAAAAAATCCAAGGCATCTGCAAATTAGTGATAGCTTTAGCACGTAAATTCTAAAATTCATTACTTAAACTATCACTAATTTTCTTCAATTTCAATTTAATTAAAGTGATAATTATTGTGAGACGGAGGGAGTACTGAGCACTTTTGTAACAGAGCATGATAGAGAGGAACAAAAACTCAATGTCATATGCATCTATGCCACATGGCAATACTAACATTACAGGTCAATGTCACACGACAGTGCTGACGTGAAAAGTTAATGATATGTGGCCTACTTAGCTTATGTCCTATGACGTTTGCTACATCGTCATTTTTGCAATGAAGCATGTGAGAGAGGGGCAAAAAAAGAAAACTGTCAAAATTGTAGAGATAACTATTTTTTATAGGGACTAAAATCAAAACATCCAATACTTACTGAAACAAAAAAAAAAAAAAAACATATTTAGTCCTTGTTTGGATAAACAACTTATTTTATCACTATGGCATCAGAGCGTATCACTATCACATGAGAGTTTAGGTCATAAAAGTTTATGCTAAATATACTATTTGCATTTTAATGTGTACATTTTTTTGGTTACAAAAAAGAAAATAAAATAAAAACACGGCTAAGACCGCGCAAAAGAAACACCTAATGCATCAGCATTAAGATGCACACTAAGTCCAATAGGAGGGACCTCTAAATGAACCATACTAATACCACAAGTAGATCCAATCTTTGCAATGAAATCTGCACAAAAATTAGTCTCCCTAAAAGAGTGGTGAAGATTCACCTCCCAATCTTGATTCAAAAGATGTCTTAGCGATGCGATTTCATTTCCATACCTGTTAAAATCTGAATTTACCTTACCCACCATCTGAATTGTATGAAGAGAGTCTGTATGGCAAACTATACGCCTATAGCCTAAGCCCTGACAAAATTAAAGACCACATACTAAAGCTATAAGTTCCACATGAAGGATGTTTGAAATCCCTAAAGAACAACGAAACTCTTTCAAGAAATTCCCACAAGAATCTCTGATCAGCCCACCAAAACCAGCTCTGAATGTGTACATTGAAAAGAGCTTACACAAAAATATGTGTTTGGATGTATAATTACAAAAGAGCTTTTAAAATGTTGTAATTTTTAAAAATCGTTTTTTTCTACTCATCTTTCTTATCCACATATCATATACGGCTTGTGAATGTTGGCTCCAAACTTAACTTTTTTTTTTTTCCTATTCTTCCTTTTTTGTTTCTTGCTTTTTTGGTTCACTTTTTTTTTGTTTTCTTTTCTTCTTTTTATGTTATATCACTTTTTTATCTTCTTCCTTTTTTTGTTTAAGTTTTTCTTTTTTATTTTTTTACTTCTGTTTTTTTCTTCTTTTATATTTTAATGTTTTGCATTTTTCCTTTTTTATATTTTAAGGAGTATTTTACAGACTCGAAAATTTTTAGATGTTTAACTATATAAATTTTGTTGTTGAATAATTGATTCCGTGAAAAAAATTAATTTCACGCCAAAATACGTAAATTGAGATGCTAAATAGTGTGTTTTGGTGTACTTGATGGTGAAAACAAAATTATTTTGTAACAAAATGCGTAAAGCGAAATGCTAAGTGGTATGTTTTGGGGTACTTTAGGATTTTGAAAAAAAATTAACTATTCAAATACCAGATGTTTCTTCGTAAATAACCGTTTTGGTAAAAATAATAATAATAAGTTTGTGACAAAATACGTAGAGTGCGATACTGACAGTATATTTTGATAAAAAAAAGTAATAAATTGTCTATATTACGGATTAATATAGATAACATTATTAAAAAAAATTACACTTCAATTCCAATGGCTGTGTTAAAGTTATTTTTTAATTTTATAATGTTATTTAATTTATATTTATAATTTAACTTTTTTGTGGGATCTTCGGACTCATTTACAATAGAACTCCCCAACATTTTCTTTCAAGTTTGTATAGGTATTTCTATTTTATTGGTGGTTTTTATCCAACTATGCATACTCACACGTTTCGCTATCTATTTGTGTTTTCTTCTTTATTTTGATAATTTCGTACTAACGGGTACTAGAAAGAAGCATACTTAAATTGGTATTTAGTTTAAGCGCGTGACCTTCAACATGTTTTTTTTCTTTCATTTTTTTCTTCAACTTTTTTTGTTTTTTTATATTTTAAGAGAACTTTACGATCTTGAAAAATGTTAGATGTTTAAATATGCAAAGTCTATTCTTCAATAATCGATTCAGTGAAAAATAAAATTAATTTTATGACAAAATACGTAAAGTGAAATGCTAAACATTGTGATTTGGTGTACTTGATGGTGGAAAAAATTATTTTGTAACAAAATATATAAAATGTGATGTTAAGTAGTCTATTTTGGGGTATCTTAGGATTCAGAATTTTTAAAAATATTCAGATACGCGAAGATCAGTTATAGATAACGTTATTAAATTTTTTGGACTTTTTCTTCTTATTATCTATAGATGTTTAATTTCAACGTCTTTGTTAATGTTCATTGTTAATTTTATAATCTTCTTATCAAATATATACTTATAATTTAATTTTTTTCACGGGAACTTCAACCACATTTACAAATAGAACTCCTCCTCATCATATTTTTGCAACTTTCTATAGGTGCTTCTATTTTATTGGTGGTTTTCATTCAACCATGCATTATACTCATACGTTTCACTATCTATATTTCTATTTTCTTCTTTGTTTTGATAACTTCCCACTAACAGGTACTAGAAGAATACTTATATTGGTGTTTAGTTTAAGCGCAAGAACTTCAGCATGTTTTTTCTTTCATTTTTTTCCTCAATTTTTTGTTTTGTTTTTCTTTTATATTTTAAAGTTTTCCATTTTTTTTCTTTTTTCTATTTTGAGGAGAACTTTACGGTCTTGAAAATTTTTAGATGTTTAAACATGCAAAGTTTATTATTCAATAATCGATTCGGGGAAAAAATTTAATTTCATGACAAAATACGTAAAGTTTTTAGGTTAAGTTTTTATATTTAAATTTATTGAAAACGGATAATGTTGTTAAGATTCTTTCACTTTTTCTTCTTCTTATCTATAGATGTTCAATTTCAATGTCTTTGTTAATGTTTTTTTTTTAAAAATTTTATAATCTTCTTATTTAATTTATAGTTATAATTTAATTTTTATTTTCACATGAACTTCAGCCACATTTATAATAGGTTACCCAAATCATATTCTTTCAACTTTCTATAGATGCTTCTATTTTATTGTTAGTTTTTATCCAACCCTGCACGATACGCTTGTGTGTCAATTTTTATTTGTGTTGTCTTTTTTATTTCTGTCATTTCGCACTATCGAGCGTTAGAAACATACTTAAATTGGTGTTTATATTTTTTTCTTTCTTTAATATTCGAATACAATATTGTTGCATTGACTCCCCTGGGAACTTCAACCACATTTTATTAACATTTGAGAGACTTTAAGGAAAATGAATGAAAACAATTTCATTATTGATGAAGAAAAGTTAATTGATTACAATGAGTTTGACCTTATATATATATATAGATTCAATCTCACCCAACTAATCTCTAACAAACTAGTAACTAAACAAACTAACTCTAACCAAATTATAACTACTAACAACTTTTCTTAACTACTTAACCAACTAACTATAATATTTCTAATAATCCCCCGCAAGCTAGAAGTTATTCACAATACTTCTAGCTTGGAATGAACCATACAAAGTTACATCAAATCAAAAGAAAATTACATTGAGAGATGTCGGAAATACATCGGTAGAAATCAAAGCTACAAGAATAAAATGAAATCGGATCCAAGAAAAAATCTGAATTGTTGTGTTGGAAGACCTTTGCAACATTGAGAAAGAGATGAAAAATTCGGTTGTTGAGGATATAACAAACGATGCTAAAAATCAAATTAAGCGCTCCAAACTCCAAGATAATTGCAAGAAGTGACAATAACTTGCTATGATGACAAAGTGCACAAAACAAGGCAATTATCTGGCAATGTATATGGATGAAATTGTCAACAACAAATGCCCTGGAAAAGAAATGCACTCAGGAGATGAAACACTTGAAAGGAGTTGTAGGAGGTGATATCACAATCTGAATGTAGCAAGATTTCCAAGCGAGGCTATTCAGCAAACAGCTTGAATGCTTCTTGGTAAATAACTTCTTGAACACATCACAACAATATGAAGCTGAATCAAAAAATTGAACCGGTGACAATGATAGAAGCAACACTAACCAAAATGAAAGGTCGCAAGATTATAGCAAAATCACAAATCTTGAAAACTGAATTAAAAAGGAATTTGAACTCCGCTTCAGATCACAATCATCGGAAACCAAGATGAAAGGAGGACAATGAAGCGAAATCGCAAAGCTGAACTGCAAGAATCACAAATCGAGTTGAAAGAAATTTAGAAACTTCAAGAATCGAATTGGAGAAGACAAATTGCAGAGATAGAGACACTCTCAAAGAAGCGAGAGGAAGGAGAAAACAGTCAAGGGAAGATTAATAGAAACCCTAACAGAGACGAATTTGCGAAAATAAAGAGATTTTGAACATGAATTGAATAGCAAAAGCAAAGATCGCAACAGAAATAGGAGGAGTTTCGAACAAGAATTGAAGAACGAAACTGAGATGAAATTGATGTCAAGAACTAGAAAAACAAATGGTCCAAAGACGAAATTGAATAGACGATAAACGAGAAAATGAGGATAAGAAACAAATAAAATGAAGATAAAATTAAGAAATCTCTTTTGATATATACCGCAATGAGCCCCATTGTTCATGAATCGCAAAATAGAATAAGAAATTTGCGAGAAGGTGATGGAGGAATCATTGAGGAGAAATGAATGCGGAAGCTACATTATCGCTCTTGATACCATATTAACATTTGAGAGACTTTAAGGAAAATGAATGAAAACAATTTCATTGATGAAGAAAAGTTAATTGATTACAATGAGTTTGACCTTATATATATATATATATATATATATATATATATATATTCAATCTCACCCAACTAATCTATAACAAACTAGTAACTAAACAAACTAACTCTAACCGAATTATAACTACTAACAACTTTTCGTAACTACTTAACCAACTAACTATAATATTTCTAATACATTTAGAATAGAACCTCAATCATCTTCTTTCAATGGGAACCTCAACCACATTTAGAATAGAACCTCCATAATTTTCTTCCAACTTTGTATAATTGCTCCTATTTTGTCATAGGTTTTCATCCAACCATGCATGATACGCACGTGATTCACTTTTTAATTGTGTTGTCTTCTTTTATTTTTAATTATGTGTTAAGTTTTTATATTTACATTTGATGAATGTGGATTATATTATTAAAATTCTTTAGACTTTTTCTTCTTATTATGTATGGAAGATGTTCGATATTTAAATGTCTTTGTTAATGTTCTTTTTTAAATTTATAATCTTCTTATTTAATTTATAGTTATAATATAATTTTTATTCACCGTTATTAGATTTTATATTTTGCAAACTAACAACATTGGCCCAATGGCATAGGCTACCATTGGACACAAAGGTCGACCTGATCCTCGCGAGTTCGATTCCTACAGTGGACAAGCTCGGTGTTGGCCAGTACAAAATTTTCTCAAAAACACGATGGGATATTAGGTCGTTAAAAGTGTTGGGACAATTTTGAGAAGCCAACAATATTCCAAGCTAAAAAAAACTATATTTCACACAAACAAGATTTAGCCTTCCCCGTGCATCGCACGGGTATTAGGGCTAGTATTAAAAATTGCTGGAATTCATATATCAAAAATAATAAAAAATCAATGCTCTCCATTTTGTCAATTAATTATTTAAATTCAGCATTACTTTATAACATATTATAATTATTATAAACTAAAAAGTTAAAATTGAATAATAATTAAAAATAAGCTAAATAGAATTTGTCAAGTCGCGTTAAACCAATTGTCTACTGAGCTATATTTTTTATAGCTCAACACAACTCAAAACACTTGCTCAACTCGGCTTTGTCCGACTTTTTAATAAAAGAAAGACTTAAATATGTATTCTGCCTCTGCAAATATCACCATAATCCAGTTATACCTCTGTAAAAATAAAAACTTTAAAATTATCCTTGCAAATATAAATCGCTTACGGTTATGCCCCTCGGTCAACTTCCCATCCAAAAAGATAATTTAAATAAGGTTTAAATATATGTTTTACCCCTGTAAATATCACCATAATCCAATTATGCCCCTGCAAATATCACTATTATCCAGTTATGCCCCTGTCAAAAAGAAGTGCATTTAATATGCACTTCTTTTTTCCAATCCCTAAAATCTTCTGACCATTCGGGATATTGAAATAATAGTATACGAATGATATTTTTTATTATTATCAATGAAGGTACTATAATATATTTTCTAATAATTGATTGGATTATTAATACAAAGCTTCTAATTATTAGACCATAAAGAATGCTCTCCCAGGCCTCTTCTATTTCTCTAAGTCTTTTTTCGTCGTTGTTTTTTTTTCCCTCTTTTTGATCCTCTTCTATCCTTTTCTCAAAAGCCAAATATTCTGAATTGTCTGTACCTTTTTTCCTGAAATATTCTTTCAAATATTGGGATATATCCTCGAAAAGATCAACAAAAAAAAATTGTTGTGTTTTGTCCAAAAAAAGGGGGGAATTGGCATTTCTTTGAAAGAATTTCCAAGTCACTGTTTTACGCCTTAGAGAGCGCATAGATCCTTTGATTATTTCTCGGGAAAAATCCGGTTCGCGTGAATAATTTAGTAAAGACAATTCGTTCTGATCAATATAATCACTATCATCATAGTCAGTAGTATTATAAATATTACTAGGCCGTTGAGTAAAATTATCTGTTTTACCATTAAAAATCACTATACGTTGGGCGTATCTGCAACGAATCTGAGGTTCCTGTGATACTGCTTCCGTCAGTTCCTCCAATTCGTCGATTAAGCTGTATGACCATCTAGGAACTGTTTTACTGATTTCGTATATTTTTTGATGGTTCAGATCACTTTCAATTGTGTCCAATAAGAATTTTTTTTTTCTTTTTTTTTCTTCGGAATATATTTTAACTTGTTCATGTTCTGGAAATAAATAAAGTTTGTCAAAATTCAAACTTGATACTGATTTTTCCGAAAATTTACTTATTAAGTTAAAAAAAAAAACCAATTTCATTTAATAATGATTTTCTATCAAATGTATTTATTTTCTGTTCAAATTCGGGATCTGGATAATGACTATTAATAGAAAGAAGGATACCGTGAATCTTATTGATCAAAATGGAATTTGTTTTGTAAATTTCATTTTCAATTGATGGTGACAAACTGTTTGGCATTTGTCCACGAAAGCATCCATTCAAGAAAGGATCATATATTTGAGTTAAGTATTTTCTTTTCTTATCATTACACAATCTAATTCGGTTTTCTAATACATCCATAGGACGAGATTGCTTATCTAGAACTTTAGCCCTTTTATAAAATTCTTGCTTAGTTTCTTTCTTTTTTCTTTATTAGTGGAGCTCCAATAATTAGACAATTCATTATAGGAGATTTTATCTCTTGTGAAGAGATCAATTTTTTTTTCCATGATTTTAAGAAAAGTAGATAAATTAGGTGGATACGTGAAAGATATTCTTTCTTTTCCATCACTTTGACATATATGAAAAAAAAATTGTGAATTTTCATTTCTTACGACATTGTCAAAGTAATCATTTTTGATATATCGCAATGGACGATTCTATCGTTGATAATCGAAAAGAGTAGTTACAATAGGTAGTTGAAGATTCTCCTCTTTCTGGATTTTGTTGAAAGTATTATCTTTTTCAGCAAAAAGATAATGAGAAAGATCTTTTTCCATTTCCGAATCTCTTTCACCATGAAATTCTTCAATTTCATCGTTTTCTTCAATTTCTATCACTTCGTCATTCAAAAAATAAGGAACCGGTATTCTGCCTAAATAGTGTAAAAAGGTAAGAAATGAAAAAACAACAAATATTTGACCCACATAATTTCGCAATTTTAACAGAATGTACTTATCAAATCGAATAGTTACCTTCGATTTGATCGAATTTATCGAATTATTTTGCTGTAACCAGACTAATATAAATCCAATCAATTTCATCAAAAAGATGTGACCAATTAACCAACCAAAAAAACTACTTATTAAGAATAACAATTTATTGTTGCATCGAAAGAGATAAATGTTCACTAATCTTATTAAAATTGAACTTGGAAAAAGAAGGGGGTTTAATAACTGAAAAAGAAGATTGTTAAAGAATACTTTGTGAATACTAAATTTACGCATTGAATTCGTATTCTTGTATCCAGAATCCAAATAGTAGTGTTTGTCATTTTTGTCTAAGAAATTAAAAAAAAGATATGGTAAAGTTAGGAAAGTTATTGTATGAGGTGTACTCAATGCTAGATGCAAAGGCGCATAATAGATCGATATGAACATCATGAGCTGTCCCGTGATAAACCCAGTTGTTGCTGATACTTGCTTCTCGGTCTCCTCTTCCATAACCCAGGCTCTAATAAGGAAGAGATAAGAGGGCCCTATAGATAATGTGGTCAGAAATCCATAATAAAATCCGACCACAACGACGGAATTCATTATTTGCAGGCATAAAGATACTAGTTCTTGATAAATCATCGCACCCTCCTTTTGTTTTATATTGCAACAATTCAATAAATGTTTTATATTGCAATTCAATAAATATTATAATATGATAATTATATGTATGATTTTGTTATGTTATAATTTGTTATGTTATAATATGATAATTATATGTTATATGTATGATTTTGTTATGTTATAATATAATATGATAATTATATGTATGATTTTTCAAAAATTTCGATAGATATCGAAATAGAAAGAGGTAGACTAAAAACGACATCTCTTATCTCAATGACACCAAACAAAGATGGGGATATTCACTAAATGGAATTGGTATATGGATGGAATATAATGAAATAGAACCGCTTTGAGGTTCCCCGTGAAATCAGGCATGGAATGGAGCCATTCATTACCAAGAAGTTCCATGAGTTATTAAGGAAACTTTATGAGATAGAATTGACCGTTGTTCCTCAGTAGCTCAGTGGTAGAGCGGTCGGCTGTTAATAGAAACTTTATGATATTTGCAGGGGCATAATTGGATTATGGTGATATTTGCAGGGGTAAAACATATATTTAAACCTTATTTAAATTATATTTTTGGATGAGAAACTGACCGAGGGGAATAACCGTAAGCGATTTATATTTGCAAGGGTAATTTTAAAGTTTTTATTTTTACAGGGGTATAACTGGATTATGGTGATATTTGCAGGAGCAAAACATATATTTAAGTCTAAAAGAAACTACAAAAAGTATTTTAAAAACATGAAAAAGGGGCCTAGCCCACGGGCTAACCTGATCAAGGGGAAATGATCCAGTTTTTTGAGCAACTATTAATTAGGAAATATATAATCAATCCAAAACACAATGTCTTAGAGTCAAAATTGGTTAAGAGCCTCGAGTAATGAGCGCAGATTAGTCATTCGTTAAAAGCGTTGGGACACTGCGTGGGTAGCCAGCAATAGTCCGAACCAAAAAAATAAAAAAAACAGTGTCAAAATTGATATCTCTAGTTGGTAGTTATTAGTATATATGAATCAAATGTTTTGAAAACCAAATCGGACATTGAACCAGTGAGACCTCCAGATCATGGTTCAATTACCATTTAAAATTGGATAAAATTGTTTTTAAATGCTAAAATAACCGAACCGCTCCGATTGGTTCGATATTTAAAACACAGATATAATCAGCTACCTCTACGTTGCAGATTTGAAACTACTTTAATCGATCCCATCCTAAATTAATACTAGTACTTAACATTATGCATTATCTCATCATCCTAGAAGGTGCCAAACTTTAACCCTGCAGATGAGTTTGGAGTAAGAAAGCATTTTTATTTTTTAATATCCAACGTCAACTTAAAATCCCACCTTGTTTCCCTGTCGGGAGTCGGTGCAACATTTCACATCCAGCATGGTATCATCAGTTATCACTCAAAGGTCAACACTGTCGAGCTCCAAGTTAAGCTACCTCAAAATTACTACATTATATTTGAAATTTCATAATTAATAATTAATACTTGTCTAACATGCGATGCAGAAACATGTTAGTTAGCTGTTACATGTATTGGATAAACTATGTACTTTTTTTTTTGTGTGGTGGATAAACTATCAGAATTGGAGTGTCATAAGAGTTTATATACTAGTATTAGTTATATCTATATCTATAGTAGAGAGTACAAACTAAAAACTATAGAAAGGCTTGAGAAACAGCCCTTGTGATAGCATTAAATGAGCAAGTGCGATGGTTGTACCTTCCTCAAGATATCAAATTGTTAAACTGAAAAATACAGACTGGATCCATACGAAAGGACCCATCCAAGGATTTTATCAGCATCAGTTTTTATGCACCACTGCTGTGTGTGTGTGAGTGTACGTACCATTTTAGTAGTATTACACTTGCAGATTCATTTTGGCTAAAAATAGATAAGAATCTTCGTTTGTTTGTTAGATGAAAGGATTAGTCTTTGATTCAAAATTATTCGGATATTTTTTTTGAACAAAAATGATGTGTAGATGCCTATTCACCCCTCTAACACCTAGAGAGAAAAATAAATAGGAAAGAGAAGTGATATTATGTGATATGCGAGTGAGTGAGTGAGAGAAACTCGAGAGTTAGAGAAAAAATGGATGTTTGATGGATGTGTAGAAAATTAAAAGGTGTCCAAAAATCAACATTCTATCTTGAAAAATCTACATGATGATATATAATTTCAAATTGGTTATGTCTAACACCCAAAAAATATTGGTCTAGAAAATTGGAGATTATAATACTTGTTCCAAGGCAAATTCCGTCTTCGTCCTTTTTTGAACCAACTAATGTAAATTAGTCCTTCAAATTTTTGACTTTCAGTTTGTCTCTTTGATAGATTTTCTTAGGCGTCTTTTGTTGTAATAAGTTAGGAGATCCTTACTATTGCTTTTGATTTTAATTTATTTTCTTGTCAAGAATATTGGTCTGAACCCCCGCTGAGCTCTCTTTTTTTTCTTTATCTTTTTAATAAATTCAATGGGATGAACTATTTTTCTTTATTTCGGAAGGTTTTAACGATGCTTCTTTCTTTTTAGCTAAAAAAAAGGTATGGTTGGGCTCGTCGGATTAGATGAAAAAAGCCCCCAAAATATAGAGTTTACGGTGACATTTAAAATTTTAACATCTACAAACAACCATGGCTGCCGCCACCAACCGGTTGTAGATGTTAAAAATAGAGTTTACTGTCAAATATTATAAAGATTACAGGTACAAACAAATAAGAATATTGTTGTTTAGACTTTAGAAAGGTAAATTACTTAGAACAAAGCAGCAGCAAGCATTAGAGAGGAGGAGGAGGCCCTGGTTCGAAGAGGGGTGGAAAGCAGAAACTAGATAGACCACAGCAGCATAGAAACCATAAGCTGAAACACATAAAACCAAACCAAAAAAACAAACAAACAAACAAAAAACACGGTCAATTTCACTTTATTGTTTTCCCTTCCCCTTATTGCTTAGTCTAATATGAAATTGCATGCATAACTTGAGTAAGTACCTTTTTTCTTTAAGCAAAAGACAGGAAAAAAGTCTCGTTAAAACATCATGATGCAAAATGCTCTTTAAGGAAAAAATATCAAGAAGGAAAAAGATTACCATGAATCCAAGAATCCTCTGCGAGGGGGAGCTTGAGCCAGAAACGGTGTGCTCGGGTTTGGAGGAGAAGGTGGAGAAGGAGGAGGTGGATCCATTTTAGAATGATATATGGTTCCTTCTACACTTCTAACTTCTACCACTCAATAAAATAAGTCATATACCTACGTTTCTTATGTAAAAGTTCATTACCATCCCTTCCGCAAGTCAAGTCACATTTCTCATCTACCATTCAAAGACCAAAGTCACAAATGCCACCCCAAATAACTAACATACATATAAACTTATATATGTGTTATGTTATGTGTAAAAACTAAAATTAAATAGATACATTATAATGGCCAAGATGTTGATAACTTGAAATATATGAATATGTTTCAAAGTGCAGAAACTTAAATTTAATTTAATTTGTGATAATCAAACATAGGTTAGAATATGTTACAGAGCTGTACAGCAACGGTGCATGCATATATAATGTATGTTATCAAGGGAAATTAACATTTGTCATGCAAAATGATTCAAACCGAGGCTCAGTAAGGTCTACTATTTCCTCTTCTGACGCTTGCCACTTTTCACCTTTTGAACTTGAGAGGATCAAACTCTTCATATATTCTGTTGACGCTATATCTACATCTTTATCTTTGTTACCAACATGAAGGTTGTGGTCAATACCAACTGGCAATGAATTATGAGCTGCAAATCTACTCCATGAAGCTTGTCTTTGTTTCTCTGCATTCTCTGGTTCCTTTACATTACAAGAAAGAAAAAGGTGAGTATAGATCAAACAAAAACCTTTAAATAATGTATGTGTATCTAGCCGCAACGTAAAGGTTTTTGATGTTTCTGCAACTGTGCTTTCAGCCCTATTTGGTCGTGATTCTCTACAATATCAAATATGATGACAGCAATTTAAAACCTAGGATGGAACTAAATTGCTGCAGTTGAATGTGTTTTTCACCTGAAAAAGGCTCACTGGGATGTTTCTTCTTCTAGTTTTGGCTGGAGAAATAGTGGAAAGAATTTGAACAACTTCACTCATAGTTGGTCTAGTTTCAGGATCCAACAGTAAGCACTCCTTTGCTAAGCTTGCCATTATATGCACCTCTTCTTCTGGGAAATTTCCTTTCAACTGTGGATCAACTAACTCCGTTATTACTCGCCTACTATCCTGTAACCGAGGAGTAGCCTAAAACAGGAAAAAAATAATTGGAAAGTTATATCAATCTAAGTGTCTACGTGACTATAATCGTTATCGCGTCAGTCACATTTGATCGTGATTCTCTTTAATAAAATTCAGAAGTGTAATAAGGGGTAATTGATTTACAATACCCATACAACAAGGCTTTCTTCTTTGCCTGCTGATATATGAATAGGTTGGCGACCACTGATAAGCTCAAGAAGAACTACCCCAAAACTGAAGACATCTGATTCAAGAGAAGCTCTCCCAACAATTGCATACTCAGGTGCAAAATAGCCAAATGTCCCCTTCATTCTTTCTGGAGAATCTGAACAACTTGGGAGTTCATTAGATCTCAAATCTTTAGCCATTCCAAGATCAGTTATCTGCAAATGGATTATTTTAAAACATTGTAAAAGTATACTTCATGATTTAGAACCATATAAAATAGCTAAGACTCATACTTTTGCTTGCCAATTTTTATCAAGAAGAATGTTTGTAGATTTGACATCCCTGTGCAGAATTCTTGGAGCAGCTGCTTCATGAAGATACTCTAAGCCCCTTGCAGCTCCTAATGCAATTGAAACGCGAGTTTTCCAATCCATATTTTTTCCAAAAACTCCATCCAAACGGTCCCTTAAATTGCCATTACTCATGTAATCAAACACTAGTAACCTTTGAACATTCTTTCCTTTTAATTCTGAGCAGTATCCAATTAATGGCACCAGATGACAATGATGAAGTCTAGACAATAGTTCAATCTAAAGAAACACAAATATGTCAACTAAAAAAACTGAATTTTAGACTCATCTTTTTGCTCTAGATAAATACTAATGAACATTATATTTATACCATAGATTGATCAACCAAAGATAACTGAATATAGTTACTTAAAGTATGTAACCTCAGTGAAGAATTCAGTGTCTGTTTCAGGTCCTCCTTGATCTTTTAGTCGCTTTACTGCGACATTACTACCATCTTTTAATCGACCGCGGTATACATAACTACTTCCTCCTAGTCCAATCAGGTTGGAAGATGAAAAGTTTTCAGTGGCATTTTCCAGTTCAGTAAAGGAAAATTGAATAATATTTCCATGAAAAGTTTCTCTTTGGCTCCCAAACAATAAAGAGGCCTTATGAAAGCATCCTAAAGTAATAAAAAAAAGGTAATTAATTAAGAACCAACACAATAGCAGAAGAACTTTAAGAGTTTGTGTATAGAATCCAATATGTTTGAAAAGTATACTTCTTAACTAACAAATTAGACTTAAGAATGATGTCCATCGTGTCAGGTGTCTGTGTCTGTGTGTCGGTGCTTCATAGGTGAACAGAAGATCATCTTACTTGTAATATGACTAATGGGAGAGTTTATAGAGACTTTTGTTTCTGGAACTAAAGAAGTCTTGTGAGTAATAAAGTTGGTGGTACTACTGGAACTTGTTTCCTTATCTGATGAGATCATTGGTGATTGAATAGAACATCTCTCCCTTCGACGGATATAACATGCTACTGAGACGAGAAATGCAATAGTTGTGCATATAAAACACATTGTCAGAATGATTATTACAATCTTGCTTGAAATATGTTTCTTTGAACCCTGTGGCATCTTAACATTTCCTGCACCACACTCATAATAGTAAAATTATGGTCCATTTAATTTCGGAATTTTCTGTTTTCATTTCTGCTGAAAATAATAAACATTAGATATATACCCCAGATGCAGTTGCAGGCAATAAAACAATTAGGATTATGGCCATCTGTTGTCACTTCAGGAAGTCCATTGGGATCACATAAGCATGTCCATATTGATGAACTCTCTTCAGCATTTACATGAAGGTTTAAAAAAAAAAAGCAGAAAAAAAAGTATTCAGGATGTGATCACAGTCTCTCTATTTCACCTAACGGTAATCACAGTCTATCTACCAGTTTACCTGAATGGCAATCACATGAGTTAGAACAATTAGCAAGAGTGTATGAGTCTTTTTGGTTCCCTTGGAGAGAAGAGCATCTACATTTCCACTTGTTTAAGACAGTATCAGAAGGTTCATCTGCTGATCAAACAAGAAGCAAGAAGAGAAAATAAAAAGCATTATTTATGTCTTTTGCTTATTTGGATTATACCTATGACTGAGAAGAAACAAGTTAAGGTTAATAGTAATACTAACCACAAAATGAGTGGTGAATCCATAGTAAGCTAATAGCAAGAGCAACAGAAACTTTGAGTTGATGCTTCATTTATTCCAACCCATTCACTCACTGCAAGGAATATTTAGTTTAACAAAAATTTAAGGTCAAGAATAATCAGAGAGAGAGAGAACCTCATTTTGGGTTTCAATATATTTTTGAAGTATGGAATGAATATAGAAGAGCTACAGGTATAGGATTCAATTTGAAAAATAAATACTACCAATCCAATCCATAATTTGACAAGGTGGTGGAGCAATCAACTAACTGTATATCAATAACTTGAAAAGTATATGAGTGCCTTTTATCTGCAAGTGAAAAACAGTGAGACTTTAGAGTAAAAATAGGAGGGAAGTCATCTTCAGTAACTTGCATGTTTTAATCAAGTATACATTGCATGCTCACTCTTTCAAAGTACTGTTGGTTAACATATTAGAAATCATCCATATTTTGGAGAATTAAGAAAGAGCATGGCTAAAGAGGCAATGCCAACCCTCTTTATCTTTTGTAAACATCATACTCCCTGAAAGCAGACCCTGTGCTTACTGAAAGGGGCCCTTTAACACCTTCCAACTCCATTTATCCCAAACAAGGTGAAGGTGCATTCATCTTCAACACAAACTCATAACGAAAATAGAATATGATACTGTTAAATTTCATTTTTAACGAAAAAATGTGAAAAGGAAATGGAAATAAATCAAATAAAGTGCTCCTCCTCTTATACTCTTCTTGGCTTGGATGATTTTCATATGTATCATCACCAGTTTTGTTGACTTATACCAATCAACTGCCAACTAATGGCCTTAAGTAGGAAAAATATAAAGCAAGAAGGCTAAAAAAAAATACTATTTTGGCTATTTATCTTGTCAATTCATTTTCGTCTGTTATCTCCCAAGCATTCCACCAAATAGCCATTTCCTCCTCTAAACATGGATCATTGAATCAAATTCTTCTATATTCACATCAGAGCTTTTTCGTAAACTGTAATTAAAGCATTTCATCTTCCATGGCACTCTAGAGTATCCCCATGACTTCATCTATTGGATCGATGATAGGACTAATCCTCTGTTCTGAACATTAATCCTCCATTGCACATTTTTAATGAATAAAAGTGGACTTAAAAGATATGATAATAGCAATATTTCCATATTAAAGTGAGTATTTTGTTATAATTTAATTGAATTAGAATCCAGAACTTGTTTTTTTAATCAACTATCAATTATAAATAATAAAAGTAATAATGGGACTGTATTCATGTGCGGGTGGAAATTGAAACCACATTCTGCATTGAGCAAAGCAAAATCACATGAAACAGAAGAATTTTGTTTGTGAAACCTTTCAAGTCAAATATGCAGAAAAAACATGTAGTTGAAAAGGGAGAATATATTTCATGTTGCAGTTACAATTCATAGGCACAAAATTGAAAAGCCTAAAAATCATTTCCCGTCCTTTTTTCGCCGAATACCCAAATTTTCAGTTAGTGAAGGCTTCTTGGAAAGAATCTGAGTTTGGGAAAGTGTAATCATGTCAACCATGGAAGTAGTTGTGTATGCATGTAGAAAGCTGGTGGTTTGAGTGGAATCACCTCGTGCAGTTGCTCTTTGCCCTGAATGGGAGCTCAAACCTGACAGTACATAAGCTCTTCCGGACTCTTCATAGACACGCCAATTCGCCATCCTCTCTTGCATCTCCTTCAGTTCGGCCGAAAGCGCAACACATAATGGATCGCCAGCAGAAATAGTTTCAGATATTGCCTTGTGACATTTATCCAGGACAGAAATTGCAGCAGCCAACTCACCATGTTCTGCTTTAACTTTAGCCTCAGCCATTGCCTCAGCAGCATCAAGTCTATTCCTTTGCCTGTCTACTTCTCTTGACACAACTACATCTGTTGCTACATCAGGCCTCTGAATCTTAACTTCACTGGTTACATTCAAACCCGTCGTTTTTGTGATTGGGTCACTATAAAGACCTTTAACCATCAACAACAACATCTCGTCGCTAGATTTATCAACTGGAATGTTGAGTGTCACTAAAAAGTCTCTTTCTTCTTCAGCATACAGATCTCCTACTTTGATAGATGCCATTCTTCTATTGCTAGTCAAACTATTTTGATAACTGCCTGCTTTTACTGAACTAAGTTGCAAACGCGAGTTGACACACTCAACTTCTACTTTTAGTTCTTGAACCACCACACTTAGGAGTCCCCCAATACACTGAGCAAATGCATCCTGAATCACATTCTCAGCTTCAATAAAAGAAAATGTACCTCCAGACATCTCAGAGATTGAATGCATTAAGGTAGCATCATGGTCCGCACCAAAACCAAATGTGTGCACCGGTATATGCAAACCCTCACAATTATCACGCTGGATGGTGCCTGGGAGAATAGATCGATAATCATCCCTATCAAGCTGCCTGCTACCAGCGTGATGGTTATCCTGTCCATCAGATAGTAATATGATACTGCTCACAGGATTCTTCCATCGACGGTCAACAAACACCTTCACCCCTTTCTTTAATCCTTCACCAATGTTTGTTCCACCTTCTGTACCTAAAGAGTTAACTACATGCAATGCTTGCGCTCGTCCAGAATCATTCATCAGTCGTAGAGGAAAGACGCGATGGGACGTGTTGTTGAAGACAATGACACAAAGACGGTCTGATTCAGTTAGATTCTCTATGACAAAACTCATAGCTTGCTTTAGTAATTCAATCTTTGAACCTCCCATGCTACCACTTATGTCAAGAACCGTAACAAGATCAATTGGAGCAGAAGAATTGTTAACTGAGGATTCAATGCTCTTCTCGTCACTGTTTGGCTGTTGTTGATTCCCAGGATGAGGGGGAGCTTTAAGATGAATCAGTACATTAAAGTTATCATAATAGTATGACTTGGGCACAGATGAAACTTCTAGATATGTTTCGATGTCGATTTTATTTTTTATGTTGCGAGCATCCTCATTAATGTGAGTAATAGGAGCTTGTTGATCTTCAACTTCTTCATCATCATCAAAGATAGCTGGTTCTGTTATACTATGAAGAGGCGAATTCTCATGAACTGTTCCAACTTGTCGCAAGGTAGGAAGTCCTGATACATTAGATTTAGGATTCTGAAAAGGAACTTGTTTCCATTTTGCTCTACAGACAGGGCAAACCTTATTTCCGTGATTTACATTAGATGTGATGCATTGGAAATGGAAAGAGTGGGAACATTCTGCAGTAAAAATAGCGTTGCCATTTCCTAGTATAACTGTGTCCAAGCATATTGCACATGTTACCTGTAAATGTGGAAGAAGAAAACACATGTGAGGAAAATTAAACCCAATTCACTAGCATTCAGGATAATTGATCCATAGAATATTTAAACTTTGTACCCTCAAACCAAGATGGAAAGGGGAACGAAAAGAGTTGTGTTAATATCATTAAAAACCTGTTTAAAAGAATGTGAAACTCTAAATTAACCATCTTCTAAATTAACCTTGGCACCAAGGGAAGAAGAATGAAAAACAAGAAAGTTAAGGTTAAGGTTTAAAAATAGTTTTTGTTTTACTAAATTGACTTATTAACTTAATTATTAAATGTAAATTGTAAAATATTAAGTATAAGTATTTTTAAATATTAAATTTTCCCATTCTATTTTCAAAATCTGAGCAATGCCTGAATAAAATATTCATAGATAAATGCAGAATTTACAAACATCAATCAATATTAGATTATTTTGTCTAATAGTGCCCCCCTTCTGTCTCTGCGCAGGTCCACCACAAAGACCACCAGAGTATAAAAAGATGAAGTAAAATGCTACCAAACTTTACCATAAACGCCACTTTAAATGTCTAATTACCAAAACTAGAGGATTCTCTGAAAACTCTACCACTGGCTAAGTGTGAAGTTTTCTTTTCCTTTAAAAAGAAAAAGTCAACGGTAGGTGGTCAAACACAGTGGGGGAATTGGATCAAGGCAAAACTAACAACAAAACAAATAGCATATCAATTTGAGAAAAGTAAAGAATGGCACGCAACTCTAACATTTAAACCTTTCCAGAGATTAATAAATAATAAAATAAAAATAGCATGAAAAGAAGGAGAAATCAAAGATGACCCATTCAAAATTCACTGCTCTAGAAAAGTAATGGTTCTTAGAATGGAATGAAACATAACATGATGGAACACAGTTCATCCCATTCTCCATCTACTTTTATTTTCCAACTTAGGCATTCTAACCAATGTAGTGCGCCAAACTTTATATCATTCACAACATAACACACTGGTTTCCATTACATATATATCAAATCATAGCCACATATAAAAATTCTAACTTTTTCATTGTTTGCATCTGGGATTTTCACAATGAAAAGTTAAAGGGTATTTGACTCTGTGGGGTTAGCAAAGCATATACCATGAACTGAAAAAGAGAACAAAACATGGCATCCTCAAAAATGCAGTACACCACACACAGTAATGAATTTTGGAGATGAAAGCAACACCTCCATCAACAATACTTCACTAATAATAATAATAATAACAACAACAACAACAACAACAACAACAACAACAACAACAACAACAACAACAACAACAACAACAAAAAAAAAAAAAAATAATAATAATAATAATAATATTTTCAGAATAGCCAGACACATCACAGTCTTATGTAATATAACCCTACTTGAAATTGAAATTGAAATACCAGTAAAAAACCAACCTTTGATTAAAGATTAAGCAGTGATACAATATAATATAATATTAGCATGCATGTAGCCATATATAGAAAGAAAAAGAAAAAAAGAAAAAAAGAAAAAAGAAAAGGAAATGTAATTCGACCTAATCAGTGCAAATCTTGAATGAAAGAGGCAGATAAAGTAATAGGTAATGTAATGCAAACCTTGGAAGATGAGGATGAAGATGAAGACATGCATTTGGATATAGATTTGGAAGAAGATGAAGAAAGCGTCGTGGTGGTGGTGGTAAGGCGGTGATCGGAGACATTATCGGAATGATCATCAGTTGTTTCAGGAAGGTGAACGCAGCCTATAGCAAGCTTCACTTTTCTCAAATTGCCTCCCATTTTTGGTATTGCTTTGAAGGGAAATAGAGAGAGAGAGAAGTGAAAATTTGTTTAAGACGTTACTAATATAATATTGGATGGAGAATGGAGATAAATAGAGGAGAGTTTAGTGGATGATGATGAGATAAATGCAAAAAGTTTGTTCAGAAATTTTCGATGTACAATCCCAATATTTCGCCAAATCAAATCTCAAGCCTTTACGTTAATATTTAATAATATTAATGAGTTTATAATTTTGATATTCTACCACTTTGTCAATCTATTTAATATTCCACACCATCTTTGCAAGTCAAAACTGTCCTTCTCTACCGTCATTAATTTAATTAATTAATCGTTTAACATAATAGGAAAACGTGACGCGCAATTCTTTGATTTCAGCTAAAATTACGTTTATCTTTTCTTTTTAATAGGAAAATTAGGAATAGAAATAGGAATAGGGTAGGTACAATGGATTAATCAAGAAGCAAAATGAGGTGTAACACTAAGCTCTACGATCATCCCTAATAATAATGTCTTTTTTTCTTCTTCCAAGGGTGGGAATATATTAGATCGATCAACAAGGACCTACGGTTCAGCCTAGGTCAAGTTAGGTTAGACTTTTTTTCTAAATAGATAAAACTTAGGTTTTTTTTAAAAGTCTATTTACCTAAAAAAAACAGGGTACATGCTATTTAAAAAGTATCTTAAGCCTATTAGGCTAGTCTATTTAAGTAAAAATAATAATTTTTTATTACTATTATTATTCTATTAAATTTTGCACTTCGTCTTAAATTAGAATTTAAATTGGATGTCATATGATATATAACTCAATCTCACTAATCTATTAGCTTCTTAGGCTATTTACAAAAGCATACATCACCTAAAAATTGTAGGTTTTTGTAAAAAAAAATTGTGAAATAGGCTTTTAAACAGACTTTCAAGTGTTGTCGGGCTTTCACACAACTCAGACCAGGCCTAAAAAAATAACTTATTTCACAGCGGAATGGTATATTATAGGCCACAGGCCAGACTCAAGCCTAACACTTTCAACACATGCCAAGCCCAGGCCTTACAAAATCTAGCTTGACCCAACCTATTTCCACCCCTTACTTACGGGTCTAATAATAATAATGTCTAACACTATGGGCTAACAAACTAACTAAATATTGATTCTCAAAGAAAAAAACTAACTAATGTCATGTAACTAGTAATCTCCTTATTGTAAAAAAACTGATAATTTCCTAAAAAAATGTGACTCAACAACAAAGTTGAAGACACCAGCACCTATATTCATTCCGTTCGCTATACGAATGTCGCATTTAGAGTTGTTAATTTGGGTTGTCTGATTTCATAAAAAGGAAAATTGGGTTGTTTAGCACATACAAGTTAATTCATTTGGGGGCAATCACAACTTCGTGTTGAATTGAATTGAGCCAAAATTAATTTGGGTTACTAATTTATTAGTCCAACTCATCCCTCTATGAACTGTGTGTCAGGTGGGCTGGCTAACCCATTGCTTTTGGACTTGAAGTTATTTTTCTCAAGTTTTTACTTAATTTATTATATATTTTTTTAAATAAATTTTGACCATAAAAATATCTAGATTTTTATCCATATAATGTGCTTATTACAAATGGTGTGTAATTTCAAATCTGGTTACCAAGTTTGTATCAAAATTTGGTAGAAATGGGGCATCTCCGTGTAGAGGATAATACCTCAAAACGATATTGGGACTTGAGGTTGAAACATACACATTTTAGTGCACTAAAATGTCTTACATCGTTTGACAATTAAGGCTAAAAGTAGTACTCCTTCCGTCTCAATTTAAATATCATCTTTGCTATTTTTTTTTGTCTCAAATTATTTGTCACTTTAGAATCTCAATGCAACATTTATTATTTTTTTTCCAATAATACCCTTACTTTTATTTGTATTTCTAACTTTTCTATTTCTCTCTCCTCATAATACTATAGAGGTACTTTAGTCCTTCCATACTTTTTAAACATAAATAATAGCATCTCCAATCATTTTCTTAAGAACCGCGCATAACCTTAAAAGACAGTTAATTTAAGACGGAGGGAGTATATGTATAGACTCACATCCCTAAGCAATTGAGACACCTTTTGACTAAAAACAAAACCGTGAAGACTAACATGTGGGTCAAATTAGATAATACCTCAAAAAACAATGTAGGGACATGAGGTTAAAACATTGGACCATACTTCGTACAACCCCCTAGCTACTCAGTAGACACTCCCTCGCTCTCAAAATCCCCAAAATACCCCTTTGCTGATATAACTAATTTGTACTGGTTCGGACGATGCTCGTCCGAACTGGTTCGGAGCACACTGCTTCGGACCTCTTCTAATATAATTGAAAGGAAAACATGGGTGTTTCTATGTGTTATTAACTGGTTCGGACGATGCTCGTCCAAACTAATTCAAAGCACGGTCCTCCGAACCTCTTCTAATATCACTGAAAGGAAAAAATGGGAGTGTCTGTGCGTTTTTAATTGGTTCAGACGATGCTAGTCCGAATTGGTTCCAAGTACGGTCCTCCGAACCATCGTAGCATAAGATTCATTAATGACATTTTGGAGATAAATCCGTTTTGAAAAATTCTAAGCGGATTTACCTCATAGAGAGATAAATCCGTTGGACTCAATTTTTTGGAAGGTATTATCGGGTTTTCAATTTTTGTGGGGGTATAACCTCAAAAGGTGGGGTAGAAAAAAAAAACCAACCAAAAAAGGCTCATGTTACTTGGGAATTAATGTCAATGGTACTTAATGAACATAAACATCAATAATAATGAACATAAACATCAATAACAGGGTGAATTTCCTTTTGACAAAATTGTGAAGACTCACATGTAAACTAAAATTAACAACACCTCAAAGAAAAACAAACGATATCGACACTAAAGGTTAGAAATAGGTTCAAAATCCCAATACCGTCCAACAAAGAGAGCTACCCCAAACTAAAAATTTTCTCCAATATTCCGCCTTAATGAAAATTAATTTTTTATATTAAATTAATATCAATTATTTTTTAAAATAGTTATTCATTTAAAGATATTAGTATTAAACTTTTATGCATAAATATTATTGAGCTAATGTTTTACCGATTAGATTAAACTTGAAAAGTTCGAGGCTGATTCGTCGCAGCGGCAAAAATGTTGTTTATGGACACTCGATTGCCGGGTTTGATCCCCACCGGATGTCACTTGCCAATCCGACCATTAAACCAAAAAAAGATTAAACTTGAAAATAATTCAAATTTTAAATAATTATTTTCTATTACTCTTTTACATTTTAAAAAACATTGTATATACTATACGGAATACTTTTTTATATAGAGAAAATACTTTTTTTGAGAATAATAAAGAGAAATACTTATTATTTACCAAAAAAAAAGAGAAATACTTATTATTTTTTAATTAAAAATACTTATTATTTTGATTTATTGTATTTGTTGCACATGGCATACGCCAATCCTGAATGACCCATTCCATTACCATCTCCACCAGCTCCCTAGTTACATGAATTGCCCATACCCGTTAAAGTAATCATGAAAAAATTCAGTCTTGGGCATGTAGCAGTGTTAAATCTCTTGAGGGAGAATTTTGCCGCCCATTGTGGTCTACCCGGCGCCGCCCATTGTGATCTACCCGACTCGAGGGATTAGTCTCTGCTGTTGCACGCAGAGAACACTTGATTTATACAAAAAAAAATATGGATCATAGCAAGGGCGAATTTCAGTGTCACCCATTTTAACTGTTCCATTTGCCATGTCTGCTGCAATAAAATTTGGCTCATGCTTTTCCTAACCCCCTCCTACTCACCATACACCCCCAAACTCGCGAAAGTACCAGAATACCCTTCAAAACGATTTGCTAATGCAGTAAACTCTAGGTAATAATCAGACATAGTTCCATTCTGACTCAATTTAAACAAATTAGCCCTAGGACATTCATAGAGAGATGGACCAAAATCAAATTCTATTGCACGCGTGAATTGATTCCAAGTTTGAAATGTGTTCACCTTCTACATCATTTGATACCATGGAACAATATCTTGATCTAGGTGAACCGAGGCAATAGTGAGCCTCCCAGAGTTAGATGTATTATAATACTCAAAGAACTGCTAAGCTTTGAAAATCCAACTTACTACATTCTTACCATCAAACCTAGGGAAATCCAGCTTGATAGAACGTACCTGAAATGGAGTTCGTCGTGGCGTAACTTGCTGGGACGGATGGGGTGGCGGTGTTTTCAATTGCGAGCTCGGACCGCCGTCAACAATGGAGCTCATACCGATTTGTTATGCTCCCTTCGCGTCAATTGCAGCAACAATTTTAGCCGAGCTAGAGTTTGTGCTCAGTATCGTTTGCTCCATTCTTTCAAATCGTTGGAGATTGTCGACCTCCAAGTGCTTGAGCTTCATGTGTAGATTAGCGTTGTTCTTCTCCATTAGCTCAGTAGTATGTCACACTTCCAAACTGAGTTCCTTCAGTCGTGTACCATCCCCCATGGTAGCGAGATGAAAACACCAATGTAACAACAATCAAACAATATGCACACAAGGAATGATAAACTGTATTTGATTCACTTTATTAAGTAATAAAAAAGGAATCACAGTTTACACTATTTTGCAATTACAAGTATAATAGTGTGAGGTATAAGGGGAATTCGCCAATTCGGCCAAAACATTCCGAAGAGAGAAGAAGAGAAGAAACGGTTAGGGGAGAGAGAAAAGATTCTTCAATTACATCATACTTTGGACATCAAATTTCCTTTTTATCCCACACGATAACAACTCAAACGTGCGCCCGTATTCCTGGCGCGAGTGCTTTTCTGTGTTGCTCCCAGCCATAGTGATCCAGGAGTCCCGTGTGGAAGGGGTCAGTGTTTGTATGTAGCGCTTTCAGGTCCTATCTATTCAGGGCTCCTTTCTTGAATGAAGAAGTTAACTTATCCTGTTACTTTACTTGGATGGGTCTCCGGTACAGAGTTCCTTTGCCCAGCTCTGCCACATCAGCTACTGAGTCAGCTTGCTCATTCATTACATTCTCCTACTACACTGGCTACACATTCTCCTTTCTATCGTATCATTCTAAACTTCATTCCAAGCATTCTTAAAGGTTCCAAATCATTATTGAAGTCCTTTAACATCTAAGGTATGAATCATACTCCAATCTTCGACATCAAATCATGTAGTAGTTAATTTGTAAGCTCCCTCGCTTACACTATTAGTCCAATTAGCCGCATATTTAACCCTTACAATTCAAAGCCTATGTTAGGATCACAACACCTGTTACAGCACCTTTGTTCAATGGAACAGTGCTATACCAGATCAACGAATGAAGAATTGAAGTAATTGACCAATATCGAAATTCCGTTAAACTTTACACGAATTGAACTTAACAACGAATGCGCAATTGATAAAAGAAAGAATCAGAATATACAATTCAACACGAATTTGTTGAATTGTCAAGAATCACAAAAGCCCCAATTCTAACCCTAGAAATTGGGAATAACGAATTGCGTAGAAATTAACAACAATACACAGCAATTGGTGACGCAGTTCAGCATCCAAGATGGATACCTACATCTGCGGGATCATGCAAATCGCAATGATCCATTTCCATTGAATCTTGATTGAGAATGTGAAATTACACGATTGCTTTGTTCCCAAGGTGTTTTCCCCCTCACTTCCCTTTACCCAAAATTTCCTGTGTTTCACTCCACTCAATTCCCAAGAATGATTCTCTTGATTAGAATGATGATACAAGCCTTACATTTATAGTTACAAGCTAACCTAATTAACAGGTCGGTTAACTGATTCTTAACCAACTATTTTCCCGCCAATTAGCTTCACATAACCACCTTTCAAATGCTGCATGCCACGTAGGATAAAGCGAGCCGAGTCACCACCATTGAGAGTGCCACATCACTAACAATCTCCACCTTGGCACCTCAATACCAGAAACAATATTAATGGACCATCAAACACGAAATGCATAATCCAAACAACACACTTAACATTGGTCAATGTTAAGCAAGTTCAAGCAGTGCTTGAACTTTGACAGAGGGCCCACTTTGGTGATAAAATCAGCAGGATTCTGGGATGTGTGCACCTTGTGAATTTGCACTTTCCCTTATGAAATCACATCCTTAATCCAATGCAAGCTAATGTCAACATGCTTTGTTCTCTCATGAAATGAATTATTCTTACATAGGTGTATTGCACTTTGATTGTCGCAATACACCTTCACACTCTCTTGTTTAACACCAAGTTCATTTACCAGTTCCCTCAACCACAATGCCTCTTTAACTGCTTCAGTAATTCCAATGTATTCAGCCTCAGTTGTTGAGAGTGTTACCACATGTTGGATAGATGCTTTCCAACTAATGGTGTTTCCAAACAAGGTGAATACATAACCAGCTTTGTTGAGAGTGCTACCACAATGCTTTGTGCTTATCATGTTAATATTTGTAGTACTTGCACGTGGCTTGTTGATGAGCATCTTTCTTTCTACCAAATGTTATGCTGGCTATAGAAATGGTTGACACCTTAATTTTCTTCTATTTATTAATTTACCTTTTTAATCATGCAGGGGAAAATGTTGTTAATGAGACGCAAGTCGCAACCATTGTTAAAAAAACGTTCATTTCTCAACAACAATCAACGTAATAATATTTGCGCAGTGTTAGTAAATTCATGTCGTAGATGTGGGATTATTGAAAGGTTGGCTTCTTCCTACTCTGTCTCTAAAGATGTTATTTACCGGATTTGGAGGCAGGTGAAAGCATCGGGCGATGCTTCCCACAAGAAAACAAAAAATTGTGGCCGAAAGAGAATTGAGAGAGTGTGTGAGGTTCCTTCAAAGCGTAATACTCTTCGTTCTCTAGCTTGTGCATTGGGAGTTAAAAGCAAGACAACATTGGTGAAATATTTAAAGGAAGGAGTTTTACGTCGACATTCAAACGCATTAAAGCCGGATTTGAAGGATGACAAGATGAAAGCTCGTCTCAGATTTTGTTTCTCCATGCTTGAGGAAAATAGCATTCCTCATGATCCAACATTTAAATCCATGCATGACATTGTGCATATAGATGAAAAGTGGTTTTACATGACCAAAAAAACAACCAACTATTACCTCCTTGCTAAAGAGGATGAACCATATCGTAAATGTAGGAACAAAAACTACATTCAAAAGGTAATGTTTTTAACTGCGCTGACTAGGCCTAGATTTGACGTTGAAGCTAACGAAAGATGGAATACCCGTTGATTATTGGGAGTGTGCACCACCTCTTCCTTGAAAAAATAAAATCAGAGTTAATACAAGGGGTATTTTTGGAACATTAGTATTTAGTTGGTTGAGTTTTGCTTATATTTGAGTCCAAGAATTTTTGTGGTTTTTTACTTATATTTAGGTTCGGAGGGAGTACTATAAGAATAAACTGATATTAATCTATAACAACACACACCAAATTTCTACAAGCTTCACGTTCAAAAAATTAAAATTTAATGACGAAAATACCCATCCCCATTAATTCCCCTTCTAAACCTCTTTCTTTTCTCTTCTCACTGCATCCCTCTCTTTTCTCTCACTCTCTCTCAAGGGGTCTCCATTTGTGAAATCTTCCACCTAGAGTTGAAGAAATACATCAATATATTGTTATTCTGTTGATACAGATAAGAGAGATGCAAATCGAATATTTCATTCAATAGGAGAGTGAAGTATATAAAGGAATACATCATCTCAAATTACAAATCAGTTAAGGCAGTTACAATGCAACAGAAATCAGCTAGGTACAAATTACAAAAATGACCCTCACTTAGTCAACTTATTTGACTTGCCTACAAACTCTCCCTTAAACTAAATGGTTTCCTGAGAATATCTAGTTTACATCAGATATGTCACATACTCCTAGTTTTTCTCTGAACTTGTTGAAAGTTTCCTTGCTGAGAGCCTTAGTAAAAATGTCAGCAATCTGCTCCTTTGTTCCACAGTAACTCAGCTTGATACTTCCTGCTTTAACCAGCTCCCCGAGGTAATGAAATCTTACCTCAATGTGTTTGCTTTTGCCATGCAATATTGGATTGTGAGACAGCTTGATTGCTGAGCTGTTGTCACAGTATATCTCTGTGCTGTTCTCTGAACTGAGGTTCAGCTCATTCATAATCTTTCTTAACCAGATGGCTTGACAAGCAGCAGTTCCAGCTGCCACAAACTCTGCTTCAGTCGTGTAGAGGGCAGCAATTGGCTGTTTTCTAGAACACCAGGCCACAGCACCTTCACTCAACATAAAAGCATAACCTGAGGTGCTTTTTCTGTCCTCTAAGTCCCCTGCGTAATCACTGTCAGTATAACCTGTGATCTGATTTTGCTCTCCCTTCTTGTATCTGATCCCATAACCAGTGGTCCCTTGAATGTATCTGAGCACTCTCTTTGCTGCTAACATGTGAAGTTGTGTGGGATTGCTCATGAATCTGCTTAGAAGACTTACAACATACATCACATCTAGTCTGGTGTGAGTTATATAGATCAAGCTACCTATCAGCTGTTTGTAAACTGACTCATTGACCTTTTCTCCCTTCTCATCTTTGCCAAGTTTTGCTCCTGGCACTATTGGCACTGTCACAGAATTGCAGGCAGACATACTGAACTTGTTCAACAATTCAGTAGCATACTTTCTTTGGCAAATATGAACTGACTCCTTCTTCTGAGTTACTTCAATTCCTAGGAAAAATTTCATCAATCCCAAATCAGTCATGGAGAACTCTTGCTTCATGGATTCCTTGAATTCATCTATCATACCACTATCATTACCAGTATATATCAAATCATCCACATAGATGCTTACAATGAGAATGCAATCTCTGTCATTCTTCTTATAGAACAGTGTTTGCTCACTCTGACTAGCAGTGAACCCTTGGTCCAAAAAATAGGATTCTATGCGACTAAACCAAGCTCTAGGTGCTTGTTTTAGTCCATAGAGAGCCTTATGCAATTTATACACTTTAGTTTCATTTCCTTTCAGCACATCTCCTTTTGGTTGCTCCACATACACTTCTTCATTTAGTTTTCCATATAGAAAAGCTGATTTCACATCTAGTTGGTGTAGAGACCAACTTCTTTGTGCTGCAGTGGCTATAATGAGCCTGACAGTGTCAAGCCTGCTCACTGGAGCAAAGATTTCAGTGTAATCTATTCCTTGTTTTTGAGTATACCCATTTGCAACCAATCTAGCTTTGAACTTGTCCACTTGACCAAGTTCATTCAATTTTGTTTTGTAGATCCATTTGACCCCAATCACCTTAGATCCTTTAGGCAAGTCAACCAGTTCCCAAGTTTCATTTTTCTCAACGAAAGCAATCTCCTCATCCATTGCTTTCCTCCATTTTGCTTCTTTCACAGCCGTTTCAAAAAACTCTAGGTCACTATCTTCACTGCCAGTTAAATTCACTTCATCTCCCTCAGTGCAAACACTGAAGCTGGTCTCATAATCCCCTAACCATTTTGGTGGTCTCCTGGTTTTAGCATCATTGTTTTCCACATTATCATTAACATTTGGACCTTCAGAGTTGTCATCTGAGGCTCCTGCATCACTGTTGGATGGATCAGGTTCATTGTCATTTTCTGCATCTGGTGATTCATTCTCAGCATCACTTTCTCCACCACTTGCTTCACTTTCTAATTCATTTTCCTGACTGGTTTCTACTTCTCCCCAGTCTAGCTCTGCATTATTTTCTGAATGATTCTCCTCATTCCAGTTCCATTTCTCATTTTCTTCAAAGATAACATCTCTACTCACTATTATCTTGTTTTCAACAGGATTGTACATTCTATATCCCTTGGATTCATCACTCATTCCAAGCAATATACATTTACAGTTCTTGTCTTCCAACTTACTTCTCTTTACATCAGGGACATGAACATGTCCAATACAACCAAATACTTTGAAATGAGATACTGAAGGCTTGTGTCCACTCCAAGCTTCTTCAGGAGTTTTGTTTTTCAGGGATAAAGTGGGACATCTATTTTGAACATACACAGTCCATATCACTACTTCAGCCAGAATTTCTTTGGAATATCTTTTCCACTAAGTATATACCTAACCATATTCATGATAGTTCTATTTCTTCTTTCTACCACTCCATTTTGTTGAGGAGTGTATGCAGTAGTCAGATTTCTTTTTATACCAGCATCAACACAGAAATTGTCAAACTCATTAGACACAAACTCACCCCCTCTATCAGTTCTGAGAGCTTTAATCTTCAAATCAGTCTCCATTTCAACCATGCTCTTAAATGCTTTAAAATGAGAAAAGGCTTCTGATTTTTCATGCATGAAGTACACCCATGCTTTCCTAGAAAAATCATCAATGAAGTAGAGAATGTACCTTTTATTACTGTTGGATGCAGGAGTGATAGGACCACATACATCAGCATGAATCAATTCCAACTTGGTCTTGGCTCTCCACTTGCTTTTCTTTGGAATTGGATCCCTATGCTGCTTTCCTTTTATGCAATCAGTGCACACTCTGCTGTTGCTTGTAAGCTTTGGCAAGCCCTTCACCATTTCCTTCTTCTGAAGCATGTTCAAACCTTTATTGCTTAAGTGTCCAAACCTGCAATGCCACAACTGTGTTACTTCTTCAATGGATGTCTGCAAACAGATTGCTTCCTGCTGTGTCTTTGCTTGCATGTGTTTTCCAAATAGTTTGTACATTCTATTTGGAGCAATCTTGGACTCGAGTATTAGCCCCTTCTCTGAATGATAGACTTTGCAGTTATCCTCAAATCCTTTAAACAACACTGTGAGACCATTTTCCTGTAGTTGTCCTATGCTTAAGAGATTACTCTTAAGTTCAGGTATATAATACACATCTGAGATTAGATGGGCAACACCATTCATTCTAACTTTGATACTGCCTCTTCCAGCCACTTGTATCTTCATGCCATTTCCTAGTCTCAACTTTTCTTGATTGATTCATTCAAATTTATGAAGCAACTCTTGTCTCCACTCATGTGGTTTGAACACCCCGAGTCTAAGAACCACACCAGTTCTTTCCCTTCTTCTTTGTCTTATGTGCCTGCCATCAAAAGTCTGAGATCATCACCATTTTCTTTCCGACTTTCTGTGTTTGTTACTTCATCATTACTATCACTTTCTTCTTGACATTCTATGCTAGCCATTAGTGACATTAACCCTTCATCATCACTGTCTTCTTCCTGGCTTTCTATACTATTCATTAACAGCATTAACTCTTCATCATGTGTCTCAATGTGGTTGGCATTTTGTTCTTTATCCCACTCTGGGCACTCATTCCTGTAATGGCCCAATTTCTTGCATTTGTAGCACTCCACAGTGTCACGGGACTGCCTTACCCTTCCCCTTCCTCTGGTACTACCTCTTCCTCTACCACCTGTAGCATAGGAATTTTTCTCTTGTGTAGCTATCTTCAAGGCCTGTTCTTAGCCACTTTTCTTGGCAAATCTTAGGTAGTTTTGTTCATGTACCAGCAGTGAACTATGAACTTCATCAATGGACATTTTATCTGTGTCCTTTGATTCTGCAATTGAACATGCAATGTAGCTGTACTTCTCTGTCAGAGACCTTAGGACCTTTTCCACTATCACGCCATCTTCCATTTTTTCACCATGAATCCTCATCCTGTTAGCAATTTGCATAACTCTTGGAACGTAATCAGAGATTATTTCACTTGATTTCATTTCTACACCCTCAAATTCTTTTCTTGCAGCTTGTAGTGTCGCTCTTCTAACCCTTGCATTTCCTTGAAATTTCCTTCGCAGAGATTCCCAAATTTGCATAACTCTAGATATCTTTGTTCAAGATCGTCTCAAGCGTGGCCTTGTCAATCGCCCGAAACAAATAGTTTTTCATCTTCAAATCTTTGAGTTTAGACTCATCCAGTTTCTTCTGCTCTGCCTCCGTCAACACCACTCTCGGTGCCGGCTCCACAATCCCTTTCTCAATCAGGTGCCAATATTCCTTTGATCGAAGGAAATTCTCCATGAGTAGACTCCAGTGCTCATAATGGCCATCCAGACGCGGGATTGATGGTTGCATGTAGTTGCGTTCATTTGTATTCGCATTCGCCATTGATAAGAAATTGAGATTTCTTGAAATTCCACCGATTCAGGTTCCAACGTTCTTGCTCCGATGCCAATTTGTTATTCTGTTGATACAGATAAGAGAGATGCGAATCGAATATTTCATTCAATGGGAGAGTGAAGTATATAAAGGAATACTTCATCTCAAATTACAAATCAGTTAAGGCAGTTACAATGCAACAGAAATCAGCTAGGTACAAATTACAAAAATGATCCTCACTTAGTCAACTTATTTGACTTGCCTAAACTGTAAAAATCCTAACATATATGTCCTATTTTTGTTCAATTGCATAGTAAGTAAACATTCTTGCTGTTAATGATTTTGAAATTTATTTATGGTTTCCTGCAGTGCTCGCGATCTAGTTAAGTTCACACGCATATGAATTCAGAATTCATACTATCGTGAACTGAGTTTATTATAGGCTTGTATACGTAGATAGATAATTTTGCTTCTATTCTACGTAGATAGTGTCGTGATTGACTTGGTGACCAAAATATTTATTCCAATTCCAATGGCCCAACGGTTTATTACCTCATTGATGGATATAGAGAGCAAATATGTTTATGTCATTATCATATGTTTGCATCAGCTAGCGCATTAAAAACCTCATTGCGTTTCAATTTCAAAAAAAGCATTGAAACGTCAAAAAGAAGAAAAAAGAAAGTAACAACGCCTTGACACGAAAATATAACTTGGTCATAAGTTACACAGCACAGCTGTTTCTTGATACAAGTATTAATTGCATTGCAGTCCAAATCTGTTTCTATAAATAAAAGGCTCTCTGAAGTTGCTTCTTCGGATGGATAATGTAGCAGCAGGAAACTATAACAATAAATTTGCATTTCTAAGTGAAGGTAATATGGTTCTCCAAATGTTGTTACATTACATTATAGAGGCAACCTTTATCACCTCATTTCATAGATATTAGTTGCATTTGCTTCTTTTGCTAGGAAAGTTTAAGGACGTGATTTTTTTTTTTAAAAGTTTAGGTGAGGTGGGTCTCAGAGGCTCATCAGGGTCAGAAAAAGTCTCAAGACTTTTTGAGCATTTTAAGAAATACTTATATATTACTCAACAAAATTCGAACACACGTGAGATTTGAGTTGAAGTGTATAATAGTATAAACGTTTCTAAAATTGATGACCCAAAATCGTTTTTTTTTTTGAAAAAAAGCTTTAAAAAAAACAAAAAAAAAGTGGAGCTTTTTTTATATACAGAAAATAAATGGAGATGATCTCTATTATTCATTGGCAACAACAATAAAAATATGTATTTTTTTAAATAATAAAAAAGTTTTTTTTGTTCGTAAGAAATTAGTAATTGTTCAAACCCACGGGTGGTTGAGTGATTCGGGCTCATCCTCCCTTAATCAAGTGTGAATGTTCGATCCTCGCCTTGGATACGGAGCAGCTTTAAACCCTTAACTAGTTGTCCCACCCTTCGAGGTGCCTCTAATCCAACAAAGAAATTAGTCACTGTGTTCGGCAGTGGATATCCGGTCCCGGAACAAAATTAGTACTTGTTCAGTAAAATCACGCTTCCCTGAATTTAAGGGTAGAATCCCTTGGAAAAGGACACAAGACAGTAAAAGCAATCTCGCTGATCCCTCATTGCCTTTCTTTCTTGTCGTGTCGTGTCATCATCTCCTTACCCAACAACCCTCTTTTCTTTCAACACATATATATAAATATTCACGCAAAACATTGCATTCATCATATTCCTTCACACATTCACTTTCATTATATAAACATATATATTACATGCATGTTCTTTTTTTTTTGACGCAAATATTACATGCATGTTCTAACATCCATATTATTCATTCATATTCATCATAGAAAATGATGTTACGGCGTGAGAGAGAGGATCAGGACCCGTTGAAGTGGTCAGAAGCGGCAGATGCATTGAAGGGAAGCCATTTTGAGGAAGTGAAGAGAATGGTGAAGGATTACCAGAAAGAGGTGGTTAGGGTAGGAGGGGAATCATTGACGGTGGGAGAGGTGGTGGCGGTGGCGGAGAGGAGGGTAAAGGTGGAACTGAATGAAGGTGCGAAAGTACGAGTGAAGGATAGTAGTGAGTGGGTTATGGAAAGCATCAATAAAGGTACTGATTGTTATGGAGTTACTACTGGTTTTGGTTCAACCTCTCACAGAAGAACCAATCAGGTAGGTACTCTTAATTTTCTATCTAAATTTCAAATTATATATCTATATATATGTTAGGTGAAGACCCCCTTTCAATTCTCTATCTCATAGTCATTATTCTCTTGCATGCATATATAGAGCTATGCCACGGAGAATCTGAGTAAATACGCGAAATTGGGATCTAATTTGTGTGTAGTCGGTACTGCATGTAGTCATGCAGTCAATAAGTTTGGAGCTGCGGTCCAAATTTCAAAGTCGGTTTTATAACTAAGTAAAAACTAAAAAGTGTTATTAATCAGACGACTCCAAACTAACTAACTGCTTGACTGCACAAAAGTCTGTTTGCATTTAATCCAAGATTGATACTTTCATTTCTCGACTTTTTTCTCTCAAAAATCAGTTTGAATGTTTACTCTATAATCTAAGTTGTTTATTAAAGTACTAAGATATCCAATGATTGCTAAAAAACTAGGTCCACTCTAGACAACACCTCTTATTTCTATATTGTTTTGTTAGCTGACTAGTTAATTTCTAGTCAGGATGCTATAACTCTCAACTGATATTATGATTTGTGTTGGAAATCATGTTTGTTTACAGGTTTTTGAATGCTGGAATTTTTGGGAATCCATCAGAAACAAGCCATACTTTGCCACAAAATGCAACAAGAGCTGCTATGCTCGTAAGAATAAATTCCCTCCTTCAAGGCTACTCAGGCATCAGATATGAGATACTAGAAGCCATTACTAAACTCCTCAATCACAACATAACACCATGCTTGCCTTTGCGCGGTTCGATTTTGGCCTCCGGAGACTTGGTTCCACTTTCATATATAGCAGGACTCTTAACATGGAGGCCTAATTCAAAAGCTATTGGACCCAATGGTGAGTCCTTAAGTGCTTCAGAAGCTTTCAATCTAGCTGGAATTTCTGGTGGCTGCTTTAACTTGCAACCCAAGGAAGGTCTTGCACTTGTTAATGGAACAGGAGTTGGAGCTGGTTTAGCTTCTATAGTCTTATTTGAAGCTAACATCTTAACCATATTATCTGAAATCATGTCTGCTATTTTTGCTGAAGTCATGCAAGGGAAACCAGAGTTTACAGATCATTTAACTCATAAATTGAAGCACCATCCTGGTCAAATTGAAGCTGCAGCATTGATGGAACACATTTTGGATGGAAGTGCTTATGTGAAAGAAGCTAAAATATTACATGAGATAGACTCTTTTAGAAAGCCAAAACAAGATAGATATGCTCTTAGGACTTCACCACAATGGTTAGGTCCACAAATTGAAGTTATTAGATTATCAACAAAATCTATTGAGAGGGAAATCAATTCTGTGAATGACACAATCCTTTGATTGATGTGTTAAGGAACAAAGCTTTGCATGGTGGAAATTTTCAAGGTACCCCAATAGGAGTTTCTATGGATAACACAAGATTAGCTTTGGCTGCTATTGGAAAACTTTTTTTTGCTCAAATGTCTGAGTTAGTTGATGAATTTTACAACAATGGTTTGCCTTCAAATCTCTCAGGAGGTCAATGTCCAAGTTTGGATTATGGACTAAAAGGCGGCGAGATAGCGATGGCTGCTTATTGTTCTGAGCTTCAGTATTTAGCAAATCCTGTTACTACTCATGTGCAAAGTGCAGAACAACATAATCAAGATGTGAATTCATTAGGACTGATTTCTGCTAGAAAAACAGCTGAAGCTGTTGAGATACTAAAGCTCATGTCTTCAACTTACCTCATTGCTTTATGTCAAGCAATAGATTTGAGCTTTTGGAGGAGAATTTCAAGCACACAGTTAAGAACACAGTGAGTCAAGTGGCTAGAAAAATCTTGAATGTGGGAGTTAATGGGGAGATTCATCTTTCACAAACTTGTGAGAAGGATTTGCTGAAAGTGGTTGATTATGAGTATGTTTTTTCATATATTGATGACCCTTGCAATGCTACATATCCACTTATGCAAAAACTAAGACAAGTGCTTGTGGAACATGCATTGAGGAGTAGTAATAATAATGGTTTGAAAAATATAAATGCTTCCATCTTCATGAAAATTAGTGCTTTTGAGGAGGAACTGAAGAGGGTATTGCCAAAAGATGTTGAATATACAAGGAATGCATTTGAAAAAGGGAGTTCAACAAGTCCTAACAAAATCAAGGAATGCAGATCCTATCCACTATATAAGTTTGTGAGAGAGGAATTGGGGACTGAATTTTTAACTGGAGAGAAGGTTAAATCCCCTGGAGAGGATTTTGATAAAGTTTTCAATGCAATCACAATGGGAAAGATAATAGACCCAGTGTTTGAATGCCTCAAGGATTGGGATGGTACCCCCATTCCAATATGTTGAACTTCATTAGTTAGTACAATGTGTTACTAGTTTTGGAATGAATTTCCCTCGTAAAGTAAGATGACTATCTTAAGTGTGCATGTTTAGAAACGCATCCAAAATGACTAAATGTGTGGCCAACGTGAAAGCACTAGTTTTAGCTTCTACGTCACCACGATTTTCACATAATCCAAACACATTAGCGGTTTTCCTTTTGTTAAGGATCGTGGTTACTTGTTTTAAATTATCTTCACCGCAAACTTGAAAAAACATATTCTCCAAGATAGATTTGGCGTGTTCAAGTCAAGTGCATGGTGAGAAGGAAGTTTTCACTTCCTTTTCACTAACGTAGTCAGAAATATCTAATACAAACAGACACAAAGTATATATATGAAAAGTCTTATTTTATTGTGTTTTTAGCATTTGAATTAAATAAAAAGTGTGGGATTTTAGTTCTACTTTGGAGCTATTTTACTACAAAATGTTGGTTTTTATTGTCAGGGTCAAATAATGAAGAAATGGAAGAATTTGGGTTATTCAAAGCAAGGATTAAAAGTGCAAGGTCAAATGAGCAAAATCAAGTAAATAGAACCAAATATCAGGCCTACACGCACGGTCCGTGCACATCTTAAGCGTGGTTCGTGCGCACTGTTACAGAAAGAAGCTGAAAAGATTGACAACACGCACGGTCCGTGCGCACTACCTGCACGGTCTGTGCGCCCTGTGCTGAATCAGAATTTTACAAGTTTTATGTAGCGCACGCTCCGTGCACCCCAGCAGCATGGTCCGTGCACCTTTGTCTGCAGCTAAAAATGTTACAAAACTCTTCCAATTCTTTCATTATGGCTTGTAATTCGAATTTAATCCTTTGTCTACTGATCCTAGGCTATAAATAGGACCTCATTTCAGCTGTAATGGTACCTTTGCATACTTGAAAATTACACTCAAAGTTTATCTAAGTTCTTGCTCTCATTTTAGTTCTTGTTTACTTGCTTTCCTTTACTTTCTTGTTCTTTATTTTTCTGCCATTTATCTTCTAGCGCTTTTATATTTCAGTTCTTTTACATTCAGTACTTTATTTCTTTATTTACATTCTTGTCATTTACATTTTACCATTTTAATTCTATGTCATTTATCTTTATGTCATTATCTTCTACCCCCTTGTCTACTATGATCATGAGTGAGTAGACTTCTTTAGTCTTGGGATTGTGGGACACAATCCAATGATGGGTCCCTAAACAAATCCAAGACTAAACTCTATCTTATTTAAAACTTGACTTTAATCTAATTCCATCAAACTAAATTTCTATAAAACAAATATCAAACGATGTACCGATAGGAGAAGTTTGATATTGGAACAAATGGAATTAGACAAGGCAAAGCAAAGCATGAGAATAGCATTGCTAGCCTTGGGACAATAAGGTTGTGCTTAATGGGTCTCTGCGTGTTTACTGTGGTTTTTGGTAAACATCGCTAGTTTGAAATTTCTTCTGCTTGCAGGATCAACTAGTAAATCCTAAGACCATTTGTGTTAAAAATTTTCCAGTTTTTAAAGGGAAGAATGAAGATAACTGTCAATTTCGCGCGAAACCGTCGAAGTCACTTCGGACAGAGATGAAGAGAGCAAATAAAAATGCAGAAAATTGCTTAAAGAAACAAAGTAAAATGCATTAATTGAAAAGAAAGTTGGTACACATGATCATACATTCTTCTCTGACTCGTTTTCTCTGTGATGTTGGAAGTTAGAGCGTGAGAATCTGTAATGAGTTTGTGACCCTTTTTTCCTATGAGAAACTACTATTTATACAAGGAAGGAAAACACTAAAACTAACTAACTGTACAGAGAATTTTAAAAAAGAAAACTGCTTCAGCCTTCGACTAGGGTAACTACCAGAACTTCGACGGCGAGCACTTGATTTTGACCTGTTATTGAATCCCAACCTTCTTCTCGTCGAAATATCACCCTTCAATTCTTGTTAAGTCTAAGGCTTTGTCGAATTTGCCTTCTGATACAACTCTTCTGTGTCGAAACCAACACCTTCTTCTGAGAAGACCAAAGTCAAACCCCGTTGACTGCATTTAATTTAGTCTGTCGAAATTACAGGCTAACACTGCGATGATCAACCATGAGAATAGGTTTGATCATTGTTTCGAGACACATTCTTGCATTCCGAAAGGAAGCTTGAATTACAACAAAAGAATACTTTGTCCTTAAAACAATTTCAAAATAAGATAGAGAATAGTTAAAGGGTTGTTTATTTCCATCATTGTGGTCTAACCACGATCCCAATGCGTCTTTTATTCTGAATTTTACAAAACAAAAATACTCTCTTTATTTAAACGATTCCTTTCAGCTAATCATCATCGAAAATTAGATTAGTAATCGCAAAATACTCCCTGTGGATCGATACTTTCTATTACGCGATAGAACGGTGCACTTGCGGCCTATTAATATAATTCAAAGGGTTTTTTTTCATACCCCCATACTTATCATCCATACCCCCATAAATGCATTTTGGACGAAAATGCCCCCAAGTTTTTAAAAAAAACGTTTTTTTAAAAGTTTCCGGATTTACACATAAATCCGGAACGTACTTCTTCAAGTTTTCCGGATTTACCGTATTTCCGGAATACAAAAAAAAAAAAATATTCCGGATTTACGAAATACATTCCGGATTTATAAAAAATACATGCCGGATTTATGGTAAATCCGGAAATTTCCCCACCCCCCATAGTTTTGCATTCCGAATTTATGCAACCATGGACATAAATTCAGAACATTCTTTCCGGATTTACGTTGTTGGAACGTAAATCCGGAATACATTTTTTTTAAAAATTTCGGATTTACGTCGTTGGCACGTAAATCCGGAATGCAAAATCATTCCGAATGCATTCTGGATTTACGTGCCGACGACGTAAATCCGGAAATTTTAAAAAGTCAGTGGCATTTTGGTCGAAATGCCAATTATGGGGGTATGAGTGATAAGGAGGGGGTACCAAAAAAAAACCCTAATTCAAATTATGTAATGGAAAAAATGCAAATATATTCATAACGAGTCTCAATTACTATATAACTTAGGTTTGCAATATATAGACCAAATATGGTATTGGTTTTGGATTTTGATTAACTGAATTTAAATATATACTAGCCGCCTGACCCGTGCTACGCACGGGGGTGACTAATTTGTAGTTAGCAAAATTAAAGTAAAACCGGAAGGGGAAAACCTCTTTAATAAACCAATCATTCAAGACAACAGTTAAAGGGTTGTTTATTTCCATCATTGTGGTCTAACCACGATCCCAAGGCGTCTTTTATTCTGAATTTTACAAAACAAAAATACTCTCTTTATTTAAACAATTCCTTTCACCTAATCAACATCGAAAATTAGATTAGTAATCGCAAAATACTCCCTGTGGATCGATACTTTCTATTAATCGATAGAACCGTGCACTTGCGGATTATCAAGTTTTTTGGTGCTGTTGCCGGGGAGTAGTGATATTAATCGACCTTTTGGTACCGGTTAGACTAAAAAATTTTGTTTTCTTTTGTTACTTTTTCTCTTCTTCTTTGAATGCGAAGAGTCCACAGTTTCGGAGAAATTGTTGAACCAATTCCTGAGATTGAAAGATACCTTCATAGAAGAAGAAGAGAATTGCGCAATAACCAAGAAATGGCTGCAAATCAAAATCGTGCTCTCAAAGAGTACGCTACGCCATCAATGGCAGAGCCGCATGCAGTTATTGTGCACCCCGCTATTGATACAAACAATTTTGAGCTTAAACCTTCTTTGCTTTCTATGGTCCAGCAGAACCAATTCTCTGGTACTGCTACTGATGACCCAAATCTTCATTTCTCTATTTTTCTTGAATATTGTGGCACTCTAAAATTAAATGGAGTGACTCCAGAAGCTATAAGGCTAAAACTTTTCCCTTTCTCATTGAGGGACAGAGCCAGAGCTTGGTTTCACTCATTACCTAATGAATCTGTCACAACTTGGGATCAACTAAGGCAAACATTCCTTGCTAGATTCTTTCCCCCAAGCAAAACTGCTCAATTGAGGAATCAAATCACACGATTCACTCAAAATGATGGGGAATCTCTTTATGAATCTTGGGAGCGTTTCAAAGAAATGCTAAGGCTTTGCCCCCATCATGGACTGGAGAAATGGTTGATCATCCACACATTTTACAATGGATTGCTGTATGCTACAAAAATGACCGTGGATGCTGCTGCGGGTGGAGCTCTAATGAACAAGAACATTGAAGAGGCTTATGCACTGATTGAAGACATGGCTCAAAATCACTACCAGTGGACAAGTGAGAGAGCCATCACTGCTACACCTCCTTCAAAGAAAGAGCCAGGTAAGTATGAAGTCTCTGCTCTTGATCATTTAGCTTCTAAGGTAGATGCATTGTTTGCTAAATTTGATAACCTGAGTGTAAATGCTGTTTCACCTTCTACTCCTTCTGTACCACCCTGTGAAATTTGTGGTGTTGTTGGCCACACTGGTGTTGAATGCCAACTAGGGATGTCTGTTAATGTTATTGAGCAATCTAATGCTCAAAAGGGGGATCCTTTTTCAAACACTTATAAATCCGGATGGAGGAATCATCCAAATTTTTCCTATAAAAATCCTCCATCCAACCCCTCTTTTCAACCAGCGGCTAGAACACCACCCGGTTTTCAAAATTTTCAAAAAAGTCCTCAAAAATCCAACTTGGAAATTATGTTGGAAAACTTTGTGTTAACTCAAACTAAGCAAAATGAAGAGTTCAAAAATCAAACTTCTTTTTTGAATGATACTCTTATCAAGTTAACATCAAAGGTTGATTCCATAGCCACACACAACAAAATGCTTGAAAATCAAATCACTCAAGTGGCTCAACAAGTCGCTTCATCCTCTAGAACCACCGGTATCTTCCCTGGACTGCCAGAACCAAATCCTAAAGCCCAAATAAATGCTGTCACCCTTAGGAGTGGAAAACAATTAGAGGACCCAAAGGGCACCAATGAGAAAAATGTGAGTGAGAAAGAAAATGAACAAAGTGAGGTGGTAGAAGAAGAGAAAGAAAAACCTTATGTCTCTCCACCACCATACAAACCACCAATACCCTTCCCCCAAAGATTGGCCAAATCCAAAGTTGAGGAGCAATTTAAAAAATTTGTGGATCTTTTGAAAAAGCTCTACATAAACATTCCTTTCACTGAAGCTTTGTCTCAAATGCCATGTTATGCTAAATTTTTGAAAGAGATTTTATCTAAAAAAAGAAAAATAGATGACAATGAGACAATAGCTTTGACGGAAGAATGTAGTGCTATCATACAAAATAAATTGCCTCCTAAGCTCAAAGATCCTGGAAGCTTTTCCATTCCATGTGTTATTGGTAGTGAGAGTATTGAGAGAGCCATGTGTGATCTAGGAGCTAGTGTGAGTCTAATGCCCTTATCCATTTGTAAGAGACTAGGCATAGGTGAACTCAAACCCACAAAGATGTCCTTGTAATTAGCAGACCGTTCCATCAAATACCCGGTTGGAATTTTAGAGGATGTTCTTATCAAGGTAGGACAATTGTATATACCGGCTGATTTTGTGGTGATGGAAATGGAAGAGGACTCCCAAGTTCCAATTCTCTTGGGAAGACCTTTCCTTGCTACAGTTGGGGCCATCATTGATGTTAAAAATGGTAAACTTTCTCTTAATGTGGGTAAGGAGAAAATTGAGTTTGATTTTGCTAACCTTATGAAAAGCCCTTCTCTTGAGGATTCTTGTTGCAGGGTTGATATAATAGACCATTGTGTGGAAGAATGCATTTTGGAGCCATATTCAAATGATGGGATGAAAACAGGTTTCATAAAAAGCAAGAATAAAAATGTGGCTGAGAAAACTCAAACTGATGACAAATTGTTGGATGAAAACCCTCCCATTAAAAACTTGGGCATTGAAGCCTTAGTTGGAGAAAAATCAGCACCTCTTGCGAAAAAAGATCCAGGTTGAGGTATTGAAAGACAAGCGTCAAGCTAATGACGTTAAAAGAGCGCTACGTGGGAGGCAACCCACAGGTTTACCTTTGTTTTATTTTGCTGGAATAAAAAGAAAAGCTACAAATGCTAGTCAATGTGAGCTTTCCTTACCCCTCTCATGTGTTTTTAATTTTATATCATTGAGGACAATGTCTGGTCCAAGCATGGGGGGGTACTTTACCCTTTGTTATTTAATTTCTGTCATTTAAATTTCTGTCATTTTGTTTTCTTATAAGTGTTGAGACTGGATTTCTTTCCCATGCTTTGTATTGTTGCTGTTTTCTTGAGATAAATGTTTTGATGCAGCGCTTATTAGTAGAAAAAGAAAGAAAAAGAAAAAAAAATAAGGGCTAAGTTCTATGATGAATTTGTATACGTAAGCACAATTTTTGCTTGAATTGTTTTCTAAACTCACATCTGTTTTTACACTTAAACTCTATGTCTTGAAAGGAAGCCAAATAGTTCAAAAGCTAATCAAAGCTGAGTTTGTTTTAGTCAACCAACAATTGTGCTAAACTTGATACAACAAAGAAAAATAGAAATCAAGCAAGATGGTCAGGGTAATATACATATACTAGGTTGTTTTTGCTAAGTAGAAATTTCAAAAAGCGGAACAGCTGAAAAATCAAAATTATGCCCTGAAGTCAGGGTAATATATCTAAACTAGGCTGTTTTTGCTGATTAGAAAATTCAAAAAGTGAAGCAACTGAAAAATCTCAAGTGTGCCCTGACCACCAAATGTGGATCAATTGTCAAATTTGTTTTATCTTTGTAATCAAGTGAAGCACAATCTAGGAAGGCTATTTCTAAGTAAGGCAAAAGCGAAATTTTTGTGACTATTTTGGTGACTGGACCGGACCTATGAGTTCACACACTCACTTGGAACAATTGTTGGGTTGAAAAATTCATGAAAAGCATAGAGAAGTGTGATAAGTGCACCCTGAGAAAAAAGCCCTTGAAAAATAAATGTGATTGAGCTTTAATGAAAAAATTGCTTCTACTAATTTGTGCTTATGGATTTGATTGTTATTGCTTGAGGACAAGCAGAGATTCAAGCATGGGGGAGTTTGATAAGTCTTATTTTATTGTGTTTTTAGCATTTGAATTAAATAAAAAATGTGGGATTTTAGTTCTACTTTGGAGCTATTTTACTACAAAATGTTGGTTTTTATTGTCAGGGTCAAATAATGAAGAAATGGAAGAATTTGGGTGATTAAAAGCAAGGATTAAAAGTGCAAGGTCAAAGGAGCAAAATCAAGTAAATAGAACCAAATATCAGGCCTACACGCACGGTCCGTGCACATCTTAAGCGTGGTCCGTGCGCACTGTTACAGAAAGAAGCTGAAAAGATTGACGACACGCACGGTCCGTGCGCACTACCTGCACGGTTCGTGCGCCCTGTGCTGAATCAGAATTTTACAAGTTTTACGTAGCGCACGGTCCGTGTACCCCAGCAGCATGGTCTGTGCACCTTTGTCTGAAGCTAAAAATGTTGCAAAACTCTTCCAATTCTTTCATTATGGCTTGTAATTCGAATTTAATCCTCTGTCTACTGATCCTAGGCTATAAATAGGACCTCATTTCAGCTGTAATGGTACCTTTGCATACTTGAAAATTACACTCAAAGTTTATCTAAGTTCTTGCTCTCATTTTAGTTCTTGTTTACTTGCTTTCCTTTACTTTCTTGTTCTTTATTTTTCTGCCATTTATCTTCTAGCACTTTTATATTTCAGTTCTTTTACATTCAGTACTTTATTTCTTTATTTACATTCTTGTCATTTACATTTTGCCATTTTAATTCTATGTCATTTATCTTTATGTCATTCTCTTCTACCCCCTTGTCTACTATGATCATGAGTGAGTAGACTTCTTTAGTCTTGGGATTGTGGGACACAATCCAATGATGTGTCCCTAAACAAATCCAAGACTAAACTCTATCTTATTTAAAACTTGACTTTAATCTAATTCCATCAAACTAAATTTCTATAAAACAAATATCAAACGAAGTACCGATAGGAGAAGTTTGATATTGGAACAAATGGAATTAGACAAGGCAGAGCAAAGCATGAGAATAACATTGCTAGCCTTGGGACAATAAGGTTGTGCTTAATGGGTCTCTGCGATGATCAACCATGCGAATAGGTTTGATCATTGTTTCGAGACACATTCTTGCATTCCGAAAGGAAGCTTGAATTACACCAAAAGAATACCTTGTTATCATACCCTAATTTTGTCCGCCCTCTTTTTACTATTGTCATTTTTACTAATTAATTCGCATGTCATAAGTCTTCGGTCATATTACTACGAGAAAAGTTTTTTTTATTCTCATTCGATGCTATCTCGTTTTAATTTGGTTCAACGATTAGTATTTAGTTCAATTGGGCCTGATTTTATTAACTTGTTCTAATTGGGCCTCTCTTTTGTAAATTGTTGTAATCGGGCCTATTTCCTCTAAATTGGTCCTCATTTTAACGCATTCTTTGGTTGGGCTTGGTTTTCGTTCTTGGTGTCAGTCCAACTTTGTTTTTGTTCACTTAATTTCAAAAAATAAAGTAAAATAAAAATTAGAATTAATTGAAATTGAAAATATAAATCAAATAAAGTCAGATTGTTTTTACAATAGTTAAAAATGTCCAAGGTTACAAACATATCACAAAAAGGCCCAAACTACAAGAATACACAAAAAAGGGCTTGGCCCAAAAACACCCACAGCTGCCGTTGGCAGCTGCTGCTGCCTCCCCTGTAACCTAATCTTGGTGAGTAAGTTTCTTGGATAGCTGGCCAAGGACCTGAAACGGAAAGGAAATATTTGAATCATTAATTCTTGATTCAATTTTTACCTATAAAAAGAGAACAAATTCACAGGAAAAGGGACAAAAAATACAAAAATAACCTAAAGGATTAGTGGTTCACATCAGAACCCTAATCACTAAAAATTGTCTCAAAAATACTGAAGCAAGAAAGGGTGGACGGCGGTAGCAATAGGCAGCAATTAGCACAACAATAAATCAATCTTCATTCACGGAGCCAGGTTGGTAAACTAATATTATACTTTTGTTTTTTCTAGTGTTAGAACATTAGAATATAGAACTTGAAATGCTAGCATATCTATCCATGTTGTAAAAAAGGGGTCTGAAACATGCTATAACAAATGGAATTAGGAATTAAAAATCTACAAGAATTTTATTGTTAAAATTTTTTAGGATAGATTAGTCTTCAAAGGTTTAGGAACGAATTAGTTTATAAGAGTTAATTAGGAGCAGTGTTTCTTTTAGAAATAGACTAGTCTAGGAAACTAACAACAATAAAATTAGGAATAGATTAGGAAGAAAAATCAGAATTAAAAGAGAACAAGAAGGAAGAAGAGAGCAGCATCGTGAAAAACTAAAAAAAGAGAATGGAACTCACCCCTTTAGACTCCGATCACCGTAGACGGTGGTTGTTGGCCGGAAACGCCGTCGTTTCTCCCCGTGACAGATCCCCCGTGCGCGTATTCTCTCCCCGGCGAGAGCCATCATTGCTACGTCGTCGTCAAACCCCCGTCACCACCGTAAGCCGTCTGTCGTCGTCGTGACCACCACCACCGAACACAAACTAAGTGTTCGTTCCTCTCTCTCACCGTAACCTCCTTTCTCTTTCATTGACGCGTTCGTCGGCGCCGTACCTGGCCTTCCCTCCGGCGACGTCGCCACCTCTGACCACCGTCACTTTTTCCTTCCCTGACCGTTGCATCCTCTCTCTCTCTCTCCATGAAATCCTCTCCCTAATTTTTCTCCCTTTCCTTTTTCATTCTAAATCCACTCTCTCTTTGTTATGTTGGCGGCGCTGAGAGTGTGGAAAATAGGGTTCCCACTTTCTAAATGTATTTTAAATATATCTGCATTCCTTTATTTAATAATTGTTGTGAATAAATGGATGTCTAGATTAAATATATGTGGATGTCTAGGTTCAATGTATGTTACAGAATTTGAGCCTATAAATAGGACTCATATGTCATTGTAGTTTTATACTTCAAGAGTAATAACAAAGCTATTTTCTTCTTCCTTTCATTCTCTCCTTTACTATTTTATTCTTGCTCTAGTTTTAGTACTTTTATAACACGTTATCAGCATGATCGATCTCTAAATATCTCAAGGTATCAATCTCTAAATATCTCAAGGTACTATTTCTTCTCTTCATCTTATTATTATGACTTCTTCTTCTACCTCTTCTTCTTCTCCATCTTATTATCATATTTCTTTTTACTATGATGAATTCCTGAAGAAATTCATCACTTAAGTAATCCCTGTTGGATTACAATACTTGTCTATTTTGATTACCTTGTTTGAAGAAATTCATCACTTAAGCACCTTAGTAATCCCTGTTGGATTACTATGTTTGTCTATTTTTGATGAATTCCAGAAGAAATTCATCACTTCCGCACCCAATATGAGTTCTACTCATGAAAACAATTTTGTTTTCCCGGGTGATAACAAATTCTATGGTGACAGATGTGCCACACAAGTTAGACATATTAATTAGGCATATTAATCCGTTAAAGTATCAGTTATTTTGGGGAAAAAAAATTAACAAGGTTTCAAGGAAGAATTTTAAGACGTTCAAGGTTTCAAGAAAGAATTCTTAGTAACATCAAGAATTGTTTGCAAGTCGTTCAACATAATGATAATTTTAAAATGATGATTTTTTTTGTAACTACCATCTAATTTCAAGGTAACTACAATTTAATTTTAAAATGATGATTTTTTGTAACTACCGTCTAATTTTAAGGTAACTACCACTAAATATATGGATTAAATTCATTTCTTTTATTATTATTATTTATCTAACTTGATTGATTTTACAATTTCATGATAGAACTAAATATGTCGAACCTTGCAAAACTTGACTTTGTGGCTCTTGACATCACAGGAAAGAATTATTTATCTTGGGTGCTAGATGCTGAAATCCATTTAGATGCAAATGGTCTTGGAGAAACTATAAGAGACGGAAACAAAGCATCAAATCAAGATAAGGCCAAAGCTATGATTTTTCTCCGTCATCATCTCCATGAAGGACTCAAAAGTGAGTATCTTACTGTAAAAGACCCACTCGTTCTTTGGAATAATCTAAAAGAAAGATATGACCATCAGAAAACTGTTATTCTTCCAAAAGCTCGTTATAATTGGATGCATTTACGCTTACAAGATTTTAAAACTGTAAGTGAATATAACTCTGCCCTATTCAGAATCACTTCTCAATTGAATTTATGTGGAGAAAAAGTCACTGATAATGATATGTTAGACAAAGGGGATTTAAGAAATATTCTGAATTAATTTCTGGTCTTCTTGTGGCTGAACAAAATAATGAGCTGTTAATGAAAAATCACGAGGCCCGTCCATCTGGTACTGCTCCATTCCCTGAAGCGAATGTAGCAAAACACGATCATTATACTGATGGGAAAACTCGTGGTCGTGGTCGAAATTTTGGCCGTGGTCGTGGTTTTGGTCGTGGTCGTGGTTTTGTCCGTGGTCGTGGTTTTGGACATGGCCGTGGTGGAATTTCCAAGAACGCATTCTCCCACCAGAAGTGGAAAAATAGTGAAAAAGAAAAAAGTGGGCAAAATAGCAAACAAGATGACAATAATTGCTACCGTTGTGGAGGAAAAGGTCATTGGTCACGCCACTGTCGTACCCCAAAGCATCTTATTGATCTTTATCAAGAATCTCAGAAAAATAAAGGGAAAAGGATAGAGACACATTTTGCTTATGAAGATGATGATTATGGTCCTATAGATGATACTCACTTAGATGTTTCTGATTTCTTTGCTGACCCAGATGGGAATATTAGTCACCTTATTGGAGATGGGGTCCTTAAGAAATAGTTTTCTTCCATTTTAATATTATGTCTTTATTTGCTTTGTTTGAAATTCCTTAAGTTTAACTGACATTAAAGTTCATGTTTTGGTGTGTTGGTGTGTTTCTTTTCATTTTTTTTATGCAATAAAATTTGCGTTATAATGTTTTTATCCTTCCAAAATTATTATTATACTTCTTACTTATTTATTTTTTATTTTCTCTTGAAAGTTAGAATGAGTATTGTCACTAGCAACAATAATGGAGATATGTGTCTCGCTGATAGTGGAACAACCCACACGATTCTCAATGACAGAAATTATTTTTCTTACTTAGTAATGCAAAAAACCGATGTTACTACTATATCTGGTACTACAAAAATAATTGAAGGCTCCGGAAGAGCTAGTGTATTGTTACCAAGAGGAACAAAATTACACATTGATATGGCACTATATTCCCCCAAATCTCGTAGAAACTTATTAAGTTTCAAAGATATTCGCTTAAATGGTTGCCATATTGAAGCAACAAATGAAAGAGATATCGAATATCTCTATATCACGAGACATACCGCGGGAGGAAAAAGTATATTGGAAAAATTACCAACGTTTTCAAATGGTTTGTACTACACTTTTATTAGTACGATTGAAACGCATTCTATTGTAAACCAGAAGTTTACAAATCACAACAAGTGTCTGATTTGGCATGACCGGTTGGGCCATCCCGGTTCTATCACGATGCGAAAAATAATTGAAAATTCATGTGGACATCCATTGAAGAGCCAGGAGATTCTTCAATCCAATAACTTCTCATGTACTGCATGTTTCCAAGGAAAATTGATAATTAGACCATCACCAACAAAAATTGAGGGTGAAACTCTTACGTTTTTAGAACGAATACAAGGTGATATCTGTGGGCCAATACACCCACCATGTGGACCATTTAGGTATTTTATGGTTTTAATCGATGCATCAACTAGATGGTCACGTGTTTGTTTGTTATCAACTCGCAACCAGGCTTTTGCGAGATTGCTTGCTCAACTAATTCGATTAAGAGCTCATTTTCCTGACTATCCAGTTAAGAAAATACGCCTTGATAATGCTGCTGAATTTACATCCCAAGCATTCAATGAGTATTGTATTTCTATTGGAATCGATGTTGAACATCCTGTAGCACATGTTCATACACAAAATGGGCTTGCAGAGTCCCTCATTAAACGTCTAAAGTTGATTGCAAGACCAATACTCATGAAATCAAAACTTCCAATTTCTTCTTGGGGACATGCAATATTGCATGCTGCAACATTAGTTCGCATCAGGCCAACAAGTCATCAAAGTCATTCTCCCTTGCAATTAGTTTTTGGTAAAGAGCCTAATATATCCCATATAAGAATTTTTGGATGTGCGGTATATGTTCCAATCCCTCCACCAAAACGCACAAAAATGGGTCCACAAAGAAGATTGGGTATATATGTTGGATATGAATCTCCATCTATAATAAAATATCTTGAACCATCAACAGGAGATTTATTTACAGCGAGGTTCGCTGATTGTCACTTTGACGAATCAGTTTTCCCAATATTAGGGGGAGAGAATAAGCAACTGGACAAGGAAATTCGTTGGAATGAAATATCACTTTCTCACCTTGATCCTCGTACAAAGTAATGCGAACTCGAAGTTCAAAGGATAATTCATTTACAAAATCTAGCAAATGAATTGCCAAATGCATTCACTAATCCTAAAAGGGTGACTAAATCATATATACCGGTTGCTAATGCTCCAATCAAAGTTGATGTCCCAGTTGGACAGTCTAAGACTGGAAATGATCAGTCTCAAGCACGCATGAAGCGTGGTAGACCTATAGGTTCTAAAGATAAAAATCCTCGATCAAGAAAAGGCACAAAAGGGATAAATGGCCCAAATGAGGATACAGAAACTCCAAATGAGGATACAGAAACTCTAAGTAAGGATACAAAAGCTGCAAATGATTCTTTAGACATAATTGTTGACTCAGTTCCAGAAGAGACTGATCAGGTACCTGAAAATCTTGAAAATGAAGAGATCTCAATAAATTATGTCATGAATGGAGTACGATGGAACCGAAACATAGTCAACATTGATGATATTTTTGTATATAATATAGCGCTTAATGTGATGAGTGATAATGAGGATCATGAACTAAAGTCCATTGAAGATTGTCGACAAAGAAATGACTGGACAAAGTGGAAAGATGCAATTGAAGCGGAATTAAACTCACTTAGTAAGAGAAACGTTTTTGGACCTGTAGTTCGAACACCTGAAGGTGTGAAGCCAGTTGGATATAAGTGGGTTTTTGTACGAAAACGAAATGAAAATAATGAAATTGTGAGATACAAAGCTCGACTTGTTGCTCAAGGATTTTCACAAAGACCTGGCATCGATTTTGAAGAAACTTATTCACCTGTAGTGGATGCAAGTACTTTTCGCTACTTAACTAGTCTAGTAGCACGTGAGGGGCTAAATTTACACATGATGGATGTTGTTACAGCATATTTGTATGGTTCACTTGATAGTGAAATTTATATGAAACTCCCTGAAGGATTTCATCTTCCCAAGACAAACAATCCAGGCTCTCGAGAAAATTATTCGATCAAGTTGAATAAGTCTTTCTATGGACTTAAACAATCTGGACGCATGTGGTATAATCGTCTCAGTGAATATTTGTTAAAGGAGGGATATAAAAATGACCCCATATGTCCATGCATTTTTATGAAAACATCTGGAAAAGAATTTGCGATAATTGCTGTTTATGTGGACGACTTAAATATTATTGGAACTCCTGAAGAGCTTCCAAAAGCTATAGATTGCTTAATGAGAGAGTTCGAAATGAAGGATTTAGGAAAGACAAAATTTTGTTTGGGATTACAAATTGAACATTTAAGGAATGGAATTCTTGTACATCAAGAAACTTATATAACAAAAGTTCTAAAACGATTTTACATGGACAAATCACATCCACTGTGTACACCAATGGTTGTAAGATCACTAGATGTGAATAAAGATCCATTTAGACCTCGAGAAAAGGATGAGGAACTACTTGGTCCTGAAGTACCATATCTTAGTGCAATTGGCGCACTAATGTACCTTGCTAATTATACACGTCCTGATATATCATTTGCTGTTAATTTATTAGCAAGATATAGTTCTTCACCTACACGGAGACATTGGAATGGAGTTAAACATGTTCTTCGTTACCTCCGAGGTACAATGGATATGGGTTTGTTTTATTCAAATAAATCAAAATCAGATTTAACTGGTTATGCAGATGCAGGTTACTTATCAGACCCTCATAATGGTAGATCACAAACAGGCTATCTGTTTACCTGTGGTGATACAGCCATTTCATGGAGGTCTGTAAAACAGACCATAACAGCCACGTCATCTAACCATGCAGAAATTTTAGCACTACATGAAGCAAGTCGGGAATGCATTTGGTTAAGGTCAGTAATTCAACATATACAAGAAACCTGTGGTTTATCTTCTGAGAAAATGATAGCAACGACCATGTATGAAGACAACACTGCATGCATTGCTCAATTGAAAGAAGGGTATATTAAAGGAGATAGAACAAAGCACATTTTACCAAAGTTTTTCTTCACTCACGATCTTCAAAAGAATGGTGATATCAACATTCAACAAATTCGTTCATGTGACAACTTAGCAGATCTTCTAACAAAGTCATTGCCAAGCAAAACTTTTGAGCAGCTAATACGGAAGATTCGCCTTCGTCGTCTCAGAGATGATTACATAGTTGAGGGGGAGAAATAAACATGCTCTGCACTCTTTTTCCCTTCACCACGGTTTTGTCCCAATGGGTTTTCCGGGGTAAGGTTTTTAACGAGGCAGCCCTCAAGCAAAGGATGTTGTACTCTTTTCCTTCACTAAGATTTTTTTCCCACTGGGTTTTTTTTTTTGGTAAGGTTTTTAATGAGGCATATCCTTAATAGACATCCAAGAGGGAGTGTTGTGAATAAATGGATGTCTAGATTAAATATATGTGGATGTCTAGGTTCAATGTATGTTACAGAATTTGAGCCTATAAATAGGACTCATATGTCATTGTAGTTTTATACTTCAAGAGTAATATACAAAGCTATTTTCTTCTTCCTTTCATTCTCTCATTTACTATTTTATTCTTGCTCTAGTTTTAGTACTTTTATAACAATAATATTTATTTTGTTTTAAAATTTTATAATCGGATCACTATTTACACCAATCTTTCTAATAACCCCCCCTTTTTTGGCCCATTAGCAGGTTATATTATTAAAAGCCCAAAAATACATCAGTTTCATTTCTGCACCCCTTTTACTAATACAACCCTATTTCATTTTTTATTTACTTCTTATTCAAAAAAACATTTTCCTTTCTACGAATTTACAAATAAATAAATCGCTCTACAAAATATAAATAGGGGACTAAGTCGACCGTACAGTCGGGTTAGTCAGCTTTTTAGGGCCATAAATGAACCGTTACGGATCAGGTCCTAAAAATCCCTGTTTAAAATAAATAATTTCCAAAATAAAAAAACACAAACACAAAACATTTTTCTCCAACAAAAACAAATTTTCAAAAAGGGGATTAAGGACAAATGAACTGATCACTCAAGAGTCCTAAAATCCCTAATTAAAAAACATCAAACTAACAAATATTTTCTACCAAGAACTACGTGTGATTTGATTCTCTACCAAGAGATACGTAGGAGCAGAGGGCGGCCGACCTCTGTCAATTGCACTAATAAAAAACATTTTTTAGTCTTTTTCTAAATAATTCTTAATCCAAAAATACCATGTCTATCTCTATAAATTTCTTTTTCGAAATAAAAGGGGTAAAACAAACTTTTTGAAAATTAACATTTTTCCTACAACTAATTAGCAGGTAGCCTTCCTTAGGAAGGATGTCGTGGGGTGCTAACACCTTCCCCATGCATAACCGACTCCCGAACACTAATCTGGTCTCAAGGACCCTTATCCAAATCAAAGGGATTTTCCAATGTTTGCCCTTAAACTAAACTTTGGTGGCGGCTTCATTTTTTAACCTTCGAGGAATCCTCTCCCGGATTTTTCGGTCGCTACACTTGTCCTTAAAATAATTTCAAAATAAGATAGAGAATAGTTAAAGGGTTGTTTATTTCCATCATTGTGGTCTAACCACGATCCCAATGCGTCTTTTATTCTGAATTTTACAAAACAAAAATACTCTCTTTATTTAAACGATTCCTTTCAGCTAATCAACATCGAAAATTAGATTAGTAATCGCAAAATACTCCCTGTGGATCGATACTTTCTATTACGCGATAGAACCGTGCACTTGCGGCCTATCAATATAATTCAAAGGGTTTTTTTTTCATACCCCCATACTTATTATCCATACCCCCATAAATGCATTTTGGACGAAAATGCCCCCAAGTTTTAAAAAAAAAACGTTTTTTTAAAAGTTTTCGGATTTACACATAATTCTGGAACGTATTTCTTCAAGTTTTCCGGATTTACCGTATTTCCGGAATACAAAAAAAAACAAAATATTCCGGATTTATAAAAAATACATTCCGGATTTATGGTAAATCTGGAAATTTCCCCACCCCCATAGTTTTGCATTCCGAATTTATGCAACCCTGGACATAAATTCGGAACATTCTTTCCGGATTTACGTAGTTGGAACGTAAATCTAGAATGCATTTTTTAAAAAATTTCCGGATTTACGTCGTTGGCACGTAAATCCGGAATGCAAAATCATTCCGAATGCATTTCGGATTTACGTGCCGACGACGTAAATCCAGAAATTTTAAAAACATACATTCCGGATATATGCATAAATCCGGAAAAGGAAAAAAAAGTTTTTTTTTTTAAAAAAGTCAGGGGCATTTTGGTCGAAATGCCAATTATGGGGGTATGGGTGATAAGGAGGGGGTACCAAAAAAAAACCCTAAATCAAATTATGTAATGGAAAAAATGCAAATATATTCATAACGAGTCTCAATTACTATATAACTTACGTTTGCAATATATAGACCAAATATGGTATTGGTTTTGGATTTTGATTAACTGACTTTACATATATACTAGCCGCCTGACCCGTGCTACGCACGGGGTTGACTAATTTTTAGTTATCAAAATTAAAGTAAAACCGGAAGGGGAAAACCTCTGCAATAAACCAATCATTCAAGACAACAGTTAAAGTATGTTTTTAATACCGTTTGATGCGAAAAGACAAAAATAAAGAAGACAACACAAATAGAAAGTGAAACATGCAGGGTTAGATGAAAACCACAAAAAAAATAGAATCACCTATAAATTCTATTGTAAGAGGGCGATGAGGGGATCTATTGTAAACGTGGCCGAAATTCTAGTAAAAAAAAATTAAATTAAAAAACTATAAATTAAATAAAAATATTATAAAATTAAAAAGAAACATTAACAAAGACATTGAAATTCAACATCCACAGATAATAAGAAAAAAAACGTAAAGAATATTAATAACAACAAATACATTGAAATTGAACATTCATAGACAATTAGAAGAAAAAGTTTAAAAAACTTTAATAACGTTATCTATATTTATCAAATGTAAATATAAAAACTTAACACATAATTAAAGATAAAATAAGACAACATAATTAGAAAGTGAAACACGTACGTATAGGTATCATGCAGAGTTTGATTTAAAACCACCAATAAAATAGAAGCACATATACAAAGTTGAAACTATTTTTGAAGAAAGAAGTTCGCATATTTGAATAAAATAGAAGCACATAAAAACACTATTTAGTATCACACTACATATTGTCACAAATTTTTTCCACCAAACGGGTTTTTGAGGAATGAGCTTTGTGTATCCGAACATGTAAAAAAATTTGAATCCTAAAGCACCTCAACAAATTGTTTGGCATCACATTTTACGTATTTTGTCACATACTTTTTTTATTTCTCGTCAAACAGGTTGTTGAGGAACAAACTTCACGTATCTGAACATATAAAATTTGTTCTAGACCCTAAAGTACCCCAAAATTCAATGTTGGCATCACACTTTACCTTTTTTGTCACAAAGCTATTTTTTTTTTTGACCAAACTAGTTATTGAGGAAAAAACTTCGGGTGTTTGAACAGCTAATTTTTTTTCTGAATCCTAAAGTGCCTCAACACACATGGGTTAACATCGTACTTTACGTATTTTGTTAAAAAAATATTTTTTTTCCCCATCAAGTATACCAAAGCACACTGTTTAGCATCTCATTTTATGTATTTTGTCATAAAATTAAATCTTTTTTCACCAAATCGATAATTGAAAAACAAAATTCGCATATTTAAACATCTAAAATTTTTCGAGGCCCTAGAGTACTCGTTAAAATATTAAAAAGGAAAAAATGGAAAACATTAAAATAAAAAAGAGGACAAAACAAAAAAGAAAAAGAAAAAGAAAAGAAAACTAAAGTTAAAAAAAAACAAGTGCGGCAATTCCCGCACGGGGTTGGCTAAATTCTATCGTATATCGAGTAATTAAATCTTTTCGAAAGACTAATATCTCATTGTGCTTGAATGCAAATTTTGCATTGGTCAACACTGAGTTTGTCAACTGTGAGAATCAAAATCAGGAGCACGGGATCGACTCTCGGGCCCCAGGGCAACCTGTGCCATTAGGCAAATGGTGGTTGTCTGCAAAATATAAAATCTAATAACTGTGAATAAAAATTAAATTATAAATAAATTTTAATAAAAAGATTATAAATTTTAAAAAGAACATTAACCTTTGATAAAATAAGAAGAAAAAGTCTAAAAAAATTTAATAACATAATCCACATTCATCAAATGTAAATAAAAAAAATTAACCCATAATCAGAAAGAAAAAAAAAGACAACACAATTAAAAAGTGAAACACGCTGGATATCAAGCATGGTTGAAGGAAACCCATGATAAAATAGGAGTGGTTATACAAAATTGAAAAAGATTTTGGAGATTTTATTGTAAATGCGACTGAAGTTTCCGTTGAAAGAAGATCATGAAGGTTGTATTGTAAATGTGGTTGAAGTTCCCACAGGAGTCGATGCAGCAATGTTGTACTCGAATTTTAAAGAAAGATAAAAATATAAACACTAACTAAAGAATGGTTTAAATACCCGTTGGTACGAAATGACCAAAACATAGAAGAAAACACAAATAGAAAGTGAAACACGTGGTATCGTGTAGGGTTGGATGGAAATTACAAATAAAATAGAAGCACCTATAGAAAGTTGAAAAAGTACGATTGAGGGACCTATTGTAAATGTGACTAAAGTTTGCGTAAATAAAAATTAAATTAAAATTATAAATTAAATAATAAGATTATAAAATTAAAAACAAAAGGTTATTGAGGAACAAACTTCACATATTTAAACATTTTTAAAAATTTCGGGACCCTAAAGTACCCCAAAATAAGAAGATGAGGAAGGTTCTATGTAATATGGCTGAAGTTCTCTCAGGAGTCAATGTAGCAACGTTGTACTCGAATTATAAAGAAAGATAAAAATATAAAAATATAAAAACCAATTAAAGAATGGTTTAAATACCCGTTTGGTGCGAAATGACCAAAATAAAGGAGAAAACACAAATAGAAAGTGACACATGGAATCGTGCAGAGTTGGATGGAAATTACCAGTAAATTAGAAGCACCTAAAGAAAGTTGAAAGAGTACGGTTGAGGGATGTGTTGTAAATGTGACTGAAATTTTTGTAAACCAAAATTAAATTAAAATATAAATTAAATAAGAATTATAAAATTAAAAAGAAAAGGTTATTGAGGATCGAACTTCGTGTACTTGAACATCTAAAAAAATTTCGGGACCCTAAAGTACCCCCAAAATACACTGTCACCATCCCACTTAACGCATTTTTTCACAAACTTATTTTTTTTTACCTCACCGGTTATTTACGAAAAAACTTATTTGAAGAGTTAAATTTTTTTGAATCCCAAAGTACTTCAAAACATACAACTTGACATTTCACTTTATGCATTTCGTTACAAAATAGTTTTTTTATCCCATCAAGTACACCAAAACACACTTTTTAACATCTCACTTTACCTATTTTTTCATGAAATTAATTACTTTTTCAATGAATCATTTATTGAAGACCAAAATTTACATATTTAAACATCTAATTTTTCTTGAGACCGTAAAGTACTCTTCAAAATATAAAAGAAGCAAAAACAAAAAATTGAAATAAAAAAAGAAGAAAAAAAAAAGAAACAAAAAAGAAAAAAAATAGCGGAAGTTCCCGCGCGGCATGACAAGCCAGATACAATTAAAAGATTCCTTTATCGACTTTATGCTTTTTAAAAAAAGAGAAAGATGAGAAAGAAAGTTTTACATGAAAAACATAGACACAAATTGATATAAAAAAGGCTTTAATAAGCAAACCTATCACACCAACTTACAGTTTTCTTTTGAGATGCTATTTGAATTAGCACATGAACTTATAACTTATCTTTTTATTTTTTCTTTCTTTTTTATCCTCGTTATTTTACTATAAACTTTTTCAAATTTAAATAAAGAGAAACTTGTATCATTTATATCATTTTATATTTGTAAGTTTCATAGACAATTAGTTTTACCAAATATTTCAATTATAATCATCTGGCTTTTTAGCTAAAAACTATCAGCTAACTTTACAATGATAGATCACCTTATCAGCTAGCTATACCAAGGAAAACCGAGTCAGATTACTAACCTTGTCGCTCAAAAGAAACAAAACAGAATCAAATTCAAGGATCAAGCTACCATTCTTAGGATAATGAAATTCCACTTAGACTTTTCAAGACTACTTTTTCGATAAAAAAACCAATATTGATTGGTTATGTATCTATTTCATTTTTTTTATCTCATTAAAAAAAACATTTTTGATTCAGATCAAGAACTTGTAGTTAATAGTTGCGCTCTGTCCCAACGTTTTTGCTTGTGACTGAAAACTATTTGCTTATTTTTTTTCATTAGAAAAGGTGAGAAATCCCTTTAAAAAGGGGAATACATAAAACGAAATTTAAAATACAAACACTTCAAAAAAAAAGTTTAGAACCCTGTCCTTTTTTTTGTTTGGTTTTTTGAGGGGAGGGGTATTCTAGTATATTTTGTATTATTGTGACGATATGACCTAGTAAGGTGGGGGCTGCAAATCCTTTTTCCCCATTCAAATCCGGGCGTCGCCTAATCAACAAGAGAATTGAAATAGTTTATTCCATTTTGTTGATCGAGGAAGCAAGTGCAACAAAAGGACTCTTGAGACTTGTTTGATGCAAAATTCTAAGCATCGGTAGGTTTATTCTTAAAAATGCTTTAAATCTATCTCAAATTCAATAAAAAATTCATTCTAGTAGTGAAAAGGATTCACAATCCTTTCACTCCACTCCTACGGATTGGGTCTTGAAATAAGAAGGGATAGGGCGGACGGGAAACATAATTCCATTTTTCGTTTGTTGGGGGAAAGGGTTGAAGAAAAGCCTTGTAGACACACTTATATGTAAAGTATAAGAACAAAAGGAAGACTTTAGTCTTTTAACGTCATTTTATAGATTTTACATACCCACAAGAGCACCGATTAAAAATATCATTTTATAGATTTTACATAAACACAATATTTAACTTTATAGAAATGTAACATTTATTTAAAGCTACACATTTCAACAAAAATTCGTATATTTTGATTTGCCATTTTCAGAAAAGGTTCCTCAACACCTATGTAATCGTTCCTAAAATGCGTCCTGTTCATGATTCACCATGCTTCCTTTTAACCGCCAGACATTCTATTATGCACGCCAGAGAGAAGATCAAAGAAACAACTGATTGCATATGTGTACAAATTAATATCAATAATCAGAATAAAGAGTTATCAATAAAAAAAAAGAACCTACTGGCACTGGCATCAGTCCAACAATATACACCCTCCAAACTAAATAGAGCTATATCATGGCCTGGTGTTAGGACAAATGTAAAACATTTACCTGGTCAGTTATCATTATCTAATAAACACACAAACTCTGGAGTTGTAGCTTGGTGCGATGAATTAGCCAGCATGCTACTACTACTACTACTACTGGTGCCAAGTCTGGATATGTTTCCTGGGGCAACATCTGACATACGAGAAAAAGCATTTGGGAAATTCATAGTAGATTGACTGCCAGCATTCCCACGTAAATTCATGGCAGGTAAGTTTGGAGTGGCTAGCCCAACCACATTATCAGGCCGGCGTCCCATTTGCGGATCAGACAGATAGATTGTTGGTCTTGGTCGGGGTGGGCCTTGAGAAAATGTGGGAGAAATTGCAGGAACGTTACTAGGCGTCGGTGGACTTTGCATCCCATGCAGAGGAGCGGGGAAATTTGAGGGTGGAACAGATGTTGAGGGTCTGTAGGACTGAAGATGTGGTGCAGGGGCACGCATCTCACCACTAGCTGGAATATCTCTCACAGGTGAAGGCCTAGAGTTGATAAGAAGTGGCCGTGCAGAAACATTGGAGGAAAGTCCAGACATGCTGCAACCAGCTTGTGTAGGTGGTACCATATGATGTGAGTTCACAGCAGTGGAGGGACTCTGCAGACTGGTCGCAGAGGAAGAAGAACCAGAAACCAAGGCCCGAGCAGCAATTCGTTGTCTTGAAAGCTGAAGCAATGGATGTGTAGAACTTGAATCTGACAACAAGATAGTGATTAGGAAAAAATTCAAACAGAAAAACCAGAGCTGCAAGCCATCCACATTTAGCGATCTGTATGCCAGTTACCAAGTAGAATGCATAAACACACTATGCGTAAGAGTACAAAAGTGGTAAGCTCATCACCTTATCCCAATGTTAGAGTAATCCAAACATCCAAAAAGAGATACGACAAAACTATTGATACATTCGGTATATATTAGATATATAGTCAATTGGTAATTAGGGAGTATTTGTTAGTGGTTATTAGATTTTGTTCTTGGGTAATGGACAAGGTCTGGCTATCCAATCTATTGGTCCTTTTTCATTTCCCTCACCTGTCACCTCACACTCACTTAATATGTTACTAGTACCTCACATTAGAAAGAATCTTGTCAGTGTGCGTAGATTTGCACTTGATAATCATGAGTACTTTGAGTTTCATCCTTTCTTTTGTCAAATCTAAGGTTGATGATCGTGTCCTCTTGCGTGGCTATGTAGGATCAGATGGCCTCTTCTACTATATTCCCAGTCTGTCAAGCCCAAGATCTAAATTGATCTATTCACGTTTTAAAAACAAAGTTGATAGGCTTTACAAGGTTTTTTCAAGATAAAAGGTTTTATATCCTAAGAATAAGTATAATAACTTAAATATTTCAAGAAGTTGATTTATTTATTATTTTTTAAATTATGATAAAAGTGTCTGAGACGTGTCCCAACGGTTTCCAGGAAGTGTCCAAGTCAAAAAGTATATCTTTCAAAGAGGGACACCGTAAAGAGGTGTCCGACGCGTATCGCGTTGGTGTCCAACGAGTGTCAGTGTTCGACACGGACACGGGACACGGCATTTAGAAGAGGTGTTCGTGCTTCAGAGTTCAAGATTGATTTAAGTACTCAAGAAATTTATATGAAGTTGTTTTAAGGTTTTTTAACGGCACATTTCTATCCATAAGATAGCAACATTTGTAGCTTCTATCACATTTGTGCTTGTATTCCTCATCCCTTCACATTTGCATCCATAAGATAGCAAAATTTGTAGCTTCTATCACATTTGTGGTTGGATTCCCCATCCCTTCACATTCGCACCAGACTGGACTCAACTAGTCAAACTTTCGAAAACCTTCCCTTCTTTGCTGTTCTTGGCTGAAGGCCAGCGGAATTATTTTTTTTGTGGTATAATGCATGTTTGATGTTTCTGCCTAGAAGGTGTTCATATTAAATCCTTCTTGAAGATGAATCTCTTGGAAAACTGTTAGTATTTGGTTATTGCTTTTTATCCATATTGGCCTGATTCTAAGTTACGTTACGTGTACGTCCGTGGTGGTTAAGCATACATATTAAGCTTTTGCTGTGAATAATTAAGCATTGATATTTTGGCTTTTGTCTTGAGAGATTAACAATGCGCTACGAAGCGCGGCCAGAGGATATGAACGTGCATACATCTTGAAGCTACACGTTGTAGCTTTGACGACCGCGTGGATTTGTCGTGGAAACCATACCTTCCGAAACACGCGCTAAGTGCCTTTGATGGTTAAGCTTGGTGCCTTAATTAGCTATGTTGTCAGCTTCTGCCCGATGGTTGTTAAGAATTGCAGCTTCAGTTAAGTGGTTCAGCCCTAAGTTATGGCTTCTCCTTGGCAAGCGTTGGATTGTTGCTTCTTCCAAATGGTTAAGCTTTGAGTTGTGGTTTCTACTTGGTAGCTAAGCCTTTGCTTTATGGCTTTGATTTCAGCCGATGTATCTACCGTCACTTCTCTTTGAATGTTCTTTTGATTTGATCTATAATTGTAAGCTCATCCCTAGCTGGAAGTTATGGAGAGTATTTTTTAGGGAGTATTTTTTAGTAGTTAACAAGCTCGAAGTTGTGGGGAGCATTTCTTAGGGAGTATTTTTTAGTAGTTAATTGTTAGTTTGTGAATGCTTATTATAACTAGGCTTCATGTAATCACTTAATTCAACTTTTCTAATTTGTATTATTTTACTATCATCGATAAAATACACTTTTAGATTTTTCTCTCTTCTCCTATGAATGCCAAATTTCCTAACAATATATGACCAAAAAAATGCAAAAACAACACATCCATAATAATGGAAAAGAAAAACAGAAGCTGTATAGGAGGGGGCTAAATTTTCCTTTTTTGGTCGAAGGTGGAAGATAAATCAAATCCAACCCTAATGCAAACAACGTACACATCAGTAACGGATGTAATTCGCATTCTTTTGTAATTTTCTTTTGCTTTTTATTTTAGGTATTTCTGGGGGGTGGGATCAGGGAGATTTAACATTGCTCTTCGCAAAAAAAAGATAAATAATAAGGGAAGCACAACATTATCCTTGTCAAGAAGAACTCTCCTCAGTCTGAACAGTATTGCCAACTCAGGCTTATTGTTTAGGTTAAAAACTTAATCAGTCAACAAGAAAACAATGAATGGCATGGAAAAAGACCATTGTAATACTAGAAACATATTTGAAATGAACTGGACAGAGATTAGCCTTTCCAAATAAATCCCAATTAATGATTAAAATTTAGATGTCTCTAAAAAAGAAACATACCTCGTTGCATTCCTGATGCACCAGATACTTTAAGATCCAAGCATTTAGACCTAAAAGCATCTGCCAAGATCTTGTTCACACAAACTGTGCTGAGATTTGTATCCAGAGTCTTCTTTGTTCGCTGAAATTCAATTTCAATCTCCTGATATTTAATATCATATTTTCTTTTAAGTTCCGCCAATTCCTTTTCATATTCAGATTTCAGCCGCAATTTCTGCTCCAACAAGAACAACATTATAGTAAAAAGAAAAGAAAAAACCTGTAATAAACATCATTGCAGTAAGATAATATAAGTAAACCGAAAACTAACCATATCTTCGTGAGTTTTCAAAGCTTTTTCCTTTTCTTTTTGTATTCTTTCAAATTCATTTTTAAGTGGATCATAGCACAAATGTGGAAGCATTCTCGAAGCTGAATCGGCTGCAGTTTGGATAGGATGATTATTCATCTCCAAAGGAGTTGGCGAATTTCTTGGGTTGGAAGATTGTGCTCTCACTCCACTGGCTGTAAGATCTGAATTTGATGCAGGTTGCATAGCAACTTGATGTGAATCTGACTCAAGTTCCGCATATGAGTGAGGTTGCACATCATCTTGATCTGAAACCACAGTAGATGCCTCAGGATGACGGGTGGAGAGATCACTCGTATTAATTGGATCGTGTAATGGGTGGCAGATGGCTGCATGATTAGGTTGATTGGCTGGTACAATGTCAGCTGAACTAGATGCCAGTTCAACTTGTTCAGAAGAATTTTGCATTTCCCCAGCTGCATGATTAGGTTGATTGGCTGGTACAATGTCAGCTGAACTAGATGCCAGTTCAACTTGTTCAGAAGAATTTTGCATTTCCCCAGTTGAATCCTTGTCAGGAGGGGCCTCCACTGATGCTAATTGTTTCCCTTGTTCTATAGGCTCCATGACATTAACTGATCTAGTTGCCAGTGTTTCCCGAGACAGATTGTATCCGGCCACAGTTCTAAGCACCCCTTCATCCTGGCCATATGTGGTACTTTGATCCACCAACACAGCATCTGTTGAAGGCTCAATATCATCATGAGAATTAGCCATTGCATGACTATTTTCTGGCACTGTAACCGGAGTATCTCCATCAGGAATACTATGACTATTTTCTGGCACTGTAACAGGAATATCTCCATCTGGCACTGTAACGGGAATATCTCCATCAGGAATACTATGACTATTTTCTGGCACTGTAACAGGAATATCTCCATCAGGAATACTCAGGGAGACTACATCAGGTATTTGTTGCTCCACGGGTGGATTTGAAAGGGAAATTGTATTTAGAGAATTGCTTGAACTAGCAGCTTGACAAGGCTTTGATGATAACATACAATCTAAAACTGGGACATCTAACAAACCTCTTTTGGATATTTCATCCACGGGCGAAGGGGGACTCAGAGGAGTTGCATTCAGCGGTAGACAATCAGTAGAATTGACTGTAACGGGCATTTCAGCCGGTGGCTGTCTTTCTAATACACTTACAGAGTCCCCTTCATTAGTAATTTCTTGTACTTGAGGTATGCCTGATGAGACTCCAGAATTTTGGTGCTCTAAATGTGGACTCAAAAGGGAACCATTATCTGGACCAATAGTAAGACTAGCAGTTCTACAGGAGCTTGACAACACTCCATCTGAAAATTCATTTAAAGCACCTCCATCAGATATTTGCTCCATGGATGAAGCAGGATTAACAGAGTTAACATTTACCGGACAATCAGTAGTATTGATAGTCCCAGGCAGAACCAAAGGTGCCTCTCTATCTAATACTTTTAAACCACCGTCAGAAACATGTTCTCTGGAATGGGAATGTTCAGAGATATTATTTTCTTGACCGTCATATAGATTTTCAGTTATATTATGGTCCTCACTTCCAGAGACAGGTCGATCTTCTGAAACCATAATGCCCACTTCATTAGCACCATTCTTTGAGGCAACCCCAGTCCAGAGTTTCTTTGAGGCAATTATGTTAAACAGCTCATTTTGTGCCCAAGACTTCAGACCTTCCACCCATGTAGCCTCCCATTCTTGAAACTTCAGCATTTGGGCTGATTGATTGTCTTCAAGAACCTTAAGACTTGTTTCAAGCTTGCATTTCATTTTTTCATATTTAATATTCAAAATCTTGAGCTTTTCTGTTCTCATTACATCATTAGGACAGCAGGACCTGATGAATGCCAACTCTATTTTGTATTTTCTGTCAAATCCATTCCTTTCAAGCTCAATAGATTGTTTCTTTTCCTGTTGCGTAAGCTGTTCCTTCTTCAGGTGCTTTTCACACTTTTTCCGAATTTCTTTAATGCTTTTGGACAAATCTTTTTTGAACAATTCAACCTCTCGTTTTACTCCTGAACATGGATAAACTCTGTTGGATGATTTAGAAGCTTTTGGAGAATCAGTATCATCATAACTGCCTGTACGGTATAAAAATATTTTCTTTAGGCACCGCAACATAGAATAAATGTAGTCCACCTCTCCTTTCTTACAGTCAAATTTCAAATTTTGATTCGCAAGAATAAGCGAAGTCTTGTGGTCAAGTTTGTGCTTTAGCAAAGCAGCAGCAGTCCAAGTCTGAAATTTGCACAAAACATGGAGGGGCAAAATAACACTTATCAGTTACACTAAATGCATTTAAGGAATATATGCATTTATAAGAGGTAGGAAACAAAGTCTTTAAACCACTTCACAGACTATTTACACAGGTATTAACTACAATATAATAGAAAACATGCATAACTGCACTATAAGAAGTGATGCAGCAGTAAGATTCTCTCTATATCAAACTGGTAAAAAGGTAAGAGAAAAATTGAGAGAAAATTGTATAATAAAAACATTATTATATAGAAGGGGAAGAAATCATATTAAGTTTTGCATCTATCCAATGCCCATGTTCTTTCTGTTCATTCATTTTTTTTCTTTCTTCTATATTATCATCCATAACTATGTTGACAAAATTGCAACAAGCTAAGTTTCTTTGATTGTAATAGTTATGTCGTGCACTGATCACAATGAAGCTTGAATCTAGCCACCTTGTTAACCAGCTCACTGAGCTACCCAGAGACAAGAATCTCAGCTACAACCAAAATTTCAAGGCATACATGAAGTTGACTGGCCAGATCAAGTGCAAAGGAGAAATGGCTCTGATGCCGGCTTGCAACAGAAAAATGTCAACATGTGAAAAATCAACAGAAGTCAATTATAAGATTCTGCTAAAATAAAATTATAAAAAAATAAAAAAAAGAATACATAATACAGTCTTAAAATTTAGGAAGCTTAGGTAGGATGCATTCAAACAAACAGGAAAGGAAAAGGTAATAAAAATAGTAGCATAAAAATCATACATGTCATGGACTATGAAAACAAACAAGAAATAAATAAACAGCAAAAAAAAAAGACTGATTTTATTTAAGAAAGCATGAGCTATATCAGATAGAAGGATGTGAGAGAGACGGGAGGGGGATATAGTGTATGTAAATTTAAAAATATTCTGACCAGAGATATTTGAAAAGCCTGTAATATCGACACTGGTTCCCTATTGATATGGTGATTGTTCATCACATATTCAAGAAAATTATGAACCATCTTCGTGACATTATCCTGCATTATAAAAAAAATGTCACCATAACATCAAATTCAAACACACAAAAAAACTTAGGTTGACATATATGAATGAAATTTTTGTCACGTGTATAGTGTAGAAGTTATAAAGATCATTGTTTTGTGAATGCAAGGTTGAGCAATCTTCTTAGTCCATCTAATTAATAGTAAAACCATATAATTTCCCAATTCATTCAACACTTTTAGCTTTTTGAATTTGAACAAAAGGTTACAACACCAAGTACAACCATAATTGGAATTTCTGGTAAAAAAATTCTGTAACTTACGCTTAATTACACTATCGATCCCTCAAGTCCGGGCTCTAAGATTTTGATCCCTCAATAATGTTTTGAGCGATATTAGTCCCTCATTTTTTGAACTGTTACAACTAAGCCCCATCATCCTTCTCTACTTCTCAAATTCTTAAAATATATTAACACTTCTCACAAATTGAATTGATTAAATTGTTTGACATTTTTTTACTTAAAACTCGTGGGTTAAAATATAAAACTTCAAATATTTAAACATCACCATTCTTTTCCTCTTAATCCCTAATCCCATATCCTATAAAACCTTTAAATATTTTCAAAACTTTTCTAGATTTTTAACCTTTTATATTTCAAATCTCAAATTCACCAAGCCCCAAATATTTTAATAAAAATCGAGACTATAAGGGTAAAGTAAGGAGGACAACATTTGCTTGATTTTAAAGTTGAGGAACTTAATTGGCTCGAAAAAAACCCGAGGACCGAAATTGCACATAGCCCAAAGCCCCAAACTAAAGGAACCGAAAGTATAATTAAGCTCTCAATTTATCCAGTCACAGTGACACTTCAATCCCACATCATTATAAGCCTACAATCACAAGACTCAAACCACGTGTCACCAAAATTAAGGCAGGTTTAGAAATTTATCCCAATACCAGAATCTCAACAAAAACACAGCATCAAATCAAGTAAATAGAATTCAGAAGGCCCTATAGATTAAATAATATTTCAGACGTTGGGTTTAGGCCCTCTCCTTTACCAAAAAATATATATTTCAGAACAGCCTCTACTTTCTACAATCTCTCACAAGTCGCGTTTCATTAACGCGTAATCTGGTAATGAAGACACAATCTTCTCAAGGGAAACAAAGCATGACAACCAACAGTAAGTAAAAAAAATGCTGCATACTGGGAGAAGAAGAACTTCACAGAGCTTTGTGATCTCTGGTTTCAGGGAAAGATGTAAGCTCCTCTGCTCATCATGCACACTACTCTTTTTCTCAGATTCAACACCATTACCCTGAGGTCTATCTGACATTTGATCAAGCAAACAATTTAGTAAGGACTGTAACTAACATGGAATAGTTGAACTAGGAAAGAATTGAGTGACTTCACCCACTAAATCTCCAAAGGTTACTGCAGAAGTATGCTTTGGATTCAGAGGATAACATAAAACATGAAAGATAATTCTTACTATTCGTTAACCTCATTAACAATAGAAGGTCATAACAAAGTTGACACTAACCTGCTTCGGCTTCAGTGCATAAATTTTCACCTTCAGATTTTGAAGAAGTCTGATCAACAACATTGTTGCTCACCTTCCTGCGCTTCTTTGCTATTCCTTCACTCACAAGGTTAGGCCCATCTACCAAACTACCATAATGCTGAACTCTCTTCCGGCTCCGCTGAGATGAACTACATGAGTACTTCCATTGAAACTGTTTGCCCTCCAGAAGTTTAGACCAAAACACTTGGGGTGACTCTTCATCCAGGGACCCAAGTCTCAGCTCACCAAGCAAAGAAAAATTTGCACGGTATGCTCCCCCATTTTGCTGGACTTTCAATAAAAGTGAGCAGTTGCTTGTGTCAGTATCTTCACCAGCCTCAGATAGAATGGATGAGAATTTTTGAACTGTCTCTTCCAACAATGGTTGTCCAAACAAGGATTTTATACTTGATGTAGAAGTTGCACCATCATGGAAAACTCTCAACTCATCAAAGAGACAAGATGCACCCCACATCAACAAAATATGGCTGGTACTCCGGTTAATGTTCAGTAAACTTATGTCAAGTGTCTTATCTTGCTTAGCAAGTATTAAGGCTTTTTCTTCAACAGTGAAAGCTGTATATAAACGGAATATTTTTATGGATTCAAATTGTGAATCGAGTGTTATCTTCTGAAGGGATCTAATATCATTCACTGGGTTCCAATCACTATCGAATATAATAATAGTATCAATTGATGACAATTTGATGCTTGGAAGGCAGGCACATGTTTCCAACAAAAAGACAAAGCTCCCATTATTCTTGTCGTTAAATTTCTTCATGGCAGCTTGTTTCTTAGAAGGCACAAGACTTTTATCGATCCTTTCAAATGAATCTAGACCAAATCTTTGCCGCAAGTAGTCATCCAAAATATCTCCTATTGTATCCCTTCCAGAACCTCCAATAGACTGCAAATTGAACAATTTATTATAACTCAGTCACCTATTTTCCCGCAAATGAATGAATGTAAGACAAATTGGGAGATAACAATCCTAACATACTGTCAAGAGTTATTTATTTATAATTTTATAATAAGTTAAGTTACTAGGTGTTGTAAATAGTGGTGCAAATAGTGTCTATCTATAATTGTTTTGTTCGGTCCGTTTATCAGGCCCGCTAGGGTTAATCTCAGAGAATCTTATAAATAGCGTTCAATGCTTGTACAGAATACACAACTGAAATATACAAAGGTACTTTTCTACATGGTATCACAGCTCTCGTTCTTGAGGGCCTCGCTTCCGCATAAACCCTAGCCGTCTTCATTACGGCAAAACAACCCTAGCGCCACCTTCATTGTGGTCTAATACCTTGCTGCCTTCATTGCAGCCTTACTTACCTACACGTTTTTTTTTTCCACTGTCCCCTTCCTATTTTTGGCCAGAAAACACAGTCGCCCTTATACCCACCGTACGCTGCTCATCTCATCTCACCACCCCCACCATCAGCCTCGCCTCTCATTTCCGACCCACCCCACAAAATTTCGCAGCCATCTGCTCCTCCACGCGCCTCCACGCACAACCCCATCGCCGGAGCTCTTCCGGCGCGTGACGACCACGCGCCACCACGGAGTGATTTTTTGGCGACTTTTTCTTTTGGACAGATTTCAGATCGGCCTCCCCTCTTTCTGTTTTGGGGGTCCACTCTCCAATCCGAGACGCTTGTTTTTTGAGGCTTTCTTGACGGCTCCTTCAGCAACTGTTGCTGTATTTTTTCTCCTTGTTTTGCAGGTTCTTGTTTCTGATTTATTGCAATGGCAGCACATATTGATAATGGTGGCGTTCATAATCCTCCACCACCTCCACCGCCTCTCGTGGAGTCATCGAACGTCATGAATGCTAATTCTCTCCCAACCCTGCATCAAAGTCATCGTCTCAATGGGAAGAATTACTTTCATTGGGCTCAATTCATGCGTGCAAACCTAAAGGGTCGTGGTAAATTGAACCACATTGAAGGTGACACTCTCCCTGCCACTGATCCCGGATTTACTACCTGGGACAATGAAGACTCGTTGATCATGTCATGGATGTGGAACAACATGATCCCAGAAATCAGCAGTCAGTATATGTTTCTTGCTACCGCCAGGGATATTTGGAATAGCCTCATCCAGACCTACTCCAAGAAACAGGATCTCTCTGCCCGCTTTGATTTGAAAAGTAAAATCTTCAACACTAAACAAGGAACAATGTCTGTCTCCGATTACTTTGCCACTATGAGATCTTTTTGGATTGAACTCGATCAATATCAGACTCTCCAAATGGAGACCCCTAATGACACGATCGCCTTAAATACTTGCATTGAAACTGATCGAATATTTGAGTTCTTGGCAGGATTGAATAATGAATATGACCCCATTAGAGTGCAGATTTTAGGCAAAGAGCGTCTTCCTCCACTTGCTGAAGTATTTTCTATTGTGCGGAGTGAAGAGAGTCGTCGTGGTGTCATGCTCGGTACCAAACCTCATGAAGGCTCTGCATTGGTTACCAACAAGACAGGCAAGCAAATATCTGGCAAACCAAGTAGAGACGATCGTTATTGTGAGTACTGCAAAAGGACAGGTCATACAAAGGATCGGTGCTTCAAATTACATGGAAAGGACCAGGTTCTTAATCGCACTGGAGGCTTCAAAGGTATACGTCAGAGCCAAGCCCATGCTACTACAGTGTCTCTCGATGCTGACAGCTCCACAAAAGGAGAAACTGGGTCTGTGTCTTTCAGTCCGGATGATATGAATCGTTTGAAGTCCCTGCTTGACTCCCTCAGTAAGTCTTCCGGATCTTGTTCTCTAGTAATGACTGGTAAGGGTCTATGCTCTCGAGCCTTTATTGTTTATGGCAGAATTCCCAAAGATGCCTGGCTTCTTGACTCTGGGGCCACTGACCATATGACACCTGATTCCACATTATTTTCCTCTTATACCCCCTTTACAAGTCCTAAATTTATTACTGTTGCTGATGGTTCTTATGCCTGTATTGCGGGCTATGGCACTGTTCAATTGCAACCGTCTCTTGAGTTGCACAATGTGCTCCATGTTCCGAAACTTTCTCACAATCTTATATCTGCTCATAAACTTGCTCGTGATCATAATTGTAAAGTAACTCTTTTTTCTTCTCATGGTGTTTTTCAGGATCTTCCAACGGATCGGGTGATTGGGACTTGTAAGGAAAGGGAAGGGTTGTACTACCTTTCTGGTACAACGGATGGTTCGAAGGTGTTGTCTTCCTGCTTTCAGTCTGACTCTTCCTCATCTGCCGCACAAATCTGGCTTCAGCACAAGCGTCTTGGGCATCCTCCATTTTCTTTAATTAAGTCTATGTTTCCAAACTTGTTTTTACATCATTCAGTTGAGTCGTTTAAGTGTGATACTTGTCAGTTTGCTAAACATCATCGTGTTTCTTTTCCTCCTAGTTGTAATAAAAGTGCTGAACCTTTTGATCTTATACACTCTGATGTTTGGGGACCTGCACCTATTTCTAGTGTTTCTGGTGCAAAATGGTTTGTTTCTTTTATTGATGATTGTACTCGAGTAACTTAGATTTTTTTGATGAAGGACAAATCAGAAGTACCTCAATTGTTTATTAAATTTTATCATATGGTGCACACACAGTTTGGAAGAGGCATTAAAAGGCTTCGATCTGATAATGGCACAGAATATACAAATCAGGTTTTCTCGAACTTTACCAGTGAACATGGAATGCTCCATGAGTTTACATGTGTCGACACTCCACAACAAAACGGTGTCGCAGAAAGGAAAAATCGCCACTTGATGTTACTCGAGCTCTCCTCTTCCAAATGTCTGTTCCCAAGTCCTATTGGGGGGAAGCAGTATTGACTGCTGCCTACTTGATTAATCGAGTCCCATCTCGCATGTTAGGTAATGTCAGTCCTGTTCACTTTATGTCCGTTCAGTTTCCTTCTATTCACATTTCGAATCTTGAGTCTCGAGTATTTGGTTGTGTCACCTTTGTCCATGTTCATAAACAACATCGAAGTAAATTGGATCCCCGTGCAGTCAGATGTGTCTTTGTTGGTTATTCACTTGACAAAAGAGGATACAAATGCTATCATCCTCCTAGTCGTAAGTACTTTGTCTCCAAAGATGTCACGTTTCATGAAAATGTGTCTTACTTTACTCGCCCTCAGCTTCAGGGGGAGAATCTTAAGGACTTGGAATCTGAGTCCGAGTTCGAGTTCTTTGTCTTGCCTGAGTCACCTACTCCAAGTCCTAGTCCTATCCCCACATCCGAGTCCTCTGTTCCAACCTCAGAACCTGAGTCATCTACTTCTGGTTCAAATCCTCCTTTGGCATCTGTTTTGCAGGAACCATCAACTTCGACCTTACCGGCAAAAACTAAGGCTGGTGAGCCATCTTTAGTGTACCAGAGGAGGAGTAAACCCGACCTACTCCAGAAGCAGCCCCAATCACCTGAAACGGAGGTAAGTACTGAAATTAACCCTCCTATTAGTGATTCTCAGAGTTCTGACAATTGTGACACAGATACAGATGAGTTGCCTATTGCTTTGAGAAAAGGGAAAAGGTCTTGTGCCAAATATCCTATTTCCCAATATGTTTCCACTAAGAATCTTTCCTTGCAGTATCAGTGTTTTATTTCTGCAGTTGACTCTGTGGTCATTCCATCTTTTGTTCAAGAGGCATTAAAAGATCAAAATTGGGTCCAAGCTATGAATGAGGAAATGAATGCTCTTGAAAGAAATGGGACTTGGGAGCTTGTTGAGAGACGGGAAAACAAGAAACCTGTTGGTTGCAGATGGATCTATACAGTTAAGCACAAATCAGATGGAACTCTTGATCGATACAAAGCTAGACTAGTGGCAAAAGGATACACACAGACGTATGGCATCGACTATGAGGAGACTTTTGCTCCAGTTGCTAAAATGAACACTGTTCGGATCCTATTATCTCTTGCTGCTCACTCCGGATGGGAATTACACCAATTTGATGTCAAAAATGCATTTTTGCACGGAGACTTGGAAGAAGAAGTGTACATGGAGATCCCACCCGGATTTAATCCTACATATGGAACAAATAAGGTGTGTCGATTGAGGAAAGCCCTATATGGACTGAAGCAGTCTCCTCGGGCATGGTTTGGAAGATTCACAAAAGCAATGGTCTACTTAGGCTACAAGCAGAGCCAAGGAGATCACACTCTTTTCTTTAAGCACTAACATGAAGGAAAACTTACTATCCTTCTTGTTTATGTTGATGATATTATTATTACAGGAGATGATTTAACAGAGAGACAATTGTTAAAGAAGAAACTAGCAGCAGAATTTGAAATGAAGGACCTTGGGCAACTCAAGTATTTCTTGGGAATTGAGGTGGCCTACTCAAACCAAGGCATTTTCATATCTCAGAGGAAGTATGTACTTGATCTTTTGCAGGAAACTGGGAAACTGGGATGCAAGCCTGCAAGTGTTCCCATAGAACAGAACCACAAGATGAGTCTCGAAGAAGAAAGTGCCAAAGTTGACAAAGTTCAATATCAGAGACTGGTGGGAAAGTTGATTTACCTGGCACACACAAGACCTGACTTGGCTTATGCAGTCAGTGTGGTGAGCCAATTTATGCATGACCTAAGGATGAGACACTTGCAAGCTGTTGATCGTGTTTTACAATACCTCAAGGCCACTCCAGGAAGAGGACTATTATTCAAAAAGGGTGGAAGCCTAACTGTAGAGGCCTACACTGATGCTGACTATGCAAGCTCAGTAAGTGATAGAAGATCCACTTCAGGATATTGCACCTTTTTGTGTGGGAACCTTGTTACATGGAGGAGTAAGAAACAAAATGTAGTGGCTCGATCGAGTGCTGAGGCAGAGTTTCGAGCTTTGGCTCAAGGAATTTGTGAATTACTGTGGATGAAGATCATACTAAATGATTTGAAAATTCAATGTGAAGGACCTATGAAGTTGCTTTGTGACAATAAGTCTGCAATCAGTATTGCCCATAATCCTGTTCAACATGACAGGACCAAACACATAGAGATTGACCGCCACTTCATTAAGGAGAAACTGGACAACGGTTTAATAGCTACATCCTACATTCCTTCCGAGCATCAACTGGCAGATGTGCTAACAAAGGGCTTGCCAAGAGAACGTTTCAATCAGCTGACATGCAAGCTAGGAATGATAGATATCCATTCACCAGCTTGAGGGGGAGTGTTGTAAATAGTGGTGCAAATAGTGTCTATCTATAATTGTTTTGTTCGGTCCGTTTATCAGGCCCGCTAGGGTTAATCTCAGAGAATCTTATAAATAGCGTTCAATGCTTGTACAGAATACACAACTGAAATATACAAAGGTACTTTTCTACACTAGGGTTTAGTCTCATGAGTATATGGGCTCGGCCCAAGTCTTTCTTATGTACTACTACTCTCTTAACCTAGTAATATAAATATGAGGGTCACTACACATTATAGTGTATCCCATTACACTATTCTCATATCTCATCCTTTCTTTCTACTCCTTTCACTCTACACTCACCAACACACATACACAAGTACAGTGGTAAAGTTAAAAAAAAGCAGCTAAGACAACCATAAAAAACCCACGCCTTGAGGTAGACAATACAAAAGTACTTGTTCTTGATTTTTTAAAATGGCCATGGAATAAAATAAAACAAAACACAAATAATAGACAGGATACAAATATTAAAATTCTAAATAAACCAAGGGACAACATTTTTGCCCCACTCTTTGGCAGCATGCTGTGGCTGGGAGTTACAACAATTTGGTGTTAAGAATGTTTTTCAACATGGAGACATGAAGGAGGTGTATGTGGAGATTTAACTTGGATATGACTCTACCAATGGGAAGAACAAGGTTCGACGATTGGGGATGGCCATATTTCGTCTCCAACAGTCTCCACGTGCATGGTTTGGAAGGCAAACTCACCCTTTTGCTAGTCTATGGGGATGATAAGATTATTGCAAGCAATGATGGAGTTGAAAAATGGGTCCTAAAGAAGGATATGATTTTTGCTTCTCCATGAGATCACATTTCCTCCAATCAGGACACAGTATCCAGACGTGGTGCATTCTTGATAAATTGAAGAATACGAATGACCACATCCCAATGGCCATCACAAGGGTCGTGCATAAACTGACTTACAACACTTACTACAAAGGTGATATCCGGGCTGCTAACAGTAAGATAGTTGAGTCAGCCTACAATGCGTCAATATCTTCCCAGGTCTTTCAATGGCTTCTTTGGACCCGGAGAAGTTTAACATTGGGATCCATAAGAATATCAATCAGGCGACAATCAAGCATACTGATCTCAGTGAGAATACCTAGAGCATACTTACGTTGTTTGATGGCAATGCCTGTAGTGGACTCAACAACTTCAATCCCTAAGAAGTATTTGAAAGGACCCAAATCATACTGATCTCAGTGAGAATACCTAGAGCATACTTACGTTGTTTGATGGCAATGCCTGTAGTGGACTCAACAACTTCAATCCCTAAGAAGTATTTGAAAGGACCCAAATCTTTTGTGTTAAATTGTTGGAAAATATGGGTTTTAAGCCGTTGGATACCTTTGGTGTCATCCCCAATAACTATGATGTAATAATTTTGCATTACTGTTGTGTGTTTAGCAATCACACAATAATTGTAATTATAATTATAATTATAATTCTACATGACGCATTCCTATATAATTACAATGAATTAGCATTGAGTAAGCATATACTCATCACCTAATATATAGACATTAAACACGTGTTGAGAGACCCACATCAGATGTGATATGGCCTGAAAAAGTCTTTATAAGTTGGACACATTCCTCACTTTACAAGCCGGTTTTGTAGGGTTGAGTTAGCCTCATCCTAAGTTCTAAGAACATGTTTAATGTGTTATTCTAACAGAGGAAAGAAACTTACAGACGATGTAAGGAAAAATAGTCTGCAAAATTTATACCTGAAAAAGAACGAGTGCCCTTAAATCATTTTTTCTCAACTCCATGAGCATTGAATCAAGCAGTTGCAGCTTGCCACTTGCTTTTATTCCAACACCCAGATACTCAGCTTCTTCAAGGCCCTTGATAAGCGAAGCTTGCGTGGATAGATCAACAACATAGGGATGGTTACAACACTGTCAAAAGATACCACAATCAGAAAATGAAACCAATAAGAAAACTAACAGCCACTACACAGCCAGGGAGTTCATTGAAAAAATATAGGAAGACAAGATCAACTATTGTTCACCAGATTCGTTTTAGTTTTCAGTTAAGGACACCAATTTAACAACACGAATCCAAATCAATACTATCTCGGACCATTGATGAATTTTATTTCTAACCATCTATAATAAGGTACAAATCAAATATTGCAGAATAAAACAGCTAGAACCTTAACCATATTTATATGATCATTGATCTCATGCAATTTAAGCAACTAATTCAAAAAGTACAACCTAACCTTCCTGATTGGAATAAGGACATCCCGAATGGCCCCAACACTATCAACCTTTAATGATGAGCGAAGAATTGAAGCATTTGAAAGTAAAGTAGCACAATACTGCTCAAGCTGCACATGAGATATCTGTGCAGGAACCCAATACTCAACAAACCTTGAGGAGTCAGACTTGCATCTGTATGCAATATAGCTTGACAATTTCTCCTTCAGTTGAACAACACGGTTATCGGAATTAGCTGTTAAATCATCTTTTTCATTATCACTTTGACCATCAAGAAGAGCCAACATATTACTGTTTTCCACAATGCTGTCCTGTAAAAGCCAGTAGGATTACATAGGCAATAAAACCAGTTTGAGTTGAGGGAGAAGCTGAAACCTAAGCATCAAAAGAACATACCCTTAGTTGGCCACAGAAAAGGAGAATCTTCAAATGTGTGCTTAACATCCTAAATTGTTTGAAATAGGAAGAGATTTTAGGGGATTGACACTCATCCACAATGATAGCTTCCCATTCTATGCCTCCCAAAACACTCATATCCTATAAAATAACATTAAGTACAATGACAAGCATGATTTAGAGAAGAAAATAGACATAACATGAAATGAAAACATAAATCCAATGTGACTACTAATCCAACTGCCCACTGCTTCCCAAGGACCAAAGATAACATTGATAGACCTCATCAATATAGCAAACAGCTTCTTGAATATACCTCAACAATGACATCTGGAGCAACTATGAGCACTTGGAAGAGTATACATCGTTCTCCATCATAAAATTCAAGCCTCATGATATTGTTACGTATCTCTTTGTTACCATCGTAAATGACAACATCTATAGATGGGTCCGTCTGGTAAAACTCATCTTCCCATGAATGGAAAGAAGCAGCAGTTGAGATGATGAGGAAAGGCCGATAAGTATCAGAATGCAACGACAAGATAAAAGCAACCACTTTCAAAATTCGGTCCTGAAACTCATTAAGCAGACATAATTCTATGAATACCAGATTACACAACTTCCAGCTCGAGAATTGCAAATGACTCTCCAATATGGATCATGAAATAAAAATGTAGTATGACCCTAAGATTATCAAATTAGTCTGCCAACAAACAAAAGTGATTAAACAAAATAAACAGTCATAGTTTAGATGTCAAGCCAGAAATCATAATGAATGAAATAAAACTACCGCCAGCAAACATATAAGATGGGAAAGCATCAATTAAAATCATATCATATTAACATACAGTCATATTAGTTAGTAAAAACTAAAGCCTAGACATTTGTTGATCATTTCCTTAGCTTGGGCAAGGCACTTCCATCCAACAATCAATCACAATCATTTTGTTTATATACATGGATACAAAAATTGATAACCAGACACCAAATCAGAATCAATAAAACCAAAAAAATAAATAATTAGTTATGCTCACATGATCATCAATTACAATAGCATTCTGACCCTTGTGCCAATGCTCACGCAGTTTGTTTACTGCATCCAAATTATGGTTACCAAATCCAGCAGAAACTCCACCAGGCATCTGAGGTAATATATTAATAGAATTTCCCCTGTCTTGTTTCTGCAGATGATTAGAAAAAGTCGTAAAGACCAATCAGGATGGAGGACAATTTACTAAAGTAAGATTATCAGAGAACTGCGCTTTAGTTAAACCATTCTGCAACACATTATAGAGAACAAATCCATGGTAGCGTCTCATATAATATGAAGAGCATAGCCTGACTGCTACACAAGATTATGTGCTCAAAATATAAACATATTTATGTAATAGGCCATGTTATTTGATCTCTGCTACGCTCTTTATTGATTCACTAAGAATGTAACAGAATCTAATCAATGGTGAATCAGTAGTAAATCTTTTAAGCACCAAAAACTAAATCCACTCGATTCATAATCCGCAATTTTAATAATCCCTTTCTTGGCATCATTTTTAGATTTTAATAAAGAAGAGAAGCGTCAAAAGATGCCTTTTAATTTCGAATAAAGACAACCCACCTCAGAAGTCATCTGTCATCCTATTTTTTCATCCCTTCAAACCGTGAATCTATTGTTATCATCCTTTAGGGTAGTTGCTATGATCCCTACCCTAATATCTAGGTATAGATGATTATAGATTAAAAAAAAGTGGTTTTTGTTCTTAAAATATTGTTTTGATCGAATACATGACTTGAATATTATATCATTTTAGAGTTTACACTTAAAATTTCCAATACTTGATGAGATATTTGGCTCTGAATACTGACATTTGACAATATTTAATAATTGTATCATGTGTTATGTAAAAGATGCATATTATGCTATAACTAACACGTAATTCTGAATATTATCCAGTTCTTGATATGGAAAACTTTCCTTCAGATTAATGATTCATTTCACAATTTGACAGTTAGGTTTGTAATTATATGTCTGAGGCACCTTATCTGATTTGGAGCACAGAGAAATTCTCTTTGCTCTCTGGAAACGCGCTTCATAGCCTCTGACTAAGCTCTGGCCTTCGGATGAACGCAGAAAAGAAGCATTGTCCAACTCCCATGTAACATGCTCGTAACCAAGACTACGCCATTTAACCAGCCATTCATAGCAACAGTCAAAATTATCAACTGCATGGTTATCATCATGCTGTTTGCCCAAGATTAGTGCTCTCTTCTGCAGCAGACGATGTGGTAAACTCCATTCTGGCTTCAGTCTTGGGGTCTGAAGTAATGAAACTCTCGGCACTACTCATTCTAGCATAACAACGGTAAACCTTTGGCTAACCCAACATGGTATGCAAAAAGCAAAGACTAAGAATAACAAACCTGATCTTTCTGATTAAATTTTGTTAGTAGCAAAGGGGATTCCAGAAGTAACTGATTTTCTGCCACCCAGCGATTGTGAACATGAGCAAGGCCTTTATATTTCACTAGAAATTCCTTCTGAGATGAAAATCCTAAAACAGTTACAGTCAACAGACAGTTAATGTCAGATATCAGAATATGAACCAGGTATTATGTAAGGGGAAATATAAATGAACTTCTAGTCGATTCAGATAGTTTAGTTCTTTGCACAACAAGCAGAATCGGTGTTCCAAATAATTTAGATTCTTCTACATGTGTGAACTGATTTAACTACTAAAAATATTATCGAATTTATGTGCTGCAAATTAGCATTCAAATAACATTTCTCTCCCATTAAATAATGAAAGACATGTTTTTCCTTTTTATCTTGTTCATGTAGATGCTTGGGTTCCATCCAGTATACCAATGTTCTTGGTGATAGACCAGAATCCATCTCCGTCAAACACAAACAATTAATCTGTATATTACTAGAATTGAAGGATAGAATCAGTGAATACAAGCCCGGGTGGCAGCATTACAAGTGAAATACAGAAAATAGAAAAGATAGTAACGATTCTAGGCAATTCGAGAAGCCTAGGGTCTCACAAAAGACACTATAGAGGCCTAATCTCTCCCAAAGACTCTAGGTCTATTCTTAATTCTTGCTTACCTCCTAATTCCCTCCCACTACTATTTCTAACACTCACTAACTCTCTCATTTTCCCTCCACTTTGCCACATAAGCAAGTGGTTACAACAAACATCATTTCCCTCCCCTTACACTTTATTTATTTATTTAATATCCTATCATTGGGACTCGACGGTTTGCGACTTATATCAATGATTGTACTCAGGCTACTTCGCTTTCCTACTTAGGACACGACTTTGAAGCAAATAGAGTTCTCCCAATTTTGTTCTCAATGATCAAAAATCAGTTCGGTGTGAACATCAAAACTTAAAAGACATGGATCAGATGATGCCAATGAGTACTTCAATCATGCAATTTCTCCATTTTGCCAAAAAGAGGGAATAATCCATAATCTTGTGTGAACACCACACAAAAATGGGATAGCAAAGAGGAAAAACCGGTACCTCCTTGACCAAACTTGGTCACTGATGTTCTAGAAAAAATGTTCCAGGGGCTTATCTTATTGATTAGCTACCCTCTAGAGTATCGGACTTTAAGACTCTGATGGATTTTTTTTCTTCTTTCTATCCCAACTTATCCGCTACTAATAATCTTGCACCATGGCTTTTCGGATGTGTTTCATTTGTCCTTGTTCATAATCAAGAAAAGGGAAAACTTGATCCTAGAGCTCTAAAGTCTAAAGTGCGTCTTTGTTGAGTACTCCTCCAATCATAAGGGGAGTTAGTTACCATCCTCCATCAAAAAAATAGTGTCTCTCGATGTAACCTTGCATGAAAAACAAGCCTACTTCACTAAACCTTATCTTCAAGGGGAGAGACTTAGAGAGGATAAAGGGATTTATCTTGAGATGCTCAACCTTCCTAGTCTTGAGTCAAATTTACATGAGCAGTTAGAGGGACCATCAGTTGAAAAAACCACTAGTAGGCTGATATAAAAATTGGAAAAAAAATATGGTGTACACAAAAAGGTAAAAGGTCATTCTTAAATCAATACTTGTTCAAGAGTCCAACCCAACTCCTTCAAGATCATGTAACAAATTGTAATTTTCCAACTTTACAGAATAACTTTCCGGCCCCTCAAGATGGAACAGAAACCCACCAGCTGAAGATGCTCTTAATCTCTCAATTCCTATCAGAAAAAGAACCAGAAAATGCAGCATACAGCTACTCTACCAGAAACCTTTCTTGCAATTTCAAAAACTACCTCCCTTGTAACTAATGTTTTTGAGGTATTGTTCCATTGAAACTGAAAGCAGATCATGAATGTAGAAATGGAGGCTAATAAAACATGGGTGTCGGTTGCTTTATCAGAAAGAGAGAAACCAGTTTGTTGTAAATGGGTATATCACTAAAATATAAGGCTGACAGGTCAATTGAGCAATACAAATCAAGACTAGCTGCCAAAGGTTCTACACAAACCTATGGGAATTTATTACTTAAAGACTGTTGCTCCAGATACAATATACAGTCCAGGTAACATCAATTCTTACTGACAATTACAGATGAGAGTTACAAGTTGATGTAAAGAATGTTTTCTTACATGGGGTACTTACAGAGGAAATTTATATGGTTTATAGGTTGAAAGACATTACAAGGATTGAAACTGTTATCATGGGCATGGTTTGGATGGTTCACTAAGTTTACGATAATATATGTAGATGATATCGTTATAACTGGAAATGATTGGAAAGAGCAACCAGACATAAGTCAATATCTTGCAAAGGAGTTTGAAATGAAAACACTTTGGGAAGCTGTAGTATTTTTTAAAAATTTAGGTGGCTCACTCCTAGAAAGGTGATGAGGACCGAAGAGCCGAAGAGCATCAAGAAAAAATCCATTTTATTAAAACTAGAATGACCTAATTTTATCTTAAGATGTAATAATCATATTTCAATTAGGATTCTGTTTAAGTCTATGTATGTTAGCATTAGAGTATGTATGTGTTTGTGTGTATGCACCTTTGGCTCAGGCACCATGGTGTGCATAGGTTAGACACAACCCTAGATATTTAAGGAATCGTAACCACATTTTGAGAAGTTTTGGAAGAAATAGAATTCACATTGTGTTAGAACAGATAGTGCCTCTTTACTCTTTAGGGTTCTTTGATGAACAAAATTAGAACCGTATCAAGAGCCTCTCACTCTTGTGGAGAATCATCATGATCTTATCATCCTCTTCGATGTGGTGATTTCTTCATCTCCTTGCCTAATTCCATTTGTATGTTTATTCCCCTTTCTCTGTATAATCATATCTATGTGTCATTTTTATTCAAAATACACTTGGTTAGATCCTCTGACTATCATGCATTCATCTAGGTCCATATCATAAGGTATTTTCATATTCGACAAAATATATCACGGATTTGCTAAGACATCTAGTAAACATGTAAGTACATCTAAGGATTATGTAAGTACATCTAAGGATTCGAGCCATAAACGGGGTTCCGCAGAAGAAAGTGCAAAGGTAGATAAGGAGATATATCGATGTTTTAGTTGGAAGATTAGTTTATCATTCCCACACAAGACCAGACATCACATTTGTTTTTGGTTGGTCAATTTAAGCACAACCCAAGAGAAGGTCATTTACAAATAGGTCATAGAATTTTGAAAATCTCAAGGGAACTCTAGGAAAAGGAATTTTATTTAAGAGGAATAGGAGTACAAATTGAGGTACAAGATCAATTACTGACAGGAGATCCACTACCAAGTGCCGTGCTGTTCCTTGAGGAAAGTTAGTAACTTGGAGAAGTAAATTACCGAATGTGGGAGCTGAAAAACTGATTTCGGGCTATGGCACGCAGTATTTTTTGTTACTTATTTTGGCTCAATTATTTTAGAAATAGCTTAATAAAACCATGTAAAATCTATTTGGCGTCTATGATCCTTGTAATCTTTACGTGTATAAATTAAACAATCTTCTGGGTGCTAATTCACTCGAGCATATTCAGAAAAAAAAAATCGTCTTATATTTTTATCTCCACAAAAAAAAATCATAGGAATAGTTCAAATGATGATATATTCTTAGTTCTTACTGTACCATCAACATTTGGAAATGAAGCTTCTTTGACATCACATATGGATTCTACTCCCTCTGACACTGAATATACACCCAGTTCAATCTTCTTCCTCACACAAAACTGGCAATGCCAAATTCCAAGCGTAGCATCCTGCATGGGAGGTTCAAGACACGAAAGGTGGTAGTATCCATTGCAGCCTTTTCCACCACAAGACCTGCGAAAAGCAGCCCAATTTGAGATTGCACTCATTGCAGAACCGAAGCATGCACCTTAAAAACAATGTGGAAATACATCATGCACTCACATTCATTTGCCAATGGAGCGTAAATTGAAAATTTTAAGTTACTTATACAAGTGGGATTTTAAAAATAGCCCAACTGGCAACCAGGCAGCTACACTAGAGTTTACATCGGACCAGCCACACTAGCAGACAGGCATGAATTTGAAGGAAGTGGAACAAAATTGTTGAGCTTCACACAGTTTTGTTCATTTTGGAGACTAATAATTTATTGGCCAAACAATCTAGCGCCAAGGAAAACTCAAAACTAATCCCCAAAAAACTTAAAAAATCTTCAAATTATCAAAAGCCAATCAACAAAAGGCTGCAGCATCTAGATAAAACAACTTCCACATGCCCTGGAGTTGGTGCATCGCTGTATATGTGGGCATGCGACAAGATAAGCTTGTCATATGTTTGGTCATGAATAAGTGCTTGAGGATCCAACAATCGTTTCGATTACAATTTTATTTAAAGAACATAAACAACTGTCTATTAAAAATAAAGGGGAACCTTACAGAATTATTAATCGCAATTCTCTTTTGTTTGGGTAAGCCTTGTATTGTGAGTCTAACCAGCAAGCCAAATATAGACTTTTAAAAATTTCTAAATTACAATATTTCTACTGAGGATTATTTAGCCCACAAACATAAATGCATGATTAACTACATCTCATTATTACAACATATCTAACTCCACTAAGCAGTCGTTCAAGCAAAACACATGCATATACACATTGAAATGGAGAAAAAAAGAGACATAGGTTGAAACCATGTGTTTCAACTTTCAACTACACAGCAGAGTCTCTTTATAGAGACTTAAAGACAACAAATACAAATAATTCCAATTCATCATTGGAATTGACAAAAGCTAGTGGTAATGTCTCCTAGTTCAATCATCTCTCTGACAAAAATTATAATCTACCTCAATATGTTTAGTGCTCTCATGAAAAACTAGAATAGAGACAATATGCGAAGTCGCCTGATTGTCAGAGATTATTGTTATTTTCATAGCCTTTTCAAACTGCAGGTCTTTGGGAAGCTCTTTGAGTAGTTGTCTGTTGCAACCAAATGAGTTCTTAAGTCACTAATGTCAGTGCCCAGTCAGCATGAGTAGCCAATTACCCAAGTATTTCCTCTATCTTCATAAATGAGACCTTTTCCCAGAGCATTTTTAATGTACTTTAGAATTTGTATCACAACATCCAAATGGTCATAGCAATTGGAGTTTAAAAATTGGCTTACCTCACTAACCACAAAGCAAATATCTCGACGAGTGACAGTGAAGTAGTTTAATTTTCAACCAGTCTCTTGTATCTCCTGGGATATGAAAAGGGCTCCCCTAGATTAGAGTTTGCCATTTGGACCCATAGGAGTGTTATCTGGCTTGGCATTCAACAAACTTGTATCCTCAATATGTCCATAGCATATTTCCGCTATAAATCACTAACCATCCTTAGATTGGGCCAAAAAGTAACGGAGTCTATCAAGGTTTTAGTCTAAAATTGATAGAGGTATTGCTTCAATTGTAGTATGTCTCGTTCATTACTGCCAGTCTACATAAACAATCAGATAAGTGCATCCAATGGCGAAAGAATATCGAGTAGTCAGCTTTGCTACGAATAATACGCACTACGGGGTTGAATATGCCAAACCAAACTCGTGGAGGTTGACCAAAAACGGCTTGTTATGCCTATTTAAGACCCTAAAGGGTTGTTTGTCAAAAACAAAAAGATCCTAAAGAGACCCGTGAAGTCGACAGACCATGGTAGAGAACTCCCCCTAAGTAACAACACAGTCCTTGGCTCTTAAGCCCTTGGTTTACCCCTCCTCCACCGCTTCGATAGCATGTAGAAGTTAGAGAAGCATGGAGAGAGAAGATAGCATTCTGAAAAAACTGAATTCTGTTATTATGTTTTAGTTAATGCAACAATGAGAGAGGGAAGAAGATACATTTATAGTTTTTCCTAGCTTCTAGAGGAAGCTTCTAGAAGAGGCTAACTCTGTTACATCGGATTAGACTTTACTAACTGATAGAGAACTATGGCCACGTGCAGTGGCTTACTAAATGAAGTTATACACTAACAAAGCTCATTTATAAACTTGATTGGGAAAATGACTATGAATGAGCTTCCCTGGATGACACGACTCAATATAAACAAGACAACTTCGAAAGTTTGCGTACCTACTTTTGAAAGTTTCGGAGGACTAGGATAACCCATTCAAGGTTGTAAGGTCGGGAGAAATCTTATGTAGAGCACATCTGTGATTCTGTGGTGGGGAGGAGAGATAGTATAGGCCATGAGACATATCTCACACCAACTGTCCGTCTCAAACTTCAGTCCTACTACCAAAGAATTGGAGATATGGTCAGACCCACCTTAATTAAGAAGCCAGCGACCAAGGGGGTGACCAAGTTAGACAAGCATATGAATTACCAATGTGTGCGATTAAAGCAATGGTCTCGAAATTCTGGCAAATGGCGATGCTCAAACCACTTGAAAAAATCTTCATAATTAGCCAGAGAAGCTTGAGGATGACATGCGGTCTTGAGAGGATCCGTATTACCATGGAATGTCGTGGGTCAGCAACAGAGGAGAGAAAATGCACCAAATAGGAGAGAGAAAGGGGATATAATGTGTATATTCGTAGTCCAAAACTGAAAAATGAAGGCAAATATGAAGTCGAGAGAGGGATTTAAGTTCAACGGCTGAAGAATCGACTGAAACTGTGGCCAGAAATGCCACTATGTGCGGCCGACGGTTATGATAAAAACACCCACGATGAATTGGCACGTGTGGGTTATGATAAAAACACCGACGATGAATTGGCACATGTGGGAACATCTATGGACCTCCAGACTCCGAGGATGCGGCTCTGGGAGTTGGTCGGTTTGTAGCCACGCTCCTGATGATGTTGATGGTCATCAGAGACGTCGGCGGCAAACAGCAATTACGACTGGAGGGGCAAAAATCGGCAAGAAACCATTGAAGGCATGTATTGGATAATAAGCTCGGACTCTTTGTAATTTTACTGAACAGTTATGACTACTAGTTTAAATAACTGTATCTACCGTACCTAGCAGTACTGTACAGCTACTCTATACAGTTACAATTGGTTAGTTGATATCTGTGATGGCAGCTTATGAAGTTTTCCCACGCAACATGCAACATAAAAATCTCTTTTTATTGATATTGACTGTGAATTTATTACAAGATGTGAGAACACTATTAAGAGCGTGAATGTTTGGATGCCCTAGTTTGTTGTGCCATAGGGTACCAGTGGAAGATATGTGTGTGTTTACAGAGTGAACTGAAACATGTGTTTGAGGACTAACTGACTTAAGACTAAACAGAGAAACTGCAGAATTGATACGTGGAATATGATAGAGTCCATTATTAGTGCCTTGACCACGGAGAAGAGTAGCATCATCATCCTGAGGTTTAGCAAAACAATGGTTAGGATGAAATTGAAAGTAGGCATTGTTATCAGTAACAAAACGTTTAATACTTAGAAGATTTTTGGTTAATTGGGGAACATATAGAATATTATTGAAATGTAACATGTGATTGGGATTATAGGGAGAAGGGACAGATTCTGAGATTATTGAGTGTATTGGCAAACCTTGCCCTTTGCCAAGGAAAACATGATCTTCGCCAGAGAGAGCTGCTGCAGTGGCAGGAATAGGAGCTAGACCAGTCATGTGGTAAGATGTTGTTCTATCACCAAGTTGATTACTAGTGGCAAAAGTTGGAGCAGTATGCACAGCAAAGGCTTGAGGTGGTGAAGGATAGACTGCAGGGAAGACAGGTTGTTGTGGCCATACAGTTGCATTTACAGTGGGGGCAGGCACTGGTGGAACAAAGCTAGGACGAACATACTGGTAAGGGTTGCCATAGGCAGGTGCCATAGGCTGTGATGCGTACGGAGGAGTGATGTTGACAATAGAAGATCTACCTCAGGTGCCTGCACCTACCTAGGGAATAATCTAATAAGTTGGTGGTCCAAAAAGAAAACACTAGTTGCAAAATCAAGTGCTGAAGCTAAATATAGAAGCCTAGCCCTTGCTGCTTCCAAAATACTCTGGGTTCAGTCTCTGCTCCATGAACTTAAAGCCAACCATTCTACCCCTGTCATCTATTGTGATAATAACCAGAGTACCGCGTAGCCTTGAGCCACAACCTTGTGTTACACTCCAGAACTAAGCACATGGAATTGGACCTGTTTTTTGTTCGGGAAAAGGTTCTAAGCAAGACTCTAGTTGTCTACCGCGTCCCAGCAGAAGCCCAGATAGCAGATATTCTCACAAAACCCTTGGCCAAGGGTCCCTTCTGCCTCTTACGCGACAAACTTAATGTTTCAAGCCTTTCAATGCTCTCCACATAAGTTTGTGGGGGAGTATTGGATAATAAGCTAGGACTCTGTAATTTTACGGAACAGTTATTACTACTAGTTTAAATAACTGTATCTACTGTACCTAGCCGTACTGTACAGCTACTCTGTACAGTTACAATTAGTTAGTTCAGTTTCAATCTGTTAGGCTTGTTTGTTTCTGTTAGAGAACTGTTTCAGTTCAGTTAGAAATCTGTTGAACTCTGTATTCCTATATAAGCATTGTATCAAACAGTTTCAATGCAATGAAAATAGAATTCACAAATTCAGTTTCTAAGATCAATGGAAATCTCTAAATCTATCAGCATGGGTCATGTTGAAATACATGTTGGAATAGAGAAAATGAGAGGCATAAGTTAAACACGGTGTTTCATCTACATATCTGAGTCTCTTTATATAAACTTAAAGACAAGAAATACAAATAATGACAAGAATAGTTACAGGATATCCTACTCCAAATCACATGATATTTTATCCTTATTTATACAATAATTTTCCAATCAAATAAATATATGGTCCTATTTTAGATTCAACAGTACACATACAAAAATCCATCGTGTCAAATATTAACTTTTTAAGTCCATCCCACGGTAGTGAGTTAGTAAATACATAAATTTTGAAGACATGGGTAATTAAGGAAGAACTTGACTACAGATTGAAGTATGAGTTCAGCATATGCCAATCTACTATGAATTTTAAATGATGCATACACAACAATGATATGTGATGCTCGTGTAAAGAGGCAAACCAATGCAAATGTACTTACAATAATTGCCCTTCACCCTTGCAAACTAAACATATATTTTTCGCAACATTTGTCGGACAATCTTTCTGCAGCACGGTTGCCTCATTGTCATCTCCATCCTGATGCTAATGACAAAATACAAAGAGATCAGAGACATACCACGAATATATTTACTCGAATGCGCATTGCTGCTTTGATTTAAGGAAAAGCTTCTGATAACTTGCCACCAGAGCATTGTTAATTAATTATTTATCGGCAATCAATCATCAGTGTTGTTTCACTAGGTTCATGCTGGACATTATTTTGTTTGGGATTCATAGCACCTTGTAAAGCCTTTTCTAACAAAATTTATGTAAACTGAAAGAGGGGGAATGATGAGGATAAAATAAATTATACCAACCTCAGTTGCACAAGGGTCACATGACTCGTTGAGTGTAGGATTATAATCCAACCTGCAAAGTAAAGAACCAATTATTTATGCCTGCAAAGTAAGGAATAATAACATGTTGCTAATACTAATAACATGTGATTAATTCTAACACTCCCACTCAAGCTAAGGCTTACAAAGTTTTAAGCTTGTTACATAAAAATAAAGCATCAATGACATGATTCATCTGTGGGATAAGAGTCAATATTGGGATGATCATCAGTTGGAAGAGAATGTACCACTAGTATGATTCATCTATGGGTAAAAAATTATCATCAAAATGACTGTCGACAAGAAGAGAAGTCACAGCTCCTCTAATTCATTTGTGGGAAAAGAGTCACCACCAAAATGATCATTAGTGGAAACAGATGTCACCATGATATAAATCATTCGAGACAAAAGAAGACGTGAGAAACAAAAAACAAAACCAGCATGTGCAAGACCAAAACCAAGATGTGCAAGACAAGTGCCGAACACGACTGTAACCTAATTATTGGGACTGTAACCACCGAAGAGTTTTCCCCAAGTCAGAAGTTGGCCAAATGAGGGTAGATCCTAGTAGAGAACAAGGAGAGGCAATGCCGGTGCGAGAAACAATAATCAGAAAGGTGGCATTATGCACTACCGCATGCAGCAACAGAGGTGGCGATGTTTTGAAATCCCAACTCGCAAAAGTGGCGCATATGAGCGTGTTATAACTTCGTTTGACCCGGGGTTTTCGGAGGAAACAAACCAGGTGGGTGTGCCACAAATAGTGGTGGTCAATGAGATTAAGTTCTATTATGAAATCTAACATGACCTTTTTAGAGAATGTAACTTTTAATGACATCCTATTTAAATTCTTTTTTTATAATATGTCAAAAGTTGATGTAGATCAGTATGTTTAAATTACATAAAAGGTTAGCAAATTTATGATTTCACACAGTACAAAATTTAATATGGTAGTAATAAAAAAATTATATTTACTTAAGTAGGTCAGGCTAGTAGGCCTAAAAGGCTTTTTGGGTGGTATCAGTCTCGCCTTTTTAGATAAATAAGCTTCCAAAAAACTCTTGGCCTTGTCTATTTACAGAAAAGCCTAGTTTGACCTAGGCCTAACGTAGGCTAGGCTAGGGCCCCTATCAGTCGGTCTAGTTTGTTCCCACCCCTAGCCACTATGAGATCACTCGGGGTACGCTCTAGATGTCAATCATGGAGCGTGAGGGGTGTGTTGAGAGTCTCACAAATGTGATATGGCCTGAGAAGTCTATATGATGGGGACCAGGACTTGCTAGAATTGAGAGAATATAATTCTTACGCTGTTCTTAAGTTTCCTACTTTATTAGATACCTAACAGTATATAAGTAGTTGGTACCCCTCAGTCCCTCACCTTAGAATTCGGTTTTGCAGGGATGAGTTAGGCCCTAAGCCCAAATTTAATAATAACATTGTTATTATAAGTGGTAAGCATAATGCCTTTGCCAAGATAAAATAGCATCTTTATCGCCATTTTAAGACAAAAGATCTTGGCATACTCTAATACATCTTGAGGATGTAGGTGGCACAATCTCAAGATGACATTATAATTTCTTGAAGGAAGTATGCCATGGACAAGGAAATAGGTTTCAAGAATGCTATACTTGTTGAGTGTTGACACTCTTACATATGCTAAGTTTCTAACAAACCAAGAGGAGCCACATCATTACAGAGAGATAAACAATGAATGGGAAAACTAAATTATCTTACTGCCACTCGCCTAGATACATCCTTTTCGTTGTTAGTGTGGTAAGTCAATTTCTTTACTCGCCTTGTGAATGACATTACAATGTTGTAATTCTCATCTTAAGGTATTATCTATGAAAACAAGGGTATAGTTGGGTTGTGGGATATTGATGTTCATTGGGCAGGTTCTTCTACTTACAGGATATATATACATCTGGGTATTGTATATTCACTGCGAGCAACCTTTTCTCCTAGAAAAGTATGATGTGAAATGTTATCGCATCTTCGAGTGCAGAAACAGAATTGATTCATTTCCTTGACTACTACCTTTATCCCATATTATATGACATTTTAGTCATTTCACACAAATTAAGAAAGGTAGTTAATTTTGTATGGGAAAGAGAAATTATGAGTTACTTTACAAAATTATCCCTCATTAATGATATGGGGAAGATAAATTAATAGAATTAGAAGGATAGAGGTTACTAAATAAGGAAAGGTATGATAGGAAAAGTAGCATTAATGTTGCATTGGTATTGTAAAACGTCATATAATATGGGACAAACTTTTTTGACTAAAACGACATATAATATGGGACTGAGGTAGTATTCGTGAGCTGAAATGACTCAAAAGCTACTTCGGGAGTTTAGATTTAGGGAGGCTACATAGATGCCAGTCATTTGTAATAATCAATTTGCATGGCATGTTGCCTCAAATCTAGTATTTCATGAGAAGACTAAGCACATTGAGACAAATTGTCATTTTATTACTGAATATCACTACATGTTTTCCTTAGTTCAAATGATCAAGTGACAAATGTTTTCACCAAGTTTGTTTTGGGTCCTTGTATAAGTTAGATATGTAATATAGGAAACAAGTAACAACCTTGGTGCATATTTAGCAAGGCAACATAGATGCCCAGTGATTTGTAATAATCAATTTGCATGGCATGTTGCCTCAAATCTAGTTTTCACGAGAAGACTAAGCACATTGAGATAAATGGTCAATTTATTGCTGAATATGTAATTTGGAGACATCACTACATGTTTTCGTTAGTTCAAATGATCAAGTGACAAATGATTTCACCAAGTTTGTTTTGGGTCCTTGTATAAGTTATTTATGTAACAAGTAACAACCTTGGTGCATATGATCTATATGTTCCACCCATCTTGATGGGGATTGTTAGATATAGGGTAGTTATGGTTGTATCGTATCTTGTAAATATAGTAAGTGGATTGTGATTATATGTATATGGATACACACACCGAGTAACACATGGATTTCCACACAAGTTTTCTCATTTTTCATTTTTCTCTTTCTCAACATATGCAATCAAGTATAGTATTTGTAGGAAAGAAGCATTGGGGAAACATCGGAGTTGCGGGTGACTTGTCCAAAGGAGAAATCGCTTTCATATTCACTGGACAGAATATCCAACAAGCTAACACCATCCAAAACAAACACGTTTGACTACAAGATAATTTAAAACGACAAAAGAGGTGTAATATGACATATCAAACTTCAAACAGCATGTGTTATATGAGAGATTCAATAAAAGAAACGTTGCATATGACCATGACTTTTAAAATCAAATAGAGAAGACATTTTGGGGCAAGGGAGGGGGGACTACAAAGCCAAAATTCATAAACACAACAAAAGTATCATAACACACCAAAAGACCTGCATTAAGAATGGATCAGAAAGTCATATTATTTAATGTCATTTGCCAAAAGGTAACAACTAACAAATACCTTATTTGTTTGGAACACGACCCATCAGTCCCTAAAATATTTCCACCTGACCTTGGAGGACTACTAGCATCAGGAATCAAGCTGTAGTTGTCATCCTTCGATAATGAGGCAGAAACATCTGAATCCATGTCCTCTGTGACTCCTTTCCTCTTAGAAGGTACCAATCTTTCGCCCCCATCCTGCCCAACACTATTCCTCTCTAAGTTCTCATTTAGTATGGTATTCCTTGACACTGATATTGGCAATGTCTCCTCTCCACAGCAATCAGGCTGAACCCTTTCAGGTACCACACCAGTCTCACAAGTTGGGGCATTAGATGGTATATATGAACCTGGGGTCGCGCTATTTTCTACTAGACCTGTCGCAATCCCATTCAACCTAGAGTCAACTCTTGTCTCTCTTGCTTTTGCATCTTCAGGTGACAGTGAACCATTCTCAAAGACTTCGTTATGATCTGCACAACTCCCTTTAGATAAGTCGTCAATCTTCGCTCCAGTGTCACTGTTACCTTCCTGATTTAAGTTAGCAATCATATTCGGCTTCCCTACGCAACCTGAAGTCAGGCAATTAAAAAAAAACTGGATAATATAAATAATATCTATCAATAATTGGCATGCCTTACTCAAAAAGCTTTCACTTATCTTCAATTTGATATATAAACAAAAAAGAAACCAACCAAAGATTTGAAGCAAGGCCTGCCATAGTGCCATTACTAGCTAACTTCACTAGTTTTTTATAACATGGTAGTGCACTTAACAGTGACCACCAAATTAGTATTGCTTTTTGTTAAATTTGGATAAGTAACAAAACGCATTTCTAAGTATAGAACAATGAAGCTGTCAAAATAAGAATGACACCATGCAACATGTTATATTACCTTTTTTATGTTGTTTATATAGAGCACGATACATGCGGGCATCCATTCTTTTTATTTTAACCTTGGAAGTTCCCAAATCCTCTCCCTCGTTCTCATTCACTTCCTTGGCTTCAAATGTCAACTGCTCCACACTCTTCTCTTTCTTTTGCTTCTTCCTAGAAGCCAATGACCCTGAGCTTTTAGAATCTGAAGGACCGGAAGAAGAGTGGCTCCTTGTTCTTCCAGATCTCGTCAAAGGACTTGGCATCTTCTCTTTCTCAACACTTTCAGATTTCCTTCTAGCTGCAAGAGTTGGTGGTGCTCTCTTCTCAACTAGCCCGGACTTCCGAGTACTCATAGAGCTTGCAATTATCTTCTTCGCCAACGTCTCTTTATGAGACTTTCTAATACCAGCTGTATCTGATACCTTGAGATGTGAGTTGATTTTTCCTTTCTCACTGCTTCGTGTCACCCTCCCATTATTATTCTCCTCATCCTTAGCCCTTTGACTAGAACGAGTACTATTTACCATTTGGTTAGCTGAATATAGTAGATTCTGAGACCTACAGAATAATAATTTGAATCAGTATAGAGACACAGAAACCAACATACAATACGCACTTGTCATCTGGCATGTCGAAAACTCTTTCAAGATTACGTGCACAGCATGGTACACTAAGAAGGAAAATGAAACGGATACAATCATTAAAAACCAAACATTCATCGCTATCCAGTCTGGTGCCGTTACAAGCAATATAAACATATAAAAGCAACAATTTCCAGCAGCTACATAAAATTTTAATTTGTTTTTTTCTAAGTTCATTCAAGTAGCTTAAGGGGAAGATGTTAGTCTCAGAGACAAACATAACTAATATAAATGAATAATTGTCCATTACCAAGGGAAAATATCAATATTCATAAGAAAAAAAATATTCCGACCTAAATACATACACAAATCATTCGGGTACAGATTGAATGCAAATAAAAGCAACAATATGAGCATGCGATTGCAAGAATAATAATAATAATAATAATAATAACAACAACAACAACATGCACATTATACAAATATCGTGTGATCGTTTCCCGTCACCTCATGGCAAAAAAAGCATCCGCTATAATACTACTTAATTCCTAGAAATTCCATAGTTCTGGTATAAAATACGAAAAATAGAACGAGGATTTTATGTTTAAACTAGTTTTGGAAGCAAAATTGCCGGAAAAATAATCAAAATAGCAAACGTAATGCAGAAGAAATTCGAGGGTTTTGATTATACCTTTCAATGAAAAATCGGAAATTCGAATATGCAACCTAACGCTATTTCATTGACGGCAAAAATCAAAAAAGCGTGAATGATCTCACGGTTATGTAGAGTTCGAATTTCGCAGAGAGAAAAAAAACCCTGAGAGAGAGAAGGGAAAGCAGAAAGAAATAGTACTATCAATTAAAGAGATTGGACAATTTTGATTGACCACCGTGCTTACCTGCATGAATCTTTTGGAAACGCGATTAATTTATACAGCAGGGGAATTTTTATGATATTCTGTTTCTAATTTCTCTTTGTTTCTTTTGTCAAAAAAACAATTCTCTTTGTTTCCTAATTTGTGAGTGTGAGTGGATCCTCTCCTCTTTTTTTTTTGGTACAAGAGAGAGAGAGCAAAAGCCCAACAAAAACAAAAAACAAACTAGCACAAAACAATGCCTCCGGGGCATTGAGGCCCCGGAGACGTCCTCAACAATGAGCTGCTGCAACTATCTTGGGAGAGCGCTAATTATCTGCACCGAGTATTGATTGTTCATCAGACTATAGTTGGCACAAGCCAGACAAGCCAAAATATAATGAAATTGGAATGAGAGAGAAGATGGTTAAAATATAGAAAGATAATGGAGAGAGAGTAAGATTTTGAGAGAGAGAGAGAGAGAGAGAGATTGCGAGGATAGAGGGAGATAGACAGATAGATAGAAGGAGATGATCCGAACTCGTTTCGAGTATTGTTCGCTTATCATGTGTTGGCCAACCTGACTGATCTGTTCTAACCAAAAATTAGAATGGATTTGACAACAATGTAACATTGATTTCTAAGACGGGGTAGGCAACGTAACCATGGACCAACAAATATATGATCTATCGATGCACTACCTAGGAACTATCGTTCGATTTGAAAACCCTTTTCTCAAGTCAAAATACCAAATTTGAGTCGTATCTTATCATCTTCATTTGCACAATCTCACTAACTCCTCCACTCTTATTCTCAACCTCACTCACGTCATACATCCCCAATATACATCCTCATCGTCTTCCCCACCCTCCCCATGCCCCCTCCCTCCCTTCTTCGCCACCGCCAACCCCATTTGCTCCATCAACTTAATCATCCTCACCACCCTTAAAGGAGGCACCACACCTTCCTCCTTTGCCTCCACCCCATTCCAGTTCATCTATCAAGCCCTCTGATTCGACATATGGACGTCGCGTAATGCAATCAAAACAAAACCACGAGCACCTGATCCCTTCTTCTCCAGGAGCTCTGTCTTAGCTCCTTCCTCCCTCTTGCCTTTGCCATCACTCTTGCATTAGGTCGTGGCAATTTTGATATGTGGGTAAATGGAATATCCGCCATAGCTAGTTTTTGGTGTTTTGGTTGGATGGGAGATCGCCGCTGTGAGTTTTTTTCTCAAAAATCTCTTTTTACTTTTCCTAGATGTTATACCCTAATTTTGTCCGGCTAATTTTAAATTCTCTTAGAAAAATCAAAAATATTACTTATTGTGCATTTTGAGGTTTTAATGGTTAACACGTGTCAATTCGCATTCGTTAACGATCTTGCGACTTTTATCCTCGTTGCACGCACATATCGTTTCTAATCATGAACCCGTTTTTATTTTCGTTGAGCACACGTGTCTTTTCTAATTAGATTGCGCATACGTGTTCGCATCTCGTTGTGTATAAGTGTCTATTTTAGTAGTCGTTACTTTATTGTTATCATTATATTTATTAGTGTAAGTTATCATCATTATTTTTGTTATAAATGAAATGAGATTTGCAATTTAAGTTACTTAGTCAAACTGTCCTTTTATTATAAAAAATATATCAAATTTACAATTTTTGTTACACATAAGGACAAAAGATTAAAAGCAAAATAGTACACAAAATTAAAACAAAAACTAAAAAAAACAGGGAGCATGCGTTTGCTGCCCTTGTTGTTGCTATGGCTGAAAACTATTTTGAGCTCCCAGCTCAAGCCTATTTCTCCTTGTTCCTCGCTGTCCTCCTATTTTGGGCACCAACAATACTGCTTTTTTTGCAGCACCACCACCACCACCTCTGGCCTATTTTGTCTCGGCTCTTCAGAATTTGTCCCAAGAGATTTGATCCACTGCTCTACCTCCACACCTACACCACGTTATTTAGCCTCTATAAATACCAGTGCATATATCAACAGTAACACACTCAGGAAACACATAAAAAATCAGAAAAAGACGCGTTCTTGAAAAATTAGGGTAAATGCGGAGGAAGCAGCAGCCGACAAGCAACAGTAGCAGTAATACGCATTAGCAGGAAACAACAAATACAAAGGAAGTTCAGATGCTGGAGGACAGGTTGGTCAACTTCTACTCACGTGTATATCTATACCTTGTTAATTAGAATAGTTTAGAGTTTTGAAAATGTGAATATTAGCACTGTAAATAGAGTAGTTAACAACTTATAGGTTCTAAAAAAAAAACGAAATCTGTTATAAAAATTAGGGATTAGTTTGTTAGAAAATTAGGGCGAGTGACCATCGTTTTTTAGAAAAATGATTAACAGAGCCTTTTTAAACAATTTGTTAGAAAGATTAGGGAATAGGAGTAGAAGAACAGAAGTCTGAGTAAAAATAAACAAGAAAACGTAGAGCTCACCTCCGGCCACCGTGTATGGTGGTCGTGCGTCCAAGCCCACCGTCGAAGACACCACCAGCGTTTCATTCGTCCTCCTCGCCGTCAACAACCGCCACAAACCACCACCGTAGACCACTAACACTGTTGCAGTCGCGAAATCGCCGTGACTCCGTCACCGCCGTCGTCACGTCCGCGCCACCGTGAGCCTGTCGCCGGTCACCTTCTCCCTCCTTTCGCCACTGTGACCTTCCCTCTTCCCGTCGCCATGCCTTTCTTTCTCCTCACCGTCGTCCATCTCTCTCTCTCTCATGGTTCACGAAATTTCCTCTATCTCTCTCACCAGAGTCACGAAAATCTCTCTCTTTCACCGAAAATCTCTTCATTTTTTTGAAATTTCACATTCTCTCTCTTGGAAGCAAGAGAGAACGGCGCAAGAGGTGAAGAGGAGATAGTTTTAGGGTTTGCTGATGTGGTTTATTTCCTTATATACTCCTTCCTCTTTCTAATTTATTTTAATTTTAATTTTAGATCAGAATTATAATCATACCCCCCATTTTTCTGTTTCACCCCCTTTTCGTTTTTTTTGTCTATTTCCTTTTAAAAAAAACCCATAAAAGTCAACAAATAAATGTTTCTACTCAAAAAATATAAATAGGGGACTAAGTCGACTGTACAGTCGGGTTAGTCAGGTTTTTAGGACCATTAATGAACCGTTACGGATCAGGTCCTAAAATCCCTATTTAAAACAAACAGTTTCTAAAATAAAAACACATCTCTTTCTTACAAACAAAAGCAAATTTTCAAAAATAAGGGACTAAGTCGATTGTACAATCGGAATAGTCTTTTTCTACCAAGAACTACGTGTGATTTGATTCTCTACCAAGAGATACGTAGGAGCAGAGGGCGGCCGACCTCTGTCAATTGCACTAATAAAAAAACATTTTTTTAGTCTTTTTCTAAATAAATCCTTAATCCAAAAATTTGGCTATCTCTATAAATTTCTTTTTTTCAAAATAAAAGGGGTAAAATAAACTTTTTGAAAATTAACATTTTTCCTACAACTAATTAGCAGGTAACCTTCCTTAAGAAGGATGTCGTGGGGTGCTAATACATTCCCTACACATAACCGACTCCCGAACCCATACCTGGTCTCAAGGACCTTATCCAAACCAAAGGGATTTTCCAATATTTCCCCTTAAACTAAATTTGGTGGCGGCTTCATCTTTTGAAACTTCGAGGAATCCTCTCCCGGATTTTTGGTCGCTACATTAGATAAATAATCTATTAATTCCAAATCTCGAAGTTTTAAAAGATATTTGATTTTCATAAATCCAATTTTTCGAAAAGTATATATTATTGTTACTTCGCACAGTGTTTCCATTTGTTTGCCATTTCTCAACTGTTTTTCTAGCTACTAGAGGATTGTGGTGTTGAGGCTAAAAGAAAGGGAGGAAAGTTTTGTGAAATTTCGCTCAAACATGCTTAGAAAAAATGGAAACAGAGAAGTTTTTGTAATGAAATCATAAAAGCAATTTATTTGCAAATATTTTAGATAAAAAAATGGAGAAAAAAAATCTTTGAAGACTTCTTACTCAATGATGCAAAGAAAGGTACGGTTTCCTTGGAAGAAAATAAGGAAGAAGATGATATATGATCCAAGTTTGCCTTCAAGCTCCACTATGGAAGCCTCCTTCAAGCACCACACCATATCTTCCTAAGCTTCCAAACTTGGCTCTATGGAGAATAAATGAGAGAAAGAAAGAAAATAGATGAAGAGATTGCAAGGGAGAGGGACTACTGCCAAGGGGACAAAGAGAAAGGTGGTGGTGGAAATCTAGCTTTAGGGAAATGAGATTAGAGAGATGAGTTAGAGAGAGAAATGAAAATCAAAGTAAGAAGGTGAGTGAGGGGTGGATATTTATAGAAGGGAAAAAATTATATTTTTATTATAGGAGAAATCTAGCTGCAATGATAAAAAAAATTGACCTAGAAGTATCACTTTAGATATGTCATGTCATTTGAAATGTGATTTTATGCCAAATCTAAAAAAAATTGTAATGATTTGATATCTTTTAATACCTTTATTAAATTTTGTAAATCACATTGTATCATTCGAATTGTCTTTGTGTCGATTCGAGAATATCTTGTAATTATGTCGATCTTTTTAAAGTTTATCCGTACATATTTACGGATATTGCCACTAGATATTTTTTGTCTCGATTTTTCAGTCATTTCACGTTTCACGTTGTTAGTATCATTGAGTTCTAGCCCACAAGTAGTTCTTAAAATGATTTTTACCCCTAACTAATATTTTTCAATAATTGAACATCGCAGAACGAACGATCACACATTACTACTTTCTTGAGTTACAAATAACTAAAAAAGAAAGCAAAAAGAGGAGTAGGGACAACTAAGGCCCAACGCCTCATTGAGCAGCAAAATACTTAGACATCAAAACTTCCCTTGTTATATATATATATATATATATATATATATATATATATATATATATATATATATAAGGAAAAAATAATAATATTGCACACCTTTTAAGAAAATCATTTATTTGTCCAAAAACAAATAAAAAAATGAAATATGACTCCTAAATTATCCTTGTGTGGTAGTGGGAGAAAATAAAAAACTTGGAAACCGAAAGTTACTTGCACCAAAAAAAAAAGAAAAAAAAAAACTTAGCAACATTACCTTATTTACCATTCCAACCATTACATATAGAGCTGGCAAAATGGGCCGAGCCCGTCGGGTCGGACCGGACTAGCTCGAAAAAGCATAGGGCAGGGCCAAAGAAGTTGAGTCCATTTTTATAACTAGGCTTTTTAGTTCAGTCTAGAAAAGCCCTGGCCCGTATCGGGCTAACCCGTCCGAGCCACGAGTAGCCCGCAAGCCCACAAGATATAAAAAGTAGAATTATACTATAGTGCATATTGCTGCCAAAAACCAAAAAATTGTAACCCAAGCCAAGCTCCCAAACACATGGTTTTTGATACCCACTGTGTGTCTTCCCAAAACAAATTTCTGCGGAACAATTAGCTAGCCTACAACTACGTATCAGTAGTCAATTTTACTCCATATTTTGGATGTTCATTTTTTTATTCATTGCGCTGATAAAAAAATAAGTGACTTGTCTTATATTCAAACAAGTGATGCATTAGATAAGGATGCTATCTATTAATATTAATAGTTACTAGCCGCCTGACCCGTGATACGCACGGAGTTGACTAATTTTTAGTTAGCAAAATTAAAGTAAAATCCGAAGGGGAAAACCTCTTTAATAAACTAATCATTCAAGACAACAGTTTTCTGTCCAGGAATCAAACCCGGGAGCACTAAGTCGACCCCATGCCCTGGGTAGCTAATGTCAGTGGACCAATGATGTGGTTTGTAAAATATATAGTCAAATAATTGTGGATTGAAATTAAATTATAGCTATAAATTAAATAAGAAGATTATAAAATTTAAAAAGAATATTGACAAAAAACGTTGAAATTAAACATCCATCGATAATGGGAAGAAAATATCTAAAACTTCTAATAACATAATCCATATTTATCAAATGTAAATATAAAAACTTAGCCTATAATAAGAAAGAAAAGAAGACAACACAATTAAAAACTAAAACTCGTGGGTATCATACATGGTTGTATGAAAACTCATGATAAAATAGGATCAGTTATACAAAGTTGAAAGAAGATGGTGGAGGTTGTATTATAAATGTGGCTGAAGTTCCCGTTGAAAGAAGATAAAAATTTAAACACCAGTTAAAGTATATTTTTAATACCGTTTGATGCGAAATGACAAAAATAAAGAAGGCAACACAAATAGAAAGTGAAACACGTGGGTATCGTGCAGGGTTAGATGAAAACCACCAATAAACTAGAATCACCTATAGAAAGTTGAAAGAGGGCGATGAGGGGATCTATTGTAAACGTGGCCGAAATTCTCGTAAATTAAAAAACTATAAATTAAATAAAAATATTATAAAATTAAAAAGAAACATTAACAAAGACATTGAAATTCAACATCCATAGATAATAAGAAAAAAAACGTAAAGAATATTAATACCAACAAATACATTGAAATTGAACATCCATAGACAATTAGAAGAAAAAGTTTAAAAAACTTTAATAACGTTATCTATATTTATCAAATGTAAATATAAAAACTTAACACATAATTAAAGAGAAAATAAGACAACATAATTAGAAAGTGAAACACGTACGTATAGGTATCATGCAGAGTTTGATTTAAAACCACCAATAAAATAGAAACACATATACAAAGTTGAAACTATTTTTGAAGAAAGAAGTTCGCATATTTGAATAAAATAGAAGCACATAGAAACACTATTTAGTATCGCACTACATATTTTGTCACAAATTTAACCCATAATTAGAAAGAAAAGAATACAACACTATAAAAATGTGAAACACATGGATATCATGTAGAGTTGGATGAAAATCACCAATAAAATAGAAGCAACTATACAAAGTTGAAAGAAGATGATAAGTGTTTTATTGTAAATTAGGCCGAAGTTCCCACGAAAAGGTTAAATTATAAATATAAATTAAATAACAATTTTATAAAATTAAAAATAAAATTTCACAAAGACATTGGAATTGAACATCCACGGATAAAAAGAAGAGAAAGTATAAAAATTTTTAATGAAAAAATAAGGACAACACAAATAGAAAGTGAAACATTTACATAGGTATCATGCAGAGTTTGATTTAAAACTAAACACCAATTTAAGTAAGCTACTAATACTCATTGCGGGTGAAATTATCATAATAAAGAAGAAAACACCAATTTGGACATGCAAAAAATTTTCTAGACCCTAAAGTACACCAAAACACATCGTCTAGCATCACACTTTAAGTATTTTGTCACGAATTTTTTTTTGCTTTTCATCAAACAGGTTATTGGGGAATGAAGTTTATGTATTTGAACATCTAAATTTTTTCCAAACCGTAAAGTATCCCAAAATACACTCTAAACATCACACTTTACCTATTTTGTCACAAACTTATTATTATTTTGGCTAAATACCACTTTTGGTCCTTTATTTTTGCCCTAAGTTTCACTTTGGTCCTTTATCTTTTTTTTGGTCCGTTTTGGTCCTTTATCTTTCATTTTTGTGTCAGTTTGGTCCTTTATCTTTATTTTGTTTCACTTTGGTCCTTTATCTTTTATTTATTGTTTCATTTTGGTCCTCTTAAACAAAACATTTTGGTCGCGTATTGCATGAGTTATTCAAGAAACAAGAAATCAAAGTGTTCTTGGTGTTCTTGAGCGCATTCATAGTGTTCTTCATTTTTTTTGTATTTTTGTTTAAGAGGACCAAAATGAAACATTAAATGAAAGATAAAGGACCAAAGTGGAAAAAAATAAAGATAAAGGACCAAACTGACACAAAAATGAAAGATAAATGACCAAAATGGACCAAAAAAAAGATAAAGGACCAAAGTGAAACTTCGAGCAAAGATAAAGGATCAAAAGCGGTATTTAGCCTATTATTTTTCAAAAAACTGGTTATTTACGAAGAAACATCTGATATTCGAAGAGTTAATTTTTTTTTCTGAATCCTAAATCAACCCAAAACATACTGTTAACATTTCACTTTACGTATTTTGTCATAAAATTAATTTTTTTCACCAAATTGATTATTGAAGAACAAAATTTGCATATTTAAACATGTAAAATTTTTCGAGACTGTAATGTACCCCTTAAAATATAAAAAAAATGCAAAACCTTAAAATATAAAACAAAAAAAAAACTGAAACAAAAAACTGGAAAAAAAAGCAAGAAAAGAAAAAAAAAGGGGGATAAATTGGCGCGCTCTGGGACAAGCCGCATATATGATAGTAGATGTTAATAACAATGAGCATATTTTTATTTTATTTTAAAAAAAACATTTTTTTAATTAGCATTGCGCATAAGGCGGGCTAGCCCAAAAAGCCCGCAGTCCGCATAGTGTCGGGCTAGGGCCGTAAATGTTGAGCCCAAATTTTAAGTCGGGCTTTTTAGTCCGATTCTTAAAAGCCTGATCCCGATGTGGGCTGGCCCGATACGGGCCGAGTAAGTAGCCCGTTTTGCCGGCTATATTACATACTAATAATAACATGACATGTGGATACTACTACTACTACTACTACTACTAATAATAATAATAATAATAATAATAATAATAATAATAATAATAATAATAATAATAATAATAATAATAATAATAATACATGTCAACGATTCAATGTCACGTTAACCCTCATTAGGTATAACTAAGGGATAACAAATCATCTCCGGACTCTAATCGTTGGCATCTTGGCGGCAATGGCACATACATGAAGATATAGGTTTTTTTTTTACCCCCCACCTCTTCCCTCCATACTCCCACAAGAATTTTTTAGACGAAAATAACCCTGCCTAAAATAAACTCGCTCGGATTTACCTAGAGGGGAGATAAATCCGATTTGTTAATTTTTAAAGTCGAATGTATCTAGTGGGGGGTAAATGGGTAGATACATCCGACTTTAAAAATAACAAATCGGATTTACCTATGGGGATAAATCCGATTTCTTAACTTTCAAAGTCGGATTTACCTAGTGGGTATATAAATCCAAATTCCCCAAAAAAAGAAAATCGGATTTGCCCCCCTAAGGTAAATCCGATTTTGTTATTAAAAAAATTGTTTTTTATTTAAATTTTTTAAAAAAGTTATAAAAACGATACTAAAAATTTGTTAGAGTCAAAACTAATAAAAAAATTATAAAAACACCACTAAAAATCTAATAAAACCAAAATAAGGCTATGCAAATTTTTTTAGATTTGGGATTTTGAGCCCGGAGTATTGATCCTTGATTTTTTTCGGATTTAATGGCAGTGGTTTCATTACAATCGGAGTAGGTTGGCCGAAAACCGATTTTTTAGCCTAAATTATTCGTTCGACGTATAACATCGTCACGTGTTAACGAACTACACCCTAAACAGAACCAAAAAACTCCCGATATTCATATTATTCATATCTAATTTATTTTTCTAAAAAAAATATAATTTTAATTTTTTAAATGATTTATTTATTTATTATTTGGATAAAAAATCGGATTTACCTATGGGTGGGGGTACATCCGATTTCCAAATCGGATTTACTCCCACCTTAGATAAATCCAATTTTAATTTTTTTAAATTTTTAGGGGAAAATCGGATTTACCTAAATCCGATTTCCACTTTTTTTAATTTTTTTTTGAGTTGGGGATATGTTGGGGTTTTTTAAATATTGTGAAGGGTATTTTGGTCTTTTCGCAGGGTGCGTGGGGGTATAGAGGGAAGAGGTGGGGGTACAAAAAAAAACCCGAAGATATATAAGTAGATAACTTTCATTAAAGGTCTATTTGGTTAGAGGGGAATGGATGAAATGAAAAGTTGTTGGGCTATAAAGTGGCCATTTTGGATTAGTTTATTTTTGAGCTTATGAAAAATAACTTACGAAGATACATAAGTTTTTATGTCGATTCACAAGTTCTCACTAACAAATGTTCTATCTCTATTACGTCAAAAAAATATCTCTATAAGTTGTTTTTCCATAAACTACATTGACAAGCTTATGAATAATACAAAAAAAATATATTTTATTTGTATAAATTATTTTGCATAAGCACAAAATAAGCTCTATCCAAACAGGCCTAAAACATGAGATCAACTTTTTTCAACCTAAATCCTTTTAATGCAGGTTTACGCAGTCGACAAGGACCAAGGTTAGCATGGTGTTGGAGCTGAAACAAGGAAATGAGTATAACATGGACTATTAATCCACTTGTCATGTTATTAGTAGGTAACAATATATAAAGCATTGTTAAAAAAATGAAGCAATTAATAAAAGTAAATTTAGTGCATTAATTAAAAAATAGCTCTGACATGCTTATAAAAGTAACCAATACCCCTAATCAACAAGGTTGGTCTGAGTGGTAACTTGACTCAAATATCACTTTAAGGTCTCGGGTTTGAATCTTGAGTGTGACAAAAACTCTGTTAGTTATGGAGAATCATACGGGCCGACAAAGTTGGGTACTCGTGGCTAGTTAGGTTTCCTGACACAGATTAGTCATCGACAAATCTGATGAAAACTACGCACCAATGACATAATAACCTAAAAAAGTAACCAATACCCCTAATCAGGTGGAATGTTCCTATTTCCTCCACAGATGGAGCATTTCATCATTTGATATTGTTGAATAACAACTTTAATGGGCATGGCACTTAAATTTGCCTCTTTAATGACAACCGCACCATAATATAATTGAAGTTGACTTCCCTAATCCAATTCCTCAATTCATTATTAGCCACAGTCTTCTAGCTAGCTAACGCCTCTATAAAAGCCACAGAAGCCATTTCTTTCTTCTCCATATACAATATCACATATAGTCACATACAATTCGATTATCTGGTGAGTTAATTAACTTGATGGTTATTTTTAGAACTATATATATCTTACATGTAAGTTCATATTTAAGGAAGTGCATACTATGAATTAATCTCTCTAACAATTTTCTTTTTGCAGGGGGGAAGGTGGTATCACTAAAATGAGGTTTTTGGCAATTGCACTAGTGTTAATGTTGGCAAGCTCTTGTTTGGCCACCAATAAAAGAAACTTACCTTCTGAACTAAGTGGCCAAACTGATGTTGATCACCATTATATCCCTCGAAAGGACTATGGTAAACCTGGATCTGATCAATTTGATGTCACTGACGATAATGATCATCATTATATACCTCGCAAAGATTATGGCACACATCCTGGCAAGGAATGAGTACTACACATCCTAATGTGCGTATTATCTGGTTAATTACTATTCTGGTCTTTTTTATAAGTAAAAGTTAGTCAATAAAAATTGACGTATTTAGTTCAAATTATAAACAGAATAAATCAATTTTTGTTGACTAATTTTTGCTTATAAAAGAGATAAGATGAAGTAATATTCCCGAGAAATTATTGGTTGTTCATGTACACAAGAATTTCTCAGGGTAACATATGGTTTCTGTATCTTTGTTTAGTATGATATCACATGATATTATCTGTAAAGAACGAATATATAGTAATAAAAATAATCGTTTTGTGTTATGGAGATCTAATACTTTGCTTCTATTATTCTATTTTTCTCAAAGTTACATTTCTTGAAATATATATTACGTGTATCTTTCATGCTTGAAGTTGAAACTAGTAAATGAAATAATTAATTCAGAAATTTTCAGCATTGAGTCATAAATCACTACTAAAAAAAGTGAAATTAAAGAGGAAAAACTAGTGGCGACAAATGTGAAATTCATCTTTGAGTCTTTTACTAAACTTTGTAGTGCCAAAATTAACGACGAATTTTAAATTTTCCGCCACTAATTTTAGTCACTAAATTAACTATTTCTAGTAGTGAGTTTCTGTGTGTTTGCACAACGAAATCAACATTGGGAGCTTTTGCTTATAAAAAAAAAAGAACAATGGGAGCTTTTAAATTATTGAAAATTTCAAAATTATTTTTACTTAACATCCCGAAAATTTCAAATTTAAAATTTCTGAAATAATAATCGTATTTTGAAAATTTCAATAACTACGGAAATATGAGTAGCGTAAAATTGGAAAGAAAAATAATTAAAAAGATATAGAGTATAAATTGGGCGATATGTAGTAAAAAATGTCTTGAACATCAGCAATGCCCTTTTTTCTCACCCCCCTCTATTCACAAAACACTCATAATGTTATGAAAAGACAAAATACACTTAAAACATAAAAAGATTTTAGTGTTTTTTGGATTTCATTTCTAAATTAACAAGTACGTACTTGTTAATTCTGAAACAACACAGAGAGTGGCGGATCTTGGGAAAAAACTTGGAGGGGGCCAAAAGTAGTAACAAATATATAAAATATATTTCACTTTTTAAACAAAGTTGTTTCATTTGGTTTAGTGGTAAATTTTAAGTATGTCAACACTATTGTCCGCGGTTCGAATCCTGCTAAGATCAATTTTTTGTTTTCATTTTGAGAAAAATATACAAAATGACTGCAAAAAAGACAAAACGCGCGCAAATCGTGGGGTACGAACCAGGGTCTTGGACATCAGCATCAACGCACCTAACTACTCTACCGTTCATCAGCTTTGGTAACTAATGTTTGATCGTTTAATTGTACATAAGCTTATTTTGTGTCTAACTATATGTATATATAGTAAATTTTTTAAAAATTGGGGGGCACCGTGGCATCCTTCCGCTCCCAAGAAGATCCGCCACTGAACACAGACACAATACTTTGGTACCGTGTCTTTTAATTTTTTGCATACTCCAAGTATGGATATGGATGCAGGTTACCGAACGGATTCGCCACCAAGATACCGTATATGTTAAATCTGAAACAACACAAGCACGATACGTCGAGACCTTGGCACCGAACCTGTAGGGAAGGAGAAAAAGAGAAAGGAGAGAGAGAGAGGGAGAGAGAGAGAGAGGTGGTGGTGGTGGTGGTAAGGGGAAGAAGGTGGTGGTGGTGGGGAGCAGGAGAAGGAGGGAGTGTGAATGTGAAGAGGGAGAAGAGTGTGGGAGTGGTAGGGTAGGGGTAGTCAAACAATTTGAGGCCCTAAAAAATTTGGATTGGACTGAGGAGTTTAGTCAAACAATTGCACAGAAGAGATATATATCGTATTTATACTTTTTTGAAGCTCTAAACAATTTGGATTGGGCTGAGGGCCTGTGCTGTAACACAGGCTACAACCCAATGGCCGACCCTGCACCCTTTTATGCTAGGCCGATAAGGCCACCACTAACCAAGTCGCTTGAAGCCCACACAATCTTGATCCAAAAGAGAAAATTTTAGTTTTCTGAAGTAATTGAGGAGGAGAGAATATTCGACTCGAGTAATTGAGGAGAGAATATTTGATAAAGATAAAGAATGATCTTATGTTACCACAAATTTATTCAAAAAGGAAAAGTAAATAAACCCCACATATACTCTTCTATTCTTTTCCACATTAGAGACATCCTTAAGCATCTCCCTAGAATTTACCAAATATTTCAAATCTTAAATAACATTTAAATGTATACAAGTTTATCCGTAACTGTCCCTCCACTTAGTTATCTTGGCAATTTCAGCAACATTAAAATGCCAACTCCTGAGTTTGCGTGTGTGAACTATGGTAGTGTGTGCGTGTAGAGTATTTATTTGTCATTTCATCTAAGTAATTTCCCCGTAATTAACTACATGTTAACTAATTGAGCCTAATACTTAATTAGTCTAATTAATGGACCAATCAATTTCACAATCTAACAGAACTCGTATCAATGGAATTGAATACTATTTTTGCACTGCCACCTTTGTTTTAGAATAGTTATCCACTTTTTGTATTCAGAATTTCTCAATCTGATGCAAAGTTGAATAGGAAAACATCTCACAGTATCATCTATAAGGCATGATAAGCATAGATGCATGCATGCATCAGCCTACAAAGTCATGGATCATTTGCCCTCCAAAATGATGTCTAAGTTGTTCCTCTTGTAATTGTTGTTGTTGTACACCTTCAACTCCATGCCTAAGACCCAATGTCAATGACACAGACCCAATTCCCCTACCTTCAGCTCCACCACTACTGTATGGCAAAAAGCTCATCACTGTCCCATTCCCATCCATGCTTGAACTCATTTGGCATTCCAATTTAGACCGCTTCTCGCGACTCCATTCTTCTATGCCCCGATATTGGTTTTCAGGTATTGAATGCATACTCAACTTGTTCATGGACTTATCAACTCTAACTTGGCTGGAACTACCTTTAGTACCAGAAGTTCCTTCATTTTTACTGTAACTCTCACTGGCACCTGTTGTATTTTTATCAAGTGTATGTATTTCGTCAACCATAGGCTTCCACACGCGAACTCGAGCATTAATAAACCAATTCGATACCTACATATTTCAACCAATTGTAGAGTGAATGTTTGGACGGAGTGTCGCGAAGAGTGTTGCTGGCACTTTTCAACTAAAGACATCAATTAAAATTCAAAACAATCAACCATATAAAAAGGTCAATATGTATAATAATGAATTTAAAGGAGTAGGACCTGTACCTGATTTCGTGAAAGACCTGTTTGAGTAGCCAACATGTGTTTATCAGTGTCTGTAGGGTAACTGAAAAGAAATTCAACAACAAAAGCACAATAATTCAATCTCAACTTCTTTCTTTATGAAATACATAAGCTAGAAAATGAGACACATGAGACAAACATACGGATGAAGAAAATGTTCAAACAACCAAGCTTTAAGAATTGTAACAGAACTTTCTGGAAAGCCTCTCTGAGGCCTCCACACATGCTGTCGCGGCTCAAAAAAACTCGGTGTATCCCTGCCGTGTTTGTTCTTTGGAAGGCTTTGATCCATGCACTTCAGGCTTGCCGTATTAGTGTCAATTAATTTACTACTAGTGCTAGTGGTAGGTAATGACAAATCTTCTCCCAATACTTCACTTATACGGTTGAGCTGTTCTGAGATAGAATTGTTTAGGCACCTGAAGTGTTTTGATACTGACTTCAGAGCCAAGGAGATATAAGGAGTAGCTGAACTAAGACCTGCTACTGATTCAAAGGATGAAAAAACCATTTGCATTTGTTGATGGTATTGCTTGTATCGCTTGATCACCTAATAAACATTGTGCATTGAAGTAGTGTCAAGAAACAAATAATATAACTACAATAATGATAAAATGATAACTAGCATTAGCATAAATTATAGAACTGATTAAATTAACAGACTTTGGGAAAGTGAAATGTACAGAGTTGTTGACAGGTAAATGATTAGCCCTATTTTCTTGCTTACACTTTGGACTAGTAGAAACATTACTACACTGATTTTCGGTCCTCTTGGACCCCTGTGGAGTTTCTTGTTTAGCTTGTACATATTGTAAGTCTCAGTGTAAATCCGTATGAGTCCCCTAATACTCAATATGATACAATACTTTTGCTATTTCAAAAAAAAAGATAAATTCATTTCAAGTACTTGAGAGTGAGATGAAGCAACGCCAGGGCCAAAGGAAATTCAAAACCAAGGCATTGTAAAACGTCAAGTAATATGAGACAATTTTTTTGGCTAAAACGTCAAATAATATGGGACGGAGGGAGTACCATATACTGTGAATGTGATGAAACCCTCATTATTTTACCCTTAGTTATTATTTGTCTAAGATAGCTTGCTTATTTTCTTAATTAACGATATATATGGTCTTATTTTTTCATCTTTGTAATGGTCTCAATTTTCCTTCTACAACTATCAAATCGGGCTACCTGGTTTAGCCGATGCACTCGCTCAAGAACCAAGGCTTCTCCAAGATGATCATCCAGTCAAACTGCAAAGCGATTGTTGATGGCATAACGAACTTAAACTAGCCTGATGGGCCAAAATGCAAAAACAAGCTAGGCTGGTATGCTTTTTTTATCCCAACACATTAGGCCAGTGCCCGACCCAATACGATTTTTAACAAAGGAAACTATTAAAAATATCTAAAAAAAACATTAAAAAGCAAGTTCGTTCTAGCCCATGGGCTAATTGGGTTGGGCCAAAGAGTCCAATTGTTATTGGGATTCTATATAGTGAGCCTAACTCAGCCCAAAACATTGACCATCTGAATGGCCTGTTGGGCTGAACCAACTAAAATTGACAGCTCTTCCATCCTTATACGAGGGTCTCATACTTATAGGAATACAATCTTGTTGCCCCATGCATGTTCTCTGGTAAACAGTGAGACACTTCGGGGTTTTATAACTTAAGCAAGACTTGCTACCAGCTGCACACGGCGGTGTAAAAAGCATTGGCCTTTTTCTTGCCAAGTTATTATAACAGTAAGTTTCTGACAGAAAAAAGCTCCTTCTTGCATGTTCAGAAATAACTAGACAGAAAAAAGCAAATGATAAAACAAGTTATATTATATTATATATGGAAGGAGAGTGAAAATTGAAAACCAACCTCCTCTTGCATGTACAGGAGCTTTGCTTTCTTTTGTTGATAATCTGACCGCGAATTAGAAACACAAAAGCTACTTCCAACCCCCCAATCAGCACCATTTTCATTTGAAACATGGAACATAGATGATGATGATGATGATGATGATGATGATGATGATAATGAAGAACCTACATTACTAACTTTACAAGCAACCCCATTTTCATTATTTTCAGCTGAAGTAGAAGCATCACATGTTTTTAGACCAGATATACAGCAAAACTCATCCAACAATTGTTGTGCAGTTTTTAAGAATCTAGAACTCTTGAGGATAGTAGCATATCCAGTGAAAGGACCAAGGGGACCCACATTTCGATAACTAGTAGTACTCTTTGAAGCTCCCATTCCCAATCCCACTACTTCTTCAAGTGATTTCCCACTATCTCTAGAAATGATGGAGGGTTTACTATACTTCACACATTGAATGATATTATTATCTGATGAACACCCTTCTTCAAACTGAGTAACATGAACCTTGGATTGTGTTGAAAGTGATAAGGACAAGCTCTGAGGATTCTTCCATGATTCATGTTCACAAACATTCCCTACCCATGTTACTTGGTTATCAGTTTGCTGCTGCTGCATCAGTGAAGCCATGTCTGACACGTGGCTACTGATCATAGAAGTATTCTGATACAATGGAGATGGTGTATGATGCATTACAGTACTCAATTGCTGATGATGGTAAGCATGATCCACATTATTGTTGAGATGATCAGTTGGTAGAGAGTTGTTTGAATAGTTTACAATCCAATTACCAGTGACTTGATGTGGTGCACTGTTCCTCCAATTTCCCAAACCAACAACATGCACTTCTTTTTGGGGAGAGTTATGAAAATCATTATTATCAACCAAGAAATGGGGAAATGAACCATACTGTTGCAACATTAACCTACTTGGTTCTACTTCAAAGTTGGGAATTTGTGATGAGTAAACAGCTGGTTCTTCAAGCATGTTGGCGTTTCTAACACTTCTAACTTGAACTAGATCCATGTTAAACTGATCTAGATTGTTAGGGAATTCCTGAAAATGTTGCTGGATTCTCAATTTATCACGCCGAAATTGTTGTGCTAAATGAGACTCAGGTCTTAAACTACTCATTCCAACCCAATAAGCCTCTAATTAAGTTCTAAACAATCAATTAAAGTCTTTCTTTGCTTTCCTGCATGCGAGGAACATATCCAACATCATATTTATATATATCTTGAATTAATTAAAAGAAGAACAGTAATTACATATATTAGTATTAAGGAAATAAAACACCTCTACTTTATGGTTTAAGAAATACTACTATATTTTTTTTACTGAATTTTAATATTGCACTACAGACACACAGAGAGTGGTCAGAGAAAGACAGAAAGAGAGATACACAATTGTGAGAGTGAGAGAGAAAGAAGCTGCAAGAAGCAGCAAACTACCCTAATAAATACACATATAATAATTACATTGGAGAAGAAGACAAGACAAAACTGAGAGTGAAGAAAAAGAAACAAATCCAGCAACGTTATTATTGTATTATATTCTCACTCACCTTGTACAGGTTCAAATTAAGCTACTTGCTCTTGTTTCCTTTCTCCATCCTCATTACTTTTATCTCACTGTATATACCAAAAGTATCAATAAACTCCACTCAGAAGCGGGTCCAATATGATGCTTTTCCACTGCAGTGTACTGTAAAACTGAACAAGAACCACACAAATTAACACTAAGCATAAGAAAACAACACCATCTTCAAGCTCTAGAGGCATATATACTAGAGACCAAACAACTCTCAGTGGCATGAGCGAAACCCTAGTTATTGTGCTTCATTCTAACCGATCTAGAGGCCTTTAAAGACACCTTGAAAACACTTACATGTGCAGAAAAAGAAACAAGACTAAAAGTAAGAAAAAAAACACAGCTACGTTGAACTTACGCAGCTGTCTCACACGAACGACACATAAATAAAAAGTGATTATGTTTTAAGAGAAAGAAGAGCCAAGAAAAGAAAGAAAACGTGAAGTTCTTTAATACTATTAAATTGCTTTAGTAGGTATAGACAACTGAAACCTGTGACTGAGAAAGGAGTACCTGTTACTGTGTAGAGACCAAACGAGTTTTGAGTTCAGAAGCTGAGTTTGAAGAAGCTACACCAACACCACAGTCACACTACCAACCTTGAACCTTGAACCTTGAACCTAGAACCTCAATCATTCATTATTGAACCCTCTTTTTGTCTTTGACATCGTTTAAATTTAACTTAAAGTCGGTTGCTGTTAAAAGTTAAATCCAGAGACACCCGAAAAATAGGGAAGTGTCTTTAGTATTCAACCGATGTGTGGTTGGGGGGGGCCTCTCCTTCAACCATCAGCTACTTCCATTTTTTCCTAATTCTGTGTGTTTTTTAACCTTTGCCCTTCTTCTGCTTTGGAACTCTGTCCCTTTCCTGTACAATGCAATGAAGTTTCTGTGCGGTTTTAGTAAAATGTTTTAAAGCTACTATTTCTGAGTAAGTTTCAATTATCTGATGTGATGTATTGGGTAAAACCTAGCGTTTATGTCCATGCATGGGAATATGACTCATTTTATGTATAACCTTTTTTCAGCTAAACTATATAGTAACTTTTTCAGTTAATTTATAATTTTTTAGTTTAATTTCAGTAGTTCAAAAATTATTTAAGAATTTTAACAAAAAATATTATAATTAAACCCCGAATTTCTAAATAATTTAAAATTAGACTCTTGTATTTTAATTGCTTCTTCAACTTTTAATCAAAATTTTTTTGACAAGTTTTTTGAGCGGCACTTTTAAACAATTTATATTAGGTCTTTTACCCCAACTTGCAAAGTCTAAATCTAGAGACAGCTTGTTTCCCACTCTATTAGCAAACCAGCCCCATGATAATTTGTTTGGTCGAGATTAAATCAAATGCAACAATTTTGGCAGATGCAGTGCCCAATAAGTTGTCCTACGTGTGATAATTTTGGCGGAGTGTGGAATTTGATTCGCCATCGTGTAGAAGAGGTTGATGGCTTTAAGGCGCGTGCTTCTTTAATATCCTTAATGATTTGCATGCATAAAGGGTCTAGGAAACTCTTTGCAATGATGTTTTGGTGTATTTGGAAAAAGAATGATAAGGTGTGGGAACATCGATGTCGTGAAACCGATTAGTAATTCTATCAAAAAAAGCAATTCTTTCACTTTTTGAATGGGAGGAAGCGAGGAAATGGAAATCTATGCGAGTGCCACCCTCGGGTCCTAAAAGCGGAGAGTTATGGCGCAAGCATGATAGGAGAGAGTTTAAGTGCACTGTCGATGCGGTGATCTTTGCAGAGGAGCAATGACAAGAGTGAGTTTATGAAGGCGTAGACATATTATTATAGAGGTATTCCAACTCCTCATGAGGTAGAGGCACATGGGCTTTTGGCAGTTGTCTAGTGGCTTCAACAATTACAGTTCCAACGTTTGACCATCGAGCTTGATTGCAAAGCGGGGTTGTAAATAACGTCAGCGAAAAGCGTAATTTTGTTACCAAGTATGGCTCTATTTTACGTGTATGTAATTCTTTGTTATCGCATTTACGAAACTTTAAGGTTAGTTTCATCGGGAGGCAAGCCAACATCATAATTCGTACTCTAGCTATAACTTTAAGGTGAGTCCGTAAGGTTAGCGTCTACTATTTCCTTTCCTTTCTTTTCTCTAAGTTTTTTTGGCTACCAAACATTCCATTAGTTTAATTGTCTTGATAAACAAGGGAACAATAGGCGAGTTTGATTATTAACAAACAAAAGTAGCGGTTTGTAAGAAAGAGGTGGAAAGTGGTTGGGCGCACGAGGCAACTAGAGACGACGTCACCTGCAAATTGTACCCTGTTGTTTTCAATGGACAGAAGAAGGAAAGAGAGAGTTTTGGTTTGGGGGTTCGGACCAAGCAGCAGGTTAGCAGCACCATATCTTTTGCTTAACAGCAGTGATTATTTGCCATTTACCGATAAATTCAAAAGCTGCCCACACTAAATTCATACTCCACAAAAGCCTGTCAATCACTATTCTTTTCATTTTTATTCCTCCCCAAACATACAAACCCCTTCACACTACACTACACAGTAATCACTATTAAGCCTGTCAATCACATACTACCTCCTTTTTTTACATTTTTATTTATAAGAAATTTTTTTATAATCATGTCATTGGTGCGGGAACCTGACCACGAGTCTCGGCTTTACTGGCGTTCTCTCCTATTAATAAAATTTTTGCCACATTCAAGATTCAAAACCCAAAATATTAGGATGGGATCTGAATCCAATTACCGTTCGGACCAAATATTATTAGTTATAAACAAAAATATTTATATATTTTTTTGGTAGAATAAAAAATTAATCATATATTTATCTTATTAAATATATGTAATTCACTTTCTTTTATTAAATAAATATATCAATTTTATCTTTATTTATTGCACTATCTTTACGTGTATTAATAAAAAACTTTTTATTATTTTTACTTTTACCAATATAAGACTAATTTAGAAACAAGACATTTTTTAACTTTTTAAAAATATGTGTCCAGCCTAGGGATGGCAAAACGGGCTTAGCCCGTCGGCCCGCCAAAAAATTGCTGATTGGGTTGTGATTTCACCCCGCCAACCCGTTTGTCCCGCCCCGCCTAACCCGCCAACTCGGCGGGCCACAAGCAGGGTGGGGCGGGCCGACCCGCCAACTTTATTTTATTTTGTTTTCCCTTGTTTTTAACTATTTCAAAATATTTTTTAAGGTTTATTGGCGGGCAGTAGTGGGCCGACCGGCCAAGCCGCCATTTTTACCTTGTTTTTGGAGGGCTAACCCACCTCTTTTAAGCCCAAAAAATATGTTTTAAATACATTTTTTTTGGCTAATTTTAACAGCGGGCTAGCCCGCCGGCCCACCAACCCGTCAACGGGCAGGGCGGGCTCAATTTCTCAACCAACAACTTTTGGCGGGCCGGCCCGCCTTGCCTAGTTTTTTGCGAGCTCACAGCGGGGCGGGCCGGCCCGTTTTGCCATCCCTAGTCCAGCCATCATTTACTTTTATTAAGCCACCGTATTTCGCGGTGGATACCCTGGTCTCGACCAAAAAAAGTGAATGTAGTCATTAATCACTTCAGTGCCAATGCCATCCCACCCGGGATTGCGTATTACATATTAAGTCACATAATTGAAGGTTATGCATGTCAGTTCTCTATTTACTCTACTAGATGTAGGTTCCAATTTATGACGAGGGAGTCTATCTATAATCATCGATTCAGTATTATAATTACTTATATCAGCGGCGGATCTTGACTAAAACGCTCGGGTAGGCCGATAATGAAAGAGACATGAAAATTCAATCGCATGAATGGGATGTAGAAACACAACTTACCTAGAAATTTCGCCGAAATGAAAGAAATTCGGCTGTGATGAGAAGACGATACTGAGAATCGAAAGATGATTCAGAGAAAATCAATCAACAAATCATACGCAGCACCAGTGATGAGAAACAAGACGGGCGGCGTGGAACGACGAGGCAGAAACTGACGACGATAAGGTACAACGAGAGGGAGAATAAGGGTTACGCGTGCGCGTGAGAGACATAGAGAGGGAAGGCCACGTAAGAGTAGTGACAGAGCTTAAGAAAAATACAATTAAAATAGATAAATATAAATTAATAATTATTTACAAAAAAATTTTTAAATAACTAAAAAAATAGTTTTGATTTCACATAGAGATTCAATTGAAGTTGTTTGTAAAAAGATAATTTTAAATTAAATTGATTTTAATTTTAAAATGATGGCTTTTTTTGTTTGAAAATTATCAACTATTGATTCATAATTTCTAGTTTTAATATAAGAGATGTGAAAATATTATTATATAATATTAAAAATATGAATAAATATAAGAGTTACTAGATGGCGCACGCGCACAGATGTATATATATATATATATATATATATATATATATATATATATATATATTAAATTTCTTTAACGACACAAATGCAAGACTATATAGCCTATTGGTAAGTATCTTGCATGTTTTAAGTTCGAACCATGGTGGAGATACCTTTTATTAAGTTTCTGTGCATCACACAAAGCAACACTTGTCAACCACTAAGCCAGGCCATTTTATTTGTCAAATAAGGTCAAACCTTATATATATTTAGTAGTTATTTTTAAAAAATATGGGTATTATAGGAATTTCACATGATTTTTTGGGGTGGGCCGTGACCTTTCTCAGTCCTTACAATATCATTTTTGAAATTTCATAAATGCTTATTTCTTCTTGTAGGAAAAAATTGTTCAATATTTTACTCGTACTCATTTTTACGATAATAATAAAGTATAATTTTAAATTTAACTAGGTTATTTGTTGAAAGGTCAGGGTATGCCTTCTGTGTAAGTATGAAAATTTGTCTTGCATGATTATTGGTCATATCACTGTCAATTGTAATAAGAGAATATACTCTGCTGTAGAGAATAATAAAGATCAAAAGATTCCAAAAGTTGTTCGGCCAAAACATGTTTCTAAATATGTTTCTAAGTTAAAAGTTACTAGTAAGGAGAACTTTAAGCAGAAAGCTCAGATTATAAGTGTTCAAGTGAATAAGGAAGCGCTTAAAGACGTTAATAATATTCCTTGGGATGGTTTGAATTTCCTTTACTGAGGTTTACTAAGTTTTTTTGTTTGACACATGGAGTTTACCAAGCTATCTAGTGCTCAACAGACTTTACTAGTGAATGTGCAGCAACATTCAGGTGTGGATATGAATCATGGGGAAACTTCGTAAAATGAACTTAGAGACACGATCATGCAAGAAGATTCTATCCAATTGTTCAGCACTCTTTCGCTTCAGAGGAATGTAAGCAAGTGTTGCATATTGTTATGTAGATGCAGAAGTTGGCTAATCTTACTACCTTTGACACTATTAGTGATTGTAATATTGAAACTCCAATTGTTCATTCTAATGCGAATGTAATTGATGATATGCATTTTTTAGACGTCTTGGGAGTTATTCTATTTTGTCAAAATAAATTTGGCAGTTTAAAATTTCCCCTATGTCTAAAAGGAAATTATAATTATTTTTAATTTTATCTTCAACTAAAATAAGAGAATACTAATACGAATAAAATATTATATTTTATTAGTTTATATTTTAAAAATGTTTAAATATATTTATTTATTGGCTCTGTAATATGTTCACTTGTTTATTTACAGTCTTCTTATGAATCGATGCTGCTAAAAAGAGAGCACTGTTACAGTGTTTCCGTAATTTGCTTACAAAGCAAAAGCACATGGACTCCTTAGACTTGACTTACTTGAGTGTTTATGTGCTGATATCCATCCAATCAGCATTGATAGTAGTCGCTCTCACAGACAAATTTGACTGACCCACGCGGTCCAACAGTATGTTCATTGCTTATTAGATTTTAGATTTCTGTTTTGACGCATTAAAGATGCCAAAAATACAGATATGAGTTGGTACAAGCGGTAATTAGATTTAGATCTCATTTCAAGGTTTTGAGTTTAAATTTGGGTTAATAGTCATTTTGGTCCTTGAAAGTGTAACTCGGTGTCCCTGAATCGAGAGAAAATGCAAAATAGTCCCTGAAAGTGTAATCTGTCAGTCACGTTAGTCCCTGCCGTTACTCACATAGTTAACTCCGTCAGCTAATGATTATGTGGCACGTTTAAAGCCACGTGTAATGCCACGTAATGAGGGACTAAAGTGACATTAAACATTTTTTATTAAAATAATTGTTTTTTAAATTGAAATACTAGAAAAGTGGCACGTTTAAAGGTTTTTTTAAAACCTTTTCAACTCTCTCACGTTTCCACTTTCTTCTCCCAGGGACCACAAACATTTCCACTGTTTTCTCTCTGTTTCAACTTTCAACGAGAACCTTCGTCAACCTCCCACCCTCCACCAACGTCATCAACAATCGTCATCAACCATCGTCATCGCCGTCACCTTCGTGAACCTCTGTTTCGTCGCGCGAAGAAGAAGAGTTGCAGCAGAGGTGAAGAAGAAGAAGAACAACACTGTTAAGGTACTCTATGCAATACTCTCTCAAATATGGCAAAAAATTTATAGAGAAAGTGGGTCTCTAAGAAGCTTGAGGCAAAGATTAGGGAGCAGCCAACAATCACATATGTACAAGCCTTTGATTACTTAAAGGCTGAATTTGGAGTGCAGATTGACGACACCAAGCTATTTAGATCATTGAAAGATGCAAGACAGTTGGTGGAAGGTGATGTTAAGCAACAATACGCAAAGATTTGGGATTATGCTCATGAGTTACTTAGGAGTAACTCGGGATCAACAATTAAGATTGATTGTATTCCTATTCCCAATGCTCCACCTCAATTTCAACGTTTCTATGTATGTCTAGAAGCTTGTAAGTTAGGTTTCAAGGCTGGGTGTAGACCATTCATTGGTCTAGATGGTTGTTTTTTAAAGGGTTATTATGGGGGACAACTTCTAACCGCTGTTGGACAAGATGCAAACAACCATAATTACTGTATTGCTTATGCAATTGTGGATGCTGAGAATAAAGACAACTGGAAATGGTTTCTCACACTACTGAGGCAAGATTTGGGAGATTGTAGGCAGCATGGGTGGAATTTTATGAGTGACATGCAGAAGGTACGTGTTTTAATTAATGTACTATTATGATTTGGGAGATTGTATAGCTTTTGGATTATATAGTTTATTGTTACCATGCAATAAATAAATAACATATTTAACATAAACATTTATATTCAATGTCATGGTTTAAATTTCAGCACACTAATATGAGCAACAAATATTACAGAAACTGAAGTTGCAAATCAGATTATGGAATCTAGATTATGTTTGCAAATCAGATTATGTTTTCACATACATCATTTTCTCTTTCACAACATCATGATTATTTGCAAATCTGATTATGTTTTCAAATCTGATTATTTTAGGTATGCCATGTGAACATGCCATTGCATGCATTGCACACCAGGTAAGAAAGCCTGAGGATTTTTGTCATGGGTGGCTGACATTGGGATCATACAATGCCATATATGAGCATTTCATCAAGCCAACACAAGGTGAGGAATATTGGGAACCAACTTCCTATGATGGGCCAACACCTGCACCACTTAAGAGGCGCCCAGGGAGACCTAAGAAGCAGAGGAGGAAGGACACTACTGAGAACCCTTCACAGACAACAAAGTTGAAGAGATCATACCCAGTCATAACTTGCCAGAGATGTGGTCATCAAGGTCACGACACAAATGGATGTTGCTATCCAGGTGTTTCACGCAGACCACTAAATTGGATTCCACCACCAGATGAAACTGCACCTGCACCTGAAACTGCACCTGCTCCTGAAACTGTTCCTGCACCTGCTCCTGAAACTGCACCTGTAAGTCAATTTTAATTTCTATATCATTATTCATTTGTGTCTCCTGATCCACCTAATAATTGCTCATGTTTTTTCAATACAGATGCAACCATTTGGATTTGGTCAAGGAACATTTGCTACTACACCAATGTCATTTGGAGTTAGGCCACCACCTATTAGAGGAACAAGTCCAAGACCATTTATGGTTCCATGTCCTATGCCAAGTAGTCAGCCTGCGATGATGGCATTCATGCCAACTCCTAGACTTCCCCCAAGCGGACTTGGACAGAATCAAGATTGAAGGAATTTGAAGAAATTATGAAGTTGTAATAGCATTATTAGGATACCTTTTGAACGACTTATGCAATTATGCATATGTTTTGAACAAATTATGAAGTTGTAATAGCATTATTAGGATATATTTTGAACCACTTATGCAATTATGCATTATTAGGATATATTTTGAACAAATTATGTATTGAAATATTCTGGTTAAGTTTGTGGTTTCAATTTCTGGTTTAAGTTTGTGGTTATGTTTCTGGTAAAATTCTGGTTGCGCAGGGACTAAAATGATATATATGTATATGTTTCAGGGACTAAATTGACAATAAGTGACATCTTTCAGGGACTAAAATGATATAAACGTATATGTTTCAGGGACTAAAACGAGAGTTACGCAGTCATTTTCTGGAACTCAACTACTGAAACTCTTGACAGATACGTAAAAAAAAGCTTCACTACTCTCCATATATATCTGGTATAGTATATCTTGATAGACAGAAATGGACAGAAAGTAAAGCACAACCATGTAATATGCTAGTGCATGATCTCTTCTCACATCATTAAAATTTCTAAACCAATTTGATATTGAAGTCTGATGGCAGAGACATTTACAGAGCACCAATTGCACAAGCTTTGAAAAGTTTACCAATGTCTGAATACTTAGCAATCAAAACTCAAAACACACAACATAAATAAACAAAACAAAATAACAAAAAATGAATTGGCCAATAAGCATCTGTACCTGCAGAAATTTCTAACATTATTCTAACTTCAACAAAATGAACATAGTAACACAACAGAATAACATTCCATATATAGATACAAACAACACCATTGACAACAATTGGATTAAGAACATTGATTACATCATTAGACCCAATTTATATTCCTAATACTTTTGAATACATACAAACAACACCATTGACAACAATTGGATTAAGAACATTCCATAGACAATTGTTCTAAACATCTTCATTTCAATCCCCATACAATCAAGCTTTGAGTTAACTTGAGCCTTCCACATTGTCTTCTCTTCCTCTCTTCCAAATTGTCTTCCTTGTTCCATGGAAAATGTCTCAAGTGAATCATCAGCTGCAAGTGCTTGAATCAGTTGATCAACCCAAATAAAGTACCCACAATATCCAAGTTCATCCTGAAAAGCCCCAAATTGAAACCCTAAATCAGCAAATCAAAACCCCCAATGTGAAATCAAAACCCTAAATCAACAAATGTGAAATAGAAATACTTTATTAATTGAACAAGTGTAAAACGCCCTTCCTCTGTTAATATTTGTTCCAGCAACACGCCTAACAGCCCTTCTACCACAACCACAAAAAAGAACAACTTGTGATGAAGCTCTTGTTCGAGATGATAATGCATTCCTCCTCTGCGACATTGTTGATAGTAAGAGCGAACGAAATGGTGCGATTTTGGAGGCACAAACCAGATGATTACAAGAGCAAAGATGGAGGAGGAAGAGAAGAGGGCAACAGTTCTGTTTGCAGAAAGTTTTAGGGGTTTTTTAAAGAAGAAGAAGAAGAAGAGGATATGAGGGTGTGTTACTTTCATTTTGGTCCCTCACAACAATTAAAAAATTCAATTAACAATAAAAAACGCCACATAATCAGTTCCATGTGGCACTAAACGTGCCACATCAGCGACAATAGACGGAGTTAACAATGTGAGTAACGGTAGGGACTAACGTGACTGACAGATTACACTTTCAGGGACTATTTTTTATTTTCTCTCGATTCAGGGACCAAAATGACACCGAGTTACACTTTCAGGGACCAAAATGACTATTAACCCTTTAAATTTTGGGTGTGACAAAAATTCAGTTAGGAAGGGAGGGGGAGAAACATACAAACTGACAAAGTTAGATATACACGTGACCAGCCAAATTCTCCAGCATAGATTAGTCATCAGCAAAATCGGTGGCAATTGCACACCAATAACATAACGCTTTTTTTGTTGTTGTGAGAAAATGAGTGTGTAAAGAGATATTTCTGAGTTTGGATCTTCTCCTGCTTCTACACCCTTTATCTCTTCACATGTGAACGCAGAAAAATATAACTTTAGAGAATTCAAATCCCGAATTCTTTGAGTAGGATTTTGTTTGTAATTTTGTTGCATATGTGCAATACTCATCTGTTATCTGTTGTAGTAATTTTGTTTGGCACTAAATAAGACTAGAAAATTGCCCCAAATTACTCTGTTTTCAAATTACTCTGTTATCAACCGGTCCAAAACAGAGTAATTTGGGGCAATTTTCTAATATTATTTACTACAAACATAACTACAACTATTTCAATCTGAGACTTATTTACGTCAAGTTTAGATCCGTCCGAGTTTTTTTTTTAAAAAATAGATAAATCTGAGACTTTTTAATCTAAAAATCTTCTTTGTTAAAAAGGTCAGGCTACTTCATCTCAGGTGGGCTTCATGCCCCGTCTTTTATAAAAAAAGGATCAGACTACAAGCCATCAAGAAAGTCTTTTAGATCTACGCTTATTTAAGTAAATATAAATATTTTTTTTATTACGGTTCCTTCATATTTGCTCAAAAACGTCATGCAATCTAACGATAAATCAAATTTCCATGCCTCAATTGCATTAGAGGATGGTAAGCAATAGTCTCCTGTGGTGCAGATGCAAGAGATTGCTTTGATGTAGAAGTTGCCTATTGCTTCTACCCCTAGCACCTCGGATGCTAGCCGAGTTAGTAGTGATTCCACTCAACCTCCCACCACCAGACTAGATTCGCTATTTGCCTCAGAGTCTGACATGGTAGCTTCTGACATGAGAATTTCAGAGAAACTTTGGGGTGACGTGTCAAACGACGCCGATGATCCTATGACCCATGGAACTGTTGCTGAAAAGTCTGAACCGAAGGTGTCCACAACCCGAAAGAATAAACACAAAAATAACTGGCCTAGAAAACAACTGATTATAACACTCACTCTAAGACGAATTTCGTCTCTGTTTCTTTTTTATCTGCCTTTTGTAAGTGGGTCCTAGGTTTTTCAGAAAATCAGTTTTTGGCTAGTGTTTGGTTGGTTATATCTCCCGTTTCAAGGACATATTTTGTTTATCTAATTTTTATTAGTTAGCATTTTATTTTAGTATCTAGGTTGTTTTAGTGACCTCTTTTAGGGGCTTTTGTTTTGTTTTTAATTAGCTTCTCTTATGCTAATGGTTTTGACCTCTTCATTGTTTTTTTCTCTTTTTTAATAAATTCTGGCAGGATGTCTGTTTGATAAAAAATTATGTGTTAAAAAAAGCTCAAAGGTTTTTCGTGCCTTGGACTGGGGAGCGATCCCCTCACCTTAAAACTTTGTAACAAAAAAGGAATTTATTATTTTTAATTTCGTACTTTGTTAAATCATAAATTTGTGACCTACAGCAATTGTTCACATGTTTGAAGTTGTTGTTATTGTTGTAAAATAGAATATAAAAAGGTTGTCATATAACACTATTTTCTTACAAAGTTTCGTTAAATCTCAAATTAGAACTTAATCTCATTGGCATATTAGTTTGTTAATTAGTCTATTTACAAAATGTTACATTACTCGGTGGGTGAGGACCACATAAATTTTGTGGGACCCATGTGAATTTTGACCAAGAAACACTCTCTTTACACAAAATTGTGGGACTCGTGTTTACTGATCACTCTCATTTTGTTCCATTTTCCTTCCCTTTGCCACTCATGTTTCTGTGTTCACACCATTGCCACTCCTCTGGATTTAAATCGGCCCCTGTATGGCTATATTGTTTATTTGGTCTACTTATATGACAATAAATACCAAACACAAACACTACCACTGCTCACACTCGGATTCAAATCCGGGAGCCGAAGTCCCCATATCGTTGAAATTGTCAAGACAATCAACAACGAGGAACCCTAATATGGCTATATGTAACAATGTATGTATTCATTTTGTTAAAAAAATAATGTATGTTTTTTTTTGTGATAGGCAAATGTTAGTAGGGGTGGGGGAATGTTAGTTTCCAATTGAACCGATAACCTCATTCTTACAAGTTGCAACTCCTTTATGGTCCCTTAATTAGCTCGCCAATTGAGTTATCTTCTTAAGAAAAAAACGATGTATGTATTCATAAAGCCTTATCATTTATTATTCGTACATACCATTTGTTGAAATTTAAAAAAGTATTGTAATGCTCCATAAATAGGCCTGTCCTTAATTAGTCCTACATGCATTTCGGGTAGGCCTACACACTTTCATTGTTTTTTTTTTCCACAAAATAGTGCAAAAATATTAAAAGTTCACTCTAGCTACTACTATTATTCTCCTAGTTTTTTTTTGTTGATACTTGTTATAAGTAAAAAAAAAAAGCAACATCCAAAAACTAAATGCCTGAGGCCTCAAATAGGAAGAACAAATTCAAATCATTAGGAGGGAGTTTCAAAAGCTAATACTCCTGATATTATTATTTGCAAGCTTAGCCAGACAATCTGCATTAATATTTACCTCTCTATAAATATGAAGGAGAGTCAAATTCCGAATATCCTCCTAGTCTACTAGATATATCTATACCTACTATACGGAAAAATTATCAAAATACTTTTAAGGAAGACATGTTGGATTGAAATTTTGAAAGACTTAGATCAAGATTTTTCAATAACTAGACTGACTTAGGGTAGAGACATTTGTTGCCATCACAAACTCCATGCGGTTTTCTTTACTTTCTCAAATGAGAATGCTTTCGCCAATGCCATATTGTCTAGATTCACAGCTTCCTCCTTTAGAACCAACTCATCAGTACACCACACACCACACACCACTTCAACTTGTTTATCTCATTTTTTACTAAGTTTATTATGATAACATATATAATTAAAAATATGAATACACACCCATGTAAAATTTGATCACTAATTTTAAATATTGTTATATTTGTATTTAATATTGCGTAATCAATGTCATAAAAATTAAAATAATATCATTTAATAGATATTAGTTGAACCCTTAAGCAAATGTGTAGTTTTTATTCTTTATATTGTATTAAAAATATTAAAAAATATTTATTTAATTATTTCCGGTTCGGCCTCAGTTTCACCCCTAGATTTTGAATTGCTGTCTTTACTAGTTCAATGTCCAGTCCGATTTTGATTACTTTTTTTTGGGTAAGCTTTGATTTTGATTACCTTAGTAAAGGGTGAACTTTTGAGAGTTCGAACTACCTTCTTTATTTGTTGGGTTGAATGGCTTCAAACTTGTGGAGGAAATAGGCGAACACGCGTATATTATAAGGATTTACGCCATAAAATTTAAATGGAGTCTCAACGATCAATGAATTCACTAGTCATGAAGGGCTTCAGCAAAGACACCATCCTTATTTCTAATTCCGGTTGAAAGCTATCAAGATTTGTAGGGAGCTCATGGAATGGAACTTATTTCATGGATATCGGATAAATAGAGACATGCATCTATTTCCCAATTTTTCAATTTCCTAAATGAAGTGAATATCACACAACATTGAATGATCATTTCAAAAGTACTTGAATAATTGAAAATTTGAAAAAGATGTTTTTGAAATAAAAGCCATTTTTACATAAAATTGAAACAAAAGACTTCTTTTTTTTGTTGTTATAAGGTTGAAGTTATGACATCCAATTTACGTGAGGATAAATCTTTGAAGCTAGAGCTCTTTGAAGCTCTTCTAACAAACAAATTTTTAACAAATAAAAATTGAAATTCTTTATTTCTTTAGTGATATTAATAGATAGATAGATATTAAAGAATGTTCACGAAGAGTGAGCATCCATCATCTATCTTTCTGATTGCAATAAACAAAGGAACAAAATGAAGAAACAGTAAAGAAGCTTTAACCTTATGCAAAGCCTGTCCTTATTATCTATTACTAGATAGTTAACCTTCAAGCCATGGACCAAGTAACCTGCTCTAGACCCACGTCTGTGTCAAGTCCAAGAGCATCCCACACAGCTTGAGATCCATCCACAATGTTATTACGACAAGGTGGCTGACCAGCATGCTCCTTATCACACCCATTCACTGAGTCACACTCGTCCACCACTTTCGCCGTCGTACTCCTCCCATTCCTCGCCGTTATTTTAATCATTTTCCCACACCTTGATCCTTTGTTGTACCACCCTGTGGACAATGCCACCACTCGCTCTGAGTTGCTGTGGAACTGGCCATCACACTCTGAAGGATCACCTCCATCTCCACCTTCTCCGAAATCGTTGAAGGTGAGTGTGGCTGACGTGGAGGATGTAACTGGCGGTGAGCATCTGTATTGAGGGTATGATTTTCCTTTGCACTGAAGGTTGCTGGAGGACTGACAGCTACCACCACCACCGGATGGTGGTGATGGCGTGGTGCCTCCGCTGCAGGTGTGGGTTCCGACGTCTGGGTCGTCGTTGCATTTGCCGTTGATGCAAATGAGTTGGCCAGAACAGTCGTTGAGGTTGTTGCATGGCCCGTTGCATGAGGAAATAGCTTTTACGAGGAAGGGAAGGTTTATTACGTTGAAAAGGCAACCTGAAGCTAGAAATAATACTATAATTGATATCATGTTGTGAGCCATTGAGATTAGAGAAGAGTGGCGAGTTTTGTGCTTCTTGGCAGAGGGTAAGCCTATGCTTATATAGAGTTTTTTTTGGGTGAACTCAAGGGTATCAACAAAAACAAGACTGTTAAGAGAGAGAGGAATATATCATCAAAAATATAACAAACTTCATCACAGTAAGACTATCCTTAGCTAGCTGATCAGCAGACCTATTAGCCGCCTCTCTCAAAATATGCTTCCAACTAATTTTGTCTTGAGTGGTAAAGATGTTCTGAATCCCTCTGATAAGTTGATGCAAAGGGTGCAAGTCAGATGAATCGGTTGTAAGCAACTCAATAGCCAACGAGCTATCCGATTCCACCACAAAGTTGTATCCTGCTTATATAGAGTTTGGAATGTGGTTAATTATCGAAAATTCTATGATACTTTTGAGTTTTGTTAGATATGATACCCGTAGACAAATTAATTTGTAATTCAAGTTTATTATAAAAAATGACATGTCATTAAGCGTAAATATCATATCTAACAAAACTCTAATGGTATTCTTCACCTCAAATAAAATAAAACTTCATAAATGTGATTGATGGATCAGTAGAGACGTACTCGTGCCAAACAAACAAGGTGTTCCAACATTTCTGCCATTTCATAACTCGAATTAAAGACGTCGTAGGAATGCGGCATTGTCATGGTCCCTAGCACTAGCAGACAATGAAAATCAAGATCATCACGGAAGCTCCAATTGGATATGCGTAGCAAGCAAAACTGCTCCTGCTTACTAGAACTATTTTTGGTTTATCATTAATGTTTTTTGTCCTTCGCTTGCAAGTTGCAGTTCAATTTGACCTTCTTTTACAGAATTCTCGCAAGGATTGTCTTTACCACATTTTTGTTTCTCTTTGCAGTTGTCAATTGTAATTTTGAGATGAATAAGATGTAACACTTACAGTGCCCATTCACTAGTAACATGTAACTAAGTTTATGTACCTGCAATTGAGTGGGTGAGCTAGTTGGATTTATAAGCCTGAGAGCTTGGTTTGAGAGTTTGTAGGAGAGCTTGAAGAAATAGCTAGGAAGAGTGAAAAACAAATGGAAGGAAGGATCGACGTACCATCAACTTCAAAGAGAAGTTTATATTTCTTCAGAAAATGAAATTCTTTCAATTTAGAGGAACTCAAAAAATGTATTGGAGCAGGGCTTGAGATTAGGGAAAATTTTCAAATCATTTACATCATTTTATAATAGTCTTGAAATTAAAAATATATTAATCAGTGGTATTCTCTTTCATTGTCTACAAAATTATTCTTTGAATTAAAGTGAAATATTTCTATAGCTTTCTCTCTACTCCACTCCCTCAAAACCGTCTACTCCCCTCCAAACCTACAAGACTGGTTAAATCATACATTCCACACTGGTTATAATCGGTGTGGTTTCTACGGGTGTAGTAAGTTAGACTCTTAATGATGGTTCTTTCAACAACCGATGCAAAATTGTCATTTTTAACAATTAAAATACTCACAATAATGTGGTTTATAACTATGTTATTAGCGAAAAATGATGTTAAAGCTTTTTTTTTTTATAAATAACAATATGTTTTTTCATTTTTCTTGTTCAACAACAACTTTGAAATCAAAAACACACACGCAAATGATAAAAATAAAAACATTACAAATAGTAAAAAAGTAGAACTCAATATTAAGAAACAGAAGTTTATTGTCGGGGAATTCTCACAATATATACATCTTGTCAATTTTTAATATAAAAGTGCCAATACATAATTATTAATATTCTCCAAGATGCTCTACTGTCAATATAAACATGATAAATGTTTAGTTCTTATCTGAAAGATAATAAGGTCAATTTAGATTAGTGTGCAAAGGTTAAACAATTACAATCTGCAAAAGTCTCTATGCATACACTTCCATCCAGACATGTGATAGTAAAAGTTTATTGTCTCAAAGTGGCTCAATAACTTTTCAAGGGCACTTTCAGGATAGCATTCAAAGTTAAAACATATGTAAAACGAAAGAATCAACATCCGTCTCAAAGTGCCTTGTTTTCATGTGGTTAATTAGCTGTTGTAACTTCAGACAGGAAGATTCTGAACACTTCATTCCTGCCTACTATAGAAGAGTCACATATGAGGCTTTCTACCAGCCAATTTATCCCGCAAATGGTCAAAATATATCGCCACAAACTCCATATGCCCAGGTAGATCAAAGAGGACAAGGAACAAAGATGGAAATGGAAAGAAAGTAGACTCTGAAAATGTATCTAGAAAGGGGTTACCAAGTAAATGCAGTAAGTGCAAGCAGCTTGGGCACAACAAAACCTCTTGAAAAGGTGATCCAACTGCATCCTCCCAAGCCCAATCCAGTGACGGACCTACATACATTTGAGGGGGTTCATATGAACCCCCTCAGAAAATAAAATTTACACCGATACCTTAGAAAAAAAGTTTTTGTATACCCTGAAAAATATCTTTTGCACCCAAGTCCTTAGGTTTGCACCAAAGTTCCTAGTTTTGCGCAACTCTAATTGTAACTTTTAAAGGCCAAATAACTTGCATTTTTCAGCCCCAAATTGTTACAATTAAACAACTTAGAGGACCTAAAGTGGTACCAAAAAAACTTAAAAGGACCAACTTGTTACAATAAAATAACTTAACCTAAGTGGTACAAAAAAAACTTAAAGGACCAACTTGTTACAATTAAATAACTTAAAGGACCCTGGTATAATTTAGCCTAATATGTTAATCATTTTTTTTATAGTCTCTTCCATTATTTCTTATTAAGTTGTGACTTGTGAGCAATAATTTTGCTCTTATATATTTAATGTTAAGGGAAGTCCCTTACTGAAGAGACAACCAAAGAAAATAAGGGACAATGAGCTCCACGTAGGAATGCTCCACGTAGGAATGCTCCAACGCTAGGAGAAACCAGGGACAAAGTGATGGAGATTGTCAAAACGGATAGGGAAGGGGGAGGGTCTCATTAAAACCTCATTGAGCCAAAACCCATTGGGATAAAAGACCCAAGGAGGAAAAAGAGTACCCCATATGAAGTAATTTACAATGATGATAAACACCCCATAGGACTGGTGAACCAATCTGAAAATTCAAATCCACTATGTCTCCCCCTTCTAGCAATGAACCACCCCCACGATGTGAGTTTTATAGATATTACAATTGCATTGACATTTGCAACTATCTCTTTGAATATTACATTATTCCTTGTCAACCATAAATTCCACATTGTTGCTCCCCATATCAAGTGCTTAATTCTTTTGCTGCTCTTCCCTTTAAACAAAGCTTTGAACTCCCTGAAGCTACCAATTATGCCTTCGCTGAAATCAATATCCACTCCCAGCCATGACAGCACATTCCTCCACACCGTTCCCGTCAATTCGCACCTGCAGAAAATATGTTCAGCTGACTCCATTTCCCTTAAACAAAAAATGCAGCTCAAATCATTGTTCAAGGACAGAATCCAGCGGCTATGTAGTTGGTCCCTTGTTGGCAATTTATTGAGTAACAGCCTCCAATTGAAAATTAACACTTTAGATGGCAAATCATTCTTCCATAGAGCCTTGTATTCTTCCACTAGATTGTCATCTCTTCCCAGTGCAACTAATCGCTGTTCAACTATCCAATTGTAGCATGATTTCACTGTGAATCCTTTTGTGGATTCAAGTAACCATATCCATTTATCAACCACTTCTCTTGCTGGCTGAATACCTTGCAGCAGAGAGGTTAATTCTGCAGCACTTTCCGCCACTGTTTGTGGTGCTGCCACTGCCTAATTCTCATCCCAGCACCAGCCATTTCGGTTCCATACTCCCATCTCCGATACCCTTGCTTCCTTCGCTGCACATGCATCAAATAACAAGGGAAAAATCTCTGCTAACGAAGCCGTACCTATCCATACATCTGACCAAAACTTATAGTGTCACCATTGCCTAGTTTCTTTTTAACCACTTGTTTAAACCAGTCCACACCCAAACCATAATCTTCGCCAATCAATACCAAATCTCTCCACCACAATGACATCTTCTTCATGTTATTTTGCTGCAGCACTTCACCAAACCAAGGTCTAGAGGACCCGTACCTTATTGACAGTAGACGCTTCCACAAAGAGTGCTCATGATTTTCATTCAACAATCTCCATCTCCATTTTGAAATTAAAGCTACATTGAAAGCATTAAGATCCTTTACCCCCAAGCCTCCCTTATCTTTTGGTTTACATATCCGATCCCAACTTACCCAAGCCATTTTCCTCTTGTCATCATCGCCTCCCCACAAGAATCTTCTTTGTAACTTTTGAATTTCAACAATGACCTTCTTTGGAGCCTTGTACATAGAGAACAAGTAAAGTGGTAAAGATGATAAAACTGAATTTATTAGTGTCACTCTACCTCCTATTGATAATTTCATACTCCTCCAATGAGACAATCTAGTTTTGACGTTGTCAATAATCGGTTGCCATGTACTTGCCCTTCTTGGATTTGCTCCTACCGGCACACCTAGGAATTTGAAAGGAACCGAACCCACCTTGCAAGCCAAGAAATTTGATACTCCTATAACACTTCTTTCTTCCATGTTCAGCCCCACCACATTGCTATTTGCAAAATTTACCTTAAGCCCCGATACCATCTCGAAGCTCCTCAAAATCGCCTTCAAACACCGAACACTTCTTTCTTTCCCATCGCATAAGAAAATCGAATCATCCGCGAATTGCAACAATGAGATAGATAGCTCTTCATTTATTTCAAACCCTTTTAAATGACCGGATTTTTCCCCTTTACGAACCAGACCCGCCAAACCTTCTGCGGCAATTAAAAACAAGAAGGGTGCTAGTGGGTCACCTTGTTTTATACCTTTTTGAGCCACAATTCCTCCGTAGGGCTTCCGTTTACAAGTATTGATATTGAATTAGAAGAGTAACATTCACGCATCCATCCCCTCCACTTTCCATTAAAACCCATTCTCCGGAGCATGTAATCTAGGTAGTTCCAATTGACCGTATCATACGCCTTTTGGAAGTCCACTTTTAAAATTAAACCTTGTCGCTTCGATCTCTTTGCCAAGTCTATTGCCTCGTTTACCACCACTACCCCATCAAGGATATTCCTTCCCGAAATAAATGCATTCTGACTGTCTGATATCAACTTCTTCAGCACCACCTTGAATCTGCGAGCCAAATTATTCAAAAAATTTAAGCACCTCCGGATTTATACTGTCCCAACAATTCTTGATAAAGTTGAAATTGAATCCATCCGGTCCTGGGCATTTGTTACCATCACAGTCCCATACTGCCTCCTTTATTTCCTCTAGTGTAAAAGGTTCTGTTAGCATCATATTGTCTTCCATAGTCACTTGGCTGAATTGTATTCCATCAAGAGTAGGCCTAGAGAATTTTTCTTCCTTGAATATTTTATCAAAGTGGTCTTTTATTGCCTTTTTAACTTCATTAACCTCTTCCTTGAGAGAGAATAGCGAGTAGTGTTGTGCAACTTTGGAAGAATCAAAATCCAATGAAGAATGATTTTTTCACTTTTTGTTTTCAATAATGTTATTTAACCAAAATGTTCCAGTCAAAAATAGTCAAAAACCAATTTACAACACCAATTAATTAACCAAATTTTATAGGTCATTAACCAACTTGCTTTTTCACTCTTTTCTAGGTCATATCATGCCTAATAGTATTGGATATTTTTTTTACAACGCATATTGGATTCGATTGGATTTAATCAATTTATAATCTTGCGACATTTATTTTTGGTGTGGGTGGGGCGATCATCATTATAAAATTACCCAATACATTTTGTATTTGGCCTGAAAAAACCTAATTAATTACTGCATTTGCATTAGAAAACTTCAGTTGATGGAAGTAGACATGACATGGCCGTAAGTGGAGAGCGAGTGGAAAACATTCTTCGGTGGAAAAAATCTTTAATTAGTAAGAGCCACTTGAATATGAGAACAAAGGTCTTTTTCTGGTCAAGGTCTTCACTAAAAGTATATTATATACTGCCCATTAAATCATTTATCTTGTATGTTTTGTGTAATTAATATTCTGTAATGGATGTATAGTCGAGATATTGGGTTTTAATCTTTTTAAAGTGAGGAACAATTCTCCAATAAACATATATATAATTAAAACTAGTCATGGTACTCACGACAGTTTAATTTATTTAGAGTGAGGAAATTTAATTTCATAAGTTTGGTCAAGTAGAGTTAATTTTATTTTAGTTTAATTATACTTTTCATCCCTCATATTTCAACGGCACAAATTAGGTCCTCCAGAGGTATATATCGCTATTGCGTGATTTTGATCCTTTAAGTTCTAACTGAGTGAATTGTATTGCACCCTAAGGTTTTGCAATTGTGCAATTTTGGTCAATCCTTCCAACTATTCTTTACCATCTATCTGAAAATACAAATTTGTACGACATGACACATAACTTGGTTTGAGTGGCATTTTAATTGACTTAAAGAATTTATTTAAAACCCTCTCTCGCATTATATATGTACATTGGTGGATCAAAATAATGCACAAGTGTGGTTCTTTGAGGACGAAAACGAAAACAACTGTGATACTTGGAGAACTCAAATTGAGCAATTGGAGCCCAGTAGACCAAACTTATATTGCACACTCCCGATACTTGGAGGATTCAAATTGTGTAATTAGCCAAAACCTCTTCTATGAATAGTGTAAAGACCAATTGGAGTATCTGTAATGGCCTAACTCAATTAGCAAATGTCGAAATTGTTAGGCTAGATATCATCACCCGAGTTGGAACTTGGGACCTTGCAACTGTGTTTATGAGTTGAAGTGGTATATGTCACTTTGTGTGTGTGTGTCTATATATATATTACTAACATTTATATTTTTTATTTTAATATAATACTTTGCATGCATGTTGTATATTTTGTGTTTGTGGAGCAATATTTTTTGTTTATTGGTTAATGCAAATTGTTTAGAATTAATTACATTATTATGCTTGTCTAAATATGTTTATTAAACTGATGAAATAGGGAAACAATAAACATTACAAATATATTTAAAATTTCAATTTGGTAATTATTTTTCCATAAAAATTAGGTAATTATTTTATCCAAAAAATATTAGTAATGATAATTTTAAATGACAATGATGTAGAATTTTTTGGCATTTTTCACAAAAAAAGAGACTATTATTACTTTTTATTCACGTGAGTCGAGCAAACGAGTTGAACCGAGCTACACGCGAGCTTGAGTTAAGTCGAATTTGAGTTGACATAAAAGGGTCATGCCAAACTCGAGTCGAGCTCTGAGCCGAATCAGTCTTCTTGCCGAGTGGAGCCGAGCTGAACCAAGTTTGACTCAACTTGACTCATTTCTAGTCCTAAATGGAGTGAACGGATACTTTCCAAGTGTTTTACTCTCTCTCTCTCTCTCTCACCATGACATTAAGATACCCAATACATAACAGAATTAAGAGCAACTCCAATAGGTTGTGCCTTAATTAATTCTTAAACGGGTCTCATATAACACATCATTTTTAAGAGTCATTCTTTTATTTTATTTTAGTACTCCAATGCAATATAGTTTAATATGTTAATCATTTTGTTTGTATAGTCTCTTCCATTATTTCTTATTAAGTTGTGACTTGTGAGCAATAATTTTGCTCCTATATATTAAATGTTAAGAAGATGCTCCAAAGAATTACTGAAGAGACAACCAAAGAAAATAAGTGACAATGAGCTCGATGTAGGTAGGCTCCACGTAGGAATGCTCCAACGCTTGGAAAAACCAGGGACACAGTGATGGAGATGCTCGAAGATATATATCATTATCATATATAGAAAGTGTTCTGCACTGTACTTCCGACTTTGAAGAGCGATCCGAGGTAGTTAGTGGTTGATATCCTTAGTCAATGACCGTATCCGATCCTGCTGGTGTTGTACCTGCAAAGTCACTCCGATGCTAAAGTTAGTGGGATAGTCTTAGCGAAGTGATAAATAATAGAATGCTTACCATTAATGAGGCATTGAATGTTGTATTTATAGAGTGGGGTGGGGTTGATTCCAATGAATCAGGACCGTCCGATCTGGTGGTTTGATCTGAGCCCTTGATGTTCGGACTGGGCCCTTTGGTATTGGGCTTTTGTGTGGTGTGAATAGATGCGAAAGAAGGGGGTGTATGTGGTCAAAAGGCTCACCATAACAGTTGCCCCCCAAGTCTGGTCGTCTTAGAGGCGATCTTGACTTGACGGGATTATGATGCGTTTTCACGATCTCCGAACGAGCTGTGATTTTTCAGACGTTGTTACGAGATGGGAAGGCGACCTTATCTGTCCGTTGTTTGATGAGATATGAAGTGTTCTTTCTTACCGATGTTGAGTATGGTCTCTGATGGTGATGAAGTGATTTTGACCGTTATAATAATTTTGAATTTTGAATTGGCGCCTTTGTATTTATTGCGCTTGTCAGAGCGCGTTTCCCAATGGTGGCTAATGATGGTGACCCTTTGGTAGGCGTGTGTGTGTGTTGAAAGCTTTTGATGGGATGGGTCGATTCGATTTAGGCCCAATCCAGTTCTGCGAGGCCCACTATAAATAGGGGTTAGGTCCCCTCTTTTATTCCTGATTGCCAATTTGCTCTGCATACCGATCTTCATATCCGAGTCTAAGTTCGTCGATCAGGAGGATAGTGGCTAGAGTTTCACCATTCCAGTGGGTTCAAGTGCTTGACTTTCGCAGAAGATTATCAACGAGAGCTTTGTTTGTGCGAGGTTAGTTCTTTTCTTAATTTTTCTATTGTTTTTTCTTTGAACAGTCAGATTTGCCCCCATTTCTTTAGTTGCCACAGGGTGGGGGTCGTCAGGTCGGTTTAAAGATCGGTACGGACCCGTTAGGTCGTTACTCCTGACTTTCCCATGCCACCATTCCTGCAGGTTTTAAAACTGGCGGTTACCAAAAAAACTCGTAGGCAGATCTCCCAGCAACCCCCGCAACTTGCGAACGTGATGGCCTCTAGTGGAGAGAATGTCGAGGGTCGTCGTTCTGACACTGTCCCGGTTATTCCCGAAGTCCAAGATCACCCTGATTCAGCCCCGACCAGCGAACAAGTGGAGGACGATCCTGAGGTTGGTCGTCATACTTCTGATGACGGGGAGCAGTCTTCTGAGGATGTGGTTGTCGTTGGTGTAAAAAACACCGAAACCGATGTCGTCGTGGTGGAGACGGCGTCTTCTGAATCGACGCGTTCCGATGATGAGCAAGGGTCTTCGCACACTCAGGAAGTGGGGGGTTCTGAATCGAAATCGGAGTCTAGAACCGAGATAGGGGATGGAAGCCATGCGGGATACGAGGTTGGTGAGAGCAAGAGGCTTGACGAAGAAGTTGAGGATAGGCAAGGTTATTTACAGCAAAGAAACGATGAGGTTGCTGTTGACGTGGCTGCCGAGGCTGATGATCGTACATCTGCTTTGACTGATGGTTATTCTAGCACTGGTCCGGGGCGAGTCGATCTTCCTATGCCTTATGACGTGAATGTTCCTCGCATTCTTAATTGGGTCGCTTCTTCTGTTACTGAAACAAGGTCTCTGTACGAAGCAGGGGAAGATATGAGCACTTTTGTAGATAAGTTATCCATTCGGGCCCGACTTTGGAATGTCGAGGGTATGAGATCCGATGAGCATGCAGCGACCTGGCTAGGATCTTTGAAATTTGTCATGTATGATGTATTGGTATCGGATATGCATATCCGTCCACCGTTTACCAATCTTCAACAGACTGTTTTAGCGAGACTGGAACTGGCACCTTCGCAACTTCACCCCAATGGTTGGGCGTTTCTTCGAGCCTTTGAATTGATATGCCTCGAACTTGATCGTCCAGTGTCCGCCGATCTGTTTTTTCATTTGTTTGAGGTAAATAGGAATAGCGAAAGAGGCGAGGAAGGAAACGCTTGGGAGCATGTGAGCCTTCGGTCTCTGAAAGGTGCCAAGATTTTCCGGGCTTATTCAGATTCGCTGAAGGGGAGGTGGAAGGAGCTTTTTTATTTCGTGGAGCCGGTGAACAGCGAGGCAATTGACCATGTGGGTAGATTTGATTCGGATGGGCAAACTTTGGTGTCCACTAAGTTTCCCATAGGATGGGGACTTGGTCATTACAACCGATCTCCTAGATCCTATCATGTCGGCGAATCTCATCTTTGCCGTGCTGATATCCTGACCAGAGATATCTTGTTGTTTATTTCATCTCAAGTGCCTTATACCAAGCATAAATACCGAGGCATTCCTGTCGATCGACTGGTTAAATGTGCTACCAGAAGAAAGGTTATGGGGGTTCTAGGTAGGGTCGTTTTTTGATCTGTCAATTTATCTTTTGGCTGAGAATTGTTAATATGCCATTTTGACCATTTCGTCCAATTTTTTCTTTGTTTTCAGATACGATGGCAGGGAGTAGGATTGCTCAATTAAGAAGGATGGCGTTGGAGAACCTGGGGGCCGAGGAAGGTGATCATGCGAGCCAAGAGGTTCCAGAGGATATTCCCGATCTAAGCAGTGCCGTTTACGTTTTCCCAATCAGGACCGTCCACGAGGAACAGCTGCTGGAGAATCCTGTGGAAGATCTTCAGCATCGGAAGAGAAAACCAGCAAATGAGGTAGCCTCTTCAAAGCGGGTGAAGAAGAAGAAGGTGGTGATTCCAACAGATTCTAAGTCTTCCAAGGGGCATAGATCTTCTAAGAAAGCAACTCCTGTTCCCGTGGATGCTAGTTTTATGGAAAAGAATATGGAGGAATACCTTACCGATCCAGTTAGTGCGGCCGCAAAGCTGTTTGTTCACTTGGCCGACGTTACCAAATTGCAGAGGGAGGAGATGGAACGTCGTCATGAAGGTGAGGTGTTCTATCTGGAGTTCGTTTGCCGTTCTTTTTACCTTCCTTACTGACTTTCTTTGTTTTTCAGAGTTGGTAACCAGTGAGAGAGCCAAGTTATTTAATGCTCTGAAAGAACTGGCAGAAAAGAATAAAGTCCTGGGTAACACTTTGAGCGACTTGAAGACTTTGAAGGCTTATGTGGATGATCTTGAAAAATCCCATAATTCTGCTAAGTCGCAGGTCGAGGATAGCACTGTTCGCATCGGTCAGCTGAACGATCGGATCAGAGTGCTTGAAGGAGAGAGGAAGATTGCGGAAGGTACAATTAAAAGGTTGAAGGATCGGATTCAAGAGCTGATGGCGTCGCTGAAAAAATTTGAAGAGAACAAGGTTGGGACTAGTTCCACTCCTGAAGATCGATGCGCAGTGCTTGAGAAAGAGCTTGCCCAAACCCGTGCTGAGCTGGTAAAATCTAAGAAGGAAGCGCGGACTGCTGCCGATCTTGCTCTGGAAATGGCAGGAGATGGCTTCGATCTTGCACTTGATCAAATTGCTCTTGTCTATCCCTCTCTTAATCTTGACAGAGCCGTCCTGAATGTGGATCATGAGATCGAGGGAGACCAGATCGTGAAGGTCGATATCAAGACTAATGTGAAGACCGTGGTTCATCCCAAGTCTGCCTGATTTATGTTCAGATCCAGTTTTGTAAGAGTTTCGGGTTTATACAGAGAATCATGCATAAGCTCGGAACTTCTTTAAGTTGATTTAGTTTTTAGTTTTTGTTTATAAAACTTGAGGTCTCGGCCGTTTCCGAGGTGGTTGTAATGAAATTAATTTTGTATTCGTCACCGTAATTACCAATTTTCATAGTCTTGACTTTATAGTTCTTGATAAGATCAAAAAACGATAAGTGTGGGACGTAGGTATAAAAAGGTTTGAGAGGAGCTCTTCAAACGATTTAGAGGGGACCTGTTGAGAATTCTCGTAGGTTTTAAAAAGGTTTGAGAGGAGCTCTTCAAACGATTTAGAGAAGACCTGTTGAGAACTCTCGTAAGATCGGGCCTAAGGACAGTTTACCAGGACTCGGCCCAGATTTAACTCGTCCATTAGGGTTCTTGGCTACTAAGGCCAATGATCGATTTAAGGAAAAATCCTTAACGGACCTTTCGTACCTTTTGGGCAGTTTACCAGGACTCGGCCCGGATTGAACTCGCCCCTAAGGGTTGTGACTGCTTTGGCCACGTATGGAGATCTTATGAGATCGGTCCAAGAAGTTATTGTGAAGGAGTTTGTAGATTTATAGTGGTAGGAACTACCGTTACACGAAAATGGCACACGCAAAACCGTCGTGTCCTTAAATGTAATAGCTTTTCAACTTTGTGGCGTTCCAACTTCGGGGGATCTCCTTTTTGCAAAGTGTTTCCAATTTGAAAGCCCCGGTACCGGTCTTACTTTTAACACGGTAAGGTCCTTCCCAATTGGGTGCTAATTTTCCTTGCGAAGTATTTTTCAAACCAATGTCGGCTCTTCGAAGGACTAAGTCGTCGATTTCGAAATCTCTGGGGATGACCTTGGCATTGTATCGAGTTGCAACGCTTTGTTTGACGATGGCTTCTCGAAGTGTGGCTTGTCCTCGAACTTCGTCGATGAGATCGAGGTTTTCTTTCAAAGCTCGGTAATTTTCTGCGGGTGTTTTGGGATTCGCTACTCTCCAACTTAGCTCGCTGATTTCCACTGGGATGACCGCCTCGCTGCCATAGGATAGCCGGAATGGCGTTTCTCCCGTTGAGCTTTGAGGGGTTGTTTTGTAAGCCCAGAGAACATACGGGAGTTCTTCTACCCAACTTCCTTTGGCGTCATCCAGTCTTTTTCTCAAACCGTTAAGGAGTATCTTGTTGGCTGCTTCTACTTGACCGTTAGTTTGCGGGTGTTCTACGGAAGTAAAATGATGATTGATTTTGAAGTCGGACATCATTTTCCTGAAACCTCTGTCGGCGAACTGAGTCCCATTATCAGTGATAATCGATTCGGGGATCCCGAATCTGCTCATGATGTTCTTTTTGAAAAATCTCAGGCAGTTCCTCGCAGTTATGGCGGCTAAGGGCTCTGCTTCAATCCATTTGGTAAAATAATCAATTGCCACTATGAGAAATTTGTTTTGGCCTGGAGCAGTTGAGAACGGACCTAGGAGATCTATTCCCCATTGGGCAAAGGCCCATGTGGAGGATAGATTTCGAAGTTCGGATGGTGGGGCAACGTAAACGTTGGCGTAGACCTGGCATTTTTTGCACTTTTTGACGTAGTTTTTGGCATCGCCTTCCATGGTCGGCCAATAATATCCTGTGCGTAGGGCTTTTTGAGCTAGGGAACGGGCGCCAAGATGTTGCCCACATATTCCTTCATGAATTTCAGCTAGGACGGAATGTACTTGTTCCCTTTCAATGCATTTTAATAATGGTGAGGAGAGGCTTCTCTTGTACAACGTATTATCTATGACTGAGAAGGCGGAGGCTTTTCTCCTGATGATTTTCGCTTCTACCGAATCTGGAGGTTCAATTCCTGTCTTGATGTACTCCAATATTGGAGTGATCCAACTTAGGTCCTCCTCAATCGAACAAATTGCGGAAGTATAAGTCGGATTAAGGGAGATACTGGGTCTTCTAAGTAGTTCTTGGATGATCGTCTGGTGATTACCGGCGACCTTGGTGCTGGCGAGTTTTGATAGGATATCCGCCCTCTGGTTCTGGGATCTGGGGATGTGCTTTACTTCGGCTGTTCTAAACTGTGTGAGTAACTCTCGGATTCGAAGTTGGTATTTCAGCAAGGTTGGATCCTTGGTCTCAAATTGATTGTTTATTTGTGAAACGACCAAGAGTGAGTCCGTGTAGAGATTGACCTGAGAGACTCGTAGGTCAATTGCCAATCGTAAACCTGCGATGCAAGCCTCGTATTCTGCTTGATTATTAGTTGTTTGGAAAGCGAAGGTAAGGGAGACTTCAATGATTACTTTATCCGGGCTTTCCAACATTAAACCCGCGCCGCTTCCTTTGGGGTTGGAAGACCCATCAACGTGTAAAGTCCAGATGTCGTTAATAGGATCAGCAGGAATCATTTCTGCTACAAAATCTACTAGAACTTGGCCTTTCATTGTCGTACGGGATTCGTACTTGATTCCAAACTCGGAGAGCTCTACTGCCCATTTGATCATTCTTCCGGCAAGGTCGGGTCGGTGTAGAATCTGCCTTATTGGATAGTTGGTGCGTACGACTATCTGGTGTGCCACAAAATATGGTCGGAGGCGTCGAGCTGCGACGACTAAGGCGAGGGCGATTTTTTCTATTTGCTGATATCTGCATTCGGGTCCCTGGAGTGCTTTGCTTACAAAGTAGATCGGACTTTGACCGGTTTGTGTTTCCCGGATGAGAACGGCGCCCAAAGCTTCCTCCGAGATTGATAGGTATAAGTACAGAGTTTCTCCCTCGTACGGGCGAGTTAGGATGGGTAGTTCTGAAAGTGCTTTTTTGAGTTGTTGCAAGGCTTCGTCTTGCTCGTTTGTCCAGTTGAACTTTCCTTCGTCGTCCTCCTTTTCTTTTTTCAAAAGCTTGAATAAAGGGAGAGATTTGAATGCCGCATTCGACAGGAATCGTGATAAAGCGGCGATCATTCCGTTGAGTTTTTGGACCTCTTTTTTGGAAGTTGGAGTCCGCATTTCAGTCACAGATCGACATTTGTCGGGGTTTGCTTCAATTTCCCTCCTTGTTAAATAGAAACCGAGGAACTTTCCAGCTCGGACCCCGAAAGTGCATTTTTCTGGATTTAGTCTCATGTTATTTTTCCTGATTTCAGCGAAGATTTCTTGAAGGTCTTTTACGTGGTCGTTTTCCCGTTCACTTTTTGCAATCATGTCATCAAGATAGACTTCAACGGTCTTGCCTATCTGTTTTTGAAAAACTTTGTTCATCATTCTTTGATAAGTGGCTCCGGCGTTTTTTAAACCGAAGGGCATAACTCGGTAGGCGAAGTTACCTTGGTCCGTCATAAAAGCAGTCTTCTCTTGATCGGGAGGAAACATGGCGATCTGATTGTAACCAGAGTAAGCGTCCATAAAAGAAAGTAGGCGAAAACTGGAGGCATTGTCGACGAGGCGATCAATACTTGGGACTGGAAAGGCGTCTTTCGGACAGGCTTTGTTTAGGTCAGTATAATCGATGCACATACGCCATTTACCGTTGCTCTTTTTAACTAGTACTGGGTTGGATAACCAAGTCGTGTATTTGACTTCTGTTATAAAGTTTTGCTTTGATTAAATCTTCAACAGTTTTTGCGGCGGCGATGGTCTTCTCTCCACTCTGAGCCCGTCTTCTTTGAGAGACCCATTTTGCTTCTGGATTAACGGCGAGCTGGTGACATGCCACTTCTGGCGGGATTCCGGGCATATCGTTCGCCGACCAAGCAAAAAGATCGGAATGATCTTTTAAGCAACGAGTGAGTTCGATTTTTACCTCTTCGGACAGGTCCGCTCCAATCTTTACTGTTCTAGTAGGGTCGTCTCCGAGTTGTATTTCGATGGATTCTCCATCAGGCTGGGGTCTTCTCATTTTCTTTTTGAGTTCTTTGGCCAACTCATCGTCATCTTCATCTTCCGAGCCGTCTGGGTCGTATCTTGCATCTAAATCGGTTAAGTTGACTTCGGCTGATCTTCTTGTAATTTCTTTATCTTTGGTTAACTCAGGTGAAAAACCTTCTTTATCTTGAGCCTTTTTTTCTGCTTTTGTCCATAGGAAGAAACATCTTGAGGCGGATTCAAGATCCGAGTTTAAGGTAATGACTTTGTTGCATAGAGAGTGGAATTTCATTTTTAAGTGAGTGGTGGAGGTTACTGCTCCGAGCCTTCCCAAAGTCGGTCTTCCAATAATACAGTTGTATATCGATTCACACGGTAGGATGAGGAATTTTGTTTTGATGATTCTTATCAAAGGTTCTTCACCGTAGGAAACCATCAGTTCCAGGTGTCCAAGAGGTTTAGTTCGAGATCCATTGAATCCTGATAGTGCCGATCCTCTGTAAGGAGCGATGTCTTCTTTATCGATTCCCATTCTTTCCACGAGGTCGAGGAAAATGATGTCTGAAGAACTCCCTTGATCGACCAAAATCCTTCTAATCTCTTTATTGGCGATCACCACCATGATAACTAGTGGTACGTGTTTGTTGGGTTTTCCATCTAGAAGGTCTTCATCTCTAAAAGACAACGGAGGTCGGTTTGAAGGCGTTTGTGCGACTGAAGTAGATGCTATATTGAGTAGCTCTTTCCATTTTCGTTTCATTGTCTTCCCGGATTCTTCGTGGGCGAAACCTCCTGCGATCATCATCATCACGGACCGTCCTTTTGATTTCCTTGAATCAAGTTCGTCGTCGTCAGACTCGGCTTTGATTTTTCCCTTTGTTCTGGGTGCCTGTTCCCGTTCTTCTTTTTTCTCGTCAGCTCGACGCCCTGGTTTGTTTACATAGCCGGCAAGTTTTCCCCTTTTAATCATATCCTCAATGTCATCTCTCAAGGCATTGCAATGGTTGGTGTCGTGACCGTTACTCCGATGGTATCGGCAGTATTTATTAGAACGCTGTCCTGGCCTATTGGTGAGTGGTTTTGGGAATTTTTCGTCTCTGAACTCCGTGTTCTAGCATTCACCCAGAATTTGAGCTTGAGTGACATTGAGCTCGGTGTAGAATTGATGACGGTTCCGAGGTCGGGGATCCCTGAAGCCTCGGCCGTCGTTTTTTTGATCTCTTTCATTTGGGGGCTTTGATGATTCGGTGATTGGCTGTGGTTTCTTACCGACCATCGCGCTTTCTTCTTCATTGATAAAACATTGGGATAGCTGGAGGAAATCTTGGAGGTTCTCTGGCTCCCATGTGTTGATGTGTTTTTTGAACGGGCTTCCGGGACGCAGCCCCATTCCCATGAAGTAAACTCGGAAGGCATCATCGAGGTTCCGAACTTGAACTGCTTCCTTATTAAATCTCTCTATATATTGTCTTAAAGATTCGGAGTTCTCTTGGATGATGGAAGCTAAGATGTTTTTGTTTTTTGGCTTGCTTTTGGAATGGGAAAAATTAGCTGAGAATAATTTGGCCAGTTGGTCCCACGAGGAGATTGTGTTCGATTTGAGGGTCTCAAACCATTCTGATGCTATTTTTTCCAATGTTAGGGGGAAAATTCGGCATTTCATTTCTACTGGGACGTTGCGATACTGCATTACTGTGTCAAAGTAACTCAAATGTCTGTCTGGGTCGCCCGTTCCGTCGTAGGTCTTCAATCCTTCTGGAGGTTTTTCGAGATATCTGGGCACCGGGTAACGGTCGATTTTATCCGTAAAAGGGCCTTTGCGCTCGGTTGTTTGATCCTGCGGCGGAGATCGGTGCCGATGGTGCGGGTGCCTGCGGTTATGAGGGCGATATCCTCGAGGTGAATATTCTCTACTCCTCGATCGTTGCCTAGGAGAAGAGGATGCCAGAGAAGAATGAACTTCGGGTGAAGAATCGGTGTCTGCCCTACCGATGCATGGCGAACGGGAAACTTTCCTTTCGAGCCTACGAGGAGGAGAGCGATGGTAGTGTCGCCTTCTGGGTGGAGATCGATGGCGCTTTCGAGCCGGATTTCTTCTTTCGGGGGAATCTCGGTCGGGCGAGACCTGGCGCCTTCGAGCCGGATTTCTTCTTTCGGCGGAATCTCGGTCGGGCGAGACCTGATCCGGAATATTCCGAGCTCGGAGCTTCGCCACCTGTGCTTCAAGATCCGTAAATCGGTAACTCCTCTCTTGGTTTGCCAATTCATGTCGATTGAGCAGTAGGATGAGCTGTTGGACAGCATCGGCCGGGACAGAAAGTTGATTTTGAGGAGGTACGCGGTTCCTTGCGGAGCTTCCGGATACCAAAACGAGGTCCGGAATTTGATGTTGGGCTCGCCCTTGATCGGAGTTTGGAAGGTTTTGAACGAATCCGTCCGGGGTTGCCTGAGGTTCAGCCAAATGGGGCATGACCGGTCTCAGGATAGGGTCGGGAAGGATTCCCATTGTGTGGCTGTTTGCCTTGGAACGAAGATTTCGAGTCGTCATTGATTAAGGTGAGGGGAGAAGATCTTGGTTCTGAGATCTCCCACTGTGGTCGCCAATGTTCTGCACTGTACTTCCGACCTTGAAGAGCGATCCGAGGTAGTTAGTGGTTGATATCCTTAGTCAATGACCGTATCCGATCCTGCTGGTGTTGTACCTGCAAAGTCACTCCGATGCTAAAGTTAGTGGGATAGTCTTAGCGAAGTGATAAATAATAGAATGCTTACCATTAATGAGGCATTGAATGTTGTATTTATAGAGTGGGGTGGGGTTGATTCCAATGAATCAGGACCGTCCGATCTGGTGTTTTGATTTGAGCCCTTGATGTTCGGACTGGGCCCTTTGGTATTGGACTTTTGTGTGGTATGAATAGATGCGAAAGAAGGGGGTGTATGTGGTCAAAAGGCTCACCATAACATAAAGGAATCTACACCTATTTTTTAACAGTATATGGTGTGTTCTCTTCCTCTACACACTTAATTTTACATTAGAAAAACAAAGAAGCTAAGGGAAGAGGAAAAGCTAGCAAGCTTTACAAAGCCCGTCCTTATTGATCCTCTCCTATGATAAATACTCCCTCCACCAAAAATATAAGCAAAAGCAAGGGAACTAAAGTTAATAATTTTAGACTAACTTTCTTCGACTCACTATATTACTTATATTTCGGAATAAAGGAAGTGTATGTTTCAAGTTTCAAGCCATGGACCAAGTAACCTGCTCAACGCCAACATCTGTATTGAGCCAAAGCGCATCCCACACAGCTTTTGGACCCATCAACAATATTGTTACGGCAAGGTGGTTGACCAGCATGTTCATCATCACACCCATTTATTGAACAACACTCATCCACAACTTGGGCTGTAACATTTCTTCCATTCCTTCTAGATGTTATTCTAACCATTCTCCCACACCTTGATCCTCCATCATACCACCCAGTAGACAAAGCCACCACTGGGTTATAGTTTTCATGGTAATTTTCGTCGCATTTCGAGGGGCCACCTCCATCTCCACCTGCGCTGAAGTCGTTCAACGTGAGTGTGGCTTCTGTAGAGTATGAAACTGGTGGAGAGCACCAGTATTGTGGGTATGATTGTCCTTGACATTGCATGGTGCCGGAGGGTTAAGGCTTATGTTACTAAGTGTTTTGCTTAGTAACTATTACTAAATCAATAATAGTCATTAGATGCTCAATCTTTTAATGAAATTTCATCCAATGGTTATTATTGAATAAGGGCATTATTGTATTCTCCAATGTTTTTGGTATTAATTAAATTTAATTGCATTTAATTAATTCCTATTTTTTTGGGCTGTTTCAATTTCTCATTAATTTTTTTTCTTCTTTCATCTTTCTTCTTTCTTCTTTCACGTTACTTTTTTTCTTCCTTCTTCTTTCTTTGTTCACTTTTTTCTTACACTTTTTTCTTCTTTCAATTTCTTACATGTTTCTTCTTTCTTTGTCCTATTATTTATGAATAACCAAAGTTCTATAATTAGGTGGTTAGAGATCATGTAACCAAAGTTTTGTAATTATGCTGTTGTTAGTGTTACATTTTATTGTCATGTTTTTTAGTTACAAGTTTAACGACCAATTTTGTATTTTATATGAATAACCGAAGGTCTATAATTACGTGGCTAGAGCCAACTAACCGAAGTTATGTGACTTCGTGGGCTAGTAGTCGACATGTTTATGGTTAGTGACACTCTAACCACAACCCTGCACATCTGTGGCTAGTAGTAAACTAGCCGAAGTTACGTGACTTCGTGGTTAGACAAAACTAACCAATGTTTTGTGACTTGGTGGTTAGACAAAACTAACCAATGTTTTGTACTAACGTGGTGGTTTTTGTTTAATTTTGTGGCTAGTAGTAAACTAGCCTAAGTTATGTGACTTCATGGTTAGACAAAATGAACTAACCATTGTTGAGATTCCAATGTGTTTGGTATCGATGAGATTCCAATGTGTTTTGTGAGAGATACTCATATGTACAAAATGAACTAACCATTGTTGTTCACTTTTGTGATTATTAAACTCTATAACGACCCGTTGCCCATTATATATTAATAACCAAAGTTCTATAATTAGGTGGTTAGAGCTCAAGCAACCAATGTTCTATAATTATATGGTTAGTATAACGACCAACTATAGGAACCAATTACACTAACCATTGCGATGCACATTTGTGGTTAGTGACATCTAACCATTGTGGTACAAATCTGTGGTTAATGAACGATTTTTTTTTTCGTGTGGAAAAAAACCCAGATTTTTTTTATAAAAATGAAACGAGATATTCTTAAGTAGGAACGAAAGAGAGATGAATTCGTTTTTATTTCAGAAAATTGAATTCCATGATTAAAAATATTTTTGCCAGTTTTTAATTAGAAAAAAAAATTGAATTCCATGATTTTAGGCATTTAATGTGTTCAATTGATGAATGCATGATTTTAGGAATTTATATTGAATAGGGTATATTACAATTCTACCCATTTAGTAATAGTTACTAAACAATAAGTTTAGTAACATAAGTCATACTCGTGCCGGAGGACCAGCATTTTCCTCCACTACTATCACCACCACCACAACCTCTACCTCGGCCACTACAGATGTGGGTTTCGATGTCGGGGCCGTCCTTGCATTGGCCATTGATGCAAATGAGTTGTCCATCACAATCCTCTAGGGTGTTACAACCTCCGCTGCATGAGGTAGCTTTTGCGAGGAAGGGAAGGTTTATTATGATAAAGCAAATGGAAGATAAAAAAACAAGACTAGTTGTCATTTGAGCCATTGAATAAAAACTATGAAAAACATGTTGATTAGTGGCTTATAAAATTTGGTTAATTGGTGTTGTAACTTGGTTTTTGACTATTTTTGGCTGGAACTCTTTGGCTAAATAACATTACTCACTAGTGCAAAATTGACTTTAGGAAGCATCATTTAGCATCGGTTGTTTGAACAGCTGATGCTAAATGTAGAGGCGGTGGCAATTTTGCAATTAAGTGGAAGTTTTCAGTTTTCACGCCTACATTTAGCATCGGTTGTTTGAACAACCGATGCTAAATGTGTGTGTCTACCACATTTAGCATCGGTTGTATAAACAACCGATGCTAAAGGTCTCTTTTTATTTCTAAAACACGCGTTCTTTAATTTCCTCAGTCACTTCTCTTCTCTCGCTCGTTCTCTTCTCTTCTCTGAAACACTAAAACCATCATAGCCATTCTCTCACTCTCGTTCTCTCCACCGCCGTTCTCTCCACCGCCACTCCATCAACAATCACCGTCGTCGTCGCCACCGCCGTCCTCGCCACCTCCGTTCTCAACTCTCGTCTCTCATCTCTCGTCATCTGAGCTTTGAACCTTCGACTCTCAACTCTCAACTCACGTTCTCAACTCTCAAATCTCATTCTCAGCTCTTCTTTCTCCATTTACGGTAAGCTTCAGAACTGGTTTGCTATATTGAACTGATTTACCCTAAAATCCCAAAATCCCTAAACCCTAACTGTTTGTTTGATGAACGAAGCAAACAAAATTGATTAGATCTCTGTAAACTGAGGCCATTTTCTCTTCCTTTATTAATGTAATTCTGAAATGCTGTAATAACTTATTCCTATTTCTTCGATTCTGATTTATATACTGAGATTTGTGCTTGTTCTTGAGATTTTCGCTTCTTTCTTGTTATTTTTCTATATGTTCTTGAGATTTTGGTTGTTTATTGTGTTTTTGGCTTGTTTATTGTATTTTGGTTACTGAGATTGAACTTTTCCTAATTAAGGGTTTTGACCATTCTTGCGTGTTATATGTGTTGGCCTCGAGTCCTAGGGCCAATTTGATTAACAGTTCACAGCTATATAACTTGGGAGTTCTCTCTGTTCCTTCGTTTAATTCATAGAAATCTGTTATCATTTACATCATCGAAGTTTTCATTTTATTATGCTTTATTTTTGTTGAGATATCTTCATTTCTATAATATATTTACTACTTTTCATGTTTTTCACCAGGATAAACTAAGAGATTGAGATGCTCAGATTGAGGAAACTAGCAAAACTATTTCAGCAAAGCACGCCTTGAGCAAGAGCTTTCAAACGGCAGATTTAAGCTTATGGACAGAGAGAGAAGAGAATTAATGATATTCTGAACACTGAGGTCTCCCCATATTCTGTCTTAAATTGGAGAGAATATTTTGTTATTTTTACAACATTTGATGTTTTATGCTAATCTCAAATAGGCTAGCCTAAAACAGGAAGCGGAGAGGCATAGGAAACTGCTGGCTCAGTTTAAGGTGTATACAAATTCTTAGTGTGAATTATGAGTTGGATTTTCCATTTGTAACTTCATAGTACTGATTTTTTTGCTTGATATTATAGGTTTCATTTTGTTTTCTTTTTCATGCCTTGTTTCCTTTTCAATACTTATAGAAGAAGATGGATATGCTATCAAGGGAAAAGGAGGACCTGGGAAAAGAGAATCAGCAACTTTCTAGGTAATTAGATGAAATTAAACAAGGTAACTTTTCGTTCCAGATTCAGTACTTTTTTACTATTTGTTAGTGGAATGCATTGTTAAAACTGGCTGTTGTATATCAGGGAGAAGGTTAACAAGTGATCCAACTGGGGAACAAGCAATGAAGGAAGAAAAGGACACTAGAATACAAGTGAGTGGGATGTAGTCAAATTTGGGCTATTTATTTTAGGTAAGTTTTTACTTTAATGTGATTTTAATTCAAAGAAAAATTTAAATCCATAGTCTATGTCAAAAATAATTAATGTTCTTTTCCTTTATATACAGATTTTTCAGCCCACTTGAAATGGTTCTGGTAATTGCATTAGTTGGTTTTGGATTATTTGACAGAGGTTTCCCTGTGGTATAATAACAACACTGAACCATGTCCCTTGTACTAGTATTTGGAATATTTAACTATATTTTTTCTTGGCTCAAATTATTCACCATGTTGTACTGTCCTTTATCAAGTGGGGACCTGTGTTGAAATTGGAATTCCCATGCTAATCTTGTTTATAGTCTTCTCTCAGGTACAAATTAAGTGGTTGAATCGAATTAGTGAATTATAATAAGTTCATTTCTAAATTAACTTGTGGACAATAATAACGTTATGTGTTATGCTGCAGTATTTGAAAAATTTTCAAACAAGACAAGTACCAATACTAGAGAGATTTGCTCTACTCATATCAACAACAGTGATATGGGCATATGCACATTTATTAACAGCAAGTGGAGCATACAAACACCGCCCTGATTTAACCCAACATAGTTGTAGGACAGACAGGGCTAATCTCATTTCTTCTGCTCCATGGTTGGTACCAAAATCATCTTTGTGGTTCAATATTTGTAACAAAAGAAAATATTGTATATCAATGTAGCCTTTAACATTTGAACATGTTGCTGCAGGATAAAAATTCCATACCCTCTTGAGTGGGGTGCTCCTACATTTGATGCTGGTCATTCCTTTGGAACGATGGCTGCTGTCTTAGTCTCACTAGTTGAGGTACTATTGCATGTGCTTATAAATAGTTCTCATGTCCAAGGTTTTAAATTGTGGTCGCGATAATGTTAACAACAACGGTTGCAGTTGTGTCTTGATCTTAAATAATACGAAAACTTACAGTCAAATGCGACTAATGTAGCCTGAATCGCAGTCACAATTATGTCAAAAATCAGGATATCGCGGTTCAGATTGGAGTCACAGACCATTTTTGAAAACCTTGCTCGTGTCATTATCTTATTATTATGGACTCGTGTTGATGATTTTCTCTTATGGGTTTTTTGACAGTCAACTGGAGCATTCAAAGCTGCATCACGTCTAGCAAGTGCGACACCACCTCCTGCTCATGTCCTTGCTGAATGGCCTTTTTGGAACTTTGACTGGTTCAACAGTATCTGTGTAAGTGCTATTCTTCTTCTCGTTCATGGTTTTTATTGACTTTTTATGGAACCAAAATTAATTCATTTAGAATCATGACAGGGAGAATGTAGGACTTCTAGGAAGCAATCGTATTGGCAGCAGAAGAGTCATTCAGGTTTTTGCTGGATTCATGATATTCTTCTCAATGTTAGGTCAGTGGCAAACTAAGGTTATAGGAATGTGTAAATTTATTTACTCCAATTTCATAGTTTTCACTTAAAATGCATGGCTTGTTTGTTTCAGGTGAATTTGGAGATTTATTCGCATCAATACCATTACCTATTTTTGCTGCTATATACTGTGTTTTGTTTGAACTTGTGGGTAAGTGCAGTGCCCTCTATGTTACCCAACTATGTTTGAATACAAATTATCTTGAATTAGTCCTATTAATAGCTGATTATCTTGCATGCATGTAATCTTCATAGATTTCTTAGCACCATGAGAGCAGGTTTCCTACGTACCCAACAGTGATAATAGGAAGGTTGAACAAGCATTGTTGAAGAAGGATGCAGTTCAGAAGCTTGTAAAGTTCTTCCAGAGCTGTCCAGAGCATCATTTTGTTCATATACTGGAGCCATTTATTAACTTCTGGATGTTGAGCTGTCTTATTTTGTGCTTGATTTTATCTATTGCTCTATCTATTTTACTGTTATAATGGACTGCTTATATGCAAAATGTGAGTTTGACTGAATGGTTATTGACTCATTTTATGAATTTCATGTTCAATTTTAGTTGTTTGATGTTAGTATTGAAGTATAACTTAATACTGGGAGGTCAAGGAATACTGGGAGGTGGGAATCTGGCTCTCAGTTCACATCTTACCCCAGACTAGTGAGTGTGGGGTAATATGTGAATTGAGAACCTTTTTTTTAAAAAAATAGACATTTAGCGTCGGTTATTTAAAACAACCGATGCTAAATGTCATTTTTCAGAATATTTAGCATCGGGTATCCTATACAACCGATGCTAAATGTAATTTTCAGGACATTTAGCATCGGTTATTTAAAACAACCGATGCTAAACGTCATTTTTTAGGACATTTAGCATCGGGTATCCTATACAACCGATGCTAAATGTCATTTTTCAGACTATATTAGACAGTGATGAAACACATTTAGTATCGGTTATGTAAAAAACCGATGCTAAAAGTGACTTTTAGCATCGGTTAAATAACCGATGCTAAATGTCCCACTTTTAGCATCTGGGGATTTAGCATCGTCAGATAACCGATGTTAAATGCCCAAAACAACCGATGCTAGATGTCTTTTCTGCACTAGTGACTCTTTTGTTTTTGAAAACTAATTATTCCTGCTTTTTATTTACTAATTTGTTTTATAGCTTTTCTTTTTGTCACTGTTCTATAGTAATTTTCTTTTGGTATAAAACCCGGGTAGGACCACAATGAGCGACAAAATTTTCCCTCAAGAAATTTAACACTATTTTATAGTAATTTTTTTGTTCTAGTTTTATTGTAATTTTTGAGATGGTGTCATTGAATTATGGGCTCCCTACTATGTACCTTCTGCTCCAAACATGGTCCAGGTGTTTCAATCGGTTATAGCACGTCTTTTACTGGAAAAAATAGTTTGGATAATACTAGTTACAGACCCTGTTTGACTAGCTACACCCCTTGCCAAATAAATTGGCTAAAATACCCTTATCTCATTCTCTAATTTTCATAACCTAACATCCGCGCACACTCATTCAACCAAGTTTTCTGTTACCTTCTCTCTCGTTATGCCTTCTTATAGTCATACCTCCGTAATAGTTGTCTATTGGGTTGTGCCTTTTGTAGCCCTAGCCTAGCCTAAAGCAATAGGCTTAGCAGACTAGCTCGGTGCCTTTCAATTAAATTAACGAAGAAAACAACAAAAATGTTCGAAAAAACATAAAAAAGAATTAAAAAGTGAGCCCAACCTGACCATGGGCAATTGGGCTACGCCATAATGACCCATTTCTTTTTGGGCCTCTATTTAGAGAACTCAAAACACTATAGGGTCACCGAATCAACCCGTTGAGCTGAGCCAAAATTGACAGGTCTACACCACCTAGTCTTGCTCCTCTCTTCCATCTCCTTCAATCATAATTTTTTTTTGTGTCTAGGTTTTCTTCTATCTATGTCAAAATAAATTTCTTCTCTTTTCTCCCTGTTTTTTGCTATAGGGTTTTAGTGGATTCTTGTTTTGGTTAATTTGAGAGATTGAGGATTTTTGGTTTATTCTCTCTATTGCGTTTTTTTTTTTTTGCATTCTTGTGTTCTTCTCTCTCTCACATTTTGTTCGTGCCTCAATCGTTTTTTGTGCGTGAAGGGATTTACATGATATGAGTTCGCATAATTCTAGAACATATGTGAGTCCATCCTTCATCGTACTAGGACAATCGTTGGATATCTAACACTCCTACAGGTACCATATTCATAGTTGTGTTCTGTTTGATTATAATTCATCAAAGCTTCATGCAATTGTGGCGATTCAATTGTTCTTATCAATTTCCCATCGAAAATGTGGCGATCCTCATTCATCCCTGCTCCTTCACTTATTTTCGTTTTCTTTTACTAAGAATTTATAGTTCTTCCTTTTCTGATATTATCTTTATCTACTCATTTTTCGTTTCTTGAAGCTTGGTTTTAATTTATTGAAATATGCTTTAATTTCGTAATCTATTACGAGACGTGAAGTTGAGTGATATTTTCCTTTGAGAAGACAAAAGTATATATACATATAATGAGAGTACAAAAGGGCACTCAGCAAATATAACCATGGTCAGGAAATATAACCTAAAGCCCAATTGAACTACCTATTATCCCATCTCAGTTGCACTTACAGATTGTGTCATGACTTTATTTTTGTAGAAAAAAAGTTTCACGATTTTATAAGGAACATTACCATCTTTGTTCTTTGATTTAATACTAGCTGATAATTAATAATACTCGCTAATAGAATGGACCTATCTCTTTGTGATAATCAGAGATTCAGAGTATACGCTATGAGCAGCAACATAGAGGAAATGGCCTGCTGCTATTATGGAAGTTGGGCCGAGCCAAGCTAGCACCTCTGTTCTGTACCTTGCGGTCGTACGGGCCGGATCTGGGGACTACAGTTGATAGGTCTCCTGCCGTCCAAGTAGAGTATCAAAGTGATTCCGGATGGGATATCTGCGATGTCACTCTGACGCTCAAGTCAGTATTGAGAATAGTAGAGTGTAGCAGAGAATGAGAATATACCTCTTTTTGGTATTGCGCGTCGGTATTTATAGCTCTAATCCGTTGTAACGATCGAGTGCATCTGAGTCGTTGAGACATAATAAACATGAATGGACTGATTTATTGTGGATATAGATCCTAGCCATTGGGCCGATCTGAGTCCAATTGCTGGAGTGGGCTTCATGGCCCAGTCCAGAACAACCTCCAAGCCCAAAGGCAACTCCAAACCCCCACCCAAGCTCAAGACTATGTGATGTACAAATGAATTGATATTTTGGTGTCATGTATCTTGTTGTTAGGGGTAGTTGTTTGTTAGTGATGGTTAGGATTCGGTTATTCATTTGTTGGCGCATTCTTACTCTTAGGTGCTATAAAGATCTTGTAATCATTCATTGAAGGATCACCAAAAGAAATGAAATTCTAATTCCCCTTAATTCCTTCTTAGAGGCCCTCTGTCCTTATCAGAGATTATCCCTTCCCTATCAGTATAGATATATAGCGACCCACCTTCTAGGCAGAAAAATGGAGTCACTATTTGAAGTAGTAAAATTGACTGAACATGATGCAGGGTATAATTGATCGGTTTTTAATTTATTCAGTATAATCATCAAAGAATGCTCACCAAAGAGCATTCCCATCTCATTCGACAGAAAAACAAAAAACCAAAATGAAAAAGGCAAACCGGAAAAACAAAGCAAGCTTTGCATGTCCAAACTTCAAAGCCTTTCCTTATTACTACTTATATAGTTAATTTTATACTATATTTCAAGCCATGGACCAAGTAACTTGCTCTAGGCCCACGTCTGTGTTAAGTCCAAGAGCATCCCACACAGCTTTGGATCCATCAACTATGTTATTACGGCAAGGTGGCTGACCCGCATGCTCCTGGTCACACCCATTTACTGAGTCACACTCGTCCACCACTTTCGCCGTCGTGCTTCTCCCGTTCCTTGTTGCCGTTATTCTAATCAGTTTCCCACACCTCGATCCTTTGTTGAACCACCCGGTGGATAACGCCACCACTCGCTCTGAATTGCTGTGGTACTTACCATCACACGAAGAGGGACCGCCTCCGTCCCCACCTTCGCTGAAATCGTTGAAGGTGAGTGTGGCTTTCGTGGAGGAAGTAATTGGTGGTGAGCACTTGTATTGAGGGTAGGATTTTCCCCTACATTGCAAGTTGCCGGAGGACTGGCAGCTGCCACCACCACCGGTTGGTGGTGATGGCGTGGTGCTGCCACTACATGTCTTGGTCCCAATGTCGGGGTCGTCGTTGCATTTGCCGTTGATGCAAATGAGTTGGCCAGAACAATCGTTGAGGGTGTTGCATGGCCCGTTGCATGAGGAGATAGCTTTTACGAGAAAAGGAAGGTTTGTTACGTTGAAAAGGCAAATTGAAGCTAGAAATAATACCAAAATTGATATCATGTTGTGAGCCATTGAGCTTAGAGAAGAGTGGTGGTGAGTTTTGTTTGTTTGCACTGTGATATTGGCTGAGGGCAAGCATATGCTTTTATAGTGATTTTGGCATAGGACAAGCATTTGCATCATACTTTGTGTGTGACCAAATGATGTCAACACGTAAGAATTACTCTACTTTGTGTGTTGTCCCGCAAGGTCGCTGATTGGGTGGATTGCCTTGGTGTTTGTCAAGGTGAACATAACACTATCCATTGAATTTTATTGGATTTAATACCTAACATCTAATCAATCAATTACATTTCATTTTTAATATTTAAGTATTGTAAAATAAATTTAAATATTGTACTTGATTTGTACCTTATCCGAATTCGGGAAGACCGACTTGAATAGTTGACAGGATACTACTGTGGAAGTCGTGCCCTAGAGCGCAACTCGGGCGGTAGTACCTGCAATGATACTCCAACGCTCAAGTCAGCAATAGGAAGACACAAATCAGGTAGAGAGTGAAAAAGTACTTGGCGCAGGTGATGAGCTGGTATTTATAGGCTCCAAATATGCATCAGGCGCTTCCAGCGCGTAGTTAACTATAGGTGCACTCCTGGTTGTTGGATCTAGTCAAGCACTCCCTGTCGTTGATGGCATTGGCGCACAGATCACCAACGTTCCCAAGGCGTTGTGTGTATTTCGCCTTTAAGGTAGGCTCTGCTTTGAGTTATTAGGTCGTCCTAAGGCCCATAATCGGATCTGGGCTTCATAGTCGGCCCTATCCGGAGCAGTACTAATTTTACTTACTGGGTATCATATCCCACAAAACTCAATGAGTATCATAGAATTATCCGTTTGATTCATATGAGTTGGTCTGGCTTGTTTGTCAATCTACATTTCATAAGCCTATGCATTTATTTTATTTTTATTTATTCTTTTTAAACAATGTTTCTTCTAGAAGATTGTGTTGGACCAACATGCCAACTTGTCATTTTTATTTGGTTTAAGGCAAACTTAAAAGGTTAAACCGTCACTTTTTTTTATCTGTAAGGCCTAGCTCAATTGGCAATTACTGAAATTATTAGGCTGAATATCATGTACCGAATTCGAACCCAGGACCTCACAGTTGTGTGTGTGAGTTTCTAATGACAATTACCACTTCGTCTATGAAAAAAATAAACCACCACATTTTTTTTGCCTAAATCTCATTTTTAATTAGTTTTTATGTTCATTTATTTTGTAGGGCAAAGTAGGCCGTGGGTCCACCTAGCCATGCACACAAAGTAGTGTGCGTTCAATTTCTCAACGCATCATCTCAAGGATGACACATGCCTTAATTCGCACCATTTTTAATGGCCTCAAAGACAAAGCGTGAATATCTTACTTATATACCAAGAATAGAAAGCCGCCTAGTTTGAATTAGGAGGTAATTTTTCAACTAGTTAAAACCTTACCCTACTCAGAAGGAAATCCTTGCAAATTGAAATTGGAGCTTAGAGTTGCACTTGAAGTTCATAGGTGTAGTTAGACCCCTTCTTGACTTCTTGACTTAACTATCCTAATTGTAATGGCCATATTCAATTGATCTATTTTGTTCGATCAACCCCGTTTACCAAAATAAATTGTTAGTCAGACGCGCTTTATGTATGTATTTTTGCATGAAGTATTTCATGAACATTTTTTGAAGTATATTATGCATATGTTTGATTGTGAAATGTGTGGCTTTGCATTGTATGTATGGCATCATGGTAACGAATTCTAAATGTCTAAGGTATATATTTTCCTCTAATGGAGATTTCTGTTTCTTGAGAATTCTAAATGTATATATAAAGGAATTTCATATTGTATAAAAAAACTTAATTACTATTATTTTTAAATATTCTTTGTTTAGCATAGAAAATATTTCTTGAGAAATATATATATATATATATATATATATATATATATATATATATATATATATATAAACTATTGGAATAAGTTATTGTAAAAAAAACAACTATTGAAAAAAGCTAGGAATAATAGGCTATGATGTATTTTTATAAATTAACCAAACATTTTTGTTTTAACCACTTATATTATAAGACGAGTACAATTATTTTTTTTAAAGAAAAACTCAAAAAACCTAATTTGAAAAAGGATATAATTTAAGTTATTTTAATAATCTCTACTTTAGATACTTATTTTGTGAGTTTTTTTTTCAACTTCCTGTGAAAAATTTAATTATTTTGTCTAATAAAATAAAAAACAAAATAAATGTATCCTTAAATGTGAACGGGAAAATGTTTTTAATTTTTATGTAATGTGATGATCACTTGAGCAAGGGTAGGGGTAGTGGGAATAGGCTTGTCTGATAAGGGTCAAACCAGACTTTTTTTAAATAGATATGTAACCAAAGTTTTTTAAAAGCCTATTTAGCTAAAAAAACCAGACTAAAGGTTATCGAAAAACTCTTTTAAGCCTATAAGGCCGGCCTATTTAAGTAAATATAAATAATATTTATTATTATCATTATTTAATTAAATTTTGTATTTTTTTAAAATTATAAATTTAATAACACTCTCTGCAAATTTAAATATATCAACTTACATCAATTATTATAAAATAGAATTTAAATGAAAGTCATATATTGATATTTCCGTAACAAGTTTTGTTAGATATCAAATTAGAACTTAATTTCATTTACCTATTACTTTTTTAGACTATTTACAAAAGCATACAAAAAGTAGTGAAATAGACTTTTAAACAATCTTTCAAGAATGCCAAATCGAGCCTAAAAAATGGGACTATAATAGCCACGAGCTAGACTCAGGTCTAACACTTCAAACACAAGTCAGGCTTAGGCTTTGCAAAGCCTAACTCGGACAAGCTGGACTATTCCCACTCATAATCAAGGGTAAGAAAAGGATAACCTATAAGAAACCTATAACATCAATATCACATCTACGTCTTAAATATTTCAGCCTTCACAAGTTGGACTAAATTAGAAATTGCTGAAACTGAAAACGAATATGGCTTGATTTTATCGTAACCAATTGTTATGTCGTGTATGAATGCAGAATTGAAAGATCATGAATGAAGTGCAAGTTGTGAGAGGCTATTCCTTCTTTGCTACGATCCTTTGACTTCAGAAGTACTCCGTCTTTACCCTTGCCTGCCTTTTTTTTTTGGTCAAATTATCCTTGCTTGCCTAATCGAGCGTTCGCTACATTTTTGTTTTTACCACGAGCACACATTGTCAAATTGGAGTTTGTCGTGAGTCGTGACTGATGACGTGAATTAGTTTGAGTTTAGAGAAAATTGTATTAATCTAATTACATTTAACTCACTTGGGTTTGTTTGCTTTTGGATGAAATGAGTTAGACATTTTACATTTTTATTAGTATTTTAATCCAAAATCTTCACTTTACATATGTGAATTTATTGATGGTGTTTGTTACTCTAACTATCCATGAATAAGCTTATCATATTTGACATTTGACTAAATAAATCAATTGAACCATGACCAAAGCTTTGAGAGGCTGGATCTCTAATTTAAGTTTTTTATTTGCAAACTAAATAGCAAACACCACTGTAAATTCACATGTATGATTTCGAGATTGGGATTTCAAGAAGGCTTATGATAGAATTGATTGGGATTTTCTTAGACCCACTCTCACTGAATTTGGCTTTCCTACTCTCTGCATTGACTTGATTACAAATTGTGTCACTTCCTCCACTTTGGCTCTAAAGTGGAATAGTGAAAAATACGACAGTTTTTTCCCTACTAGAGGCTTGAGACAAAGTGGCCCCATGAGCCATTACCTCTTTCTGTTATGTATGAAAAAATTGGCCATGCTGATCCAAGCAAAAATTGATAATAACCAGTGGTTACTACTTCAAATTTCTAATCATGGACCTACAATCTCCCGTCTCTTCTTCGCATATGATTGCTTGTTGTTTACTAAGGCCAAGAATTCCCAGGTTAGCCTTGTTAAAGAGGTTATTGAGTCCTTTTGTTTAGCTTTGGGTATGAAAATCAATGTGCATAAGTATATATTTCTCCCCTCAAAAAATATCCCTAAAGCCAAGGTTAACAAGTTTGAGCGCATAATTGATTTCAAACGTACACCTACAATATAGGTAGGTATCTTGGTTTTACTCTGCTGTAGGGAAGAGTTACAAATAACAACTTTAATTTCATTACAGATATAGTCAATATGCTCGATTATCAGGTTGGAAAAGCAAACTTCTCAGTAGGGCCGACAAAGTGACTTTAGCTAAGTTTTTCTAAGTTCCATGCCTATTTATTCCATGAACAATCTCTGGCTGCCTCAAGGTATATGTGACAGACTAGATTCTAGCATCAAGAAATTTATTTGGGGATGGGACCCACTGCCATTAGGTTAAATGGAGCATTATCAATAGACCCCAAGAGTTGTGGAGGCTTGGGCTTGAGGAAACCACATGTCAACACTGCCATGCTAGGTAAATATCCTTGGAACATCATGCATCCACAGACCTAAAAAGCTTTGAGTTCAACTTCTCATTTCTAGATATACTCCTAATGAGCACATTTTCAATACCACTCAATGTAGAGGGGCCTCTTACACTTGGAAATCCATCCTCAAAGTTGTGAATATCCTCTAGCTTGGATGTTTCTTTATGGTATGAAAAATGGTGATGTTTCTTTATGTTATGAAAAATGGTTGCACAGAGGAAGGATCAATGACTTCATTCCTTTTGTTGATATACATGATGTCCATCTTCGAGTCCGAGATGCGGTCATTGATGGTATATGGCAATTCAACTTGCTCTATAATCAAATTCATGAAGAGATCCAACTGAAAATGCAAAGCCTTTATCTTAACTCTAATTCAAGAGACATGCTCATTTGGGAACCTTCCTCATTAGGTTCTTATTCAGCCAAAAATGCTAATGTCTAGCTTGTTAATCAACATGAACCCACACAACATATTGTGAATGGTGACAACTTTGCATGGAAATGGATCTGAAAATTGAAATTGCCTGAAAATATTACACTTTGTTTGGTTGGTAATGCACCATAGCCTCCCTACTAATTATTATAAGTTTGCTATACACAACATTCAAGATCAATCCTGCCATAGATGTGGAACAAATATTGAATCTCTATTGCATACTTTACTGTTTTGTCCAAGGATTTTCCACATCTGGTCTACTTTTGGATTTCATAATTTGCAGGACTTCAATTTGGATGATCCTCTTCTTTGGTTCATGACTAATGCAACAACTAAATCTGGTCCCCTCTTTATTGTAACCTTCTAGATGTTATGGAGAGCCCGTAATGATGAATCCGTTCTCTTCTGGATATTGCAGACAATGTCTTTGCCTCATACCCAAACAATAGGCAACCACGACTAGTATCTTGGATTCATCCTCCTGATTAGTGGTTTAAATTAAATGTGGATGGCAGGTCTTTGGGTAATCCTGGACGTTCGGGTTATGGAAGGCTATTTCAGAATACCCTTGGGCAATGGATTCTTGGCTTCTTCGTGGCTACGGCATGACAACTATCATGAATGTTGAACTTCAGGCTATAACAAAGAGTATTATGTTCCAGTTATTGACCACATTAGATACTTGATTAACAACTATCATTTACTCATTCTTTAAGGGAAGGAAACTCTTGTGCTTATTGGCTTGCTCACAATTGGGTTCAATGTCGTGCGACTATTCATTCCACACTCCTAACTGATACTTTGGGCATAACTAAGATTAGAGATTAGTTTTTTTTTCTACCTCTTTGTCTGTTCCTTTCATCGTAATAAAAAAAATTCACAAGTATGAAAGTGAATAAATATTTAGCCTAACAAAGTGCGTTAAGGGACTTACGCGTTACAAAAAAAAAAATTAAAGGACCTATTCGTTACAAATAAATAAGTTAAGGGAGCTGCAGAGATATGTTGCCTTTAAAAAAGATTGCTTAGATGCTCTTTGCCATCCCTAGGTGGCTGATGTTGTTCCCACTACAAAGAGCAGCTGCAATTGTGTGCCACTTCCTAGAAATGGTTAGGAAGTAGCCATTGATTCTCCAGGGTCAGATAAGGACGCAACCGAGACAACGACGCATTCACATAGAGCAAGTAGCCACTCCTTTCAATTTCAGTCTTTCTCCTTTTTGTATTGTTCTGTCATCGTTGAATCTTAAAACCCCAATTGACTCTCATATGAGTCGGTATCCTATGTGCAAAACCAAAATGGCGATAAACGCCGCCAAACCCAGCTCCTCTCGATCTCAACGCAGTAGTAGTACCCAATCACCAAAAACAGCAGCAACGACATCATCGTCTTCATCACAGAGGCCCACACATGGCACCATCCCCAAAACCTCTTCTTTCTCCGACAACCCTTCAACCTCCTACGCCACCACTAACGGCTCAACCGGCTTTAGACTCTCCTCCGATACTTCCATCTCAAGCCGTACATCTCTCACATCTCTACGCGACACCCTCCCAGAAAACCCCAACATCTACGACTTCTCCGAAATCTCCTCAGCTACAAACAACTTCCTATCCAAACGCTACTCTTCCTCTACCCCATGTTGGCGCTGCAGTCTCCGCGGTGCTGACGTCATTGTTTTCCAACGTAAGTTCCGACGCAAACTCCAAACCTCTCAGCTTCGCCAACTTCTCTCCGTTATCTGCCGTAGTCACCACGTCAGTATCGTCAAGCTTCTCGGTGCGTCTATCTCCGGTGATCATATCTACCTCGTTTATCACTTCGTTAACGGAGCTAATCTCTCTGATTGTCTCCGAAACTCGAAGAATCTTCACTTCACGGTGCTCTCCACTTGGATGTCGAGAATGCAAGTCGCCGCCGATCTCGCTCACGGACTCGATTACATTCACAATAAGACCGGTTTGAACATGAATTTTGTTCACAACCATATTAAGAGCAGCGCCATCGTCGTCACTGACCAAAGTTTCAACGCTAGGGTTTGCCATTTCGGTGCGGCACAGCTCTGCGGTGAAGTCGTCGAGGAAAACGAATTCGTTGACAAAAGTATGGGGGAAATCACAGAGGAACCTCCGTCGACGAGTTCCAAGGGATTGAGGATCTCCAACGTGGAATTCGAGGGAGTTCGGGGGTACATGTCGCCGGAATTTCAGGCCACCGGGGTTGCAACGCAGAAGTCTGATGTGTATGCTTTTGGGGTGGTGATGCTGGAGCTGTTGTCGGGGGAGGAGCCGTTAAAGTTCAAGTTTGATGAGAAGAGTCGCGATTTCATGAGGATTTCGGTGATTGAGACTGCGAGAGCCGCCATGGACGGTGGCGATGGTAGCGTGGAAGGTAAGCTTAGGAGGTGGGTGGATAGGAGGCTGAAGGATTCGTTCCCCGTGGATGTTGCGGAGAAGTTGACACGTGTAGCGTTGGATTGTGTACACGTGGATCCAGATAAGAGACCCAACATGGGACGCGTAGCGGGCAAAATCTCCACGCTGTATTTGAAATCAATGAAGTGGTCTGAAAACATGAAGTTGCCTGACATGTCTTTTTCGTTGGTTCCTCGATGAGTTCTCTACTTCATTGCACTTTTATAAAATGGTTGAAAATAGTTAAATCAAACCGTCATTGACTAATGAAGAAATGTAGAGGGTATGACTTTGTGTTCGTTCTTACTTAGGATAGAATTGGGCAATTGGCCTTCGATGATTCGATTGAGACATGAGTTATGAAATATGTATATTTATTTAATAAACAGCGTGATTTTGGCTTCGTGTGCATCATTTTATATTTGGAATTTTAATAGGGATTGATATAAAATGACACATCCGTTGTTTTCTTCCGACATACTTTCCTTTCAATTTTGAACTTCAAAGGTTGAATGGCTTTAAAACGTGTATTTAACTAATCACCTATACATTGGTATAGATTTTGGAAGTTCTTACACGAGGATTGGCCAATCTCCCTTTTTTTGTCGAGACTCCCTTTTTTTGTCGAGACCAGGGTATCCACTGTCGAATGAAGTCACTAATCCCCTTCTGGATTGACCAATCTCCCCCTTTATTTTAAGGAACCAATCACTTTCTAACAATAATTCAAGTTTATAATTTTGTAAAATTAAAAAGTAGAAGTCAACTATATTTAGGTCCACAGAACGCCGCAAACTCCAACCAATTGTTGAAATAGTCTCCTACTTTTATTGAGCTATTAGTTTATTGACCGATCTTGCATTTAATTTTTCATTTCATGGAAAAGAAGGGGAGGGGGATATTCTTCATTGATCGAAAGAGCTAGTGCTTAATTGGATGATGCATTTTTTTTGACAACAAGGATGATGCATATATAACTCAAGAATTACTTCCAGAGGTCCAAACTCCAAAGTTATTCTGGCCCGAGATATACATTCAGAACCTTTATTCACAGATCAGAAATATTACCAAGCTCAACAAAATAATTTACCAATTACCATAAACTTTTAATAGAATTGAAGAGAAACTGAGTGTGAGAGACAAGAGACAGAGAATATGTGAGAGTTCAAATGATGAATGAAAGAATATTATTGAGTACAAATGAATCTGTGAAACAGATTATATAAGAGAGTCTGTAACTCAACTATCCCTAACAGAATCTAACTGAGCTAAACTAACTTCTAACAGTTTCTAACCGTCTTAACAATCCTCATGCTGACTCAGCATAGTTACAACAGAATTTATAAACTGATAACTAAGTATATTTATTACTTTATTAACTAACATTTAACACTAACATAGCATACCGTGGTTCTCTAAATGGTAATGAGCGTACTTCTGGCCTTCAATTCCAGCCACCTATATGCGTGAAGAACATTCATGCAAAGGAAGGATTGATGATCATCTCCATTACAAGATCTGGGAACTGGGAGGGATTGCAGCTACTAGTACACCATCAATATATTCTTTTCATATTATTCGTTTCAGATTGGTGAGCAAAACAAAATTCCGTGGTACACCAACATAATGTAACACTCCCATCCATTTCATTGAGTTTTTTCTAACATCTCTTCTTCACAGTTGTGTGGAAGAGTAAAATCCGGCACCTCCTCAATATCATCTGCAGGCTAAAAACAGAAATACACGAGTAGTCCAATTATACGATTTATGAAAGCATAATTATGCCCAAACATATCATGAACATTCAAGACCGCCAGCCTACCTGCCATAGTTCCAATAGCTGCCATAACAAATAACCGACAATCATAACCAAGCAAAACAGCTTGCCTGCCCAAGCTCCACAAAAGAGGTATCTAAAGAACAGAGAAAGTCAGTACTGGTAGAAGTAGTTCCTCAATTCATACAGCAAGTATGCTCTGATATTACACTGACATCAATGTTTGAATAAAGAGAGATAAAAATCTATAATAATAATAATAATAAGATTCATTTCCTCCTTTTATACTAAGTATCAGTTTTACCCCAGAACTACTATCCACAAACAAAAAAAAACAATTGCCTAGTGCTGTCAAATAAAGATCCCCAAAATTCATTGCTTTACCAAGTATCAACCAGCTTACGTTACAAGCAGATTCAATAATGTTATACTCAAGTAATTAACAAGTTCACATAGTTGAATGAATTGTAGACTTCGTATTACAACTTTCTACTATATGTTTCCAATGCAGTAAAATTGAACCTATGATGTTAGTGTACCGTGAAAGACGTTCTAGCAGATTTTGATTGGAGCACTTCAAAGCACGGTCATATACAATTTCAGTCCTTTTGGCAACATCATGCCAGTTGTAGAGTTCTTTCATCTACAGAAAATACATAAACAAAAAGGAATTAGTTTCCCCACTAAATACATTAGAAAAGAGTCAAAAGACAACCTGAACAACAAACTCACTCGGTTATGCATGACTTGTGGATCAATTTTTGGCAGCATAGATATAGCCTTTTGAACTGCATCCACCATATCACTGGGATCAGGTTCTGCCAAAACAATCATGTCATCTGGCAAAACCTATATAGCAAAGAATTGAAGCTATATCAATCCTTTCAAGACAGCATTACAAAATTGTTGAATTGGAGAGGAACTGAAGTTTGTAAAAGAAATTCTCAGAAAACCAATAAAAAATCCCATCCTGAACAGGCATAGAAGGAAAATCTGTTGTAACTACCTCAGGGACTCCTCCAACACGTGTGCTGACAGTTAACAATCCACAACTAGCAGCCTCTAAGATAGCTATGCAAAAAGCTTCTGTTAAGGAACTGAAACAAGCCAAATGTTACTGACTAAAAATAGATGTGTGCCAAACTGGTGCTGACGTTAAGAACCCCAACATCTTATAAGAAAGGAAACTCGAGCTTCTAGAACTACTTAACTTCCATAATTAGGCTGAAGAATTATAAATCCACTTTTGTAAAGCTGTAGAAAAACGGAGAGTTAAGGAAGCTTAACCTATTTAAGAAGATATGTCCAGATATGAGAACAGATCGGACTTGTGCATGTTGCACAGCTCCTAACATTTCAACTCGATCTTGTAGAGAATGCTTTTCTCTCATCTCTTCCAACCGCATACGCTTAGCTCCATCACCTCCAACAATGAAACGAACCTTCAAATGAATTTATAAGTTATGCCTTGGAAAGTGCACAATTAAAAAAACTACTATAATTCAATCCTGTAGTATTACATATATCTAGTGATGCAGTTTTAGTATGGCTCATTGCAAAGGAACTGCTATCCGTCAACAGATACAAAAAATAAACCCCAGTACTGATTTTAAGGACTGCAAACCAATAATGTGGTATACATTACTTTGGTAAAGGTACAAAGAAAGCTCCTGCACAGCATTTCGTTAAAGGTTTAATAATGTGTATATTGGCCAAAGTACTCTAGCAATAATTGTCTAAATCCAGCCCCAAGTAACACTGCTAATTTGATATTTTCCCATTTATTGGGGAATTAGAAGATGATAGATGACTCTATGTCTAAATAAGCATAAACTTTAAAATTGAATGATATCTCGGGCATGTACAAATTAATAAAAATCATTGTTAACAAACAACAAATGACCGAGTGACCATAACTATTCATTTAATAACATTGCTGTGTGCATTATGTATATCCTCTTCTTCATGAAAGTAGAACCATTTTGGTAAAATCGTCATCATTCTTTTTGAAGAAATATGTTCTAATTTGTTCAGGTAATTCTTCGATTATCACCACTAAGAAATACGGAAAGAACTCATTAGGGCATATTGTGGCTTTTCATAAGATGCTGATAAGCTATTGCAGAAGGCCGTTTATTTATTATTCATTTTTTTTTGTGATTATTTGACAAAAGCTGCTCTGAAGTGACATTAAATAAGTGATTGGTAAAAATCCTTGTAACTCTATAAGTATCTAAAACTTCAAAAACAAATATTATTGAATAGCTAGCACAAAATTAGGGTAGTATAAGCTTAGAACTTAAGAACTAGCTGAAAAGGTATAAGTTCTTTAGTAAGTATTGTGTATATTTGATAGCCAGCTGCACCTTTGGAAAGCAACCCTTAAGCTGTTCACCAATACATTGATTACTTGTACTGTTGTACAGAGAGCATCAGGGTAAGAACCAAAATGAAGTTTCACCAAACCAAAAATTGCAACCAAAAAACCATTATAAAAAGCCAAAATATTCCCAAATGGGCATATCTTAACAGCGTTGTTTCCATGTTAGACAGACCCAGATTTCTAGTTATGCAAGATAAACAAACAATGGTTTTATCAACTTACATTGGGATGTAATCGGCATACTTCTGGAATGACTTCAACAAGCAAATCTACTCCCTTTCTATAAACCAATCGGCTAATAACAACAATAACAATTTCTTCCAATATTCTTGGACGATCCACTGCAGGCTTGAACATGGCAATGTCAACAGCATTAGGTATTACAAAAACTTTCTCAGGTGGCAAACCTGACCGCAACACGGTGTTTTCCTTGCTTGTATGGGAAACACATATGGCTTGACTCACATCTGCTAAGGTAAACTGCAACACTTTGTTCATGTGGATGCTTCCAACATCAGCAAAACCGTACAACGAATGATCAGTAAATACAACCTTGTATCCCATGGTTCTTGCATGCATAAGAGATTCATGACAAAATGTAGAAAAGGCTTGGTGTCCATGCACTACTGTAATTCTTTCTCGAATAAGAATAGTTCTTACAATCGGTAATAACCCATAGATGGTCGGAAATGTGTTCTGCATAACAAATGGCCTCCATGGAACATAGTATACTTTCAAACCACCAGTCATATATCTGACCCCGGATCGATTTCCATAAGCATGAGTTGCAACTACCACCTGAATAGTCATTTTCATTGAATTCACATTATTACAAACAACTTCAGCATAATTAGAACAACAACAGTTAAGCATTTTACAGTAATCTGTTTGGATAAACAGCTTAATTAAGTACTTATAGCATAAACGCTTATCATATAAGTGCTTATGTGTAAGCTATTTCTATCATACAACTGTTTATATGTAAACTATTCAATATAGACTATAAACTATTTTCATAAGCTATCCTAAGAGCTTTTGGAAATAAGCTTAAAATAGCTTATGGACATGTCATTAGCTATTTCCATAAACTCTTCCAAACAATTTCACAAGTGAAATAAGCTAAAATAAGTCAACCCAAACATCAATTAACAATGTAAAGCCCTGTCATGCTAAAAAAAGTGCAATACCCTCCTCTTCTATTTTGCATTTACTACATAAACCTCCTATTAACATCTATAAAAGGAAACTACACAAAATTACCAAGTTCAACTAAAACCAAAATGTTACCAAAAGTAATAAATTTGTTAACTAAACCGTTGGCTAATGTTACAAAAAATGTATATATATAATAACATAGATGATATTGGCTGACCTTGTGGCCTAACTTGAGCAAACATTGTGAAAGATAGTAAATGTGATTCTCCACACCACCAAAATTGGGATAGAAAAAATCTGAGACCATCAGGATTCTATGCTTTCGGGAATCACTCATTGTGTAACCTCAAACTCACAGGTTGATGCAGAAGAAGAAAAATTGAGATATCACACCGTGTATTTTTCGATTTCACCAATGATTGAATTGCGATACTCTGCTCTTAAATGCACAAATATAATAATATATCAGTCCAAAAAAGAAATCATTTTTGTGCCTCTACACTGCTGGGTGTGAAAACATGAGGGATTTGCAAACCCTAACGGGATCCAGAATGGAAAACAAGAAAGAGGAAACAGTGACTCACTCGCATACTATCAGAACTACTACTATTTTTCTATCCATGTTGCTTTTTTTGTTGTTGAGTACTTTGTGTTATTGATGCAAATCACGGTGCTTATTTGTGGATTCAATTTGTATGTACAGTGGATGTAAAGAATTTTTTTCTGACTCAGTAAAGAAAAATTATATAGTCGCTTAATCACATGAAAATGAAAAGTTAACTTAAAAAAATCATTCTTGTAATTGGTTGTGAGATGTGTGTATAACAATTAAACTCATTTATTGTTTGGAAATTATTGTTATTATCTTTTTAGTGAAACAAGTATTTTTTTAGGAGAAGAAGGATCATTTCATTTTATTATAAATAATTTTGGTTACACATTTCATTATAAATAAATTAAAGAGGGAAGTAATGGAAATTTGGGAAAAGAAACTCTTGCCAGAGAATAGCAGTTTTATTGATTTGTCTCCTTACAAAAGCTAACTTATAGACTTAAACTATCAAGGAATCTAGTTCTAAAAAATACTCCCTCCATTTCTAAATAGAAGTCGTTTTAGGCTTTTAAGTTAAAACCAAGAAATTGTTATGAAAATCACCAAAAGTATAGTAAGATATAAACATTATAATAGACTATAGATGGAGAAAAAATAGATTAAGAGAATGAGAGAAGAAGAAAGTATTTGCATTCTACTTTTGAAGATGTTTATTACAATGCTACATGAGTCCTATTTATATGACATAAGATATGTAAGTTACAAGCATATGGATGGTCTAGCATAATATGTCATAAGCATCTCAAATTAAGACCAATAACAATGAGTAATGACTTTTACTCAAGAGAGAGTTATGGAGAATCTTATAGAATATGAAAGGAATAAGGGAGATGGGGAGATAGACATCCACAAATATTCATAACAGAAACCATATTTACATCAACAATTTTCCTGTTTTACCCTTATCTTTCATTAACTCACTGAACCATGCATTCTCTCTATTTATATTTTTATGGTTTAAATATGCGTTTGGCCCCTGCAAATACACGCACAATCCAAACAGGCCCCTGTAAAAAAAAACTTTAAAATAACCCCTACAAAATATAAATTGTTTACGGTTAGGCCCCTCGGTCAGTTTTCCATCAAAAAAAAACTTTAAAATAATAATAAATGCCACGTGTCATCATCTCATTGGACCATTATGCCACGTGTCATTGAACGCCACGTCATCAACCCATGTCACTAACAAGTGCCACGTCAGCAACCAATGGGTGGCTGCCACGTGGCACCTCACATGGCAATGAAGAGAATAGTGTGTTACTAAAAACACATGGTTTTGGCATGAGTGGGGTTTGAACCCACAACCTAGTGGTGGCATTGTCCAACAAATACCACTAAGCCACGTGATTGCTTGAGTAAATGTTGCCAACTACAAATATATAATATGTAAAACGAAAATGGGATCTGAAACGTTTAATTTCAGATCTGAAAACGAAAATATGCAAAATGAAAATTGGATCTGAAAACGAAACGGATCTGAAACGTTTAATTCCAGTTTCCTTTAATTCAAATCGAAAACGAAACAGATCTGAAACCTCAAATGGGGATTTCGTTTACTTCGGTTTTATTTAAATTCAAATCAAAAACGAAATTGGATCTGAACTTCCGATTTCAAGAAAAAATTCGTAATTTCTTTAGGGGCTTTTGTTCGATTACGTAATACGAATTCTAGTTGCTTAAAATCATGCATTATATTTGCTTAAAATGATAGATAAAGTCGGGTCAAATCGGGTCAATTGTGACCCGTTTTTGAGTTGTTGGGTGAAGAAGATAAATAGTGTCTTTTTTATTACCCAACGTTTTGATTCAGATTAAATAAATGTAGTTGGCTATTGTTTCACAAGTTATCAGGTAGCAGAGTGGTATTTGATGTTGTACTCCACACCCAAGTCATGGGTTCAATCCCCACTTTTGCCAAAATCTTTAAATTTTTAGTAACACACTATTCTCTTCATTGCCATGTGAGCGCCACGTGACAACCATCCATTGGCTGCTGACGTGGCACTTGTCAGTGCCATGTGTCCATGGTGACATGGGATGATGACGTGGCATTCAGTGACACGTGGCATAATGGTCCAATGAGATGATGACACGTGGCATTTATTATTATTTTAAAGTTTTTTTTTTATGGAAAACTGACCGAGGGGCCTAACCGTAAACAATTTATATTTTGTAGGGGCTATTTTAAAGTTTTTTTTTACAGGGGCCTGTTTGGATTGTGCGTGTATTTACAGGGGCCAAACGCATATTTAAACCTATTTTTATTCCTATTTGTACTCCCGATAATTTTGACGGTTACAACTCCCAAAACTTGGGCACTACGTGTTTCTTCTCTCCACCTATTACTCTATCATTTAATTTTATTTAAATAAAAAACAAATGATAGATCGTGATGCAAAAACATTAAATATGACATTCATAAATATACGATGAAATATCATTAAAAATTTGGAGACTAGTTTGAGATGTGATTAAGCGACTATATAATCACATGTGGATTTCAGTATTAATTTTTTTATCGTTAAATAATAACTATTAACTTTCTTTACAAATAATTAAATTATTATAAATTATAATTAAATGACTAAAATTATTATTAAATATTATTATTTAATAATGAAATCCACAAGTGATTAACTGTAAAAAAGTTAATAGTTATTATTTAACTATAAATAAAAGTGCTGAGATATATATATGATTTCACTAACTTTATTTATATGTCCTAATATAACATATATCGGTTTGTGATAGTTTCTTACTTATCAGTTTTTCCAACTAATTGTAGTAATTCCAACTAACTGTAGTAACGGAGCAGCTTTAAATCTCTGGGCTAGCTGTCCCACCCTTCGAAGGGACTAGTTACTGCGTTCGGCGGTGGATATCCTAGTCTAGACAAAAAAATTGTAGTAATTCCTTAGACACAGCGAAATCTTCAATCATGTAACTTAAACAAAGATTCCTCAAATATTTAAGTAGGTAATAGCATTAAGATCGAGTAAATAGTGTGACTAGAAAACTTAACCATATTCTTAGAAATGTAGCTTAACTAGTGTGTATGACCCGTGCGCTGCACGGGTATACATCGCTTTGTGTTTACTTTAATCTAAATTAATTTATTAACTCTCACTACGTAGCTATTTTTATTGCATTGTTAAAAAATGTTACTTTTAATGCAATTAGTATTAGATTTAGGGATGGCAAACAAGATGGAGTGAGGGCTGGAAGCAATGTTATTAAAACCGACCCGGTGCTCGACCCGGTCAAGTCACTGGGTCATTGGGTCAATGGTCGGACCGAAGGGTCACTAGTTGGCCCGCATGACCCTGACGCTACTAAAAATTGATAAAAATAAACATACTATGTATAAATTCACTCATCACATATGCAAAAAAAAATATCTTTAATTTTATTTTTGATTTCATAGTCTAAGATACACATTTAGACATGAGTTTTAAAATATATTTTAATATAACATATTAGGAATTACAAATATATTTTTTAATAAACCATTTAAGTATTTGTAGGTTTATATAGTATATTAGTATATTAGTATATATTTCAGATTTGTAAACTTCATATTAATAAGGGAGTGTTAAAAAAATTTGTTTTGCAAATAAAGAATTGGAAGACATTAATTCAAATTTGCAAGTAAAGAATAATATATAAATCAGTTTTGGAAGCTATTACTTCAAAATCACAAGTGGTGTAGTGGTAAAGCACCCAAGATTTCAACTAGTGGTCATGGGTTCGATTCCCATGATTCCCATGATTCCCATTTTTGGCTTTTCAAAAAAATCACATGGACTGTCTTTGACCCGCGGGTTGTACATCGGTTCGGGTCACCGGGCCAACCACCAACCCGGCCGGGTCATACCGAGCCAACTACATGTGCGATCCAATTGCTGGCTCGAACCAGGTGGGGTACCGGGTCGGTCCGAGTTGAACAACGTACTCCCTGTCCCCACCCTTCAAACTTCCCCGTCCACATGAATCCCCGCAATCCCTGCATAGATGTTGAACAATTAATAAAATTTATAAAAAAATATAAATTTAAATCTAAAAAATTGAAAGAAAAAAATATAAAAACAAAAACTTAATTACAAATAATATAATATACTTCTGTTGTAAAGGCATTTATGCACACTCGAGATTTTCCCACTTCTAGCATCTTTCGCTGCAGTATCATCAATCAATTGTATATTTTGAGATGGCTCAATTGTTACTTATAGGGGTCATTTCTATGTAAACAAATAAAGAATATAATTAAATTCCTTTAATTGAAAACAATGTTTAGAAATTCAATATATAAGGATAGAGTCAAAATTTCACTTCATAGAGGTATACATCAGATGTATAATATAATACGCGTACATAGTAACAAACAGTTAATAGTCTAAAAGTATATGTAATGTGAAAGAATAATTAATAGTGATGAAGGGTGTATGCATACCTCTGTAATGTGTACATACCCCATGAAATGGAAGAGTGTTGTATATTTGGTTTCCTAAAACATGCAAATTCCTTAGTACCCTAACGGACCAATTTTCACGAATAAGATCAAAAACAGATAAAAGGCCGTCTTAATTAGGTATAGGAGTACGTGATTGTTAAGGGAGCCATTTGTTATGCAAAGTAGTCGATATTATGTTGTTGAAAATAAGTTTAACCAAAAAATCGAGCTGAACTAATAATGCTCCATATTTGCCCAAGATGTCACAAATCTGATAATTTGTTGATAATATTACAGGATGATATGAAACTGTGGATAGTTATGTGCAATGAAGTTTTTTAATCATACATTCAATTGCTATTTTAAATTTGGAGAGTTAGTAATGGATTTTTGAATATGGTATGCATTTTGAATTTTTACTAAGTAAAAATGGGGATCCGTTGGATAGTTACTAATAGATCCTGATTTGTAGGGATATTAATTATTGGGTATCAAATCTTTTTAATGATAGGACGCGGAGGGTAATAAGTAACTTCCTTTTTTAGTCAGCCGGAATTTTGTGCACCATGAACCGTTGATTATGTTGATGACACTTTGGCAAATCATAGCCTTATATTAGTTAAACTGATTCTTCTATTATGTAACAGGATCTGTTGGATACGTTGGTGGGCCTCTCCTTAGGTGCTGATGTGGTTAATCAGTGGACTTAATTGTTGACGTGGATTTGACATGGATCTGAGGTGTATTATGCTGAATATGTGACATGGACATTAGCTTGTAAAACCTATGATTTAGTATAATAGAGATAGAGATATGTGATAGATTCTAGTACTTGATTTAAAGTTAAATTTTCAATTAAACTTGAATTCTTATAATCAAGCTAAAAGTGATCAAACTACAACTAACATTAAGAATAATAATAAATCACTAAATTAATACAAAATTGATAACCATATGTAAATCAAAATAGATAAATAAAAAACATAGTTTCATCAAATCTCAACGGAGAGAAATTAGCTATTCATTTTCATGATAACCAAGATACAATATAAAACAGGTTTTTTTTTCATACCCCCCAACTTGTCTCCCATACCCCCATATTAGCCTTTTTGACCAAAATACCCTCATTTTTAAAATAAAAAAAGCTGAACTTTCGGGAAATACACATAAATTCGGAAAGGGAGTAAAAAAATTTCCGAATTTATGTGTATTTCCGGAACGCAATTTTTTTTAAAAAGCTTCCGAATATATAAAAAAAATATTCCGAATTTATACATAAATTCGGAAGCGTAATTTTTTTTAAAATCAGTTTAAATTAATTAAAAAATCAATTTAAATTAGTTAAAAAAATCAGTTTAAATCAATTTAAATACGATAACGATAACAAACGAAAAAAACCGAAAATATAATAAAGTCGATAAAATACGAGTACATATACAAAAATAAAACCAAAACAAATACATATACGGATGAAAGTCTAACTGTCCTAATGCCAGGAGGAGGCTGTCATATGCATCGGCTGGAAAGCCTCCTCACAACCCATAGCATCAAGTATGTGTCCAGCGGCAGAATCCATCGCATCCTGATACGTCCATGGATCAACTCCCTCAGCTACAGCCTGCTGCTGTGGTACATGCTGCTCTGGTCCATGCTGCTCTGGTACCTCCTCAGCTGCAGTCAGTCGTGGAATGGACACCCGCTGATACCAAGGTAGATAGTCATCGGTGCACTCACCCACCATGCCTGCGACTAGTACGGAAAAAAATCCGTGCTGGGGATGGATACACCGACAATCTCTCTAAAATGGAGATCACATCTGGACGTGGGCCTAAGACGGGTGCAGGAGGGATCTGCTGGATGCGCCCAAACTGTCAGCGGACCCGGTCAGCCATATATGTGACAGCAATGTCGCCCCAGATCAGCCAACCTCTGAAATGCGCCATGGTGTGGAATGGAACGTGCAGTCTGTGGTCCTCCCAAGGCATAAAAATGACCTGGTCCAGCCGCAGGTTATCGATCCGCTCCCGAAAATGTATCAGCTTCAGATCATCGCACTTGAAGTTCTTCCACCTACTGCAACGTGGAAGCCCAATATCAGGGGATATCCTTCGTCGAACGATAGTGGGGAAGTACTCATATATCCAGTAGTGAAATAAAATAATTAAATGAATAAATAGTTAATTATTTCAATAAAACCAATTAAAAGAATAAGAGTAATTAATTAATAAATTACCTGTAGCAGAGAAGCGTATTCGCCAATCTGCCTGGTGTCCCAGTAAATGGCCAAGTTCAGCTGGTCATAGAGATATGCCAGAGTAGTTGGACCCCAAACCCACTGGCCACATGTGTCAAAATCTGAAATGAGACTAATTCACCTAGCAGGCACGTACGTGTGACTCTTGTCGGAGAAGATGGTGCCCCCAACAAGTGTAGCATATAGCACTGTGCTGCATGATCAAACTGCCCCCGATGCATGTTATCTCTATAGGCGTCTTCTAAAAATCGGAATCTGAAAGCCAGAGTCCTGCAGGAATTAAACTCGATCCAGCAGGCCGCCCCATCTACTCCGAGAAAATCCACCCCAGCCTGAACGGCCTTAGCAAATGAAAAGATGTAGAGGCTCAGCCAAATGATTGTTGGTGAGCGGCAAGTGGAGCAACGCAGCCGCGTCGTCCAATGTGATGGTCATCTCCTCCCAAGCCATGTGAAAGGAGCTAGTCTCAGAATGCCACCTCTCAACAAAAGCAGATACAAGCTCATGGTTGATGTTGTTGAGAGGTGTGGCGTCCAACTGAAATAGCCTCGCCTGCTGCAACCATGCTGCAATATGAGGGTGGTGCACCTCAGGTCTAATACAGCATACCTCGGTCCTATAAAAAAATAAAAGTAATTACCTCATAAATTAAACTAATTAAATAATTTAAACTAATTAAGTAATTAATAAATAATTTAAAGTAATTACCTCCCCGACCAGTAGTCGACTGACGCGGTGATCCACTAAGCGGTGCAACAAAGGCTGCTCAGCAGCCTCAGCCTGATGCTTAGCAGACACCTGTATCTCTGGCTGCTCAGCCTGTGGTATGTCTGGTATGTGTGGCTGCTTAGCCTGGTCCTGTCGCTGTCGGACACGCTTCTGACGCTCAGAAGCGTGCCCGGCCTGTCTGACCAATCTGATCCTCGTCCTAGTCCTAGGAGCAGCATCATCTCTCGGTGTAGATCCAGATGTCTCGCTTGGTGTAAAGTCTCGACTGCTAGCCACTGAAAACCAACAAAAAAATGAGTTAAAACGATTGTTTTTAAAAAAAAAAACAATAAGCTTCCGAATTTAGGTGTAAATCCGGAAATTTCAACATTGAAATTTCCGGATTTACACCTAAATTCGGAAGCTTATTTTTAATTTTTTTTTCCGGAAATACATGTAAATTCGGAATGTAAATCTGGAAACTACATTCCGAATTTACATGTATTTCCGATTTTTTTTAAAAAAATTTTGAATTTGCCTTCCGAATTTATACGTATTTCTGAAAAATTTACAATTTTTTTCCTGAAATACGTATAAATCCGGAAAATTTAGGGAGAAAACTCACTTTTTCTCGAAAACATATGTATAATGATGAGAATTGTACTTTTTAATTTTTTTTCAGGGGTATTTTGGTCAAAAAGGCTAATATGGGGATATGGGAGACTTATGAAGAAAAACCCTATAAAACAACGAAGAAAAACTTCATTAGAAGATACAATTTTAATTTGATTCCTCAAAATCTTGCAGGTCCTTCAAGAATATCCATTCCTCTCTTCTAACAATAAGTCCTAATTCTCTTAAAATCTAACTTATATATACAAGAACGCCAGTTTCCAACTGATTCTTGGAAGTGGGAATTCTTCTGTATTCAACATTTGTTTTGCCTAATTCTCTTTTTTATTGTGTCGTGTGCCCTAGTCTTTCACCATCACTTGCAAGACACATTTGCTAGGGAGAAGAAGGCTACAACATCTGATCTACATCAAGAGCCCTTGCTCACATTAACAAATGAGTCTCCAAAATTAGCCACATAGGATTCTAATTTCTTTTGGGTCAAATATGACCGACCACTTGAAAGATTCACATGGAAGTTGGGTCATCCCAGCCAAATCTGTTAGTTTTTGGATGGTCCATAGACGTACTTAATTGTAAATTTGACTAGATTGGCAATGATGACAAACCGGTCACAATTTGCAATTAATTAATTTAAGGTAATTGGAGTAACGACAACTAATTTAAAATTGATGCTGACCAGCAGCTTGGGAATTAAACTTTTTTTGTTTGTAGATGAAGTGGCAATACCACTATAAACTCATGCACACAACTGTGATGTCTCGAGTTTGAACGCATGGCATATATTCAGTCTAACAATTTTGGTATTTTTCAATTGAACCGGACGTTACAAATTCTTAGGAATTAAATTTAACTATTGATTCATGAAGGAAAGCGGAAAAAGTCAACCCTCATTTTTTGGCAAAATCAAAGGATGTGCCACTGATTCCTTGATCACCGTCCGATTCTTGGATGATGTAACCTAACATTATAGCTTTGTTCTTTTCTAGGGTTCCATTCCAAACCCGCGCCATCACGTTGCCTCGACAGTTGATATTCCCGCACAGTGCAAAGGCGAAATCCGTCATTTCACCGCCTTACCTATACACGTTTTTTCTTTTTTAATTTTTTAAAGAAGGAAGTTGTTGGCGTTATGCGTGAAACAGAGGTTAGTGAAAAGAAGAAGAAGAAGAATGCCGAGATCGCAAACGGCAAGCCGCACACGAAGAAAACCGCATTTCAGAATGGCGGTTCGTGACGCTTCTAACAAACCCTACCATCTCTGATCCTTCGATATATACAGCGCGCACTTCATCACTTTCATTGCCTTCAGGTTTCTCATTTATTCAATTCTCTCGCCATTGCATTTTGATTATTGTTAATTTGTTATCTTCTCTGAATGAAATTGCTGAGTTGGATCGTGTTATAGGAATGGCTGAGGTAGGGAAAATACTGTACATGGTGGTTGTTGATGAAGGTGAGAAAAAGGACAAAGGGAAAGAGTCGTTTCGATATACACGTCCTGTTTTACAAAGCACACTGCAACTTATGGGATGTAAAGCGCGTCATGCCTTCAAGGTCTGTTGTTCGAATTCTATTTCGTATACAATTTCTGTCTGTAATTTGTTTATTTTATTCGCTTGAAGAAGATTGGTGAAGCGAGTTGTTTTAACTTTAGTTGGTTGATGTTGTGGATCTTTTATTTGTCTGAACTTGTGCATTAACATTTGGAATTTTTTATGGCATTTTGGATTGTGGTTATTTTCACAGGAATGCTTTTCTTCCTGTTGGTTGGATCGTTCAAAAGCGTAGCCATGTGAACTATTTTGTTGTCTGGTTCATACATTGTGCTTATGGAGATGGGGCGAAGAATAATTCATGTCTTCTTCATAAAAATATAGAATGGAATGGTTTAATTAACATGCATACAAAGTTCATCTTTTTTCTTTCTTTCTTTCTTTATTTACTATATTATTAATTTTTATGTGGAAGATAAAGAAGATAATGAGGTTGGTTGAGTTTACATGGTCGAGTGAGTAACAACTGTGACTCAAATTCGGATTTTTTTTTCAGGTGTTATTCACTTCAATGGTCGTAGTCGGTTATCTTTACTCACTTGTAAAGGAAATTTTGTGTTGCTCATTATGCAGTGGAATATATGATAAATTCTCAGTTGCAATCAACCACTTACTTTACTTGATGTCTTGTTTGTTTGTCTAAATGACCTTTAGATTGAAAGTTACTCCTCATATTTCTGATAAATGACAATCTCCGGACCCTTTTGCATAACAGTTTTCAGAATATGTTTTCCTCTTGAAAGTTACTCCCCACATTTCAAATAAACATGACCTTTTACAGACCTTATTGAATAAAATTATTCTGAAAATGTTATCCTCTTATCAGATCAGCCAAAGAGTTTTTGAGCTCACAAGGAGTGGCAGTGCTACTGATGCTTTGCAGACAGAAGGAATTGCTTTATCAGGTTTTGATGCTTCTAAAAGAAATGTTGCAAAAAAAGATTGTCACGAAGCTTCCGTTTGCCTGGGTAAAACAGATTTAGGCAATCACTCACTTTGTGGTAAAAACTATGGAAGTAAGAGTGTGCCATTTGAACTGTACAAAAAGCGTACAACTGTATTTGTTCGGAGAGACACATTTCTAGATATTGTTTGTGGAGTGCTGGCTGAGTACCAGTATGTGGGTCCGAACCAGAGAGCAGACTTGATGCTAGCTTGCAGGTATTTATATCCTTATGGTGGATATTTTGATCTACAAGAACCTGAATAGAACAAAATATGATAAAATTTTGACTGTGGTTGCAGCATCTTCCACGATGCAATGGAATCCGATGTTGTATGGTTAGAGATGGTTTTCCATGATTTTTTCTTTGCGGTCTGTATTCTTATGACTAGCTGGTTTGTATACATTCATATCACTTTCAAAAAAATTGTTTTGCGAAAGTTTAAAATGCTTACATATGACATAAGAGGCGGAAAATCTGATCTTGAAAAAAAATGCTGCTTCCAGGAAGCAAAAGTAGAAGCAGGAAAAAGTTTTTTTTAAAGTTGGTCATTTATTCTAAATGTACAAGTGTTTGGCGAAAGAGGCAACAGGATTTTTGAAATAGTTGAAATTCACTGGATGGCAAAATGGCTTCTCCGTATTATGTAATGGCCCCTTTTAAGATGAAAATTTGCTTCAATCTTGGGTGACTGTTTTTTTGTTCCCTCAGTCATGAAATAGTTGTGTGTATATGGATATGGTTACATTTAGACGTTTAATTTACCGCTCTATCAGGCTTGTATAGCTCTAAATTCCTTTAAATATATGTCTGCTAGTTAGTTGTAATTTGTAGCTATCAAAAAATTTGAATTATATATTGAAAGCTGTTAGGATACAACATATTTGTAGCTCATACAACTTCTTTAAAGTTTATACCTACAATTATCAGGAGTTTGTAAAATACAGTACAATTTTTCCTTTTTATATTTGTGACTATTTTCTTTAATTGCAGGATCCGAGAACGGAAGGAATCAGTGACAGTGCTGTTGTGTGGCACTAGTGGCTGTGGCAAATCGACGTTGTCTGCATTGCTGGTATCTTTGCATACAGAAGTAGTTGTCTTTTTGCAATAACAAATATGTACGTATTGTTTGGAATCGGTGAAAACACACAGAAAAGGAAGATAGGAAAAGAAAATACAATTTTTAAAAACTTGTCCTCCCTTTGGTTCAGATAAAAGTAGGCAAGAGAAAGTCTTTGCTTTTTTGCACTACTAAAATGTTTTATAACTTTTTCTCTCTTTATCCTTTTTAAGGTTAACTTTAACATTTTACATGTATACATGATTCTTTCCTCCCACTTTCTTTCCATTTTCTCTCAAACCAAACCACTAAACAGTCATCTAATTTTCTACTCCTTGCCTCCTCTTTTCCCTTTCCTGATTTTTCTTTTCCTCAATCTATCATTAACCAAACAAGCTAGTATTGTCAGTTTTTACTTGGCGGAAGGATACGTAACTTGTTGTGAATAATGAAATTGAAACTAAGTACCAATGTACCATTGATATCTTACAGTTCAATAACTTAAGTTCCATTCATATCTTTGCTTCAGGGAAGTCGGTTGGGAATTACAACAGTGGTGTCAACCGATTCTATTAGGCACATGATGAGAAGCTTTGCAAATGAAAAGGAAAACCCCTTGTTATGGGCCTCTACCTACCACGCAGGCGAATGTTTGGATCCTGTTGCTGTTGCAGAATCTAAGACAAAAAAGAAAGCAAAAAAGCTGGCTGGTGTGTCACATTCAATTCCCAAGGATGTAGCAACTGAGGGTCATAATTCTAGCAAATCTGATATACGGACATTTGAGGTGGGGTGTGGTGCTACTGAACTGCTAAGTGCAAAACAGATGGCTGTTGAAGGATTTAAGGCACAAAGTGAAATGGTGATTGACAGTCTAGATAGGCTAATCACTGCCTGGGAAGAACGGAAGGAGTCTGTTGTTGTTGAGGGTGTTCACTTGAGTCTCAACTTTGTTGTATGTCTGATTCTCTGTTGTTCCTGACTTCCTTCAATATTTCTTCTTTTCTTTTGTATGCAAATCATGTGTTATTTTCATCTTTAAATATCGGTATTAACTGAATGTCATGCAGGTGGGGCTTATGAAGAAACATCCTTCAATCATACCATTCATGATATACATTACAAACGAGGACAAGCACATGGAACGATTTGCTGTACGTGCAAAGTATATGACCTTGGACCCAGCCAAAAACAAATATGTGAAGTACATAAGAAACATAAGAACAATCCAGGATTATCTCTGTAAGCGAGCTGACAAACATTTAGTTCCCAAAATAAACAACACAAATGTTGACAAGAGTGTAGCAGCCATCCATGCTACTGTGTTCAGCTGTCTTCGTAGGCGTGAAGTTGGGGAACAGTTATATGATCCTATTAGAAATACTGTAACTATGGTTGATGAGGAATATAGAAATCAGTGTGCGGCCAATTCTTTGAGCTCTAAAGGAATGTTTCAATTAATCCAAAGGCAAGGTTCTTCGAGGCATCTTATGGCTCTTGTAAATACTGATGGGTCTGTGGCAAAGGCTTGGCCTGTTAATAAAGTGGATAGTAATGGGAAGCCTATATGGGGCCATGGACAAGAGAATGAAATTGGAAGTCCAATGTATGGACCCTTGCGGATTGGTAAGGCCGAACCTGTAAACCTTCAGTTTGGTTTGTATGGAATCAGTGCCTGGCCCTGTGATGGTGGCACTAGTCGCGCCGGAAGTGTTGATGAGTCAAAAGCTGATGGGACTGATACAGGTAGTAGATATGTATCGTCCTGCTGTAGTTCACCAAGGCTCTCTGATGGACCTTCAAAAGAGGTAAATTTGAATTTTTGTTGATCTCTCTGTTCAACATGAAAATTAATGGCTTGTTAGTACCAAATTGGAGAATATCTATTATTATTAAAGTTTACTTCCTCAGTTGTCTTTTTTTCTCGTGTGTATTTTTTTAGCTCAAGGAGGATCTTTCAGTGCACGGTAGTGATGAAGAGATTGATGATCAACTAGAGGTGGGCAGTGATGATGATTTAAGTGACGATGGTGACAAACATATTCATGAGGAGGTAGAATCAAATTCATAAATATTGGCCATTAAATGATTTGCCAATCTAAAATGTCTGTATATTTGATGAAATTTAATCCATAAGCAGAGTTCCAAACCTTTCTAGGTTCTTTCAATATTGCCCGTGCATGCAAAGGCAATGAATGAATCAAAGCTTGGTGCTGAATTTATTATTAAAAGTAGTATATTACTTAGTTGCTTGCTGAAAATTTGTGAAATGGCAAGTCCCATGCCAGAGCTTAACTGAGTTATTATCATGTGGAACTATCTTTTGGGTTATTTATAAAAAAAAATCTCTCATTGTTGCGCAGGTAGGCTCGGTTGATGAGGAATCTACCAAGTCTGATGAAGAGTATGATGATTTGGCAATGCAAGTTGTGCTGGAAAATGGATATTGGTCAGACGATGATGAGGAGTTCAGCAGTAAGGTTGCTACTGGCCCTGGGGATGTAGGACCTAAAATGCATGGGATTAAGTATCATCAAAACCTGGATCAGTTCCTTAGAACTAGAAGCGAGCCATTGTCGGAACCCTTCTACTCATATTCCTCCTTGCTTAGGGAAAAGGTAGAAAGGAGACTGCCGCCATCTGGCAAAGCCAAATTGAGAAAACGTTCTCTCAGTATTCCGGCTTTGGGAAAGGGTAGTTCAGCAACCCAGGATCCCATTCTTTCCAGCGCTCCTCAGAGGTAGCTGGATATTCGCCATTTACTCGAAGTCTTGACAACTATCCAAGCGTTTTTTCCTATGCTTTTTGGCTTGAGGAGCTTTGTTGTATCTTACATCGTCCCACTGTCTATTAAGGTATCTTGAGTTTTTATCAATACTACTAGTTTTAGTATTGAGGAGCAATTTTATATAGATTTACAGTTGAGATTTGCGAACACTAGTGAGATATGCGTACACTAGTGAGATTTTCCTTGCAATCTGTGCCATGAATTGGCAGAACCAAACGTGTGCTCTAACTAAAATGCATAATTTGGCGGTTTTATAAAACGATCAAGTTGCAGTTTTACAAAATGATTTACTAATTTCAATTTTCAGGTTCAATATATTGGCAATTAAATAAATATGGTGTATTTTTTTGTGGACAAAAATAAGATCATTTGATTTCATTTGCAATTGAAACTGATATACGTATTAGAATATGATGAATATAATGAGGGGTAGGCAAAGAAGGTGGGCGCGCAAAATCATTTGGAAAATAGAATAATGAACCAAAATCACAGACATGAAGATCCAACAAACCCCTTCCATGTGAAAACCCATTTGGAACCCCTTTTATTCACTGAACACCCTTAGCTCTTAAATATTTCAAAAATACCTTCACGTGAAATGCCCTCCCAACCCCATACTGTATTTTAGCTTGGTACGGTACTATAATACCAAACCAGTATAGAACTAAAGTACCGAACCGGTATGGAACTAAAGTACCGTACTTGTATATTACATGTATCGTTATTTCATATTTCTTTTTATATACTAATAATTAATTCCATTTCCTTGGCTATATACAGCCCTGCATCTGTATACAAACTATTGTAGGCATTAGAATTCAAAACTTCTTTAAGGAACTTGCAGTGAAATGTCCTATCTATCAAATCACATGTGCAGCTTTTGGGAGTGTAGGTTTAGGCCAAGTATGGCCATAGGAGAAACGAGAAATGCGTGTCTTACGTAAACGCTGCATAAGTAGAGTATAACCTGATTCCTCAAATGGGAAGTCTGGGAAAGCTGTTTGTTTGACTTTGACTCCAGCGGTTCAGATTACAATATGCAAAGGCACACTGCTATGTAATACCTCCGTCCCATTTTATAAGTTTAGTTCCTTACTTATTAAAAAACTTGCAAATGGGGGTGTCTGTTTGATTCTGAACTAAACTTTCGAACCAGTTTGGAAGTTTAGTTTCGAACCTTCGTAACCCCAGAAAAAGAGACGCACGCGTTTCATTAATGACATTTTCGTCTTTTCACATGATTTGGGGGTGTCTAATGAGTTGGAAAGGGGTTGTAGGAAGTATCCCCTGGAAAGGTCGTCTATAATAGTCATTTGTGTTTGATCGTACGACATTAGAACCGAGTCAACAGCCCCATACAAGTCCACAAAAAGAGCATTGGCCTATGGCTCTCCTTTCCTTAGCCAACATGTCCGCCACTGTATTGAAGTCTCTGCTAACCGTATTCCAAGCGACAATTATGCGGTTCCCACCAATTCTCAGAATCCCTTTGATGAGGTGATTGATCGAGAGAAAGGTTTGATTGATTTCCGGCCATGAGAAGATCGATGATCACCGTAGAGTCAGTTTCCACCACAAGATTCATATATCCTTTTTTCCACGCTATACTCAAACAATGGTAGATTCCCCATAGTTCTGCCTCAAGCACAATACACGGTTCAAGCCGGTGTGAGAACATGAAGACAAATTCACCATTAGAGTCACGCAGAATTCCGCCACAACCTGCAGATCTGTGATTACCAAAGACAAAGCCATCACAGTTCAACTTGTACGAACATGATGCAGAGGGTTTGCAATGCTCGTGCTGATCGTCTTTGTGAGGTATGAATTGGGGTTCCAGAAGAGAATTCCTCTCCATGCAAGCAACAATCCAATCAACCTGGTTCCTGACTTGTTTTTCACATTCCAAGACATAAAAGGTTTAAGTTTTATAGGAAATTCCAACAGCGTGTTTGGACATTATGGTCATGGGGAGTTTACGTATAGGTTATGGGATCGAATTGCAAAGAAAATTATCAAAAGTCGAGATGTGATATTTCTTTAAAGGGTAAACCATTAAAGACTTTGAAAAAGGTGAGCAGCAAAATCAATTACTAGAAGTTACATTAATCTTGCACATAAATTTCCTGCTAGAACTTTTGCTGATGCAGGACATACACAGGTAGATTTTATGCATCATCAGATTGATGATTCAGAACCTCACCATGATGAGTTAGTTGAACTTGCTTCATTTAAGTCATCGATTGAGCCTCAGTTAAGAAGATCTACTAAAGAGTGTCATGCTTCCCAAAAATATTGTGCACATGAGTATGCGATGATCAATGATACTAGAGAGCCATAGAACTACCAGGAGGCTAATGGAAATGTGCACAAGGGACAATGATAGAAGGTCAAGAAATAAATTCTTTGCATGAGAATCACACATTTGAGTTGGTCTTGTTGCCTAAGTGAAAGAAAGCACTATTCAAGCTTAAATGAGAAGAAACTAACTCTCAGCCAAGATACAAAGCTTGGTTGGTTGTGAAAGGCTTCAATAAAAGAAGATGTGTTGAGTTTGAAGAAATTTTCTTATTGGTGGTAGATGTCCTCTATTCAAGTTGTGTTTGGGTTTGCAGGTAGTTTGAAGCTAGAGGTTGGACAACTTGATGTGGAGACGACCTTTCTGCATGGTTATTTGGAGGAGGAACTTTATATAAAAATAGTTTGAGGGATTCAAGGTTACAAGAAAAGAACATCTTGCGTGAAAAAAATCAAAATTTTCATGGACAAACATGGTTATAGTTTCGGCGGTAAATACCCCGGTCTCGACAAAAAAAACATGACAAAAAAACATGGTTATAGTATAACTACCTTTAACCATTGTGTGTTTGTTAAGAAATTTCTTGATGTTGAATTTATTATTCTTGTTGTATGTGGACGCCATTTTGATTTTTGGTCATGACACTTAGAAGATTGAATGTCTAAAGAAGGATTTAAGAAATTCCTTTGCCATGAAGGGATTAGGTCCTGCGAAGTAAATCTTCCACATTAAAATTGTTGTTGTTGTTGTTGTTGTTAACTCTCACAATGTGAAAGAGAAAGAATATTTGGTAAGGTCAATTCCATTGATAGATTGAGAAAAATGAAATTGTACAAATGAGTCAAAGCTGAAACTCAGCATATATACAAGAGGTTAGTGTAACTAACTATTGCTAATTAAGGCTAAACTAATTACAAGATGAATAAATGCAACTAAAGGAAGTAAATACATTCAGTAAATACACTTGTAAATAAGAGTAGCTTAATAGTTGTCTTAACCGAAGTACATTGAGAAGGTGAATGTGAGGTTTAACAGTAATTTTAAACCTATTAGTACTCCACTTGCAGAGTACATAAAAAATTAGTGTCTCTAATATTTGTTTTAAAAATTAGCGTCTCTAATATTTATTTTATTATCATTGAAACTGTCTTGTAGAATTGTACCCAAAAAAAAGAAAGAAACTGTCTTGTAGAAGTCTTGTGCCTATTTTCCTGCACATGTGGAGAAAAATACTTGCTATTAATATGTTTAGGATATTTGAAAGTAAAGTGATATGAAATATTGTACTCATTTATATGAATGATATCTAAATCAAATGACACTATAACTTAATCAAATAATAAAAAGCAAGGTTAAAATGAAAGTATTATTATTATTATTATCCTGAAAATAGTTTTGTTTTTGCTGTGCAAGGATATCGTATATCGTTGAGAGTCTCACATTGGATGTGATATAGCCTGAAAAAGAGTATATAAGTGGGAGGCATCCTCTCACCGTACAAGTCGGTTTTGTAGGGTTGAGTTACGTCAAACTCAAATTCTAAGATGGTATCAGAGCTAATCCAAGATCCGCTAGGCCACCCGCTATCAGGCCACTCGGGTCACACTCCAGTTGTCCAATTTTGGGCACGAGGTGGTGTGTTAATAGTCTCACATCGAATGTGATATAGTATATAAGTGGGAAACATCTCTCATCTTACAAATCGATTTTCTAGGGTTAACTTAGGCTCAACCCAAATTCTAAGATATATGTGCATAGGTCCTAAATAGTCCTTGTGTTGCTTGTCTGTCTGCATATACACCATATAGTAGAGTATGGCATACGCAGGGACCATAATAACGTACGATGCACGGGGACCAATAATCCGCACTTAATAACCAAAGAACAGAAAGGAATCACGCTAGGTCCACTATTGAAATTCATTTGAAGTTTCTGACTTTGCACAGACAATAATTTGTTGCCTGTTTTCTTTATTAGCATAAAGGAAATTAAAACGAAAACTAACATTCAAGCTTACACTCTTTCATACATAGCATGAATATATCACTAAGTGTAAAAATTGAAAAAGAATGCATGATTTTAAATCGGTTATTAAAATGAATAATATTATAGTAATCAGCATTGGGATGAAAATAAAGTGTGTATATATATTATATATCTATATCAGTTCCCCACATCACATGTTGGATGAGAATGTGATGAGAACATATTGTACGGAAGTAAATATAGAAGTTAAGAAAAGCAAGATAGAATATTCGTAGTCGTTCCACCTTGGAACCGATTCCCGTGATGGCGGCAGCGTCGGAGGCCGGTGCTGAGCCGTCCACAACCACAGCTCCACAGAAGACGCGAAGATGGAAGAAGGTATAAGGGGGAGAACACTAGTTTTCAAATGACTCATCAACACCAGTTTTTTATGGTGATCTCGTTGATGATAATGGAAACGACAGACACCCAAGTGTCAAAAGATCCTTTCGCGATACCGTTATGGGTCAAGAATCTATGGCGGAGGGCAGCGAGGACGCTGCCACTGCGAAAGACGACGGGAATTTTGAATATTCCCCGGAGATGTTTGATAGCAGGATAGTGGTGGAAGAGAAGCAGGTAGGGAAGCACGTATGCCCTGCCTTCAATCTCTCCAAATGGGAGGAAGATCGCATACAAAAACCTTGGAGGAAGGGTTTGATCGTGAAGCTCTTGGGACGGAAAATTGGATTTAGGGCGCTGGAAACACGGCTCAATCAACTTTGGGTTGTTACGAGAACCATCAATCTCATCGATCTTGGGTATGATTCCTTTCTGGTTACCTTTTCTTGTGAAAAAGACAGATACTATGCCCTCACACAAGGCCCATGGCTCATCTATGATCACTATTTGATGGTTCGTGAATGGTACCCTAATTATCATCCTGAGCAGGCCACGATTGATAAAGTTGCTGTTTGGGTTAGATTCTCAGGATTACCCATAGAATACTATGACCCTGCGTTTCTCCATTTCGTTGGCAATAGAATTGGGCGCACAGTCAAGGTAGATAAGAACACAATGCAACACGACAGGGGGAAATATGCTAGATTGTGTGTTGAAGTAAACCTCAATCAGCCTCTTCTTGCAGTCTTTGAAGTGAAGGGGAGAACTTACAAGGTTGAATATGAAGGGCTACATTTGTTGTGTCTTAAATGTGGCAGATTCGGGCATGTCAAGGAGGACTGTACCTTTGTTGAAAATGTGGTTGACAAAGAAGCAGGAGGAAAGACTCAGCAGGACAATGATGGTGAGATCAATACTATGTGGACGGTGGTTCAGAAAACAAGGGGTAACAATAGGAAAAAACAACCAACTACTAAAGGAAATGCTGGCAAACAAGGCCAGGATGCTGAAGGATCAAGGTTCAATGTATTGAATGAGGAAGGGAATCCTGAGGTGCAACAGGAGACCCACATAAATAAGTCAACTGAGATTCAATGGGAGAAACAACAGAGTTCTGTCAGAAAAACTCAGGTCACTAAGGGTCAGAAGTCAGGGAAGCATATGCAACAAGCCACTCCAAGTAATACTGAGAAGAGCCAAAGTCATGCTTCAGTGGAGAAGGTAGGGGATGTCACAGTTGAACCAATTAGCTCCAAAGGATTAGATCTTGTTATGGAAGATCATGGGAAGTAAGGAATGGATTTGTCAAAAGAAGTGGGGGCTAGTAGTGGTGGTAAACAAGAGTCAAACAAGGGAAACTATGTGAAATATGAGGATTGGGCTACTGTGGATAGTAATGGAGAGGTTCTCATTCACTCTCAGGAGGTTCAAATGAGGGATAGAGAAGGAAGGAATGCACCTAAGGCTGACTCAGATGCTATGACTTCCAATCCTATCCCTGGGCATGCCCCAAGACCCCCTGAGACTCAGAATCCGTTCAGGAAATACAACCCCCGGGATAGCTTGTTCAAAGACATTAGGGGAGGTAATGGGATTTCTATTACTGATGAGGTTGATTTAACTACTGGCAATGCTGCAGAGATGGAGATTGAGGAGCCAAGTGCAGCTCCTGTCACTGATTAATGTGCTTTTGGGGTTCTTAATTATTTGTTCAACTCATTTATGACTGTTAAGACTAACATTTTGGCTTGGAATGTGAGGGGTGCAGCTAACCCTGAGTTATTTCGTAATTTGAAGCAATTCATTGACCCTTACAAACTTGAGATTCTTATCATTGTGGAGCCCAGAATTGACCCTAGCAAAATAAGGAGAACTTTTCTGTTACTGGGGTATGATGGTTTTTGTTTTTCCCAGGTCCAAGGCTTCTCTAGTGGCATCATTTTGGCCTGGAAAGAAGACCTGGTCCAGATCAAGTCTCCTATGATTACATCCCAGTACATTCATGCTGAAGTCCATGCTAATAGTGAGCAGATGTGGTACCTCACAGCAATTTATGCCAGTCCATATGACAATAACAGGAGGAATATGTGGGATGAGCTTGCTGTCCTTTCAAACCAGATGCAAGGTGAACGGTTGTTAGCTGGTGACTTCAATGACATTGCTAATGCTAATGAGCAAAAAGGGGGTGGCTCCATCCCCTATGGCAAAATTGCCAGGTTTGCTGCTAACATAAACCAGTGTCAATTGATGGATCTTGGAGCAGTTGCGTCCATGTATACTTAGAAAGGAGCCTTATATCAGGATGGTTGTCACATCTTTAAGAGACTTGATAGAGCCATGTGTAACACAGATTGGAGACTGAGATTTAATGAAGCTGTAGTGCAGGTTCTGGCTAGGGTGGCCTACTCAGACCACCACCCCATTCTTATCATGCCCAAGGGTAGAGACACTACTGGTGGCCCTAGAAGATTCCGTTTTGAGAACTCCTGGTTAACTGATAGTACTTACCATGCTCACATCCAAAAATACTGGTGCAATAAGAAGAGCATGGATCAAAACCTAAAGGACTTGCAAGCTTCTTTAACAGATTGGAAGAAGAATACCTTTGCTGAGGTTAAACGAAAGAAGAGACATTTGCTGGCTAGATTGGATGGTATCCAAAGGAGGCAGTACACTGGCAGGGTAAAGGCTTACTTAAGAAAGCTTGAGAAGAAATTGCAAGAGGAATTAAATGACATTAATTACCAAGAGGAGTTAATGTGGTACCCGAGATCTAGTGCCCAGTCACTACAAGAATTTCGGTAATTTCCGGCGAACAAAATCCGCCGGTAATGGCCAAAATCCGCCGGAAATTGGGCATTACCGGCGGATTTTTTCCGCCGGAAATCCGCCGGTAATTCACTCGTTGGTAATGGTTACCGGCGGATTTTTCACATTACCGGCGGATTTTTCCGCCGGTAATTACCGGCGGATTTTTCCCTCGGTAATTACTGGCGGATTTTCCGCCGGTAATGTGCATTACCGGCGGATTTAAAAAAAAAAAAATTTTAAAAAATTTAAAATTTAAATAAGAATTTCGTTTTTTAAAATTTTAATGTTAATGTATCTAAATTTTGCCCATATTTCAAATTTTCCCTTGTATTTGTACCGGTTGGGGTGATAATGAAGAAGTAGGAAGGAATGAAAGAGAATATGTGAGAATAAGAATGAAGTGTGAAGAATGAAGGAGTGAAAATGAAGAATGAAGGAGTGAGAATGAAGAATGAAGGAGAGATGAGAAGTATTAAAATTGGAGAGAATGGGAAAAAAGAAAAAGAATGAATGAGTGAGAATGAATAAGAATGAAGAAGAAATGAGAGATGTATAGAGAAATTTATGTAGATTGGAGAGTGTGAGGAAGAAGAAGAAGAAGAAGAAATATAAGATAGAGAAAATGTATAAGAGAAAGAGAAGGAAATAAAGAGTGAAATGAGAGAATGAGAGGAGTGTAGGAGAAAGTTTTATTTATAGGTGATTTTTTGAAATTACCGGCGGATTTTTTTCCCTTCGAATTTTTCCGGCGGATTTTTGAAATTACCGGCGGACTTTTTTCACTCCGAATTTTACCGGCGGATTTCGCAAATTTTTTTTTTTTTGCGAAATCCGCGGTAAAAGTCGCAGGAAAATTACCGGCGGATTTTTGTAAAAAAAAAATTATTATTTTTTTTGCAAAATCCGCCGGAAAAATACCGGCTGATTTTTGAAATTACCTGCGGATTTTCGTAAAAAAAAAAAAAAAAATTTTGCGAAATCCGCCGGTAATTTCAAAAATCCGCAGGAAAATTACCGGCGGATTTTCGTAAAAAAAAAGAATTTTTTTTTTTTTTTTTGCGAATTCCGCCGATAAAAACTGCTGGAAAATTATCGGCGGATTTCGTAAAAAAAAAAAAAAATTTACAAAAATCCGCCGGAAATGTACCGACTGAAAAAATCCGCCGAAAATTCATGTTTTTCTTGTAGTGAGTGGCTTGTGGGGGTGATAGAAACACTAAGTATTACCACCTCAAAGCCACCACCCGTAAGAGGAAGAATTTTGTGCTAGCCCTGAGAAATTCAAATGGTGCTTGGGAGAATGACATTACTACTGTGAGAAGAATGGTGAATGCCTATTATCATAATCTATTTAAGGAAAATCCTGCAGTGGCCACCTGGTTCCAAACTACCATATCTTATCCCACAGTGGAGGCTAGAGAGCTTAACCAGCTTGCAAACAATGTTATTGATGCTGAGATCCAGAGGGCAATGTTTGCTATGGCTCCTTGGAAAGCCCCTGGCCCTGATGGGTTTCCAGTAGGCTTTTACCAGCGTTCCTGGGAGTATGTAGGTCCTCAAGTGTGTGAGTTTGTGCATAAAGTGTGGGAGGATCACAGTTTAATTGGCTGTATTAATTATACTGATATCTGTCTCATACCAAAGGTTGATAGACCTGAGTTTATGGACCAATTCCGTCCCATCTCCTTATGTAACTCCTTGTACAAAGGAATTAGCAAAATCATTGTGGAAAGATTAAAAACTGTTGTCCCTACCATTGAGTCCTTTCCAATCTGGCTTTGTCCCAGGCAGGAAAATTCAAAAAAACATAGTGGTGGCGCAGGAAATGGTGCATAGTATGGGAAGAATGAAGGGCAAGGTTGGCTACTTTGCTATCAAGGTTGATTTATCAAAAGCTTATGATAGACTAAATTGGGATTTTATTGAAAATTCCTTACTTGAAGTAGGGCTGCCAGCTTTGCTCATTAATCTGATAATGAGCTCTGTTAGAAGTGTGAAGACTAATGTGAATTGGCATGGTACTAGATGTGAGTATTTCCTTCCTCAGCAAGGTATAAGGCAGGGGGATCCAATGTCTCCTTATCTGTTTGTCATTTGTATGGACAAACTTTCTCACTTAATTTCTGAAAAAGTCTCTGACTGGAGTTGGGTTGGAGTGAAAGCTGGGAAAGATGGGCCTGCCATCTCCCACTTAATGTTTGCTGATGACTTGCTCCTCTTTGGGCAAGCCTCCTGGAGCCAAATGAGTTGTGTGCTTCATGTGTTGGATTTGTTCTGCAGATTGTCTGGTCAGCAAGTTAGTATGGCCAAAACTACCATCTTCTTCTCTAACAATGTTGCAAAGGACAACAGAGATTTGCTAGTGAGCATGTCTGGTTTTAAAGAAGTTCCTACTTTAGGAAAGTATCTGGGAATTCCCCTCCTTGGGCGTGCTCCCAAGAGAGCTGACTACCAGTATATAATTGATCAAGTCACTCAAAAGTTGTCAGGATGGAAGGCTAAGCATCTCTCTCAAGCAGGACGAGTAACCTTGGCCAGGACTGTCATGGGAGCAATGCCAATTTATCCTATGATGGCTGCTCCTGTCCCTAAAGGTGTGCTCTATGAGCTTGAAAGACTTCAAAGGAGATTTGTGTGGGGAGATGATGAGGATCACAGAAGGTATCATGCTATCAATTGGACTGTGGTGACTTTGCCTAGAAGTCATGGGGGACTTGGCTTGAAGAGACTTAGCAGTATGAACTCTGCTTGCTTGATGAAGCTTGGTTGGGAGTTGAGGAACAATTCTAGAGCCCTCTGGTGTCAAGTTATCAGAGGAAAGTATTATAGACCAAATACTGAGCACCAATTAATCAATATCTAGCCTTTGGAAGGCTATTGTTTCTCTTGACAAATTTCTGAGTCAGCATGAATTCTGGGTGTTAGGTAATGGGCGCACTGTGAATGCTTGGTCCCAAAAATGGTTCAGTAGTGAGTCTAGTTTAGTGGATATGCAAGTTGCCATCCCTCCTCATATGGTTGATTACTGTGTTGCTAACTTGGTGGATGCAAATAGGAACTGGCAGAAAGAGCTCTTGAGGGATTGGATGCCTGATGAAATCATGGCTCGTCTCAATGCTATACCTCCTCCTATGGATTCAGCTATGGAGGACATGAGAGTGTGGCCTGGCAGCACTGATGGTTCCTTTTCAGTTGTTGTTGCTTACAGGTTGCTGTGTAATTTTGAAGATCCCATCAATGGTGATATGTGGAGAAAACTTTGGAAGCTGCCCACTAAAGAAAGAGTCAAGCAGTTTATTTGGCTTGTTTGTCATGGAAGGCTGCTGACAAATGACAGAAAAGCTAATATGCACCTAGGCAATTCAGATTGTTATCACTGTGTGGGAGTTGCTGAAACAATTCTCCATGTGCTTAGAGATTGTCCCATAGCTTATGCAATGTGGCTAAACTTGGTTTCCCTCAAGCATAAAACAAGCTTCCTTAATTGTGAGTTGCAGGATTGGATCACTGGTAATCTAACTAGGGAGCAAGGTCTTTCCTCTGACTTGGAGTGGGTTGCTGTCTGGGCAAATGGCTGTCATTTGCTCTGGAATTGGCGTAACAGAATGACTCATGATGACACTTTCAAAATGCCTTGGCATCCGTGGCAGGTGGTGATCCAGGAAACTAGGGATTTCAAAATAGCTTCTCAGAAGCAGGTGTTGCAGCATCAGTGTAGCAGAGTTCTGAAACTTATTCGTTGGATCCCTCCGGAGGTTAATTGGGTCAAGCTCAACACTGATGGGTCTTATATGCAGGAATGTGGCTTATCTGATTGTGGAGGTGTTGTGCGTGATGCTGCTGGCACTTGGAAGTGTGGTTTTTCCAAGTCTCTTGGGCTGTGTAGTGCCTATATAGCTGAGTTGTGGGGAGTGTATGAAGGTTTCTGATGGCCAAGAATAAAGGTTACAAGCAGATTGTTGTGGAGATTGATGCTGAGCAGATCATCCACTTGCTGCAGCAAAACCAATTTGGCAGGTGTGAAGGATGGACAATTATGAGAAGTATTAGAAGACTCATCCAGAATTCTGAGTGGACCATTGCCTTCCAGCACACATACAAGGAAGCTAATGTGTGTGCCCATCTCTTGGCTCGGATTGGTAGTACCCAAGTGCAGGATGTGATGTATTATGCTGATGCTCCTAGTGAGCTTATTTCAGCTGCTAACAATGATTTACTTGGTGTGGCTACACCTCGTGTAGTTGCTTTCTAGTGTGTTTCCGTTTTGGGCTTTAAGCCCTCTATTCAATCAAAAAAAAAGTAAATATAGAAGTTACTAATATAAATATATATATATATATATATATATATATATATATATATATATATATATATATATATATATATATATAGAAGTTATTCAAACAAAACATTGAGCATCCTTTCTTCAAATCTGGATCCTTGCAAATAGTTTAGATTCTAGACAGAATGACCGAATCCCATTTTCTCACATTTCTTGCTTTGCTAAAAGGAATATATATTTAGACATTGGATGATGGAAGCATTGTAGTTAGTACATAGACATGGTGGAGGCATGTGATTATGTCCATTTTGACGCAAAAAATTACCCACAACTTGTGTTAAAAATATTGGAAAAGGGGAAAAAGTGGCCTTTAATTTGCATCTTTTTGAAAACGATAATCTTATTTAGGAAAAATGTTTTAGCCAAAAATAGTCAAAAATCAAGTTACAATACAATTAATCAAGTTTTATAGGCCATTAACCAACCTATTTTTTCACAGTTTTCTAGGACATTGACTAAAAATTGTGAAAAAATAGGTTGATTAGTGGCCTATAAAACTTGGTTAATTGGTGTTATAACTTGGTTTTTGGCTATTTTTGGCTGGGATATTTTGGCTAAATAACATTACTGTTTTGAAAACTATAATAGGAGATAGGTTTGGTATATAAATGGCATCTACTTATTTTGAAAACAAGTAGTATTTATTGACCCTAAACCTAACTGTTTTTTTTTGAAAGGCAAACTATAGATAGGTTTGAAGTGTCTAATTTTTTTTAAACAAAAAAAAAAGGAAAGAAGCTTCAATTAAGACCTTTTGATGAAAAGAACATTAAGAAGGAAAAAGAGAGCTTCCCTATGATTTTATTAAAAAAGAAAAAGAAAAAGAAAACAAAAGAGAGCTCAAGGAGGATTAGACCAATTAACCCTTAGCAGAAAAGAAAATAAAGTCAAAGCAATAATAGGGAGCCCCAAACAAAGCCCCCTAAAACACTACATCCGAGAGACAATTATAAAAGTTCTAGCTTACAATTAATAGTCGGATACAGAGACAAAAGTTGTCTTTGAGCGGGTTCTCTGGACCAAAATCTATTTTTGCTAAGATTTCAAGGACAAGAACTTACAATAGGTTAGACAAAATTGTCTAATTTATAAATTTTGTCAAATAAACAACTAATTTTATCAGTCAAAATATTGTTCGACAAGTTATATGCTAATTTCTTAGCTAACATTGAATTCTATGTTTGACTTCTTGATCAAGAACTTGATTCAACCCAAATTCGTGAAAGGACGTTTGTTGAGTGAGGGTGGGCCTAGACTCTAGGCCGGATTGGTTGTCGAATGAGGTTGGGAACATGGCTATACAGTTCGCTTTTGGCATGGTGTTTGGGTTGGAGAGGCTTCTCTCAAGATAGTTTTTCAAAGGCTTTTGCTATCTCTACCTAAAAGTATTGTAGTGTCCAGGAGGTGTGGGGCTAAGACATGGTGGTAGGGTTTGGGGTCTCTCTTGGAGGAGACCTTTGTTTGTGTGTGAAGAAGGGCTTCTGGGGTATTTAGTGGCATTGATATCCCCGATGGTCCTTTCCTTAGCATAGGATAAGTGGTTGTGGGAGGCGTCAAGCGATGGTGTTATGATTTGGTGCTCCGTACAACATCCCAATCCTGGAGACTAGGGCCCAACTAGTGTCGTTTGCTCTAGATAAGCGGTGGAAGAGTCTTGTGCCTCCTAATGAGTAATTAGTCATTCGGTGGATGAATCTGGTAGTGCCCCCGCCTGACCTTCAGACTTAATTTTCGGTACTTTATGCGGGGGGTGAGTGTTAGAAAAGGTAGAAGAGGCTTAATGATGATTTGGCATTATGTCCTTTGGGCGACTTGGGAGACTAGGAGTGAGGTTGCCTTTTTGACTAAGACTGTTGACCTCTTTGAGACCTTCTTTTTGGAAAAAATTTACTCGTGGAACTAGTTTTTAGCTAATGCTAAGTCGAGTCACTATCTGTTCTACGAGTTGTGTGTGGAGCCTTTGAAATTCAGTTCCAAGGTTCAATAGTAATAATTTTATGGGTGTACTCATCTCATGGGGTTGATTAGTTGTTTTGCTATAGATTGTAGTTTTGTTTTTGACTATGGTGTTGGCCTTCGTATTTGAGGTAAAAATGGGTAGATGGGATGGCGACGAATGGGTGTGGGGATGGAGGTGGAGAAAAAGACCATTTGTGTGGGTAGAGGAGTTGTTTGTAAAGCTTCTTAATATCATTAATGTGGTTGTCGTGAATAGATTGGAAGGTGGAGTGGTTTTCTTTTTAAAAGGCAAACATAATATTATATGAATAAACAACCAGACATAAGAGATACTCAACCCAATACAAATAAAGGATAGCAATCCCCAACACAAAAGATCCTCAAAAGAAAGCTACGTACGATCTAGATATTCAGTCAATTGGATCAACATACCACTCATAAAATAAATATGAGGAAGATCACTTACCCATTTCCTGGAACCATCTCCAATATAGAAGTAAATCTGGTCGAAAGATCTCCCAAAATCAGTTATGCCTCCAGAGAAAATACAACTATTTTTCAAACCCCAAATGACCCAGAAAAAGTATGTCAGATAAGCATCAAACCACGGTGTACCTAACTAGACCTACAATATGAATAAACTGAAGGAACAAGGATGAAATGTCCTGCTGCATCACAAAATCGAAGCCAACCAACTAACTATAGCGTACCACATTGCAGAAACAAATCTAATCTCCTCACACAAATGCAAATAGCGGCAACAATATCTGTGATCGCCTCTCTACTAAACAGGTTTGCCCGAGTAGATAGAGATCCAAGAGGAGTTGATTCAAAGAGTGTCAGAGTAGACACTATCTAATCCCCATATATTTGATATATGCTGTCTTTGTTGTAGTTATCCTTGGGGATACTCTTTTCCTCCGCGAGTTTTTTCCCCATTGGGTTTTAGCCCTAAAAGGTTTTAATGAGACCCCTTGTAATTACGGTTAGAGTACTTCTTATACTCCCGTTAATATATATTTTTGCTTATAAAAAAAACTCTATCCAAAAGGAGCTGTCAAGAGGAGCCTGAAAAGGCAACAACCTTGAAAGAAGGAAAGCTTTTCCAAACTATATTTTGTTAAATGCACTTTATCATTTACACTGCTCAGCAAAACGCCACAAACTGGTTCTTTTTATCCTAACTCTCATGTGTTTAAGAGTCTCTGGAAGTGTATTGCCCCTAACAAGGTTTTAGCTATTTCATTGCAGCTAGCTAGCTCTAAATAGAATACCCAGAAAGAACAACCTATAGCTCCGGAACGTCAATCTCAAACCATCAAAATTTTGGTTGTGTTCTCTGTGCTAAACATATAGAAGACGCTAAACATTTATATTTTACATGTTATATTATTCATAGCTTTAATATAATGTTATTATTTATTATAGCTTTAATATGATGTTATTTTCTAATATACATGTAGCTATTGAATTGTGCATCACATAGAAATCTAAAGAAATGACGACAGCACTAATAAAAAGTAAATGCAAATAATTGCTTTCTCATGTATACAAACACATCGTGTATGAATGAATATTTACAAAAAAAAAATGTATATATTTAAACAAGAGATAATGGAGGATTAGACTCTCCAGTCTCCAGATTATATCAGAAATATGCTGTTAACTATAACTGCCCAGACTGCATAATAAAGAGAGATAAGGACATTAGAAACCCAAGCAAAATAATGAATCTTCTGAATGCCCTACCAATGGAGAGAGAAAATGGGTTGGTAGTACAAAGAAGTAAAGCAAGATGTTGATACTTGATATGTTTTGGGCATATCCTGTTGCAACTGCATGATACTGTAATATTGAAGTGGAGAGAATATATGTGAACCAAGATTGGACAGCAATGCCTGCAACACACAAATTTCCATGAAAACATCTTAAATAGACTGAATCATCACTTTCATGAATAATTGAACAAGATCTTGGATTATATGTATGATGTATCTTTTTGGTCCTTGCGTATCTCCATTGGACAATTTTGGTCTGTCGGGTATTAATTGAGCGAATTGGGTCCTCCAAGTATTATGGTTGTGTAATTTTGGTCTTTTAGGTCATAATTTTGCGAATCGGATCCTCTAAGTATCATAATTGTGCGGTTTTGGTAACACAAGTTTCAATTATCTTCAAATTTTTAATTGAAAATGTTGTTACCATTTTGGTTTTAGCTTGTGTGGTTGTGCAATTTTAAGTAACTTTTTGCTTCCTCTAGATATACTCATATGTGGCACATCAATGTTTGTTGTTAAAATTTGAATAAAAACTGAATTGATGAACAAAAATCGCACAATCACAATGTCCAAAGACTAAATTTGTGCTATTGAGCTCAAAAAACTAAAATTACACAATCACGATATCTGGATTACCCTATTCGCTCAATTAAAACTCAGGAGATCAAGATCGTACGATCGCAATACTTAGAGAATGAAAATTGCAATTTTAGCTGATTTTTTAAAAATAATACTAATATTTATGCTTGAGCAATAATAATATTATAATAAAGCTAGTAAAATTGATGGTTTTGCAATTGAGATGACCTACCAACTGTCTCTGTTCCAGTACTTCTCTAGCTGTGTTGGTCGACCAACCTGACTAGTGATTAAGTGCAATGCTATAGCCAAGTCTCGACACGAAACCGACACAATGTCCGTGATTTTGCAAATCCAATTTCCAAGCCAACTTCAATTTCCATTGAACTTCTCATATGCAAACCACTTGGGAAAATGTCCATACTTCAAATATATTTAATGAATTCCTGTAATATAAAAAAAAAAGTACTAACCAGGACAAAGGTTGTGGACATGGGAACATAAATTCCAGTTCTCCCCCAAACCCAAGAAAACTATTTGGATTTCAGATTCAGTATCTCAAGTTAATAATTTGCAAATAAATAAAAAGCATTATGACATATAAGTTTTTATTTATAATCTACCATTTAAAACTAAAGAGAAAATATTGGTAAATAATTTTCATATAAGCTGGATGTTGTGTTCATAATCTATCATTGAGAGTTTATCAAAATGAGGTGAAAACAGCTCATAAAAATGTTTTTTTAAGAGCAAAAATATATTATATATAAGAAGTGTTTTAAGGAACACAAAAAATTTATATACAATGTAACACCTGACAGGCCAATAAGACCTAAAGAGAAAACCGAAAAACAGCTCCCAAATACTCATAAAAATGTCATTTTCATAAGTCCTTCTAAATACTCATGACAAGTGTGGCAAACCCTACTCCACTTGCCCACATCTATATATTGAATCGTTTTTCCGCTTTTCTTCTATTTGTGACATTTGTACGGGTTCGAGTACCCCTTATATTTATATATGTTTTCCATTCAGAAAAATACTCATGATAGGTGTTCATATATATATATATATATATATAGAAGCCTAATAAGTTGTACATGATGAGTCCATACAAACGCAGCTTAGCTAAGTCACCTGTTTATATTTTTTGTGGACAAAAGTTTAGATTAGAGGAGACACGCCCTCTATGCAAGCCCAAGAAGTATAACACCACCATCATGGTTTATGATGAAATTTACGCATAGGCTACAAATGATGGAGTTCAAAGATGAATTCAAATAGGGTGAAGGAACAACCATATGTGATTGATAGATTCAACTTAAGCGATACAACTTTTAAGGTGAACCACCTTATATAGGTGGCTACTTGAAATCAATCAAAACTCCAATAAAGGCGAGTAGAAGTTCACAGTCCTCCTCATCTTTGCGAAAACAACAAGGCAAAATGAATGAGTTGAATTTTGAGGCACTCATTTGTTTTCCCTTTTTTTTTTTTTCGAAACTACTCTGATTAGGTTACCATCATGCGAATGAGGAGATTTGTCGATTCTACCTTTAGTCAGTTTCAGCTATTGTCGGAATTAACGATGACTATCAAGCAACGCTCCATCATGGACCACCTATCAAGGTGGTCCGCTGTAGAGTTTTTCCTTAAGCAAAATATCCAATCAAAGTAAAAATATAATTTATTATAGGTATCATGAACACAAACCATTGGTCTAAAGTTCAAAATACTAACAATTTCTCTCTCTCTCTCTCTCTCTCTCTCTCTCTCTCTCTCTCTCTCTCTCTCTCTCTCTCTCTCTCTCTCTCTCTCTCTCTCTCTCTCTCTCTCTCTCTCTCTCTCTCTCTCCCTATATGTATATGTAAGGCTCTTTATTCCCTCTAGATTGGATAAGTTGATGTTTCCATATATATTAAGAAACTGAAAAGTCACCTTTACTATAGTACTGATCCAACATTGCTGTTGAAAAAGAATATTCATAGATCTGTGAAGTCATCAGATTAAGAACCTAACAACTGTTCAACTTAGCCCCCAAATAGCTTTTATTGGATAACCTAGGATTGTCTGCAAATGCAAACAGATCTAGTTAGTGGATAATATAATATATAATACTTAAATGAAAAGATCAAGTACATGAACAGGAAGGCCATATATATAAAAACTTTACACTACAAATTGAAGGAAAAAAAAATGAAACCCACCTGATGACAACACAAAAGAAAGCAGAAATACCTTTCAGGTGTGTCATAAACAGTATGTACACGTTTGTGCACTTCTCTTTTCCTTTGCCCCTTCCACTTGTTGGGGTAAAACTAACTCATTCAACTTTATAAAGTCGTTTATGGCCAATGCAGCATCATCAAGATTCTCATTTCAAAATATCAATAGATAGACTTAGCACTCACACTAAGATTTTAAATCACAATCGCAGAAACATTAAAAATCTTGATATCGCGACCTAGATCGCGGTTGCGAATCTTTTTTTAAAACCTTTGGTTACACTACATCAAAGTCCAATATCCATGTGCATTTGCATGTGAATCTTGATGATGCTACATCAGCAAACAACGACTGTCAACTGCCCATGTAGTTAATTATATTGCTGATACAAAGAAATTAATATAAGTTAGAACTTAGAATTATTGATTGCCATTCTCATCAAAACATATGTAATGGCTAGGAAGTAGGAAGCTACATAGCTTACTCAAAGAGTGAGGATATAAATTACTCAAAAAGATAAAATAAAAAGGAGAGAACAACATGAAAGAAAGAGAGAGACTAAGAGGGGGTAAAAATAGAAAAGAAAGAGGGGACACAGAAAATTGTGAGATTTTATGTGTAATTTTAATGACAAGGCCACGAGGAGAAGCTGATGTGGCTTCCTACTATTGGTTAGAGTGTGGTTGGCACACGAGGCTCGTCGTTGAACAAAACCAAAAGGCCAAACCCCAATTTTTGAAGAAACCAAAAATTCAACATCTCTTTAAGATTATCTAAAATTTGAAAAAAATAATAATAAAACTTCTCTATAAGATTAAAGAACATCAGAAGCTGCATGCTTTAGAACCTCCAAAGATCAAAGAAAACCGAAACAAACGGGATTTAAGGAGAAAGAACAACCCTATTCTTACTTTTCGATTCCATCAAATCAAGGAAAATCAAAATCCTTTCCCAGATGTGAGATTTACAAAGGAAAGAAAAAAAATACTTCGAAGATGGGAAGACCTAACTTGGGAAAATCCTTAGAGCAAAGTTTTCTAAGGAAATAAAAATATATAAATATAAGTATATGTATGCTTAAAATAGATCAGAATCTGAAGGATCATATATGTATGTGTGTTACATAACATAACAGCTGAGATCTAACCATGAGAGGAAAAACAAAAGGAAAACATAAGAAAGAATAGAGGAGAGAGAGAACGAACCATGAGTTGAATGGTAACAGTAGATGAAGGTGAGCACAAATATATAGAGGAGAGGAGACGAAGGTATTGGTTGGAAAATATTGCGTATGCAATTTGTGGTTTGCTTTCTCTTTATTCCCATTGGTTGGACTTAGCTGTATATATGGTACTGTACTAAATGCTATGTGTGGCCAGATACACATTTTAATCTTTCCCAAACCCTAGTTTTATGTTCATTGGTGGAGGATTTATCAGGCATGGTCCTGCTCATTTTCCTCACTGTAGGATCACCACGTGTGTATGTTTCATTTGCTTAAAATCAGTCCTTCAAAGTTGATTCAGGGGTCTTACACAAAAGTCACCCACTCAAACATGACTTTCTCATTATCTCTCTCTTCCTATTACATCACTATTTTTATTCAATAGTGTAATATTTCATTTATGATTAGCAAAGCCACAAACATTACACCAGGTATACCGAATAAACTCACTACTAGGATATATATAAAGTTGCGCAAACTCAAAGATATAGAAATGCAAACACTCATGAGATCCTCGGTGATCAGTGCGTTGGGTCGATTCTAGGTGTTCTTGTTCTAGGAGTGTTTCTTTTCACTATTCTTAGTGTTATAGATATGTTTTTTTGGTGGCGTTTGAGTGGTTATCCTTAAGCGTTTTTGTGATCTTGCTTATGTCGGCTTTGGTCTTTTGTTTTCTGTCGGGTTTATCTTGGTGTAAGTCTAGGAGTATCAATGTTTCTTGCCATAGGTGTTTGTATCTTTTTGGGTTGTTTTGTAGTGGGTGTTAATTGTGTTGGGTGTATCTTTGCTTTGGACACGAGGTGTTTTGTAGCAATCATGGGGACTTCTTGGACGTGTTGGTGTACCGTGATCTTAGACATCTCTTCCTAGCCTTGTGTGTTGCTTGTGTTAGGTCATATTAATAAAATCTTTTCAACTATCGAGAAAAAAAACGCAGGCCAACTACCGGACAAATTCTCACTAAGTGGACCCTCTCAAAATATGGCGGTTTATATAGTTGGGCACGCCTAAACAACTTGGAAGAATGCCACCATCCAACAAGAGTACCACAACAAGAAAGGGAAGCATTTGAATGTATCCTATGAAGATTGAGAGAGGTGCTATTGATGATGGGTTGCCTAAAGTTGGTTTGATTTGATGTAATGGGTTGGAGTACCTCTTGTATACCCTTTAATGAATTTTTGCTTATAAAAAATGTACTTTTATGCATTTTCCTTGCACTAAATGTCCACATTTTGGTTCCATTGAGCAACTTACTTATCGCACTTCTCATATCACTCTCTGTTTCTTTCTTTCTCTCTCTCTCTCTCTCTCTCTCTCTCTCTCTAGGGTTTGGATAGTTTAGGGTGTCCAATTGGTGGATTTTTTTTACTAACGAATTATATGATTATAGAACGTCAATATTGGTGGATTTTTTGAAATGATAAATTATTTGATCCTCTCTCTCTCTCTGACTTTTTTTATAAGCGAAAAGAATATCATTTAAGAGAACGAAGAAAAAAGTACTCTCACTTGTACAATGTTCAGGGAGGCAAATAATTTTTGTGAAACGACAATTTATGTTATATTATCAATAGGTATAGTGTTGAGTAATATAGAAGCACTCAAAAGGCCAATACAACATATTTGGTTATTTAGATAAGAGCCTTGATAACTCTTATTTATAAGTCTTAGATAAGAGCCTTGATAACTCTTATTTATAAGAGTTATTTAGATATTCTCAATGATAAATCATTGTAAGTTCTTATTTAATTAAGTGATTATTGTTGTAAATATCATGTTTTAGAAGAGTATAGGTTGTATTCCTGACTTAGTGATATTTGGCACCTTGGTGCCCTATTTGTGCCACAGCACTGCATTCTTGCGTCAGATGAGAGAGAAAGCTGAAGGCGCTGATTTTAGCGCATGCTAGCTGTCAGGCAAGGATATGTGCGGACCGTAGGACACACGCACCTGAAATGAGAATACTCCACCTTTTTGCTAGGCACATTGCACTTTTGGGCACACTAATGGTCAAGGGGCGCCTCCAAATTAGGGTTTTTCTTGGATCACGTACCCTAGGACTATTTAAGGCAGTCTTTCCTCTTCATTTACTACGTTTGGTCAAAAGGAGAAAGTTTCGAAATAGTTTTCCTCCATTTTTGTACCTAAGCTACCTCAAAACTCTAAATTGGAAATACCATATTTTCTGAGAGTATTGTTGCAGCTACAAGAGCTAAACATATATACTTGAAGAATTGCTATCTTTGGGAGCTGTTTCGTATCTCCATGCTTCTAATCTTGGAGTTTACCTTCGGTTTCCTTCTCTTAGTATAATTTCTCTCTTGTATCTTTTAGTTATGACTTTAGCATTTATGTTTAAGTTGCTTTTCTTGTATTGTTCGCTTATTATGAGCTAATCATTCTTAGTTGGGATGCTCTGTAATGAAGTGTGTTTGATGTTTACACATTTCATCTTTTGTGAGTTAATATTTCCATCTTGAATTAAGAATGACCAACTAATTTTAAGTAGCATTTATGAATTCTGAAAAGGTTTATGAATAGACCTCAAAAGATAATATGGATTGTGAGTATTAAATGACACTTTAATACTCCTGGCTTAAACCCTAGACATAGGAGGGCAAATTCCATAAGGTGAACACTTTGTGTGCATATAGTTGCCTAAGGTGAACTTATTTAGGGCTTAGAAATAAGCTCTTATAATGAAACCCTAGTGAAAAGTATTTGAAAGAATACAGACTGATGCGACAGCACCTAATGCTGCAGCATCAGACACAATATTATTTTACTTTAATAGATTTACATTGAAAAGGCATCCCAACTTGCTCTAAACTCTGATTTTCACATCTCTTTACTTTTATTTGTTAAAGATAGTCTCAAAAACTTGTGTATTTACTTTCTTTTGCCTCACTAATTTGTTAGCCAAATTAAGCGTTTATGAACCTTCAATCCTCGTGGGAACGAACTTTACATATTATTTTACTACGTATTGACTGTGTATATACTTGCACATCTTTTTGCACAACAAGCCTCTTCCATGAATGCAGTATAATTACAAATAATGTCTCTAAGAGATCGATGTTCATTTCTATTTGAGAAAATGCACCCATTTTTTGGTTTTCTAGCTAGCCCAACATCATGTCAAATTAATATCAAGCTTGGGAAGATACCACGAAAAATTAAGAAGAAAAGAGTAACGAGATTCGATGGTAGTGCTAATGATAACTATGGCCAACTAAACACTGAATATGCGCACCTCAAGAAAGTTTTCAGTTTCCTAGTGTTCTCCACAAAAAAACATGAAGTGTATTTTGTATCAGTGACCCCTTCCTAAAAAGGTTAGCTCGAGATAGGAGTCTATCTAAGAGCAGACACGCAAAAACAACAAATTTCTTAGGTGCATCGTTACGTACCCCCAATGTTTATCCAAAACATTGAGCTCAAGCGGCGTGCTGAATTGTACAATCCTTTTGGGTTGAGATAGAGAATAGCCGCGGGAAAATCACATTGAGGGGAGCATCCCGCCCACACATTCCCGAGTCAGCGAACCAATCTTGTCTCGAGTCCATCTCGAGTCCAATTCTATTGATGTCCTTTTACAATAAAGAGGCGTAAAGTGGATACCGCATACTCGAGTCAAGGATGTGTCGCCAACCGATCTCTATATTTCACAACTAGGACATCTTTCTAGAAATTCCATTCATCCACCAACAATCTCCCTTCACTTCTCCAAGAGACTCAAATTAAAAAGCCAAAGATCATTTACCCCCAATCCGCCCTCACATTTGGGCTTCCACCCTCAAGGAGGTAAATAGTTAAAGCAGTAAAACAAAACAACTACTGATATATATATGGGTGGTGTACTTTCGTTATATGCTGTATCAACTTACCCATCGATCTGTCATGAGTTGGGATCAGTACTGTTGTTGGATCAATAATATATAGCTGGACATCTAAATCGCATGGACCCCTTTCTTTTTCTTAATTTTATTATTTTATTTATCTGCATACCTTATTGTGAGAGGTTTGGTGTGCCAGAAATAGGTTGTTGAACAAGCTCATGCATACACCAGCCTAAATATATCCCAGAGGAGATAGGCTTCTTACCATAAATTACAATTTGTCATCACATGTATGTTCAGTTCTTCGGAACAAGGCACGGTTCTCTCAATTCAAGGATCATATCATATGCATCTCCAACTCCAAGTTTTCTTAATTGTGCATAACATCTTGGTCCACACATCTAACCTAGCTAGTAGCTAGTCTCATGAAGACATCAACCACGGGATTCAAACTAGTTTGGGACCTAGCTATATAGTAGCTCTCTGATGTGAAACTGATTATTAATACAGTAACTATTTAATTTTATTCAAAAATCTCTCTCTTTAAGAAATGACTTTTCTTAATTATTATGAGAAGTCCTTCCCACTCAACACAACCTGTCCCACCTGAAAAGGGCATGCATGGTCCAGTCCGTACAATATCTGATCTGGCTATGCATCTTTCCCGCTATTCTTTTTACTTTTATCAAGTTAAGAAAGAATTAACTTTATTTTCTCCTATATATATCTCTTTCGTTCCCTGTCATTTACAGGTTATATAGTTTAAGGCGAAAAGGAAGTTTTTGGATCCCCTTTAATTGTGGCCACAAAGACCTCATAAAGAAGAAAAGTGTCACAAAGAAGTTTTGGAATGATAATGGAGCGAGCATGAGTGATTAGCAATAACTAAAAGTAAGTAGAGTTGCGCCGATAGTGTGGTCCCGATGATATATTGAATTGAATAAATGCGATGATACTTTACTAACTTTGCAAATGCAATCCCTCAATTTATCCATGCTCGCATCGCATGGATCCCAGGTGAATCTTTCCCATGTGTATCCGATAATATCATAATCATAATGATAAGTAATTACAATCAAGAGATTGTCCACCTATGCGTCCAACTCAGTCCAATCAAAAAATTACACGCAGATCCTCCAGAAAATACGTGGCATGACACGCGTACAGACTCTTACTCATGAAGACTACCAACGGACGGTCCATATTCAATCGTGACAAATCTAAAACAATTAGACGACTTAGATCAGGGATTCTATCCAGCCAGACCTCTCCTGTTACCCGCGCACTTCAAGGATCTGTAATTAAAGGTTTTAAATATTACATGTTTTCCCCAAACATAACAGCCAAACGTAATTAACACCAGCCTAAAATAGTGGATCCAACACCTCAATCCTCTTATTCCTCAACTCATTTTGAATTGTAATAAACCCCTTGCTAATTTTGTGGATCCAAATTTATTGCTCACTCCTTCTTTTCAGCTCTCAACTCTCGCATCTCTCTCCTTTCCTTTCATCTTCTTCCTTCACTCAACAAAAGAATCATAGACCAGAAAATCAAAACCCTAAACGCCTCTCTCTCTCTCTCTCTTTCTCTCTCTCAACCATCTCTCTTCTCTTCTTCATCACCTATTATTTCCAATTTGCGTGGACGACAATGTCTCTACCGAACAACAATGGAGTGTCAACAACGGGAAGGACTTATCAGTTTTTACAGAATCATCTTCAACTGTTTTTCAACTTCTTGAATAGGAGGTAAATGTTTCTTCCACTAAGTTCAATTTCCTTCTTCAACTTATTTTCCCAACTCAACCTTCGTTTTCAAATACAATGAGCACAGTTGAAATCTTTGGATTTTCCGTTCATCCAGACATTTTCATGCCTTTTCTATTTGTGATTAATAATCACTACTACGATTTTACAAGTTTTGGGAATTTTAGGGATTGAGATTTTAATGATTTTAGGTTTCTTTAGTGATTTTAGGAGTTTTACTTAACTGATTTTTGGGGATTTTAGGATTGTAAATCGTATTTTCAGTCATCAATGTGATTTTTGTGGAAGGCTGTACACGAAAGGAGAAAGACATGGTGGCCTACAAATTTTGATTTCATTTTCGATTTCGACTTTCAGCAAGATTCGTTTCAATTTGTTATGTGCAGTTCTTCCAGTTCGATTTTCCCGTTGCTGTTACATATTTGCGTTTTCAGTTACCACTCTCTGCATTTTACTGATTTTGGGGGTTTTATGGATGTTGTTGTTGTTTCAGATTTACAATTTGGAAACCCCTCATTCTGCTTGATTTTAGCCACTGCCACTATTAGGCATATGTAATCCCATTTTGTTTCATGTTTTGTTTCTTTAGTTTTTATTATGTTTTTTAATTTTTAATGATGCATGGGCTGGGCGTCCTTTCTTTGATTTGTATTGCTATACTTAAATGATGGAATGACCTTTCTTTTTGTTTCAGTTTTGATACTCGACATTGTGTCATATATTGTGGACTAAGTCCCTTACATTTAATTTATCTATTTTATGCTAAATTTTATGAAGGATAAATTTAATGAATCAGAAGCCTCAGTTTGGACGGAGAGAGGAACTACAATGCAAAGTCGGGGACTGTGGCATAAAGAGCTTTGCTATTAAGGTTATGCGTTGCTCTTCTTTTTGAAGTTGTTTTTCACCTTTTCTTAATACTTTATGAAGAAAACGGGTATAAAAGCACAAGGAGTGTACACTTTGGTGAATATTTTACAGATTCCCCTGTCGAGCTTCAGTGGAGTGGGAGTGATAAATACTTTTTTAAATGGTAACTTGAGAATCATAAAGGCTAACTCTATTTTGAAATGCACATTTATAATGATAATTTGAACATCAGGAATGATTTACTTGATGAACAGATAAAGGGAGAGAATCCAAAATTTTGGTACGCATAAGCATAGCAATGGTAGTTTGGTTTACTTTACTTTAATAATAACTTTCATAATAAATGTGTGGTTATATTAGAGATTGTTGATAGGTAAACCAAATCCAAATTCCTTGAGTTCTTCATTGATGAATCCAATATCTGGTGATTTGAATTGCAGTCATCCAAATTCATTGAGTTCTTCATTGATGAATGATGAATCCAATATCTGGTGATTTGAATTGCAGTCATCCTAATTCAGATTTGTGAAAATTTGAATCCCGTTATACCTTTCAGAAGGCTCTCTCAGTAAGAATGAATGCATTGAATCTGTGTTTATAGGAATGAACAAAAATGAACATCTGTGTGTTGCTTGCAGGACAAGATGGAACATCTGTCTTACAGCTTCTCATTGATCACGTTCAAGAGTAACTCCAAGTTGTGTATACTCCAACTGTTGGTAAAGCTTGCCAAAAATATGGGAGCATTTTTTGCATTCCTAGAGGCTTCATATAACTATGAAAGATAAGTAAGTTTGACTATGACTGCTTTTTTATCTTGCTGCAATTTTTTTAAAATTGTTTCTATTATTTGTAGTGCTTATATTATTATTGAAGTGTCTTTATTGTTGATTGTCCGATTTGAGTGCTGTTATTATTGACTGAAAGAAGCATAATAATCTTTGGAGATGGCGAGTGTGCAAGGGATCCATATTAGTTGCCAAGTTATTCTTTCGGGTCAAGGTTAGTCTTTTTCTTCAACCTTTTTTTTGTTATTAATTAATGATGTGGAAATCAAGCAGGAGTTTGTTTCCCAGAAGAAGAAACAAGTGATCCTTCTCGCTGTCTTGAAGTGCAGGATGTATGGTAACTCGCCATTGTTGCTTGCATGCGAACTCGATTCCAAAGAGAAAGTCCGGCGACGATCAGGAGGTTGTTGGGCAAGAGGTTTTCACGGACGGAAGTGAGAAGACGAAAAGGAATGTGAGTTTAAGGTAATTACCCAACGTAAGGTTTCAGAATAGAAAGTGGAGCTCAACTAATAGGAAGTTTACCCAAATATCCCTAACCTTTCCTGATAAACCAAAAATACCCTTTTGATCTTATACTTATTTTTTATGCCTATGGCCATCAATTCAGTATGAAAATTTAGAAGTATGATAATTTAACACAATTAAATCGAGAAACAATTTTTTGTTTTATTTTCATCCTAATTTGGTTATTTTTATTTGAATTACCGGATTTCTACTCTAATAGAATAAATATCATCAGACATTAATAGATTCTCAAAAATTGACTTTTTATTTCACAGACATATAAACGCCTTACTATAAAATATGTACAACCATATAGTAATAATACATTTACATATATCTATGATATTATATCATAGTTCTATTTTAGGTCGTGTACAAACTACTTTATATGTTTGATGATACTAAAATTCAACATCTTATGTTGTTTTAGGTCCCATTCATATTAATATATATATATATACACACACACACACACACACACACGGCGCATATGTCTTTATCTACCAAATTTATTTGTAGTGTAATTCTAAATTTATTAGTTAAAAAAGATGTACACCCGTGCTGGCACGGGTGATACAAACTAGTACAAATTAAAAGTATCATATATATTAAGACGTATTTATAGAATTGGTTAAGACTAAATCGAACCGCTGCCTTTTCAATTGTGGACTTATTGGAATGTATTTCTAGGGGATAGGAGCATTCTTAGGGGGTTAATCTTCGCCATAAATGAGGTGAGTTGGTTGTTTTGCCCGAGTGGTAGTTTTGATGTTCTTGCTTTTTTGGTGTTTATGGTCTCTTTTGTCTCGTGTTTATATTATTGTTTACAGGTTGTGTTTTCTGCTTAGTGGCCCTCTTTGATTGTGAAGGGTAACTCAACATACAAGTTTTTGTATTCCTTAATAGAGTGGATAGATCTTTGTCTTTTGATTTTGACAATTGGTGTATTAACCCTTCTACTTGTTTAGCATCTATTACATGAGTTGAGGTACCCTTTGTGCCTCCTTAATGCAATTTTGATTGATAAAAATATAATTATATACCATTTTTTGTTGTTCAATATATGTATATATATAAATTGTTAATTAAGTTGTTTGAAAAATATTAATCCACTCGTTTCACAATAAATGTCATTTTTATAGCAAAAAAATATATTATATATAAGATGTGGATTAATAAGAAACACAAAAACATGTATACAATCTAACCCCTCTCACTCAAGGAATAGCTAAATCAGAAAACAAAAACATATGTTCATTGTAACACCTCTAGATCAAGAAAATGGCTAATCAGAAAACTCAAAAGCAAGAGCATAAAAACCCTCAACCAAGCAGTTTATCTGGCTCACCCTGTTTGGCGAATATTGTATCCACACAAACATATTACTAATATCTCCTGGAAATACATTTCATTGGGTCCACACACCACTCATAGATCAAAAGGCAATGATTTGATTTAGTCTTAGCCAAAAACCAATTTCATAAATTCATTAACCAAAAATAATGTCTCGTCGTCTCGACGAAGTCAAAGTCTTATTACCCAATTTCTACTTTTCCAAATCACCCAGAGAACAAAATGTCAAAGCATCATAAGACCTCTTCTACCTTTTCTAAGATAGAACAGGATAGGGAGATTATTCCCACTCAATGTCTTTTTTTATTTGACGTGATAAATGTCGTTTTTAAGATTAAGATTATATTCATTTATTATAAAAACTAATAAATTTCATTATTTTTTCTTATAATACTCTTAACTATTTATTATTTTCTTCTAATTTTTTTGTCAAAAATAAATAGTTAAGAGTTATTGAAAAATAATAGTTAATATTGCATTCCACTTTAAAAACAGCAAAATAAAATAAAACAAAATTATTCTAAAAATACTGTGAAACGAGGGAGCATTTCTACATTTAATTTTGGTTCTAACTATGCAATGACTCTCGACAAATTATTACATTAGATTTTGACTAAGCAACAATTTATTTGCTTTGGTTTTGTCAAAAAAACAATTTAATTTGCTTTGGAAAAAAGTACAAGAAAAGACATAATTTTTTATTTGCAGTGACACTAATATATATATATATATATATATATATATATATATATATGTGAGTTAGGATATATTGACACCAGGTGTCAAACTTAACGACTTACACCAACTAATATATTCGTGTATAAAATGAAATTTATCAATCCGACCGTTGAATAACATGATATTATCTTTGAGATCATATATATCAAATTTCACAAAAACCCAAAATTATTTGATGGTTCATCTCACTACTCTATTTCGATGGTTAATGTTATTTAAAATATAAGTAAATGTGTGTTGTTAGATAACATACCTTTGAGTTTCCATTTTTTTTGAAATTTTGATATACATGATCACAAGGATAATAAGATATTATTCAACGGTCGTACTAATAAATTTCGTTGTCTATATGAAGTTATTAATTGGTGTAAGTCGCTAAGTTTGACACCTGGTGTCAATATATCCTAACTATATATATATATATATATATATATATATATATATATATATATATATATATATATATATATATTTGACGGGGCAGTGACTATAATATAGATTAAAAGGTTAAATATATTTTTTTATACAAGGGTTAAATATGTTTTTTGACTCTAAAAAATTTATGAATTTTGTTTTTATGTTTATAAAAAATTTCATTCGCTTTTAGTCCCCACATTTTTTACTGTCAATGCTTTTAGTCCCTCATGACTTTTAATAGCGCTTAAAAGCAATTAAGAGACCAAAAAAGCGCTACTAAAAATCACAAGGACTAAAATTGATGAGGAAAATTTGGGGACTAAAAGTGAGTGAAATTTTATAGAGACTAATTGAAAACAAAATTTGCAAAATTTTTAAGGACCAAAAACATAATTAGCCCTAGATAACACAATGTAGGGGATGCATAATAGGTTAAGCAAAGCAGGCAACCAATCAACCCAAAAAAAAAAATGCAAGTTTGCCTTGTATAACTCACGCCAACTTGTCGGGCACAAACGGGGTGAGTCAGTCCACCGAGCCCAACTTGACCTTTTTTTGAATTGCAAACAAAGATGTATTAAATGGGACCATAAGGGATACTGAACACTTTTAGTCCCTCATGAAGTCCCTCATGACTTTATAGCATTTCTAAGCGCTATTAAAAGTCATAAAGCGTTATTAAAAGTCATGAGACTAAAGCTTAAACACAGTGGGAACTAGGGTTGTCTATTGGTGCTTCTAATTTAACCTATAAAGCCCCGATACTCCAAAATAGGCCATCTACCCGTGTCGGATACGTATCTGATCTAACCCCTAGTGTGCTTGACCGCTGTTCCACAGGTATCAGATCTCTGATGTTCTTCTGGTCGTGCTCCGAACTCCGCTTCAGGGGGCGGGTGTACCTGCGAAGACACTCCAACGCCCAAGTCAGGAGCGAACGAGTAGAGTATAGATCTCAATGAATATTGTGTACCTGACAACTGATGCCATTAATGCTTTTATAGCGTTGGTGGGCGATCCTCGAGCGTTGGATCAATGCGTACGGACCAATCGGGGCCGTTGATCCAGTTCTCTGCTCCTTTGCCCCTTTATCGCTGGGCCGGTCCAGGTAGAGTCACTAGAGTGGGCTTCGGCCCATTCCGGAACAGTATCCGATACCGATACCTGTCAGATACTTCTGGATACGTATCCTAGGAGTATCCTAGGAGTATCCTGGAATTTATATTTATTTTTAAATCAAAAAAGACAAGATACTTACCGGATACGTGAAGGACACTTTGGGGATACGTATCCTGGGAGTATCCTGAGATAGTGAGATGTCTCTTGATAAACCAGAGTTGGAAGCTATGTTATTTTTTGACGATGGAAATGGAGGAGACGAGAATGACACAATTAGTGTTAAGTAGTGAATAGTAGACAATTTTATAGAGCCTAAACTTCTTTCGGATATGACTTATAATGTTTTTTCCTATATTCTAACTTGGTTAGTAGACTGTATATTTTTTGTGACATGTTAGTAGGAGGAAGAATATATATGTTAAAATTGGTATGGAAAATACATTTAACTTTGCTTACTTATTTTTATCAGAAGTATCTTTTTTGTAAATGTGATCATATCTACTGAATATTATGAGCAATTGTCAATTAGTAAAGTGAAGTATCTTTAGTTATGTTTTATATTTTTAAATTTTGATTTAATTTTTTATTGAAGTATCCCTGCCGTATCGTATCTTGATTTTCAAAATTTTCTCGTATCCACGTATCGTGTCGTATCGTATCCCGTATCCGGGCTTCATAGAATTTAACTATCACAAAATTAGAATAACTTTTTAGTCTCTACACATTAAAGGCTCATATCCTATTATATACTCATAAGCCCATATTAATTAGTCTAACGTTATTAGATCACTTTAATTTGGCTTAATCTTAAGTGACAATCCACAATAGATAATTATTCACATATAACGTCAATGTTTGATTAATGATCCAACAACTAAAACTAATGAAAAAATAAAACTTGGAGAGCAAAAGTAAGTGAAATTTTTTTGCGGCTAATTAAAACCCAAATTTAATAGGGCCTAAAAACTTATGTAACCCTATTCTTAATAACAAAACAAGGCACGTGATACTCAAGAGAATTTGGATGAAATGATAGGAGTCTCTTTCAGGTACTTGGTTCGAATCCAGCTTTGGGCGTGCATGAGTGTTAAATTTCTCGAGGGAGAACTTTGCATCCCATTATGGTCCTACCCAGCTCGAGAGATTAGCCTCTGCAGTTGCGTGCAGAAAATACCATACTTGTACCAAAAACAATACACATGTTGTGCATGTATTGTTGTTTGGTACCTGCAATTTAACTTTTAGTGTAATTCTTATATCTCTTACAAAATTTATTCTTAGTAAATAAAAGTGCTTTATTATAAATTTTTTTAAGTTAACTTGTTAACGGCTTGGAGACGTTTAGATATAAAGAAACTACGATAAAGGGAGAAAACATCTATTTCTTTTTTGCCTACTTAGATGAAATAGCAAATAAATACCACATAGACACTATTACGGCTTACACTTGGGTTTAAATTCGAGAGTCAACGTCCTAATATTGCTGAAATTACCAAAACAACCAATAATTTTTGGTACAATTAATGGAGAAAATTTATCTGTACAAATGATGACAAAGACTAGGAAAAGGGGGGATTTTTCAAGAGAAAAGGGGAACCATGTAAAGTGCGTACTGTTGTTCTTTCAGTCTCTCCTCACGTGGATTAGGGCCCGTCCGTACAGTTTTTCTTAATGCTGCATCACCAAGGCAGTGCGGTCCACGTGACACCCATAGGTTTGGCACGCGGTAGGTTTGGTTTAGAATGGGCTTTTAATTTTAGTAGGGTTTTTTTTGGTACCTCCACCATCTTCCTATATACCCTCACGTACCCTGCGAAAAAACCAAAATACCCTTCACAAAATTTTAAAAATCCCAACATATCTCCAGCTCAAAAAAAAGCAACAAAAAAAAACTGGAAATCGGATTTAGGTAAATCTGATTTTCCCTAAAATTTTTAAAAAATTAAAATCGGATTTATCTAAGGTGGGGATATATCTGCTTTTAAAAATTTAGAAATCGGATGTACCCCCACCCATAGGTAAATCCGATTTTTTATCCCAAATAATAAATAAATAAATCATTTAAAAAATTAAAATTATATTTTTATTAGGAAAATAAATTAGATATAAATAATATGAATATCAGGTGTTTTTTGGTTCTGTTTAGGGTGTAGTTCATTAATACGTGACGATGTTATACGTCGAGCGACTAATTTAGGCTAAAAAATCAATTTTCGGCTAAATTCTATCGTTTACTATTTTTTATTAATTTTTTTAATTTTTCATAGTCTCCAAAAAATCTAAAAAAAATTGCATAGCCTTATTTTGGTTTTATTAGATTTTTAGTGGTGTTTTTATAATTTTTTGATTAGTTTTGACTCTGTAACGGATTTTTAGTAGCGTTTTTATAACCTTTTTTAAAAATTTAAATAAAAAACAATTTTTTTAATAACAAAACCGGATTTACCTTGAGGGGGGTAAATCCGATTATCTTTTTTTAGGGAATTTGGATTTATATACCCACTAGGTAAATCCAACTTTAAAAATTAATAAATCGGATTTATCCCCCCTAAGGTAAATCCGATTTGTTGTTTTTAAAGTCGGATATACATAGTGGGGCTATATGAATAGATACATCCGAATTTAAAAATTAACAAATCATATTTATCCCCCTGGGTAAATCCGAGAGAGTTCATTTTAGGCAGGGGTATTTTCATCTAAAAAAATCTTGTGGGGGTATATGGGAATATGGTGGGGGTACAAAAAAAACCATTTTAGTAGTACACAAATGAAAACCCTCTCAACTAAACGTTACATATAGTTTGTCCATAAAAAAGATACTACTTAGACCCAAAAAAACAGACACAGTATATACGTGATTTTCTTGTACGTAGGGATGGAAATAGGTTGGGCAGAGATAAGTTTTGCAAGGCTTGAGGCTGGCATGCGTAGAAAGTGTGAGGTCGAGTCTTGCCTGTGGCTTGCTGTAGACTCAAATTTTAGGTCTGGCCTAACCTTTGTGAAAGAGTCTGACAAGGCCTCAAAGTAAGTTTAAGAGTCTATTTCACTATTTTTATTTTTATTTTTAACAAATGCCTACAATTTTTAAGTGATATATGCTTTTGTAAATAGACTGAGAAGCTAATAGATCAATGAGATTAAGTTTTATTTTAGATGACATTCAATTTAAATTCTATTTTATAATAATAAATTTAAATATGTCAAAAATTGATGTAGATCAACATGTTTAAATTAATAGAAAATATTAGCAAATTTATTATTTAATACTAAGTGCAAATTTTAATATAGTAATAAAAATATTATTTAATTTTAGTTAAATAGGCCAGCCTGTAGGCCTAAAAGGATTTTTCAATGGCTTGTAGCCTGATCTTATTAGCTAAATAAGCTTTTAAAATAGCCTAAACCATGTCTGTTTAAAGAAAGGCTTGACTTAACCTGATGTAGGCTGGGCCGGAATCCCGGTTGATTGGTTTGGCCTATTTCCACCCTTTGTACGCCTGAACAAAGATCTCTAAAAAAAATAATAGTAGTATATTCTAAACCTCATCCTACAACTCCTAATCATACAAAAATATAAAATATAAAATATATGCTAGTATATATGATATGAGGATATATACATGTATTTATCATTTATGCATTTAAAATATTTTTCTGATGGGGTTATGCGATTGGAACTCACGCAACCCTAGGCAGAGGATATAAAAGGAGCTGAATTGGAAATGAAGTTCCCTAGTCTGCTAGGGTTTCGTTGCGTTACCTAACGACGGCACATATGTTGCTTGGGTGACTTCCGGCGCCTCCACTGAGTGGTTCTCTCTCTGGTTTTCTCCGACAGGCCCAACATGCGTTCTGCTCCCTATGCAGCAAGCTTCGTCGCTCGTCCTTCTCAAGCTTTGAGTGCAAGAAGATCTTCAGTTGCCCGCCTCCCCATCTTCCTGCCTTTACTCCGATCGCCACCATTACGACCCCCACCACACCCACCAGATCTGTCTAGTTCACTAACCGCTGCTCTGACTCCATCTCATCCCTCACCAGAACCGCCAGACCCACCAGATCTATATTTCTGGTGTTACTCTCATCTCTGGTGCTCTTGTCACCCTTTCACCCTCTGTAGCCACCGAATCATCCCCACCCATCTCACCCTCTGTTTCCTACTTGCCTTTCACGATCTGCTTATCCTACACTTGTTCTGCCTGCGTCTTTTTGCTTTACAGGTACAATGCAATGTCCTTGGGGCCAGTTGGCCTTCAAATACGAGGAGATTCTGTACTTTCCGCTTCTCCTCATACACGAACTTTGTGGGATTTTGTGTTGCTTCTCTGTATAGCTCGTGTTTATCTCTCTTGTAGAGCCTGTTCGATGTTTGCAGATTGTTGGTAAAGCTGGCCGTCAACATTTTCGCTTTGTGCTTCCGCTTCTCGGTATTTGTTATCTTTCAACCTATTCTGCCTTAATTTTTTGGTCCTACAGATTCAATGCATTGTCCTCGAGGCCATTTGGCCTTCAAAGACGGGGGGTTTCTGGACTTTCCGCTTCTCACCTACACCAACTACGTGGGACTTGTCATTGTATCTAAGTGGTGCTGTGTGTTTTCTCTATGGCGGAGCTAGTTCTTTGGATGCAGATTACGGCGTTGCCTCTGGCCCTACGAAGTGGTGAAGACGGTCTTGGATTCTGGTTAATGGATTAGTTTGTTGGCTACTTTAGGTTGTTTTAGGGCGTGATTATGTTTTGTTTTAATTAGTTTCACTAGAATTCTAGTTTGTCCAGGTGCTGCTCTTAGGCTTAATGCTCATCTTTAAGAGTGTCAGCATATACCTGATGTGTTCGTAGTCCTATTTCAGACTTGCTCGCTGCTTTGCTTGTAAGTTTGATGCTTGCACTTTGTGTGTAATATTGTGGCCTTCCCAATTTCAATAAAATGTTACACATTTGACAAAAAAAAATCTGACGAAACACATCTCAAACATTAAGAAATTGACTAAATAAGTAATATCAAAACTTTTACCAAAAAAAGAGTAAAAACTAAGTTCTTATACATATGGAGTGGGCTATTAAATAAGGAGGATTGGTTCTAAATCCACATTAAATTTTTGCCCATAAGGACAAAGAATCTTAATCTGGAGCCTAACTTGGTGGGTGTTAGGCAGTTCAATTAGAATATATTAGATGTTGGATTTTAATTAATTAGGTTTTTTATTTTAGTTATTGCACAGTTGGGCTTTTGGCCCTTGGGCCTTTTATTTACTAGCCCATATTAGCACTATATATATATATATATATATAGTCTCATTGAGACTGTTAAAAAAATGTAGTCTCATTGAGACATTTTAGAACTACCAAAAATCTTGACAAAAAAAAGAACTACCAAAAATCAATGAAAGAAGTGTTTAATTTTTAGTAGTCTAATTTTATCTTCTTAAGCTATTTTTATCTTTCATTTTATATTTTATATAGTACAGAAAAATTTGTACCTAGATTTTGTTTTGGTGGAGAGAACGATGATTTTATAGCGGAGTAGTTGTTTGGCAAGACAAGCTTATAACATTTTTCACTAGCTTATAGCATTTTTTGAAACCCTGAAGTAGTGTTTGAGTTTATAGCTTATAGCGTTTCATTTTTTCTACCACTTTTACCCTTATTATTTTAATAAACCAAGGTATCCTCCACGGCGACTGTGGAGACTAATCCTTCGAGGTATCTAAGACTGAGATCTATTTAAGGGGCTCACCTCTCACAACAAATGTTTTTCCATACGCACCGGTCAGGGATCGAACCCAGGACCAAATGGTTAAGAGACTCAAGTATCTGTTGGACTATATGATAACCTTAGAGGGGGGTGAATAAGGTTATATGCTAAAAATGAAATCTTTTTATTTTTTGAGAAATAACGATGCTAGTTTAAATCGAATGCGGAAAATGGATTTAAACTATATGCAACAACTTATGCAAGCTATAACAATGGCATAAACAATTATAATAATAATGAAATCTACGCGCGATAATATCAAATGCAACGACAGTTAACAATTATAAAGAAAACGCAAGGTAAAGATAAGGGAAAGAAGTACACCGTGATTTTTACGAGGTTCGGGATAAAAGCCCTATGTCCTCGGCCTCCGGCTTTGCAACCTTCGGACTTGATAATAACCACTATATGAGAAGAACTTCTTCAATGTCTTACAAGCAAGCAACTTCCCTATAGCTATCACACCAATCTCAATTTTCCCAAAATTGAGAACCCAAGCTCCCCGCTAAGGATTTCGCTACAATTCAATCTCCCCGATTGAATTACCCAAGAAAACTCTCAGGATTTCACAACAATCAAATATAGATGATTACAAATGAAGACTAGGATCCAATCACTCAAGCAATATAACAATGATGTAGTTGAGAGAGATGAGAGATTTGGATTCAACCTAACCCTTGATGAAGAACGCGGAGAAAATGGTGTGACGGTGAGAGTTCTCATTCTTTTCTTTTTTGATTTGTAGGTTGTCGATCAATCGTGAGAAACCCTAATCTTATTTATAGCGATTGTAAAAATATGACCGTTGAAACAATTTCTAACACTATTTGTGTAAGTGGAAAATTGATTCTGTGCTTAAAAGAAGTAGAAGAGAAATCGATTGTTCTCTTTAAAAATATAAGCTAGAAATCGATTTCTAGCTTGTAACTTACAAGCCATGAATCGATTTTCTACTCTAGAACACATAGCCAAAATCGATTTTGCACTCTAAGACACAGGAGAGGAATCGATTTTCTTCTCTTTAAAATACAGAGAAAATTGATTTATAGCTTTAACAAGGAGAGCAAAAATCGATTTTTAGCTTCAAATGCATAAAGTCATCAATCGATTGTTTTCTTTCCAAAACAAGTTCTTTCAAAACCAAAGAAGTGGGAAATTGATTCATAGCTTTAACACAAATGGGGAAGTCGATTTCTAGCCTTACAACAAGGGGAAATCGATTTCTAGCTTAAAAAGCAAATCAAGAATCGATTCTTAACTTCAAAAACAAGTTCTTTTAAAACACCAAGCCATGAATCTATTTTCTTTGAAAAAACAACTATTCATTATTTGTGCCTAACCTATTTTACCAAGCCTAGCTCAATTCCATTTTAAAGGATCATCTCTCAACTACAAAAGTCATAAAGCTTAAGTGAGGAGATCTTACAAGCGTCCTATGCAAAGCAATATAACACATAAGTCTTGAATGCTTGATTAGCTTCTCCTCCGAGCTGCCACACTTTAAGATATCATGTCAAGCGCTTTGGTTCATGCCCTGTGCTTTGGTTCAACTATAGCCATTAGTAAACAGATTGTAATTTGTTATCATACAAAAAAAAAGAGTGTTTGCCATCGGTTCAACAGTATCTACCACTTGTGCCACTTTATGTTGGTTACCTTTATTATTTTAATTAAATTCCTCATTTATCCACCATTAAAATATAAAATTTATTCGGCCAAAAAAACTTAATTTTAAATTGATGATATTTGAATTCAAAACCCAATCTAAACATCCAAAAGCACTTGAATGAGATGGTAGAGGTCTCTTCCATCGTAATCAAGGTCTTGGGTCTGACTGAGTCTAGCAGTGCTAAATCTCCTGAGGGAGTCTTCTGTAGTAGCACAAAAATACCTGATTTATATCAACAAAAAAAACCAACCTAAACTTTATGGTTGCATCTAACATAGACTTCGCAAAAAATGTTCAAAGGTGGACATTTACCATTTTTAGTAAAAAATAAATTTTATAACAAAAAAGTCAAAATAAAAATTAATATTTTACTTAAAGTTTACTAAAAATAGGATAGGCCATCATTGAACCAGGTCCATATTAGATATCCCAAACTTTATTGTATTTATTTAATCATAATTTCAATATTATTGTACTCTAAATTTTTATATTTTATTGTCAATTTTTTATTTTTAAAATTCATATTTTGTTGTTTTACCATTTTAAAATTTCAAATATATGTTCAGTAAAAAAAACTAAAACACCCAAATATATTGTTTTAATTCGCAATAATGAAGGAAATTTTCTAATTGAGTTTAGTGGTTCAGTGGGTGTCTCTAATATTCTTTATGCGTAGATGCATAGATTACGGCTGCATTACATGGTCTTGTTATCTGTTGGAATGAGGGCTTTCGGAAACTCATTTGTTATATTGTTTCTCTTGAGACAATTCGGTTGATTGATGAGGCTAACACCTCCTATCACAAGAATGGTAATGAGGTGGCTATGGTGCGAAACTATTTAAAGATGGGGTGGGATGTTCAGATTCATCATTCTTACCGTGAGGCAAACTTTTGCGCTAACTAGTTTGCGAATAGAGGAGCTCGAGATACTTCTTCTTTGACGCTTTGACATTCTCTCCCCGCGGAGTTGCGGACTTTGTTAATAGCTCATCTCTTAGGGACTCACTTTGTGAGACCTTAGTTTTTTCGTTTTTTTTTTTTCCTATTTTGTAACCAAAAAAAAGTAATAAAAAAAAGGCTAAATACCTGTTTTGGTCCTTTATGTTTGGACAAAGTTTCAGTTTCGTCCTTTATCTTTTTTTTGTTTCGTTTTAGTCCTTTATGTTTGATTTTTGTTTCGGTTTAGTCCCTGACGTTAGTTTAAGTTGACAGACGCCACGCTGGCAGTTAACTGCTGACGTGGCGTCCTTTATCATTAATTGACGTGGCAAGTTTTATATTTTTTTATTAAGTTAACAATTACACATCAGCTAATTCATTTATAAATATATAAAACAATTAAACTGAGAAACATAAATTGAAAATAATAGAAAACTTAAAAACATGAAATTTAAAAACTGAGAAATTGAAAAACAATTAGAAAATAGAAACCACAAAATCAGAGTTGTAAAATTAGAAAGTTAGAAGAACTGAAAAGCCAGAAACTGATAAAGGGAGAGAACGAGAGGAGAGAAAGCCAGAAACGAAGTGAAACGAAGTCAAATTTCTGAGGGAACGAAGCAAAATCGAAGAAACGAAGCAAAATCGAAGCAAATGGAAGCATAAAGGAAGGAAGACGAAGCAGAATCGCAAAGGGGTTTCGCCATTTTGAAGGTAAGAACTTCTATAAATGGGTTTTTCGATTGTTAGGGTTTAAAAGTTATTGCATGTATTTTTTGTTTGATTTCGCTGTTTGTTGTTGGGTCTATGTTGTTGTTGTATCTTTGGGATCGTATTTATGGGGTTTCTCTACTTCGTGAGTTTTTAGGGTTCGTGGGGTTTGAGTTTGAGTTCGTGGGGTTCGTGGGGTTTGAGTTTGATTTCGTGGGGTTTCTCTGTTGTTGCTGTTGTTGTATGTTTCTCTGTTGTTGTTTCTCAGTCTGTGGGGTTTCTTCGTGGGTCTATGTTGTTGTTTTATGTTTGTATCTGATTGTGGGTGTTGTAGTGTTGTGTTGTTGTGGCTTTTGATGAATATAGCTATTGTTTAATATTTTGTTGTTGTGGCTTTTGTAGATGCCATTGATTAAATGAAAAAGATGAAGATGAAGATGAAGATGAAGATGAAGATGAAGATGAAGATGAAGATGGGGTTTTCAGTTTTGGGATAGTGGATTCGTGGAGAAGATGGGGTTTTCAGTTTTGGGGCTTGATTTAGGGTTCTAAATCTCCAGCTTATGTTCTTCCCTGTTCTTCAAACCTTCTAATTTTGATTCTTTGTGGTTTGTCTTTGTAATTGTTCTTTAGTTTCTCAGTTTTTTAATTTTTTGTTTTTAAGTTTTCTATTATTTTCCTTTATGTTTTAATTGTTTTAAATAGTTTAAATGAATTAGCTGATTTGTAAATTCTAATTTAATAAAATAATATAAAACTTGCCACGGTAATTAATGAAAAGGGACGCCACGTCAACAGTTAACTGCCAGCGTAGCGTCAGTCAACTTAAACTAACGTCAGGGACTAAACCGAAACAAAAATTAAACATAAAGGACTAAAACGGAACAAAAAAAAGATAAAGGACGAAACTGAAACTTTGCCCAAACATAAAAGACCAAAAGGTATTTAGCCAAAAAAAAAACTAAAAATTTAGTATTAGAAGTAGAAGTATAAAAGAAAAGCAGTACAAAAGCAATTATTTATTTTGGTTTGGAGTGTGGGTCTTCTCCTCCTTCAGACCCACTCACTCCCTTTTAGGGTTTCTCTTCAGCCAATTGCATATTTCGTCAAAATCAATGTACAATTCCTCCAAATTACGACTACTCTTCCACCGACAATCAATCATATAACTCAAATCCCCTCTTTTCCTAGCTTCCTTTGGCTTAATTACGAAATTTAGAGGGAATTGACATAAGGTAAGATTTCTTTTCTTTGAATGTTTTTTTTTTAAAATCCGTTCGAATTATGTTTCATACCCTTAATATCCGAAAGTTAGTAGAACAGGGTATTCAATTTCTTGTATTTTGTTTTGTTTTTACTCTGCTGCAATTTTATTTTCGACGAGGAAATATGTATGTGAAATTGCCTTGGATCTCTGTTTATGGTTGTCATTTCTGGGTAGGGTTTAAAACCCCCAAAAAGTTAAAGATGCTTTTTTTCCCCTTCAATTGATGTGATGCTATGGCCTATGGGGTAAGTGTCCCAGACAGAAAGAAAGACATGGTATACGTTAGCTAGATATGCATGTAGATGTTTTGCTGGATTGTGTTGTAGTAGCATTAAGTAGTTTGACTTGAGTTTCACTAATAATGGCCAGTGAATTAAGTATGGGTTTTGAGACCAGGGAAGAGCTAGGTACCTCTGGGCTACTGTTTGTAGTTCAGTCTTATTGTAAAGTTTACTGTTGTGGGTTAATTGTATATTTTGGTGAATCTGTAGATGGTTTGACTGTGTGTTTGAAGAAGATTAATCCATAGAGTAGTCTCTCCAAAGTTGATGTGAATTTATGATCTGACTAGCAATAATACTTTTAGATTCATAGCATTGGTTGTTTGTTGATCCATTTCTATTTTCTTGCTGATATCCTGGTAAGTGAAGCATAATTCGCTCACACCATCCCCCCCCCCCCCCCCCCCTCCCCCTCTTTTGCGGTGTTTTTTGCGTACTGGTTTGTAGAGGTGGGCAGTTTTTAGAACAGGAAAGGTAAAGAAGATGAGGGAGGAAGATGAATCGTTTTTGTTTACATGTCATACTTAAGCGGGATAGAGAAAACAGCAACTAGAGGGAAAAAATCAAATTAGGGCAAGGGATAAGTTCAGCCTTTTTTTTGTAAACCTTTTATAACCTTGGGAAGATAAGGAAAGCTGCATGGAGAATTCATTAATACGTAGCCATAGTTACCGTTTTACGACAGAGAGAAACAGGGGTATTAATTACATTCTATAACAGGTCATAATTTCCCGTTCCACCCAAAATATCCAAACTTGCCCTTAAGATCATGATTGTAGAATGAGAGTAGAGAGCACTGGAGCAAGAGATAGAGGTCTTCTTGCTTAGATCCTTGTTACAAGAACAGGAAAATTAACGAAAATGGATGAGGAAGATGAAGCGTTTTGTTTAGTTTTCGTTAGATACTTTCCTAAGCAGGAGATAGAAATCAGTGATATAGGACAAAAGGTAAACCTTTTATAACCTTGGACTTTTGGAAAGATAAGTCAAGCTGCATGGAGAATTAAATACATAGCCATAGTTACGATTTCGAGACGGGTACTAATTACATTCTATAGCAGGTTGTGATTTTCCTTTTCACCCAAAATATCCAAACTTGCCCTTAAGATCATTGTGGTAGAATGAAATTAGAGAGCACCAGAGCAAGGCATAGAAGTTTTATTGCTTAGATCCTTGTTACATAATAAGCAGTTGGAGCATATCCAATGTTTTGTATTATATATCTTTACACGATGTTTGTTGCTTGTTTGATTGAAATCTCTTTCTTCAGGTTTCCTGGAATCTTAATTGGACTTTAATTGATGAATATATGCAGTTAGTGGTTGACTCGAATTGCAAGATGAGTAATTCATATGCTGAAAATTCTGTAAGTAATTCATTTAACATATAATTATAGCATTTACTTGTCAGTAGCATGTCTAAATTGACAATCTACCTGTAGGGTGAAGTAACTGTTGCGGGATTTGAAATTCCAAAGTCACCTGATTCTGATTACAACAATGTGTACAATGTGATTGAAGACGAGGCACGTGATCCACCTCCGGTTCCTCCTCATTTACAACACAGCTTGCTTGGCTATCCGGCTAATGTCGACCCTTCTGGTTCTCTTCCTTTGCCTCAGAATGTGGTTCTAAATCATCTTTATATTGAGAATAGAGAGCCTCAAAGATCTGTGGTGGCTTTGGGATTCACGCATCGCTTTCGTGCCAAATATGTTACTGTAGTGCTCTACAAACCAGTTCAAAGAATTTGATGTTCATATTTAAAATGTTTCATTACTGTTGGTTTGTAATGATTTATTGGAGACTGTATTTAAATTAGCAGGAAGTGACATTTATTTAGCTTCTTATTTTTTTTCTTAACTTGGCTACATATATTTTTGGATATTATTAAAAATTGCATTAAGTGCAAGTGACAAAATAGGTTTATCGTTATTTAGATTTTCTTTATTAATTAAAATTTAATATGTTCCGTTCTAGAGAAACTCTCTTATGATTATCCTGGTTAAACTCTTAGCAGATGTTTGGTTCAGAGGAGAGGAAAAAGCTAGTAAATTTCAATTACAATATTTGTGCTTGGTTATAAGGAGGAAAGGAGAGGGAAAGTAATTCCGTCTTTGTTCTTTGGCAATAAGAAACTGAGTGTTTCATTCAACAACAAAAGACATCAAATCTTCTGGAGTGCCATTACAATGAAAAGAGATTCCTCAAGCCAAAGACTATGGGGTTTCTCTGAAGCATGTTGGGCCAACAATTGGGCAACCTAAAAGCCCTTTCTTCCCACATGATGGGATACTAGGGCCTTTGGGCTGGTTGTGTTTCTCTATTGCAATGAAAGTTGCTTGATTGGATTGTTTACTCCGTTGACAAAAAAAAAATGCCACATATTTGTTTTTTCACAAAGGCACCCCTATGAGTCATACTGAAACTTGAAGTTTACAACATAAGTTATTTTACCATAAATTAAGAAGTTTCTGGTAATATCTTTTGGAAAAAACTCAGCCGTTGTTTCATAGGTGTGATTGGTGTTGTTTTTCAATTGCACCATGACGTGTGAATCGGTTTTTAAAAAAGTAGCTAAAAGCTAATGAAAAATATTAATAACAAATTCACATGTCATAGTTTGATTGGAAACAAGCACCGACCACACCTATGAAATGACAACTTTTTTTTTTGAGCAAATATTGAATTCCATAGAAGGGAAATGCAAAAAATGACAGCAAGAGGAATCAAACGTGTGACCTTGAATTTGCATAAAAATGACTTAGCCGCTTCACCAAGGTGAATAATATGGCTTTTTGCCAAGGTGAATTATATGGATTTTTTTTCCAACCTTTTTATATAGACCATGCTTAAATTAAATTATGTGCCCAAATTTGAAAAATAAGTACCCAATTTTATTGTTATACTAATACTCTATATAATAACATAATTTCTATAAAAATTCTGACCCAAAAATCCCATGAAGAATATGGATTAACTCTACACACGACGTAATTTGATGATTCAACCAAAAATAACTATAACAAATGAAATATAAAACATAATATATTCCGTCAAAAAAAACACAATATAGTAAATAAATGTTATAATATATATTTTATTTTAAACATAATATTTTTCTTTAGAGTCATTTTTTAACAAAAATTTCTAGGGGAAAACAGATTTAAAAATAAGGGGACTTGACTGAACACACTCATGAATGGGCGACAGGCGAAGACACTACTTCAAAGAATGTTTATTGTTTAAAAAAATTTCACCTAGACCTGTCCTTGAACACACTTTTTTGGAAAATATGTGTACAGTGTACCATATTGTTTATCACCACAAATAATTTTCAAAATTTTGTACTAAAATACCAAGTTTATGATATCTACAATTTCAAAATATTTGTTCATTGTTTTAATAAAAAAAACAAGGTATTTATATTTTCCAAAAAACCGCTATCAATATTAAGTCAAAAAACAAATTAAATTAGCTTATACGGAGTATATAAATCTCAAACATAGAAAAAATAGTTGTTAAAATTAAAAAATGAAAGACAAAGATTCGCAAGGCTATTAGCGTACGTCAGAGGTGGAAGACGTGTCTCACGTGAGAAAGTAAATTTTGGTTCTGCCTCTTCTGTGCCTTCTGTCTTGGTTTCTCTAAGTAACTTCCCATTCACATGGAATACCAATAATAAATAACGAACCTATGAGGCCAATCCATGACATTATTATATAGCAGCCGTTATTAAATATTCAAATCAATTTACTAAATGATGAAGATTTTTTTCCACTATCTCAAGGGTATATAAAGTATTAGAGAAATAGGAAGAAAAGAGTTCCAGTAGCTCAGTTGGTGAGCTAAGGGACATGAAGGAGTTGCAAGAATGAGGTCTAGGATTCAATCCCTGGAAACTAACATTCCCCCGCTCCCACTAACATTTGCTTATAAAAAAAAACCAATTAATAATCTAATGAGCGAAAGATTCAAGACAAAGTGTTAATATTGTCTATAAAAAAAGAAGATAATCTTTCACTATTGGTTGGATTGACAAATTCAGTGATATAAGGATGCAAATTCTCAAGTTTGAATTTGAGTATAACTGTGTGATACGGTATGTGGTGTTTTTTTTTTTTGTCTAAGCTAAAAAAAATAAGGACGAGATAGAGAAATGTATAAGATGAGTACTAGTACAAGTTAATTAAGAGTTTAGTGTGTAAAAATTAGCTTAGTTGATACTCTGGTTTCATTTATAAGCAAAAAACATCTTTCAGATTTATTGAATAACTAATGTATCTGGTCTATATAATATAAATTAGATACAGATGAACCTAAAAAGTTTTTTTTTATTTTTATAAATGAGATGGGAGTAGTATGCATTTGAAATTGGAGATGAATGAAACGCCCTCACGTGGAAAGGAAAGGAAAGGAAGCTGAATCTATTTCAGTATTTCACCCATTCGAGCGGTTTATGAATTTATTGATTTCGTGAATCATAAATGACAAAGGTTTGCACATTTTAAAGACACTTGTAATGGGCTCTGTAAATGCTTCTAGTAGAATTTTAATTCTGTCCTTTTTTATTGTTTTGTTTCATTATTCCTGTCAGTAGTTACACTGCAGATTTCACCCATGTCTATAATACTTCAGACCAAACTTAACCAATTGTTCCTTGTGACGGTTAAAAGTTTGAATTCCATGGTATTGAACTAGGCTTTGTTAGGTAAAAAAAAGGGTATTAATAGTAAATAAACAAGACAGTTAAATTCTAAGGATTGATAAATTAGTAGTGGAACTAACTTGTAAATATAAACGATATAAGTGATAAATATAAACTAAGAAATATAAATTAAAGAAAAAATGAAACGTTTTAAACTATGAGCTCAAATGTTACTTCAAATAGTGGAAAATACTAGTATAAACTAGTACTATCAAACATTTATTAAGAGCTTAATTATTGGCTATAAATGGCGGGTTGGTCTTGCCAAACTGATTTTACAAACTAATTTAAGGCAAAAACAATTTTATGTAAAGTTGCGAGACCTGTTAATTTCAAAGGATCCCGTGTACACAATTGCTCATCCAAACTATTCAATATATTGGCTTTCATGTGAATCCTCAATTAAATGAACACTATCTCTTCTATCCACACTATTGGCCCTAAATAAATAAATTGTCAAGAATTGAAATCGGGAATCGACTAGTTGGACGGTTGGTTCAAACTCAATTAGTTTCCAATTTGATTGAATCGCTAATTGAACTGAATATAAGTGTTCAAAATGTTTTTTTAATTATTATTTCCCCAAAATGTATATTATTTATATATACATTATTTATATATATATATATATATATAAATTCAACCATGATGGTGAATAAACGAATTGGTCTTAGCAAGAAGGTAATTCCATGAATACTGTTTATTCACTTGGTAGGGATGTTTATTAAGGAGCTTTTTCACAATTTGTGGATGGGGAGCAAAGCTGCCAACATCAAAAGATAAAAAAAGATGATTGATATTTTATAGTTGATCGACCAACTAATTTAATGGAGGGTAAAGACTATATGGTGGTGATCCGATAGAAACTTGTTAATTGTCTTCAATTCTTATAATGACAAATCAACCGCCACGAAGAAATCACACGAAACTCTTAACTATATTATTAACTAATCTTTAAAGTTCTTTAAATGTGCTCCTCATTTGGTTGGCAAAATCACAATCATTTTCAACAAAATATCCCTCCTAGATACTGCAATCATGGACCTCTAAGTCTTTCCCATGGGTATGTTTGGATGGAGGGTTTAGAAGAAGAGGGGAGAGGACGACTTGATTTTCAATTCTAAATTGAGGAAACTATAAAATGTTTTTAAACAAAAGTGAAGCGTTATGTTTTATTATTATTTATAATGTTGTTCTATCAATTTTTTAGAATCTCAAGTAGATATTAAAATATAGACCTGGCCCTCCAAAGTCTTCCCAAATCCCATTCACAATCAAGGTTATTTACATATACTAAGGAAGCTAATAAATTTCATTTTTTTTAATCGAAATATTTATCTTTTTTTTCTAAAATATTCTTAACTATTAATTATTTAATTCTACATATTTCTCTCTCTCCAACAAATAGTTAAAGGTATTATTGACAAAGCAATAGTTAACGTTGCCTTGAACTTTGAAAACGACATGTAAAATAATATAAAGTTATTCTAAAAAAATGAAGTGTGTAGTCATATTTTTTGTTAAACCATATATATTCTACGCAACTGCAGAGATTAATCTCTCGAGATTGATAGGACCACAATTGGTGGTAAAACTCTCCATCAAAAATTTTAACACCTGTTACATTCCCAAGGCTTGATATGAATCGAAAACCTTGGTTAAGCCGGAAAAAAACCCAAACCATTTAATTCAAGCACTCTTGAGTTAAATTCAAAACGTGAGTAGTTATATTGTTAGAAAAAAGTGTGTAGTTATTAAATTCAAAAAGAGAATGGTTAAATTTTGAAAATATTTGGATGAGTGCAATAAGATGAACTCACGGGGTTCGTGACTTGGTGCAGAGACAAAAGGTGCACCCACCCTTCCAACTCACCACCACAACCCCAAAGTAATTAATAGCAGCTATTCACGAGCCTATAGCTAGCTATTTAAGGCACATAATTTCAAGCCCAACACAACAGTGTAAAATTCTTCTTTCACAACTTCAAATTAATCAGAGTGTAGGAATTTTAGAGAGGCAAAAAAAAAAAATCAAACAATGTCTACTACACATTTTTCCCTTCTAGTCATTTACCTTGTTATTTCAGTAAATTGTCTTGGCACAACAATGGGTGGACGTATAATTCCACCAAGTGCACCAAGCACAGTTACAAGGCCACTAGTTTCATCATCATCATCAGCTGAAACATATGTGAAGCCAGAGATGAATCACAAAGAGAGATCAGTTTTCCAAGGAAGAGAAGTTAAGGGTTGTTTGCCAAAAGGTTTTAGACATGACTCTGCTCCAAGTAGATTTGTTAACTATAAGCCATTAGGTTCTAGGCTTAGTGGTTGTTCTAAAATGCATTCAGATCAGAAACATTAATCATATTTTGTTCCATCAAGAAGCCTTTCTTGTTTTGTATGTATATGAAAAAATTCACGTATGTAATGTTTTTTCTTTTTTTTACTTTTGCCTATTGTAGTTGCTAATTACATTTTTGAACGATGTGCATGGGAAGGTGAAGATAACAGCTTAGCTATAGTCTTCTTTTTCCTGATATTATATGTGTGTATCTGCTAATGCAGCAGACATTAGCCAACTAATGTTTGAGAAGGAATTAAATATGATTTTTAATTTGATTTATTTTTTCCTAAAACACTAGTAGTCTGTTGTTGAAGTTATGCAAGAACGGTTCAGGTATCTTTCAGTTTAACTAAAGTCTTGGTTTCAAATCCAACTTTGAAATTACAGTTAAAATCTTGAGAGAAAGCTTTACACACAAAAAAAGTCTATTGTGAAGTTGGGTTCCTGCTGTTTGAGGAACTAAAAACATGAACTAGAAGAGTTTGGAAGATAATTTTTCTTCACATCATTAATTAATTACTATTATTATTAGTTCTAAGCCTTCCCTTCGAACTCTCAACCCTAACAAACCCATCTAATATAGCATATAGACCTTATGAGTTTCAACTCTTATTTTTCTAAAAACCAATTTCCAAAAATAAATTGAAAACTAAATTCAAAAACACTAAGAGGTGTGAGTGAAAAAAATGAGGTCCGGAAAACGGTACATACACTTACTTCTTTCTATTTCACCGTACAATTTTTGTTTATATATAAACATTTTCATAAACTTGTTCAAAAGCTATAATTTTGGCTTAGTATAATAATACCTTTCTTTCCTTTTTTGTAAAAAAAACCACTGCTTATCGTCACATAATAAGCCTATGATTGGTTAGAAAACAAATTCGGGAGTCATTCGTGATGTAAATGTCCGGAGAAAGCATTGCTGCTGAACTTGAACATCAGGAACAGAACATTCCAGGATGAGACAGTTAAAAAGGCATGACATGCTCAACTGCTATACAAGATAACAAGATTAGCATCCGTAATATAAACATACTACCGTATCTAAATTAAGTTAAACCAGTAACAATCTAAGGTTAAACTTGAGTGCAGGAAAAGCAAAATATACTACCAACAGACTTCAAGTTTCCTCCTACTGACACATCTTTTGAGGTAGATGTGATTTCATTCATTAAAAAAGCCTAACTATACAGATCATCATCATCAGCCCCACCAGCAGGAGCTGCAAAGGGATCAGATCCAGTAGTCCTACCTCCACTCTCTGGAAACCTAAATTCACTTCCAAAACCCCTGGATTGTTGTAAGGTCTGAGCAAATGCCTGGTATTTCCGTATATCGGCATCACTAACACTCCTACGTGCATACTTCATTGACTCTTCGAAATGACCCGCCTTGATCTCTGCAACTTCTTCATCAATCATGTCTTCATCCATTGCCTCAGGGTTTTCTTGCTTCCTCCTCTCTTGCTCTATGTCCTGAAAACCACACAAATATATCAGAAGTAATTCATTGATCTTGTATCATATCTATAGCACCGACACTTCCGGATGAAGATGTGTCCGGTCCGATGTCCGACACGCATCGTCTCGGACACCGACACGTCACCTACTTTTATTTTTCAGATTAAAACCGGTGTTTGCATGTATGTGTCGTGTCTGATCAGTGTCGGTGCTTCATAGATCTTAACAGTTAAACATACCTTCTCTATGTTTTCTCTTATTGCGTATTTGCATGCGCGCTGACATATTTCTGTAATATCAGCACCACTGAAACCTTGAGTATACCTAGCCAATGCTCTCAAATCAACTTCTTTGGAAATGGGTGACTTCCTCAAGCAGGCCTTGAAGATTTGATGACGGGAATCCTCATCAGGAAGAGGAATATAGATCAACTGATCCAGACGGCCTGGGCGGAGAAGTGCTGAATCAATGATGTCAGGTCTGTTAGTTGCCCCAATAATGAACACCGTCTTTTTAGCAGACATGCCGTCCATTTCAGTCAGAAGTTGATTCAGAACTCTATCAGCGGCACCACCAGCATCCCCACTACTGCCTCCTCTCTGCAAGAACGGCACAGTGATTATACACAAATACATGTTGAAAATAACAAATCAAAGAGATGCAAACAGTAGTGAAGATTTTGTCCTGAGCTTTTCCTAAAAATACACAAGCAATATATATATATATATATATATATATATATATATATATAGATATATTATATTCATATATATATATAACTAGAAAACAACCTGAGTAGCGATGGAGTCGAGCTCGTCAAAAAAGAGGACACATGGAGCTGATTGTCTAGCCTTGTCAAAAATTTCACGAACATTGGCTTCACTTTCACCAAACCACATTGTAAGCAACTCTGGTCCTTTCACACTGATGAAGTTAGCTTGACATTCATTAGCAATTGCTTTGGCTAACAAAGTTTTCCCACATCCAGGAGGACCATAGAAGAGAACACCTTTTGATGGTGACATACCAAACTTCTCAAACTTTTCCGGATGCTCGACAGGATATTGAACAGTCTGAGTCCACATAAACAAAAATCATAATGATGAAAATTGATACAGAAACAATGTGTAATTGAGCATTAGGAAAGATTTATGACCTCCTGCAGTTCGCGTTTGACATTCTCAAGGCCTCCAATGTCCTCCCAACTGACATTAGGCACCTCAACAACCTGTCATTGTCAATAAAGAATACGAAATTGAAAACAGATCACGCAGAAGGGAAACCTTATCAAGTAATCAACGGATGATTTCTAAATATAGGAATTAAAAAAACTAACAGTTTCACGTAAAGCTGACGGGTTGCTAGTCCCAAGTGCAGTCTGGAAATGCTCATTTGTAACTGCCATGGAATTCAGTATTTCAGCATCAATTGTTTCATCCTCTAAATCAATGACATCCATCTTCTCCCTAATGCATTGCAAAGCAGCTTCAGTGCAAAGGGCAGCAAGGTCAGCACCAACATACCCATGAGTATCTTTTGAAATTCTCTCTAAATCAACCTGCAGAGGAAAACCATAACTGAGCAACTGAATATTTAAGGAACTTGAAAAGCAAAACTAAACTTTTATTAATACCAAAACTATCGTAGTTAAGTAGTGGTGAATTCAACCCACGAAGGGAATTGTGGGCACAACACTTTGGCTGCGGTCAGAAACTATACAATACAGAGCAAAATACCAACACATAAATGAGAAAGTTAATTAATGCCCAACTTACATCATCAGCGAGCTTCATGTTTTTTGTATGTATGCGAAGGACTTCAAGTCGCCCGATTTCATCAGGAACACCAATATCAATTTCCCTGTCAAATCTACCAAACCTTCTCAATGCTGGATCAATACTATTGGGACGATTAGTGGCACCCATAACAATAACATGAGCACGGGATTTTAATCCATCCATAAGAGTCAAAAGTTGTGAAACAATCCTTCTTTCAACTTCACCGTTTGTCTTCTCCCTCTTGGGTGCAATAGAATCAATTTCATCAATGAAGATGATGGATGGTGCATTCTTTTCAGCTTCTTCAAATGCCTTCCTAAGATTGCTTTCGCTCTCTCCAGCCAGTTTGGACATAATCTCCGGTCCGTTAATACAAAAGAAGAAAGCTCCAGTTTCATTAGCAACAGCTCTTGCTATTAATGTCTTCCCAGAACCCGGGGGTCCATATAGCAAAATTCCTTTGGGTGGTTTTACACCAATTGACTTAAAAAGTTGTGGATGCCTCAGTGGAAGCTCAACCAATTCACGAATCTGAGCCATTTGCTTCCTGACACCACCCACATCATCATACCCAACTTCATCAAGCCTTTCCTCATCCTCTCTTTTCACAGGTTCCCCCTCACAGAAGATTTCAGTGTCTGGAGCAACCACGCAATACTCCCCAGGATCAGTTTCAATGACTTTGAACTCTACACTTCGCATCCCTCCCCGCACAAGAAATAGATCTCCTTTTCTAACAGGACGATAAGCCTCCAAGAAATAAGCTGCAAATTATTACGCATTAAAAAAAAGTTAGAACTTGCACAGAGACAAATATACATATCCTGTCACCTAAAATATAAAGCCGCCAGAAAACTATAGAATAAGATTCCAGCGATAGGTAAATAGTCAGTTTGGCATCTACTGAATCCATTGGAAAAATGACAAAACCAAATTCTTGGGAAATTAACAACTCAACATTATCTGCCCCAACTCCCAAGTAAAATGGCCGAATGCATTATTCAGAAAAAGTGAAAAACATCAAGATCCATAAAAGCCAGTCAACCAAAACCATTTATGCACAAATTCACAGTAAGACGCAAAGAACTCAGGTTCCAGATAATCAAAAGGGCTTCAAACAAGTTTTAACAATGGTGGATGACAGATAATGGAGGTCAGCCAAAAATCAGACGTATACATATGCCGTTGCGGCCTATGGCAGGAACATGGTGGTAATAATAGGCATTGCGGCCTATGAGGGTTGGCATAGAATTTGCCATGTCATAACACAGTGGCGCTGTCATAGCAGCAATTTGATAACACTGCTTCAAACAAATGGAAAGAGAAAGACATCACAGCTACAGCTACTAACTAGAATCACTACAAATAAAAAATCGCTGCCACCACAAACAAGTAATATTGCAAGGCAGATAAAACATTAACACGTGAAACAAAGCCAAATCTTCACAGCAAGTATTTGAACAGGCATTAATCAAGAAATCTCTTAAACATAAACTATCGGGATAGATAACAAAATAGTAGCAGAGCTCGTCAAAATTACGCAACATATTATCATAACAAACTAAAATGCACTGGAAACATTCTCACCAAGAGAAAGCTGGAAAAACAAGTAAATATTCCACAATGAAGCATAACAACTGAAACTGTGCTCAGAGACAAGCTATCTTCGTGTTAGACAAATGAAAGGTGGGAACTCACGTTTCAAGAAAGCATCAAAGAGATTGCCAGTGACACCTTCAATGGTATCATCAATAGGCAGAATGTGCACACGTTTCCCATATTTAACATCAGGGCACTGATGCACAGACACAACATCACCAAGCCGAACCCGCAAATTCGACCTTACAACCTTGTTCATCCTAATCTTAGGCTCCTCACAGGTATCATCAGCAAGAGCTATACAAATAGTATCCTTCCTTTTCTTTCCCTGCAACACAACACAAACCACAATAACAAACTCACTCACCACCACCCAACAAACCCAAAACAGATACTATTTGAAGCTCCCAAATATAACCATTCAAAATTTTGAAAAATAAAATAAAATAAAATTATAAGTGCAACTTCAAGAGCAATAATTTGGGGAAGTGAGTGAATACCCACAGAGGAAAACGGATTGGGGAATAAAGGGTAGGGTTAAAAAAGTGACCTTGATGAGGATAGTGTCGCCTCGGAAAAGACCCAACTTTTCCATGGTTTGGGAGTGCATGGAGACGACTGAGTTATCATCGTTGACGGCCTCATCCACGACAAGGCGGTTAGGCGACTTCTTGCGTTCAAGAATCGCGGTGGAGAAGTCCTTCTTCCCCGATTTCCTGTGATTAAAAACAAAATTTCAGTATCAAACAAATTCCGAAACCAAAGGAGTGATCAGTGCAGTGGGGAAAAGGGTGAAAAGGAAAAGAATTACGAAATTTGAAACGAAGAACAACGAGGGTGGAGAGAGTAGACTCACGAGTCCGATGATTCGCCTTGAGACATTTTTGCTTGAATTGAAGATCAAACAAAGCGCAGAATGAAGCCTAACTCTGCAGGGTTTTTCTATTTTTCAATCGCTTCAGCTTCTTGATATTTTTTAAAATTTTATAATAACAAGATGTGATTCTAGTGCGAGGGATCAAACCTAACACTGTCTGAACTCTAAAACTCATTATGTCTTCATCCTATTTAACCCAAAAATATTGGGTTTGTTTGGGTCTAAGAATAGATTAGGGTTTAAAAAATTAGTCCTACCAAAATTTAGGGACAGATTACGGTTTTCTATCTCTACTAATTGTTAATTTTATTGTATTGTATTGTTAACGAGACTTTTATAAATAAAATGTTCAATTTGAAATCTATATTAGCTTAAGTAGAAACTTTTTTGTAAGTACTATTGTAAAAGTAATGTTTTGAGTTTGAATACAAGGTAAAATACTAAAAAAAGTTAACTTTTCATTTATAACTGTTAGTCATATTAGAGTGATCACTTTATAATTTCGTTTTAATTTTCCTTCGGGTCAATTCGATCTCCTCCTAAATAGACCTGGTCCTACTCTGTCTCAAGAACATCAAGTTTGTTTTGCCTAAGGACGCGTTAGGATCTAAAAAAATACTCTATAAAATTTTAGGGTCAGATTAGAGACAAGTATAACTTGTTTCAACCCGTCCCTTACTTACTCCTAGATCAAACTAAGTCCATAAACCAACAAAATTGAGGGTAGGATAATCAGTAATTAATTTTTGTATTATATTTTAAGCCACCTTTTAAGATTCTTTAGAATGAAATAAAATTTGGAAAGATCCATCATCCTAAAAAATTAATTATAATTATGAAAAAAATATAATTATATTAATAATAATAATAATAACGTAATTTAAGGTCCTATTAATTTTTAGGTTCTTTTATTATTTGTTTTCAAAATATTATTTTTGAATAGAATATTATGTATGAAGTGAGATAATAGGCATTTAAATTTTAATTAAAACTTGGGTTAAATATGTTTATGGTCGCTACAAAATTAGGATCTTCTAAGTTTTGTCGCTACATTATAGAAATAGGTGTTTTTCTTCCTAACTTATTTTTTTCATTTCCATTATTATGAAAAACTGCTAGTGTAATTAAGATGTATAAATTGCATAAGACTATACTAAATCCCTCTGTCTGTAAGACCTAGCTCAATTGACAAATGTTGAAATTGTTAAGCTGGATATCATGTTTTGGGTTTGAACCCGGGACCTCATAGTTGAGTCCATGAGTTTCTAGTGACATTTGTCACTTCGTCTACAAACCAAAACAAAAATCCCTTTTTGTGTATTTTTGACAATAAATTACTCTGTCTAAGTGTTAACTTTTCATATACCAAGACAATCTAGTAGTATTAACTAGGGGGAAATCCCATGCATTGCACGGATTGTTATATAATATTTTTTAATAAATTTTTATAGAAATTGAATAGAAAGATATAAGATATTGATATAAGATATGTATTTTAAACATTAAACATATCGTATAACATAAGTGCAAATAAATATATATATATATATATAATATAACAATTACACGTGTTTTAAATTTATAACAATTTCATAGAGTAAGATATATAATTTTTTTCTAAACAACTCCCCCTCACCATCAAAAATTGTCTCCTCTAAATAGTCATGTTTGCTATAATTGACTAAAACATTACCTCTTCCACTCATATTCTACTAACTTATTAGGGTTAAGCCCGTGCGTTGCACAGGGTTGTTTCAAAGGTTTTTTTTAAGTTGTTATAATATGTTTGTTGTTGTTATTATTATTATTATTATTATTATTATTATTATTATATTGTTTGAAATTTTTTGTATATTTTTATTTAAATTTAGTGATATATATATATATATATATTGATATATTGTAACATATAAATAGTTAATAAAAATTAGAGTATTAGACAAATATGACGTTGCAACTTTTGCATAAAAAATAGTTATTTATTTTAAGAATTATTTTTTATGAATTATTTTAGCGAATATTCTTACATACCGTAAATGTTTTATGATATAGTAACATGTTGCACAAAATTTTGTAAATATATTTTTATGTTATTTCTTTATAATATAGTGTAAGTGTTTTAAAATATAAATTATTTTTTATTTTAGGAATTTATATTTTTAATTTTTAGGGATTATTTTAGGGAATATTCTTATATAGTGTAAGTTCATTAACATGTTGTAGAAAATTTTGTAAATATATTTTTGTGTTATTTTTTGGAGTAGTGCCATGTAGTTCATTATATTTACTGATAATAAATTTAATACTATTTAATAGATTAAAATTATGGGGATCAACTTTATAAATAAAACAAATTATTGTACATGTTTGTAAATCATGGAAAACCAAAAGTCACAACTCTTCATCATTTTCATCACCATCTAATGATTCATAAATTGAAATTAAAACTATAAGTAAAATTCAAAATAAAGTTAAATTAAAGAAATTTAACTTAAAATGAAATTTTATAAAAGACAACAACCAATATTTAATTCATTTTTATATAGCATATGTTAATCTAAATAAGCAATAGGTTAGTAATACAATATATTTTTTCAATTAAAACTAATAATTAGAGAAAATATATCACTGTGTTATGAATAATTTGATAATGGATGTCCATTCCTATTAGACTTCCACTTCTTTGATGTAATGAGTTGTTAGTGGACCTTTAATATTGATCTTTCACTTACCTTTTCTCACCCTATAAATAGGGTTCACTCCTATGTAAAGATACACTTGAAGAGAAATACAAAGAATTACATCTTCTCTCCTCTTATTCTCTTGTTTCTCTTTTGATATAGTCTTGCTTATGGTATAGTAATCTTGCTTATTTTATAACACGTTATCAGCACGAAGCTCTTACGGTCTAAGTTCTTCCAACCTAAGGTACGTAATATTCATTCTTGCGTGATTCCATAATACTATTTGTTGTATAGTATGTGATGCCTTTTCCTAGAGATGATAATGTCAAGACTATAGTATACCAATTCTAATTTAATAAATCCATATGATAGTTGGATAGTGTGTAAATAAATTTATACGGGTTTGTTAACTTATTTCATGGATTAGATCATTAGATTGTTTCAAAATTGAATTTGATTGATCATAGATATCTTTTGTTCATTTTTCGTCATTTTCTTTTGTTATCATGATTTGGTAATAGAACTTGGATTAATATCAGTATGATCATATTTTATCCCTCCTGATTCTGTGACGAGAATTTCTTTGTTTTAATCGTGATGTGTATTTCTCATATATTAAAGAGGTTGGTAATTAGTTTTCTCTTTTGGAAACATCATGAACTCCAAGACCAGTAGCTAATAGGTTTCAAGTATCTGGGACTAGGAACTAGGAAGTCTTATGCAGTACTAGTAGCAAAACACACCCTTAGTTTTATAATTAGCAAACCATATGATTATTAGTCTTTATATGTTACCATAATGTTGGCCTCTCATCCTTCAGGAAAACTATCTCTTTGAAATATTTTTAAATCACTATATGATTTGATATATGGTTACGGAATGGTTAAGAAAATTTATATCATCTGAAGTTGATATGATATCAATTATAATATGAATTCAATTGGAAAGATTGGTTCAATGATGTTATATGATTGTTAAATGCATCCCATAATTGATTATTTATGATTTTTGTTTGTGGAGCAGAATGATCTTATTTTCATGGTATAATTGAATTAGTCTACTAATATTTGAATTAGATTGGTATATCTTGAATTAGTCTATGAACCAGTACTGCTTCATTCCCAGAAGTGAATGTAGCAACGATATCAAAATAATGAATGAACTTTGATTAAAATCATGAGACTCATACCACTAGTACTGCTTTCATTCCCAGAAGTGAATGTAGCGACGAATGATCACTATGGGCAAACCTGTGGTTGTATTCGCCAAAACATGTTGTTGATCTCTATCAACAATCACTTAAAATTAAAGATAAAAAGATTGAGATTAATTTATCTTATCAAAATGGCGGTAATATGGATGTTACTCAATTAGATGTTGTTGGCTTATTTACCGATCGTAATGGAGATATGTGTCTCGTTGATAGCAGAATGACAGCCACAATTTTAAAGGATACGAAATATTTCTCTTATTTAGTGAAGCGAGAAACCAGTGTTGGTACTATATATGGCCCATCAAAGATAGTTGAAGGCTCCGGAAGAGCTAATCTACTATTATTAAAATATTTATAATAAGCATGGCGGCTATTTGACAAAAATATATATGTTTTCTTCTACTATCTTATAGTTAATCTAACTTATTATCATGTCTTGATGTTCTTCCTTATAGTTTTTACTTTATCATGTTAGAAATTTTATTAAGAATTTTAGGTTATCATGTTTTCTATTCTTGATGAATTCCCGGAGAATTCAACATTCAAGCATCCCTGATGGATGACGATTATCCTGCTTGACTATTCTTGATGAATTCCTGAAGAATTCAATATTCAAGCATCCTACAAGGATTGCACAAATAACTGAATATTGAAGCATCCTATAGAATTGCTCAAAAGTGTGTAAGATAGATATATAGCTCTTGAAGAACTCGAAAAAATGTGCAAGCATCCATTAAAGATTGCTCAAAGCAAGATTTTCTTTCGTCATTGCTTAGATATGAGATATAGTTCCTGAAAAATAAATGAAATAAGATTGTTGATGAAAATTTGTGATCTGTTTCCTGAAGAACAATAAATCAATTATTCATGCATCCCTGAAGGATTGCACAAATAATTGTTTTTAAGTATCATTGCACAAATGAATCTAGTTTGTTATTTTGCTTATGTAAGTTTACACATTGAGAATCCATTGTATTCCCATAAGTCTCGTAGGAGTTTAATAAGTTTAAAAGATATTTGTCTAAATGGATATCATAAAACGAGATATGATTGAGATATTCAATAACGAAACATACTTTGGAAAAAATAAGTGTAGTGGAAAAGTTGTCTGTCATTTCCTCTAGTTTGTACTACACTTATATATGTGCAATTGAAACACATGTTGTAAACCTGAAGTTTACATATCATAATAATTTTGTTGTTGGCAAGATCGGTTGGACCATCCCGAGTATATAATGATGCGAAAAATAGTTAAATTTTTTTAATGTGAACTTGTATTGAAGAGTTAGTAGTTTCTTCAATTTACAAATTTTTGTGTTCACTAATTCCCAAAAGAAATTGGCAATTTGAGAGAATAAGTCTCCCGTAATTCTAGAACTTATATAAGGTGATATTTGTAAACGAGTACTAACCACGCGGACCATTTAGATATTTGTGATTTTTAACAACCAGAAGTTTATGAGATTATTTGCTCAACTAATTTGAGTAAGAGGTCTTAATGTAAATTACCTTGAAAGTATCTGATAAGTATTGTATGTCGATTAGAATTGATATTGGACATCGCGTATCATATGTTCATTCATAAAATGGTCTCGAAGAACCATTCTTTAGACGTCTAAAGTTAATTATATGACCAATACTTACGAGATAAGAACTTCCAATTTTGGGAACATGCAATTTTGTATGTTGTAACATTGATTCGCATCAAGCCAACAAGTTACCACAACTCTTCCCTTTATATTTGGTTTTTGGTCACGAACTAATATTTCCCATCTTAGAATTTTTGGATGTGTAGTGTATGTTCCAATTTCTCCCAATGCACTATGATGGGTCCTCAAGCAATTTTGGGAATATATATTGGATATAAATATCCACGTATAATAAAGTATCTTGAGAAAACATCTGGAGACTTGTTTATAGTCCAGTTTGATGATTATCACTTGATGAATTAAATTTCCAATATTAGGGGGAGAGAATAAGCAGCTGGAAAAATAGATCAGTTGGAATGAATTATCATTGTCTCATCTTGATCCTCAAACTACACAATGTGAACTAGAAGTTCAAAAGATAATTCATTTGCAAAGCTTAGCAAATAATCTACCAATTATGCATCCACTGATCCAAAGATGTGACCAAATCATAGATATCAGCTGCTAATGCTCCAATAAAATGGATGTCCCTGTTGGACAATCAAATATTGCAAATGTGTCTCAACAGCGCTTGAAGCGTAGTAGACCAATCGGTTCCAAAGATAAAAATCCTCGAACGATAAGTGGAGCTAAAAAGTAAGATGGTCCAAGCGAGGATATAGAAACTCTATAAGAGTCTTCAGACATAATTGACATTTTAGTTCCAGAAGAACTGATCAGGTACCTGACAAATTATGAAATTAACGAGATCTCAATGAATTATGTCAATAATGAAAAATGATGGAACCGAAACGAAGTCAACGTTGACAATGATTTTACATATAATATAGCGCTAAATATGATGAATGATAGTGAGGATCATAAACCAAAGTCTATTAAAGATTGTAGACAAAGTTAGAATTGGCCAAAATTTAAAGACGAAATTGAAGCAGAATTAAACTAGCTTTACAAAAGTTTTTGGACTTGTAGTCCAAACACCTGAAGGTGTGAAAGCAGACGAATACAAATGGGTTATGGTGCAAAAAATAGAATGAGAATGGTGAGATTGTGAGATTCAAAGCTGGACATGTTGCTCAAGGGTGGATACAAGTATTTTTCAGTACTTAATTAGCCTTGTAGCACATGAAGAGCTCAATTTTCACAAGATGAATGTTGCTACAGCTTATTTTGTATGACTCATTTGATAGTCATAATTATTTGAAGATCCCTGAAGGATTAATATTCTAATACACACTTTTCGAATTCTCACTAAAATTGAATCAATCCCTTCATGAGAGAATATAATTTGAACACATATGGGATAAACGTGTAAATTTATATTCTAAAGGAGAGATACAAAAATGACATCACCTATCAATATAGTTTTATAAAAGTATTTGGGAAAGAATTTTCTATAACTGATGTCTATATTGATGACATAAATATTATTAGAACTCCTGAAGAGCTTCAAATAAAAAACTATACAATGTCCAAACAAAAGAACTCTAGATGAATGACATCAAATTATATCTGATGGACTTTTGAGGTTGGACCTGTAGGTAACCTCTACATGGAAAATCCTAGAAGGATTCAAGATAAAAGAAAATATCTTTAACTAAATTCTATTGAGAAAGAAAGTCTCATATTGATCTGTAGAAATTATTTATATTGAGTACATGAGTTGTGTGGTAAGAATATATGAAATATCTTTGTCTGAAAGACTATGAAAGCATGTATGCATATTACCAAATGTTATAGCCCTTGATATGATATTATTATGTGATAATTAGTAGTAATATAGTTAATCACAAACCAAAATTCATCAGAAAAAGGGGGTAAGATGCATATTTAGGTTTGACTATTGTAATGAATAAATCATTTTATGTATGTTACACAAATTAACCATGAAGAATTGCAGATACAAAGTATTTGTCTGATCTAGATCAAGTCAGGTCGCAAGTCAGCTATTATCTACATATGGTGACATTGAAATATCTGTTTGATCTACAAAACAACCTATGGTTCTTGCTTTTTCATTTCATGCCTCAAATGCCAATAATTCAATGAAGATGTTTTGAAGATAATACTGACCGCAAAGCTCCATTAAAAGAGGATACATCACAAGTGACAACGGAGTAGATTGCTCCATATACACTCAGGAAGAAACTCCAAATGTTGAAATTCATATTCTAAAGTGATGCTTCATTCAGGGGGAGAAAAGCTGCACTCTTTTTTCCTTTGCCATGGTTTTGTCCCATTGGGTTTTCCTGGGAAGGTTTTTAACGAGGCAGTTCCCACTGGTAGGATATTGTACTCTTTTTCCTTCACTAGATTTTTATCCCACTGGGTTTTTTTTAGTAAGGTTTTAATGAGACATATCCTCAATGGACATCCAAGGGGGAGTGTTATGAATAATTTGATAATGGATGTCCATTCCTATTAGACTTCCACTTCTTTGATGTAATGAGTTGTTAATTAGTGGACCTTTAATATTGATCTTTCACTTACCTTTTCTCACCCTATAAACAGGGTTCACTCCTATGTAAAGATACACTTGAAGAGAAATACAAAGAATTACATCTTCTCTCCTCTTATTCTCTTGTTCCTCTTTTGATATAGTCTTGCTTATGGTATAGTAATCTTGCTTATTTTATAACACACTGCAAATAATACTCAATATTTTATTTATTTTGAAACCCGAAGGATGGTCACCTAGAAATTAAAGGATGAGGTTGAAAATTATAGTAGTTGAATATTAATATCAAGTAAATGTTTTTTTGGTCTTGCTTAATCTAAATAAATAGGTTGATAATAAATAATATTTTTTACTCTTTCAAAAACAATTTGGAGAAAATATCACGATGTAAATAGACACAATATTATTTGTTTAGAAACCAAAATTATGGTTTAACATGTAGAAGGTTTTTTTAGGAATTAATAACTTGTGGAAGTTGAAGAATAAATCTAAGAATGATCACCTTATAAGTAATCAATTTGAAATTCACCTTATAGCCTATTAACTACTTGAACTAATAAATATAAAAATCGTTACATTTCATTGGGGAAGTGAAATCATCACACCTAAGCAATTTCTTTTATTTGACCAGTGCATATTTCAATCATCTTTAATCCTAAATAAATATTTTAGGTAGAATACATAAAAACAATAAATAAATTATTTTAAAAAATGGTCTACTTTTCCTAATATAGTGGTTTTTATATTATATTACATTATATTATATTTATTATATTACATCACTTTACATTTTACGTAAATATATTGGTAATTGTTATGATTAATTTTTATATTTTCATAAGAAAATATCATTTTCATATCAATATAAAAATAGTTAAATAATATTTCACTAAGAGCATCATTTAATAAGTTTGTGACAACTATGTTCTTTCGTGAAAAATAAAGGCTTCTTAATGTGTAAATTTTAAATTAATATTATAATAAATAAAATTTATGAGAAGCATTATGGACGCTCTATTGTGATTTCCTTTACGTGTATAGAGAAATTTATAAAAAGAGACATAAGTGAAACTATCATATATTTGTATACTCATCATCTATTGCAGCCATTTTTTGGTATCCTTGCAAAGTGAATAGGATGAAGCATAATCTGTAAAAAAAAAACATACTAAATACTATAAACAGGGAAGAGTTTACACACATCTTAAGAATTAGAACAAAAAGAGTGAGTACAATGTCTTGACAAAATGTGCTTGAAGGAGATCTACGTATGCATCGTGTTTCTAACTTTTTTTCCTTTGATGATAAAACTCTATAAGTAATTGAAGGTGTACTCCATTCTGAGAATAGATAGTTGTTTCCTCTGATTGAATACATGAAATGTAACACCCTAAAATTTCTAGTTTATTATTTTTTTTATATGTTTTCACTTGTGTGTTTTCTCACGCTAGCGCGTGTGAATTTAGCCTCAGAATTTGTGTGTTTTCACCAAACCAAAAGTAGATTTAGGACCTAATATGTTATATTAGGTTGAGGTTTAAATTTCGTTCCAAAACTCCGCCGGATTTTGGACACGTTTTGGACCTGCCGAACGAAACTTACCCGCTTAAAAACCCTAACCGTGACCCGAATATGAAAATATTCGACGCCAAGGTTTTGAAATACAGTTAGGATAATTTATTTAACATCCGGCGCGATGTTAATTCCGCAAAAACGCTAACTACCATTTAACCGTATTATTATATTATTATACTTGTAAAAATATCTTGATAGAATTTTATCCTCCTTCGTTAAGAGTTATCTCATCTGATCAAAAAAATTTTGCAACCTCATCTCTCCTTTTATATAGCTCGCTAGACCCTCTCTCAACCACTCAATCCATTAGATCTTTTTTTTTTCACTTGGCTTTCATTCTCTCTATTCATGAGTTAAAAAGAAAACAAAAATGATTTCATCTTTTAATCATCTACCAATCTCCAGAACCGTAACATCACTTTCACCATAATCCTTTCCTTTCTTTCATAATCATATTTATTTCTACTTCAATACAAACCCCACTTCTCTTTTAACCATTGCTACTTCACCAAAAAAAAAAAAGTGGTATCAGAGCAGTTCGGTCCTAACCGGACTGTGAGTTTGGGTAGCCTCAGCTGATCGCGTCTTTAAGATGAGTTGGGTAGAATTGATTGCTTAGGATTATGTGAACTCTGTGCAGATTGTCTGAATCGTTTCTCTTGAAGAAACATTGCTTGAATTGTTTGCAATCACTCTTGACGAAAGTGATGTGTGTTGACACACAATTAACTGTTCCCATTAGATTCTGACCGGTTTTGCCTTGTAGAAACCCAATGTCTCGGCAACAAGGAGCAACAGGACCCCATGGAGGTAACGATGGAGGCAATGCAGAACGATTGGTTCAAGTGTTGGCTGACATGGCCGCTGCCATGGCTCAGCAAGCTACTGCAAAGACTCAGAGGGATCTGCAGAAGCAGCAAAGGGAAGAACGTGCTGGCGAGAGAATGGTTATGCCATGTATGTCTTTTTGAGGACTTGTATCCTTGTATATAGTTTCTTTTTCATCTTATCTCCCATATGTATTAGGGATGGATTATGTTTCTTGATGTCTATATGATGCCGCCGGAGTGCGTGCCCTTTTGTATTCGCCTTGACTTTGCCGCCTGTGAGCGTGCTTTGCAGCTTGTTACGATTATGATGCATATGTTTAATATATAAGTAGTCTTTATATTGGATCTATTTGGAGTCGTTCTTTATAGGGAGTCATACCTTAGTTTATTTCAAGTTATTATCAAGAAAATGTTTTCAAACTTTATAAAAAAAAAAAATTGGTCCATTTTTCCTAAACAAATTCAAAGAAAGAGGAGTTTAAGTTAGAGAGGTGACACTTCAAAAATGGGGTGTTACATGAAACTTGAAATGAAAGTCTAGATGTTTGTTTTCTAGTAGTAAAGATAAGTGATGCAAAAAATGAAATGAAATCTGATGAGCTCTCTTCTTTCATTTGGACATTTATAGTAAAAAATTAAGGATTCATAAATGGATTTAAACTCAAGATTTAAAATCAAGGAAAATGAGAAGGTTGTAACCAATTTATATTAAAATCTAACTAAAATAATTATTACTAATAATAATAATTTAGAGACACCAAAAGGCAAAAAAATCAAAGCATGAAAATGAATTATGAGTAATCAAAATTGGGGACTTTTAAAAAAATTATAGAAAACGTAATCAAGTTGAAATTCACCTTATAGCCTATGAACTACTTGAACCAATAATTGTACAAAAAAACTAATTGAACCAATAAATATAAAAAAAGATCGTTACATTGGGGAAGTGAAATCATTACACCAATGCAAATTTTCATCATCTTTAACCCTAAATAAATATTTTTAGGTAGAATATACATAAACAAATAGTTAAATTGTTTTAAAGAATGGTCGACTTTTCCTATTGTAGTGGCATTTATATTATATATATATTGTTATTAAAAATCCTTGTCATGAATTATATTATATTGCTAATTGTATTATTAATTTCTATATTTCCATAAGAAAAGTATCATTTTCATTTCAATATTTCTATATTTCCACTAAGAGTATCATTTAATAGGTTAGTGGTAATCATCAATTTAAGTCTCCTTTATGTGTAAATTGTAAATAAAGATTAATATACGTAAAAATGTAATTAAAAAATAAATGAAGATGATGTGGAGCTTCCTAGAGGTTCTAAAAAAGCTTCCTTTAGATATTTATAATATAATATTGATATAGATATAGATAGATTATATTATACTTAAATATATTGAGAGTAATATATTAAAAAATTTAAAATAAAAATTTAAAATTGTAGAAAAACTCACAACTCAAGAGTTAAGCTAACTCAACTCTAATTTTCTTTTACACAGGCAACAATTGATATCTAGGTGGTATACATTACTAAAAACCAATTGAAATTAAAACAATGTCTAATAATTACTAATAAAAAGGAAAAGATCTTTATTACCTAATTATACATTAAAAGCTAAAATTAAAGGTTTCTTTAAGTGAAATTTCAAATATATATACATATATATATATATACACATATATAATTTTAATATATATATATATTTTTTTTAGAATGAATTTATTCAGAATAAAAGCAAGTAACAGTGTCAATCTAATTATTATATTTAAAAACTAATTACTATTTAAAATTTATGTAATATTATATTCACAAATAAATAGCAAATGCAATTTAAATGGCATAAGTGCTAAAGTAAAACTGTTACTATAAATTTAATTATACATTTAAAATAGAATTTTAGAGGTCCTTTACAATAGTGCTCAAAAAGTGTAAGTCTCCTTTACAATATATATAGATAGATAGATAGATAGATAGATAAGTTTATTGTCAATTAAAGGAATAATTTATATGAATGTGAAACTCCTGCCCTTCAATGCATAAGTTTTATATAAAAAATAATTTTAAAGGTAAACTAATTACCTCTTATTTGAAAAACATATTAATTCTGATGAAAAAGGGAAATACATGTGTATTGTAATAATTTTAATTCATCTAAACTACTATATTTGGTAAATATTACTTATTCAATTAATTTACTTTTGTACCAATTGAAATAAGAATATAATTTATTTTTAGTAAATATATAATTTCAATAAATACGTTGAGAAAAGTAGCCAATAATATAAAACAAAATAGTAACTAATATAAAAAATAAAATTGTTTTTAGAATGAATAAATAATTTATCGTATAAGTCTCATGAATTTTAAATGAATATTAATTAATATAAAAAAATTAGTTGTAATATTCAATGCATCATGTATATAAAAATTATAAATAAAAATAAATATAGATAAAGATAATGAGAAGCGTTATGATTAAAGTCTTTCTTATGTGTAAATAAATTAATAAGTATTAGATTAGATAAGAAATATTGATAACCGTTATATATGTGTATATTGAATCACATTCAAGTAACCAAAGAAATAAAAGGAATTATCAGTACATGAAGAAATTTCTACACAAAAAATAATGAGATAATAATTTTTATGTCAACCATTAAACACTTCTATTTTTAAAACTACACCCATTTATCAAAGAATCAAAATTGGTTGAATTATTGAAATGTTGTTGCTATGTAGTGTGGTTAAGTTCCCCTTATTTTAATACTTGAAATAACAAAAAAAAATGTAATTATTGTGTACTTAGTTATATTTTTAGTATTTTTCAAAAAATCAAAATAATGCAATATTATCAAGGAAATATATTTTTTGATAGAATGTTCAAAGTGTTTGATACCTAATATTTAAAACAACCAATATATAGAAGGAAATTGCATTTCTTTTTCTTTTCTCAATTCATGCATCATACATGTTAATTAAATTAATCTTGTGAAGTATAAATAATGAATTTGATAATTGAATTTCTTAGGAGTTACATATTTGGATATTAAATATATAGTGGATAGCAACCCTTCATAAAAACATAAGTTTTTTTTTTATAGATTTTATTATTAAAGAGAGAATAAGAGAGTGTGACAATGTTTCAAGAGATTATGCTTTAAATTCATTCAAGACACAAAGAGTGGCTTAACATAAGAAAGATGAAAAATATGCAATTGATATGATTTAAAATAATATGATTATATTTCAAAAAAGAATAATACAATTAGTAACTACAAAGAGAGTATAAGGCTGTCAAAAAAACTACAAAGAGAGAATAACTAATAAACACAATTTATTAAAACACAACTCATAGTAATAAAATAATAATTACAAAAGACATAAGTTTATTTTTTTCTTGGTCATACTCATTTAGGTTCAATGAACAATGAAATTCATAAGTAAAAATTTAATCCCACTTACAAATAAATAAAATAAGAAATAAAGAGGATCAAGTTAAAGAGATCATAATTAAAAATTAGTTAACAAAATTGAAAATAAACAATAATTTAAAAATACATCTTATGAATTTAGAATGGAGATGAATCATAATAGAAAATGTTGATATTTAATACAAAAACAAAATTTTAAAATTAAGAAACATTTTTTAGGCTTAGAATATTGGACAACAATTTTGTAACAAAAAAAGAACGGACATCAATTATATATGTAGATATAGATATAGATAGATAATATATCTATATATATATATATATTATATTAATATAAATATAATGTATATGTATATATATAATCCAAATGGTAACATTAAATAAAAAATCAAACTATAATTTTAGAATGAATATCTTTAGAATAAAGCAAATAAATAGTTTCATTAGAACTTCCTTTAAAGATAGATCAAACTCATCACAACATCTCAATTACAGTTTCACACGATTCAACTAATAAGATTACAAATAATAGTTGAAGATACATACACAAATCCAAGAAGAGATAGTTGCTTTTGTTTATACACTATAAAATCATGATGAATACATGAAAATTGAAACCTATAAAAATTTCAATACTACTTAATCAACTATCAATAAAAGCTTACAAATGAAAGACAAATTTACATTAAAAAAATTTGGAACTTCAATGACCTTCTTCAAGCTCGAATATTAGTGATGTAACAAATCAAAAAAAAGTGATGTAAAAAAGGAAAAGGTAATTGGTGACTTCTCTTCTTTATTTTGTAGGTATTTATAGTATATAAGAAAGAAGACTTATAGTGATGCAAAATGAAAAGATTGTAACCACTCTTTATTTGAAAGTAATTATAATAATTAGTACTAATCATAATAATAATTAAGAGACACCAAAAGCCAACATAAATCAAAATATTAAGTTATGAATTAATAATAATCAATAAGGGAGAAAGTTTTTAAAATAAAAATAAAAGGGAAAAAAAACCACAATTCAGGAGTCAAAACTTGTTTTATTTTTATAAATATATATATATATATATAATTATCAAAATATAGAATTTTGTTTTACATAGGATTTATATTATATAATATTATCTTATATTATAAATATTAAATAATATAATATACTCTACTAAAGTTGACAACGTAGTATTAAAAATTCGGATTTATAGTGGGCAAAAAATAAAGTCTATTAAAAATGTAGTCTTTTTGGCTAATCAATTATAAGTTGAATTGTACATCTTTTTAATTTTTATCATTTTTTAGTTAATAAATAAATATATTATTTTTAATATTAATATAATAATTTGGTTGTTTTCAAAAATAAATTAAAAATATATTGTGATATTTAATAATTACTATTAAAGTGGGATTTATTATTTAAAATTGGATGTCATAAAGGTTGAATCGAATGGACATTAAATAACAAAAAACAATGTTGATTTTTAAGTTTAAAAATAAATGGAAATGATGTGGAGCATCCTAGAGGCTCCAAAAAAGCTTCCTTTAGTAATTTAACTAGAGGAATACCCGTGCTTTGCACGGGTTGCTATAATATTTTTTATTAAATTCTATGTAGGTTATATATAAATATATAAAAATACATTATTTGCTAATATTCTTTTATATAAATACGTTGTTGAATTTTTTATACTACAAAATTACTTATTATCGGCAATACTCTTATATAGATGGTTAGATGCGCTTTTTAATGAAAATACTGGTATGTATTTTTGATGTAGCTAATTGTTGAAAATATAATTTTAATAAGTGAAATGAATTTATAAAATTAGTTGAATACCTTATTGTTGAAAATTTGTAAATATACTTTCATGTTATTTCTCATAATAATAATAGTTTTTAGTTGTCATCTGTAAGATTAATATTGAAACAGTGAGACTAATTAATATTTAAGAATATGATTTAATAAGATAATAGAGATTGAAAAAATTAACCAGATATAAAATCAAATAGAAGTAAAATTCAAAAGATGCAATTTTTTGATTGAAATTAACTCTACTTTTTTTGTCAAAAAAAATTGAACTCTACATTAATTGATATGAAACTCACTGAATTATTTAAATATATATATATATATATAATTCATGTAATCATTTTTTGGTACATCATAAGTAAGTGCATCACAAAACAAAAAATATAACAACACTGCATTGAATTGAAAGATAAAAGTTCATCATGAAAGACTGAGGCTCATTTTGATGGTGTTCTGCCAAAAAGTAGATCAAGTTGAAATATAGAATTACATTACACTACACATCTTTAAGAAACTTTTCAGCCTCATAAGCTACCTCTTTTATTGTCTTCAGTTGAGCCCTCGGTGATAGACTTGGCTATGGGATACCCTACCGAATGCTTAAGAAGAAATCCCAATAGAAGATAAAATTCCAAAATAAAATAACTCAAAAATCTCCCTTAATAAATAAAAGCATCCATCCTCGGTACACAATACTTCTCAATATGAAAAATAATATTTCGCAATAAGTAAGATTTACAACAAATGAGGAGAACAACTGCGCCATTTGATAGCTTATTATGCTCAATAAAAAATAGGCTTAAATACAGTTTTGGTCCCCCAAGTTTCACCAACTCACGATTTTAATCCCCCAAATTTTAATTTCACGAATTTGATCCCCAAGTTTCCCAATTTGTAAAATCAGGGTCCCCCACTAATCTGGTCAAAATTGATGCTGACCTGTCCGCCACTTAAACTACGTGGCAGCCACACTAGCATGCCAAAGTGGCTTTTTTATATTAAAAATTGTTATTTTTATTTTAACATTTTGTTTATATATATTTATATTATATTTAAGAAATTAAAAAAAAAGTGAATCAAAATGGATATAAAATGTTAAAATATAATATAAAAAAGCCACTTTGGCATGCCAGCGTGGTTGCCACGTAGTTTAAGCGGTGGACAGGTCAGCATCAATTTTGACCAGATTAGTGGGGGGCCCTGATTTTACAAATTGGGAAACTTGGGGGATCAAATTCGTGAAATTAAAACTTGGGGGATCAAAATCGTGAGTTGGTAAAACTTGGGGTACCAAAACTGTATTTAAGCCTAAAAAATACAATGAAATACTACGACTTCCCAAGCGTCACGAAGTCCTTTTGAAGTTCTTTCTCCATTTCCACACAATCTGCTCCGCAGAGAACCCATTTTGAAAAACCACTCTTCAAGGGCATAATAGTTATTTTACAAGTTGGTGCATGTCGACTGCGACGGGATGATGTCATTAGGTGACACAGCAAATTTATGCTCCCCATTTCTTGACAGTTACTTTTGGAAGAGTACCCACTCAGTCTAAGTTGGTGTGACAAAACATTACTTTTGATTTGGCTTCCGCTTTCTGTGCACTTTATGGAGGCGTGTGAGAATTATGCAACATCTATTCTAAGACGTGACTTCTCTCAGCGAGTATGGTATGCAGTGTTGTGATGGTTAGATTGCCAACTAGCCTTGCCACATAATCCATTTCACCTAGTTTTTGTCGTCTGTGCATTTGGGCGGGGGACACAAAGGAAACAAGGGCTTAGTTTAACTTGGCACCCTAGGAGATGAGAAATAGTTGCACTTTTTTTGCAAAGATTCCCAACGAGTTTGTGGTTAATGGGATTAATTCCTATCTCGAAGGTGGTTCCTTGTTAGGTCTAGAGGTCCCCAATATGTCACTATTATAAGTGGCATATGGACTCTTCTGATTGTATTGGTCTACAGGTCCCCAATATCTGTATTATCAATGGCATCTTCTCATATTTGAGTCATGTTCATTGGGCTCACATATTGCTTAATTGAGTTTGATTCTTCGATACTCTTTTGTGAAGGGAAAAATAAAGGGTTTACAGAGCATTGATCACAAAAGTTAATTACTTTATAAGAGGATAATTATAAATACCACTCCAGTTTTAAATATTAGCAAAAGATATTTGTATTTGGCCTAAATTTGGACTAAATACACGTATTTTTAAATATATTTAACTTTTATAGGGAGTATCTACTTAGGGGCGTGGGAAGTAAAAACAAGGAGTGTATTTAACAACTCTAGTTGAATAAACAAGAAGGTCCGATTATGATGACAATGTTAAGGGCCAAGGAGGTTTGTGTATGGTCCAATTAGGGCTGGACAAAAAACCCAACCCAACCCGACCCGAAAACCGAAAACCCGAATGCAATGGGCAGCAGTGGGCGGGTCTTAACGGGTAAACGGATCTGGATGGTTGAAAATTTGGATACAAGTGACCTGGTTTGGGGGGGTGCGGTTGTTATTTTTCAGACCGTGTAGACCCAAACCCACCCGAAACAGTGCTGTCACATGTTATAATACACTTATTTTTCACAGGTTGACTCACAAATTGCAGAGCAGAGTGCAGAGTCCCATCAAATCAATCATCAGCCCATTCTCTCCAACGCATTACCACCCACATGACTCACAATTTCAGAGTGCACTGCACACACTTAACCAGGCTTCAGACTTTTTAGCTTTATCAATATAATGAATTACTATTAAATTAGTAATAAAAGTTTGGAAGCAAATAAAATCATTTCACTTGTCTTGGAAGTTGTTGAGCAAAGCAAAATATATTTATTTATTATATGGTTTATGTATCCTTCGTCTCTCCTACTGCTCATCTTCTTTCTTCATTCTTTCTTCATTCATTCTTCTCTCACAGTTGAAAACCCGAGTCAATCCGTTGATTTACCCGGAAGCCCGCGAACCGAACCTTCATAGTCCGAGGAAAACTTTGGGCGGTTGTGGGCTTGTCTTTTTCAACCGCGGTTTTGAACGGATCGGTGGTTTTGGGCCGAAACCGCCCGTTGTCCAGGCCTAGGTCTAATACATCATTTGTGCTTTTTGAATCTTTATTGTTGCAAAAGCAAATACAAACTTTCGTAAGATTTATAACTGGTAAAAATGTAAAATTGACATTGCTAAACTATATATTTTTCATGGTTACTTGGATTTGAATATGCGATCTCCGCGTTGTGTTTGTGAATTAATTGGTGATGGTTGTTATTATGTCTATAGACTACGAAAGGTTTTTTACCCCCACAAATTATGACAATTCGAAAATACCCCTGATTTACTTGAACGGATTTACCTATTAATTAACAGGTAAATCCATTTTGGGAAAAAAGACAAAAGCAAATTTATGTATCTAATATCTAATATCTAATCTAATATCTAATATCTAATATCTATCTAATCTAATATATATACAAAAGAAAATGAAACAAGGGGCCTAAAAGCTTATTTGTCAATCAGCTAGGGTGTCACCTCATTAGCGAATTAATAGGCCACTTAATTATCATTAAACTGACGTGTCCTATAAAGCAGCTCCATGTCATCCGTTTGTGAAATGGACAACCCACACCAGTTTTTTTTTTTGGTATCGGACCCTCGCGGGCGACCCACGTAGTGTCCCAACGCTGTCAACGAAGAACTAATCTGCGCTCGCTACTTGGGGCTCTTAATCATTTCGATGGCCAACACCCTATTTGACGTAGGCGGGAATCGAACCCGGGAGCAAACCGGATCGACCCCCATCACGTCCCAGCAAGAGCCTGAACCACTGGGTTAGGAGTGTTGGTTCACAACCCACACCAGTTAATGCCAATTAATATTGAGTTAATGCCAACTAATATGGTCAAGCACGCTTCTTCCTTGATAAATACGATTTATTCCTCATCATCTGTTATGGAACAAACTAATTCAACAAATAAAATTCTTCCATACAATTAGCTTTAAATTTAATTCATCCACTTAAATGTAAATTATTCCTAATAATCTGTAATGGAATTAATTTATTCAAAAAGCAAACTTCCTCCATACAATTCAATAAAAAAAACGAACTTCCTCCATACAATTAGCATTCGTCCTAATATAACTACTCATCCAAAAACAATTCACACCAGCTTATTGAATGAATGACACCAATTCACAGTAGACTCATATCATGTTCCTGCACATTTCAAAAAAAAAAAAACCAATCTACATAATTAGTAAGAAGGACAACGAAAGGAAGAGTAAAAAAATATAACCAATGCAATTAATACCAATAAGCGAAAATGTCTGATATGGACGAAATTCATTCAAGTCGAAAATTCCTCCAAAAAAATAACAAATTTCAATAGCTGATTTGCAAAACAAACAACACCAGATCAGCACCATTATTATTACAACCATATAATTAACCCTGATTTTGAAATTAATACAAATTATTCTATTTGTATTCATATACATTTAATTTTGTATTTTTAATAAAGGCCATTACCTTATAACAAATCAATCTTCTTGGACAAGCAATGCCAATATGCACAATTTCCTCAAAACTGAATGGTTCCAGCTCACCACGTTTGGGAGTATTGTGTCAGTATTTTGAATCCTTGCCTAAATAAAGGGCCTGCCAAAAGATATAAGGAAATTGGTTAATGCAGATTATTTTGGGGTAAATGCCAATTACTTAATTTTTGTATAATTATAGGTTAATTAATCAATTTTCCTGAAATCATGCGACGATTACTTGGACAACAATCACACACACCCTTATAAATTACCTATAATTCACACAATTGCCTCCACCGGTCACACCTACACAGGCTATTGACCTATCTATACTTTTGTCCCTGTTTCAGAACAAACATACCCCTAAATTATGGCTTCTCAAACCCTCTGTTTTGTTGACATTGTCCCAAAAGATGGTAACTTTACTGTGATTGCTCGCGTGCTGAGGCTCTGGACTGTGCCAGAGAAGGTCCCTGGGCAAGGTCCGTTGAACATGGAGATGGTCCTCATGGACAGTGCTGTAAATCAAACAACTTCATTCACATTTTCTTATGCTGACTTATTGCAAAACCACCCTGTTAGTTAAATTTTATGATTATAGCATAATAAGATTTCAATATATTGTAAGTGAAACAACATGATGCCCATCTTATTATGACTATGTACTATCTGTTGATTGTCAACTATAATGAGTGATTTCATCGTATTATACTATTTGATACAAATGATTTCAATATACAACTGATTTCAATATACTGTAAGTGAAACAACATATTGTCCATGTTATTAGACTATTATTACGATTTAGATTAAATGATTTCAAGTATGCATGTTAAGATGATTTCAAGTATATCATTTAGGTTATGTGCTTTCAATTAGGCATGTTGAGATTTTGCTGTCTGCCATAGTTTCTATCCTGCATCATTCAGTCATTTGAGTAAGAAAAAAAATGGAACTTAAAAAATTGTTTTGAATCATCTACTGCTCACAAGTTTTTTTCAACACTATTTAATAGGATTTCCTCTGTGAATACTATTATTACGAATTTATTTTTGTTTTACAGGGTGATCGCATTGGAGCTTTTGTGAAACAAACGCTGATTTATAGGTTTGAAAATGTTCTCAAAGAGGGTGATGTTCTTCGCATCTCAAATTTCAGTGTTGGTGCGAACATTGGTCCATATCGCATCACATCTCATCAGCTTGGCAATTGTTTCATGCCATACCTTTTATATTTTAATTTATGAAGTGCTGCTGGGTTACTACAACAGGTTTAATTACTGGTGTACTTCAAATAACTACAGGTTCATCCTCATATCCTGTTTAGATTGCAAGACACAAAACTAACCACAATCAAAGACACAAAACTACAGTCATCTAAACCTGTAGTCATCTTTCCCTCATCATTATTGCACAATCTTCGATAAATTTGAGCACAACGCTTAGGGATCAAATATCACAGACAGAAAAAAGATTAAATTCAACCTATTAATCAAGAAACAACAAATAAACAGTCATAAAGAAGATACAATGGAAGCATCACATTTCACATATCTGTTCACAAGTCAAGTAAAATTTACAACATTGAAGAGAGATAGTCAAGACTTTCTCTCCATTGTTTGTTAGAACGAATCAAATCGATTAGCTTAAATTAAAGATGTCAGTGCTACTTACACACACAATATATCACTAATTGATTTGGTAGCAGTAGAAACCATCAAAGACCCCTCTTGATATAGAAACGGAGGAAAAAAGTGTATCACAAAAGGATAGTAAATTCAAAGCAAAAGAATGTTCACCTTGATGTTGAAATGAAAGGTTTAAAGCAAATCAAAAAGAAGACCAAGGCTTACTCTGTTGATTCATGACATGGAGATGATTTTTTATCACCAACTTGAATAGCATACCCCATTTAATCGATAACAAGGGAGCAATTGATTTCAGTGGAACCCTTTAGCATGAGTTTGTATCAATTGGGAATTCTTCAAAAAAAACACAGATACTGCATAGTTGAATAAACCAAACACCGATTCATTCATCAAATCTAATAAATTATGAAAAATGACTACAAAATCCCAAAATCAAATATTGCAAAATATGATCAATAAGTTGCAAAGAAAAAGGAGTGAATAGGGTGCGAAGGGAAGAAACATACTGGTGCACACGCGATTCATGAGCTGGAAGGAAAGTTCCGACCCAAGTAGACCTTGCACTCTTCCTATGCCACAGATCAACATACTTAGCATGGAATCGGTGATGCCAATTAGAAACGCAGCTTATTGGTATATTGAAACCATTGTGATTGACGGTGAGCATAGGAATACAAGGAGGTAAAGCTGAAAAAATGGGTACCATTATCGTTGAAACTAGGTTTTGTTTGTTTCCAGAAGAGCCTAAATAAATGGCTACTTTCCTATTTCTGTGAACCAGTTGCTTTCAATTCAACTATTGCTGGGTATTGTGGTTTTCATAATTAAAAAATATTGTGTTTTGTGTAGAGAAAAAATTGAGGCTCCCGTCAAAAACTGATAGTGGATTTTCAATTACCTTATTATATTATATTTAATATTTATATATTTTAGTTGCATCTTCTATTGTATGTGGCTTGTCACCCTCCCGCCAATTGTTTTTTTTTATTTTTTATTCTTCCTTTTTTTTGTTTTCCTTTTTGTTTTTTTATTTATTTTTTTCTTTTTTTATATTACCTCACTTTTTTTATCTTCTTCCTTTTTCATTTACTTTTTTCCTTTTTCGTTTTTGAGTGCTTTTAGAGTGAGGGAACAAATCAAATTCCTCAGAACCATTAAATATGGCTGTAGGATGTAGTATAAAAATTCATTAATGGTTGAGATTTAATACAAATTGATTCAATCTTAACCGCTCATAGCATTTTACACAATATCCTACAATCAATTTTAGTGATTATCGATGACACATTTAATTTGCTCCCTCAATCTAAAAGCACCATTTGGTTTTTACTTTGGATTTTACTTCAGTTTTTTCTTCCTCTTTTCTTTTTTTATATTTTAAGAGCTGCTTTACGGTCTCAAAAATTTTAAATGTTTAAATATGCAAATTTTTACGTAAATAAATATCTACGTAAATATTTATTTACGTAAATATTTACGTAAATATTTAAGTCTCAAAAATATTTATTTACATAAACTTTATTCACATTTACAATAGGTCCCTCAATCGTACTCTTTCAACTTTCTATAGGTGCTTTTATTTTATTTGTAATTTCCATCCAACACTACACGATACCACATAATTCACTTTCTATTTGTGTTTTCTTCTAATTTTTGGTCATTTCGTACCAACGGGTATTTAAACCATTCGTTAGTTGGTGTTTATATTTTAATCTTTATTTAAAATTCGAGTACAACATTGCTGCATTGACTCCTGTGGGAACTTCAGCCACATTTACAATACAAAATCTTCATGATCTTCTTTCAACGGGAACTTCAGTCGCATTTACAATAAAATCTCCAAAATCTTTTTCAATTTTGTATAACTACACCTATTTTATCATGAGTTTCCTTCAACCATGCTTGATATCCAGCGTGTTTCACTTTTTAATTGTATTGTCTTTTTTTCTTCTAATTATGGGTTAATTTTTTTATTTACATTTGATGAATATGAATTATGTTATTAAATTTTTTTAGACTTTTTCTTCTTATTTTATCAAAGGTTAATGTTCTTTTTAAAATTTATAATCTTTTGATTAAAATTTATATTTATAATTTAATTTTTATTCACAGTTATTAGTTTTATATTTTGCAGACTAACACCATCTGCCCAATGGCACAGGTTACCCTAGGGCCTGGTAGTCGATCCCGTGCTCCAGATTTTGATTCTCACAGTTGACAAACTCAGTGTTGACCAGTGCAAAATTTGTATTCAAGCACAATCAGATATTAGTATGATAGAATTTAGCCAACCCCGTGCGGGAATTGCCGCACTGTTTTTTTTAAGTTTAGTTTTTTTTCTTTTTCTTTTTTTGTTTTGTCCTCTTTTTTATTTTAATGTTTTCCATTTTTTCCTTTTTAATATTTTAACGAGTACTCTAGGGTCTCAGAAAAAATTTAGATGTTTAAATATGCGAATTTTGTTTTTCAATTATCGATTTGGTGAAAAAAATATTTAATTTCATGACAAAATACATAAAATGATATGCTAAACAGTGTGCTTTGGTATACTCGATGGTGAAAAAAATATTTTTTTAACAAAATACGTAAAGTACGATGTTAACTCGTGTGTGTTGAGGCACTTTAGGATTCAGAAAAAAATTAGCTGTTCAAACACCCGAAGTTTTTTCCTCAATAACTGGTTTGGTAAAAAAAAAATAGCTTTGTGACAAAATAGGTAAAGTGTGATGCCAACATTGAATTTTGGGGTACTTTAGGGTCCAGAACAAATTTTATATGTTCAGATACGTGAAGTTTGTTCCTCAACAACCTGTTTGACGAAAAATAAAAAAATACGTGACAAAATACGTAAAATGTGATACCAAACAATTTGTTGAGGTACTTTTGGATTCAATTTTTTTTTACATGTTCGGATACACAAAGCTCATTCCTCAAAAACCCGTTTGGTGGAAAAAATTTGTGACAAAATATGTAGTGCGATACTAAATAGTGTTTCTATGTGCTTCTATTTTATTCAAATATGCGAATTTCTTTCTTCAAAAATAGTTTCAACTTTGTATATGTGCTTCTATTTTATTGGTGGTTTTAAATCAAACTTTGCACGATACCTATACGTACGTGTTTCACTTTCTAATTATGTTATCTTATTTTCTCTTTAATTATATGTTAAGTTTTTATATTTACATTTGATAAATATAGATAACGTTATTAAACTTTTTAAAACTTTTTCTTCTAATTGTCTATGGATGTTCAATTTCAATGTATTTGTTGTTATTAATATTCTTTACGTTTTTTTTCTTATTATTTGTGGATGTTGAATTTCAATGTCTTTGTTAATGTTTCTTTTTAATTTTATAATATTTTTATTTAATTTATAGTTTTTTAATTTAATTTTTATTTACTGGAATTTCGGCCACGTTTACAATAGATCCCCTCATTGCCCTCTTTCAACTTTCTATAGGTGATTCTATTTTATTTGTGGTTTTCATCTAACCCTGCACGATACCCGCATGTTTCACTTTCTATTTGTGTTGTCTTCTTTATTTTTGTCTTTTCGCATCAAACGGTATTAAAAACATATTTTAACTGGTGTTTAAATTTTTATCTTCTTTCAACGGAAACTTCAGCCACATTTATAATACAACCTCCACCATCTTCTTTCAATTTTGTATAATTGCTCCTATTTTATCATGAGTTTTCATACAACCATGCATGATACCCACGTGTTTTAGTTTTTAATTGTGTTGTCTTCTTTTCTTTCTTATTATGGGCTAAGTTTTTATATTTACATTTGATAAATATGGATTATGTTATTAAAAGTTTTAGACATTTTCTTCCCATTATCTATAGATATTTAATTTCAACGTTTTTTGTCAATATTCTTTTTAAATTTTATAATCTTCTTATTTAATTTATAGCTATAATTTAATTTCAATCCACAATTATTTGACTATATATTTTACAAACCAACATCATTGGTCCACTGGCATAAGCTACCCTGGGACACGGGGTCGACTTGGTGCTCCCGAGTTTGATTTCTGCAGTGGACAGAAAACTGTTGTCTTGAATGATTGGTTTATTAAAGAGGTTTTCCCCTTTCGGTTTTACTTTAATTTTGCTAACTAAAAATTAGTCAACCCCGTGCGTAGCACGGGTCAGGCGGTTAGTTTGTTATATATTCAACTTGCTTCAAAAAAAAAACTTGGAACATATATTACATGGAAAATCACAAGGGAGATAATAATAGCCAAAGATGAATCGTCACAATTAATTTGTGCATTATAAAACTCGAAATAAATGGTGTTTTTTTTTAAAAATATGGACAACGTTTTGTGAAATTATTTTAACAAGTTTCATATGTAAACAATTTCGAAATTATAAGCACTTTGATATTAAAAACAAAAATTTATAACATTTTTAGTAGATTTAGTAGTATTCTTTGTGTGTAGAATATTCATTTATACATTATAGAAGAAACCGTCAAATCAGTCCCTCAACTATATATCATTCTCTCTCCAGTTTAGTAGGACTACCAGTAAAGGTTATTAGAAAGTCATTTGGAATGGTTTTATTTTGAAATGATGATTTTTTTAAATGAAGGCCAACCACCTTCATTTTTGTTATTCTTTTTCGTAATGAAAAAAATGAGAGAACCAGTTTTATAACATCCAATAGTCGTTATACAGTATGATACTTTTTCTATAACTAATATACTCAGGGATATTGCTCCCAGTGCATCGCACGGGTTACATACTAGTTATTAGATAAATCCGTTTTGGGGAAAAAATGCATAACGGATTTATCCCCCACCATAGATAAATCTGCTTTTGTTATTTTTTAATAACGGATTTATGAATTATTAGATAAATATGTTTTTTTAAATGAAAGTGATAAATCTGTTAAACAATTAAAACAATTTTTTTAAAAGAATAAAATAGATATGAATATCGATCGTCTTTTAGTTCTGTTTAGTGCGTAGTTATTCGTTAACACGTGACGATGTTGTGCCAATCGGTGAAAAAAATCATGTAAGCATTATCTTAATTATTCAAAGTACTATATACCTTACCATGTTCCCATCATGTATATAGCAATCATTGTAATTGTCATAATTTTTCCTTAAGAAACAAGTTGGATCTGAAATAGCTTCATCTAGAAGCCTCATAGCGCTGCTTATAATTAACATTCCCAATGTGGCCGGCCACATACATATTTTTATTTTCTTTTTAAAATACCTGCGATGCTATCTTCTATTGGAAATCAAGCTTTCTTAGACATGCTGTATTATTATCCTAATTTCTAGATATATCATGAGGTGTTTTTCAACAATAAAAAGGTTCATATTGTCATAGATAAAAAGCCACGGTATTTTACAAATCAGCAATAGAATTTTGTGGATTAAAGAATCACTAACACTCATGCTTTCTATGTGTATACATGTACTGATGTACATGCAATAACTCATATCAGTAACTTGTATCAGTTACACATGGAGTCATGGTGACACAATGGTATTCCTCTGCATATATAATTCTAGTTAGTAGCAAACTCATATCAATAAAAAAAAGAGAAAAGACTAAAAAGGCTCGTATAAAAGTATTAGTTACTCATCAGTATCAGCATATGACATCAACTCTATCCCATTACATAAACCAGGCTAAAGTATTATTTATATATCAAGTCCTTTAGCAGTTAATTAGCAGTTGAATTAGATTTTAAACATATGAATGACACATTGAGCTTTATGGTAATCTGGAATGTGTCCTTGAGCTTTATTCTGTAGCATATGGAGTATATGATTTGGATTAAGTTGAAGAGTATATATTATTATGGGTCCGTCCGACAAATGACTAGCTTGCTTAGGGATGGCAATGGGGCGGGGCGGGACCGGGGAGTACTTCCCCGCTCCCCACCACCACCACCACCCATATTGTCTCCCATTCCCATCCTCATTCCCTACGGGGACTCTAAGAATTCATTCAAAGTTAGTAAAAATTAAAATTTAAGTATAATAAAACTGAAAAAATGTATAAAAGTAAGACTAAAAAACAAAAGTTTAACATTAAATATAAAAAAATTATAAAATTTAGTCTTAATTTGATATTTTAATATTTAAAAAGTATAAAGGTGAGAATAAAAATATAAAAATTAGCACAATTTAATATTTTATTAATATTTTTATTTAAAATTATTAGAAGACTAAATAATCTATAACTTAGAATATAAGATATATTTATAATAATAACATTTATTATATATTCGGGGGCGGGGGATATGAACTCCGTCCTCATCCCCAAGTTGACTGCCGGGGGATTTTCTCCCCCATCCCCGTCCCCACGGGGAAAAATTCCCCATCCAAGAGGCCCCAAACCTGCGGGGATCCCCACTTACAGGTAAAAATTGCCACCCCTATGTTGTTCTCTTTACCATTGCCAAAAGATGTATCCATTTTGTGATCTGATGAGTAAGAAGTAGCCCACCAAAAGTGAATATCAATGAAAACCAGTAACATATATAGTGTGTGTGATTGATCATCTAAAGTATTTTATTTAATAATAAAAACCATAGGTGATAGAAATTTCGTAAGATAAAAAATTCGCCTCAATTGGATGGAGATTGATTTCCTCAAATATATTGGTCCACACCACAGTTTATAAAAAGCAGAAGCGAAAGTGAGCTGACAGTGAGCGGCACTCACATGTATTTTGCATCTTTTATTGTTTTCAATGGTTTCGTTGTTTTTGGGTTAATCTTATTATGAAATGTTTTAGATGAGTTATTTCTCTTTATTAGTCAACGGTAAGTAGGTAACCCTACGCCTTTTTTCTCTCCTAAAAAGAAGGCTTAGACAGGGAGAGGGTGACCCGCTAAGTGGTCTCAAGTTTGCGAGAGGCTGCTGCTTTGAGAAGCTGCAAGTGGAATCTGATTCTCTAGCATTGGTTTTCTACTTTCATCGTAAGTTTGGCTGGACAGGTCCTATCTGGGCCTTATCGTTGAGGAATGTCATTTGTTGATAGCCCATTTTCGATTTTTTGCCTTGCCCATGTATCTCTAGAGGTTGTAACAATGCTGCCCATTATTTAGCTAAGTGAACTACCAACAATCCTAATCAAATGTGGTTAGAAGTTACTCCACCAATGATAAGGATGTGGTTGTATCTGACTTGTCTCACTTTCAGTTCTTAATAATACAAATTTCTTATTTAAAAAAAAAGTCAAATTGAAAATAAAATTAATGAATTTTTTAATTATAGTTTAATCAGTTCAGTATACTTACATAAATTTCAACTTAATATAATCAATTTTTAAAATTTATGTATATTATAAATTATAAGTAGGACCATCGATTTTGTATTATAAAAAATGCTGTAACCAACTACTGCAAGTTAAATTACCCTCCAATCTTTAAAATATAAATCTTGTGCACTCTACTTTCCCTCCAAAAATGGGGGGTAGATTATGAATCTCTTTGGTGTTGATGGTTTGATTGGAACACCTACTAGGAGTGAGGTCATTTTAACCTATGTTTCAAAGGGTTGCTTCAAAATCCATTGTCCGATGACTGCTGCACGTGTTCGTCTTAGAATAATGCGCAATCAGCCGCCTCCAATTTAGATGCTCTACCCTCATCGAGGCTGCCGTCTCATTCATAGGACTAACTCTTCTCATCATGAAGAAGTTGGCCAAAGTGCTCACAATCCTATTATTATGTAATGACTTTTTTTAGTGGCATGTACCTTCAAGACATTTTATCTTTGTTTTGTTTATTTTGCTCTATCTTCGAACCTTTGTTGAAACTTTTATTGCTATGGGAATGTAATATTTAGGGTTTTTGTGTCGCAACTTTTTTTTTTCCGCCCCGTGCACGGCACAAGTAACATGGCTAGTAATTAGAATTCCCTTTGAGATGAAGGCAAATAACATAGCATGATGGATTCATGGTAATTGTGTTCTTATGATTAGTGAATGGATACGGTGATTTGGTCTAATCGTAAAGGGTTTGGAATTAAAGGTGGCAAGCATCCGTTGGCCATTGTAGCTGTGCTGGCACTTTTAGAAGCCAACATCATTATCATTACTACACATTTACACTTGTCTTGTTAACAAAAAGGAAAAAGAACACAAACATAACATGAAAGAAAAGACAAGAATGGGAACAAATAGAAAACAGAAAAAAGAATTGTGTCAAAAAAAGAAAACAGAAAAAAGAAGAAAAAAAAGAGAAGATAAATAAATAAAAGAAAATGTGTGTGTGAGACACTGAGATGTAAACTGTGAAGCAAAGCAATACAAAAAAACCCGGGTTCAGCGGGTCAAATCAATAACTCGTCTTACACTTGCAAAGCCAGAACACAAAGGAGTACTCTCTCTCTCTCTCTCTCTCTCTCTCTCTCTCCAACAAGTTCATTGCTTTGCCATTCACTCTCTCAAGTCTCAAGAACACTGCTTTCCTTAGATCCAGGTATGTCCCCTGTCATTTCCTCTGCTATTTTTTTTTGCATTTATACTCATTGAGGTTTTGTGGGTTTATGTTGGTTGTTTCAGTTCAACATAGCAATAAAACTAAACTCTTCATTTTTCTCACCATCTTTGTTTATTCCTTTCTTCATGTTTAGTGTGTTTTATGTTCAAAGTTTCTTTTTTTAGGTTTCAATAAGTGATAATAAACGAATGATAGTGGTTTGTTTTGTGAAAGAGGTGTTTTAGGGATAGTTGAGAGCAATGGGTGTTTCAATGGGAAAGGAACTCCTGGGTGGGCACAAGATTTTATTTTTCGGTTATTGTTTCACTTTTTGATGGAAAATAAATATGGGTTTTGTGTTTAGTGGAGTGGAAGAGGAATAAATAAGGCATGTCTTGTCTCCTCTCTCTAACCCTCTATGCCTCTTTTACTTGTTTAGGTCATGGCACTTTTATTGAAAGATATTTTTTTTTTGCATTATTGATTGTTATTAAGTTTGTGCTTCATGAAAAGATTGAAGCTAGCATGACACTATGGTTCATTGTGTTATATTGCATAATCCAGATTGTCATTGCCATGTCTGGTTTTTGTTCAATTGATGGTATTTATAATCTGGATCAAATTTGTCCCTTTTTTTTTATTTTGATTTGTGATTTACATTGCAGGCTGCTGATAGACAGTCTTTCCTAGACAGTGTTCTATATGAGAGTTTGTGTATTGGTAATGATTTGACTACAAAGTTGAATTAGTGTGCCACAAGGAGAATTCATCTACTTGTACAATGATGTCTAAATTTTGATGTTATAAGGGGAAAAAGAAAAACAATTGAAGATAATGGAAGAAATACAGTCTCAGTCAGATAACTATAGATCGTCGTCATCATCAGCAAGCAGCCCGGCAAGTAGAGTGCCATCGAGCAATTTTTTCTATCTACGGAAACCCGGTTCACTCAGGCAACCTATATCATTTGAGGATTCACCTGAGTGGGATGACACCACTACTGATATTGATGTTAGAGTTGAGGAAGGAGGCGACTCGATTAATACCGCAACACCGGCTTCACCTTCTCTATCAAAGCTCAACAGTGGCTCACTACCATCCCCACATCTACCGGAGAGTGCAGTTATTCCACGGAAAATTGCGGGAGCTTCTGTTGCTTGGAAAGATTTGACTGTTACAATAAAAGGAAAAAGGAAGTACTCTGATAAGGTTATTAAGAGTTCGACCGGTTATGCATTACCTGGGACAATGACCGTAATTATGGGGCCTGCTAAATCAGGGAAATCTACCTTATTACGAGCCATTGCAGGTCTTGGCGCATGCTTCCTTTTGCTTTCTTACTAAATAAACATTTCATAGGATAATCGTGTATGTATTTGAGTAATCAAAGCTAAAATGGAATTTTCTCTTTACCTCAGGAAGGTCGCTCCCCTCTGCCAGGATTTATGGTGAAGTGTTTGTGAATGGCGGAAAATCGCAGATGCCCTATGGATCATATGTGAGTTCATTGCCTCGTTGGCTGTTTAAAGTTCCATCGTGTTTTAATTAGTAATCTGATTGAACTTAATCTGCTTATACATGTATATTGAAATTTGTTTCTTAATTTGCAGGGTTATGTGGAGAGAGAAACCACTCTTATTGGATCCCTCACCGTGCGGGAGTTTCTGTATTATTCAGCCCTACTACAGCTTCCTGGTTTCTTTTGTCAAAAGAAGAATGTAGTCGAGGATGCTATACACGCAATGTCTTTAGGGGATCATGCAAATAAACTTATAGGTGGACATTGTTATATGAAGGGACTTCCTAGTGGGGATAGAAGGCTTGTTAGCATTGCTAGGGAGCTTGTGATGAGACCGCGTATTTTATTTATAGATGAACCTCTTTATCATTTGGACAGGTGTTTATTTTTTACAATTCATTTTATTGTAATAATAATACTGTTAGTTCCTCGAGAGCATTCATCTTTATTGCAATTTTTGTTAACATCCTTTTTTGCTATTTATCTATTTTAAGCGTCTCCGCACTTTTGATGATGGTTACACTGAAGAGACTTGCAAGTACTGGTTGCACTCTTATCTTAACCATCTATCAGAGCAGCACAGAAGTCTTTGGTCTTTTTGACCGTATATGTCTGCTTTCAAATGGAAATACATTGTTCTTTGGCGAAACATTAGCTTGCTTGCAGGTAACTTAGCTTCTATACTCTGCTAGTAAATGGAATACACGTCTTGTTACTGACTGCAATAATTTTATGTTGATGAAGCACTTCTCGAATGCCGGGTTTCCATGTCCAATCATGCAAAGTCCTTCTGATCATTTTCTACGCGCAATTAATACAAATTTTGATAGGATAATTGCAATGTGTAAAAATTGGCAGGTAATTTTTTCTAACGGATTGCTGATTGTGTACTTATTGCATTATAATTTTGAACAGATTAGACTTTTTAAATGTTTTGTTATTAACATTTTCATCGTAATAGGACGACAACGGAGATTTTTCTGCGGTTAACATGGACACAGCTGTTGCTATACGCACACTAGAAGCAACTTATAAGTCATCTGCAGATGCAGCTGCTGTTGAAACTATGATTCTGAAACTCACTGAGAAGGTATAACATTTTCATCATAATGATAATCAGTGTTGGATTATTGACGTGTTAGTTTTTTAAAACATTTTTGATTTTACAGGAAGGTCCAGCTCTCAAAAGCAAAGGGAAAGCTAGCAATGCGACTCGGATAGCTGTCTTGACATGGAGATCTTTATTAGTTGTGTCAAGGGAATGGAAATATTACTGGCTACATCTTATTCTTTACATGCTTCTCACATTGTGCATCAGTACTGTATTTTCTGGTCTGGGACATTCTCTATCGTCCGTTGGGGTGAGTCTTAACATGACAATTGCATTTTATCTTATTACTTGTATATCTACATTTGTACATGCTAGCAATTCTAGATACGCTCATAATGCATATGAATTAAACCATATCACCTCTTAAATTGCAGACAAGAGTTGCAGCAATTTTTGTATTTGTGTCATTTTGTTCCCTTCTAAGCATTGCCAGGGTGCCTGCACTAATGAAAGAAATCAAGGTATTTTTTTTTGTCAGGGTTGGATTTTGGATTCGCCGTAGTTTCAACCATTAATCTCCAAAAGTTTGATGAAGTTGAATAATTTGCTCTTTTGCAGATATATGCGTGTGAAGAATCAAATGAGCATTCTAGTACATTTGTATTTTTACTCGCGCAGCTCTTGTCGAGCATCCCATTTCTGTTTCTCATCTCCATTTCATCAAGTCTAGTCTTCTACTTCCTAGTAGGACTAGAAGATCAGTTCAGCTTGTTAATGTACTTTGTGCTGAATTTTTTCATGACTCTATTAGTGAATGAAGGAATTATGCTAGTTGTTGCTACATTGTTGCAAGATGTTTTTTGGAGTGTTTTGACACTCTTGTGTCTACATGTGAGTTCCATTGTCCTTCCATCCATTTATTTCAGATGTTAAAACGTTAACAGAAGCTAGATGCTAATCAACTTATAATCTATATTTTAACTACTTGTGCATGTGTATGCCATTTCAGGTGATCATGATGCTTTCGGCCGGCTTTTTTAGAATTCGAAATGCTTTGCCTGGACCAGTGTGGATGTATCCAGTGTCCTATATAGCTTTTCATACATACTCTATTCAGGTATTTGATGATCGTTTATTGTTGAGAGTCCCACATCAGATGTGAATGGTCTGAAAAGGAATTTATAAATGGGCGACATTCGTCACTCTACATGTTGGTTTTGTACGACTGAGTTAGACCCAACCCAAATTCTAAGATATCTCAGACGATTGCAACTTGTATTTTTGTTACATTTAACTTTCAAAACTAAGAGGATCAAGTGGTATAATTGATTTCTAAATTTTGTAAATGGTCTAAAACATTTTTTCCTATAAGGGTATATTTATTGAGGCATTTACTTATGTTTATGTCTGTGGCAGGGGCTATTGGAGAATGAGTACCTAGGGACCACGTTTGCAGTTGGGCAAGTAAGGACAATATCTGGGTTTCAAGCACTCCAAAATGTGTACAATATCTCCCTCAACAATAATTCAAAGTGGACAAATTTGTTGGTATTGTTTCTTATGGCAATAGGTTATCGTATTTTTGTGTTCATTTTATTATGTTTTTTCGTAGGGAGAAAAATATCCCTGCTTAAAAGTTTAATGTGTAATAACAATAGGGATACAGCAAATACAAGTTGATAGGAAGGGAATGTTGTTTAGTCATTGACATTGTTTTGTGAAATTATCATTAGAAGACTAATGAAGAGCAAATATGAGATTTATAAAATACTGTTTTCATTTCAATCTTATTTTCTGACAACTGAGGCTACTTGTTCTGAAAGCTATTTGTTTGTTATGGTAAATAATTGGTTTGTGACGTAGCCAAATCTAGATACATTGAAATTTGCCCCTCCTTCCTTCTGTTGACGTGTCTCTTTCTTCTGTCCATGTTTGTGGAATGTGTTGCAGAAACGTACTGGTTTGTCACATTGGTATTGTGACATGTCTCATAACACGGGAAATTTTACAGTAGCAATTTTAGGTAACGTGAGATGAATCAATTTAAGAGTAATAGTCGTCATGGGTGTAAGTAGCTAGCAAGGGAGGAGGAACAAACATGTTAAAGCATAGTGGAAGGGGTTAGTTCCCTGCAATATGGTAAACCACAAGTTGAAGTTTGCTTGGAAGGTCTACATGTTTAAGAGTGTGTCTGGACGAGGGATGGCGTGTTCACGTTTAGTTAAAATTACGGCAAGATTTCAACGGTAATGTAGAAGCTACCCATTGAAACTTTTGGATTTCCGCGGCAAAACAAGGCTTGGACGTGTTCCTAAACATGCCGATTTTTACTTGGAGAGGTGGGCACGTTTAGGTGCACAACTGACAAAACAAACGTTAGGCAATAGGCGGAGCATTTTCCATGGTTGCCTGGGTTCGGATTCAAGATCTTTACTTTTAGATGTGAGTTTACGAGTAGTGCTTCCCACTCCTTCTCTAGTCCCCAGACAAAAGAAATGAATGAGAGGGAGTATTATACTCCCATTTCAACTCATTTCTCTCACATGTCTTCATATACTCTAAAATTTCTTTTCTCACTCTAAAATTAGAGAATCTATTACCCTTTCATGTATGCTTACTTTTTAGTTTTTTTTTTGTTTTCAATTTAAATTGTTGATGAGAGATGATGGACGTTTTAAATTTGAGGTATAGTTTGGTTTAATCTCATGTTTGACATAGTGTGGAAATTGTGAATAGAGAGAGATAGACAAGAGAGTGGGAAGAGAGAAATAGGTGAAAATAAGAGTGGCTTTCAGAGAAAGAGAGGGAGGCGTGTTTAACTTTTGAAAATACAAAAATATCCTTGGGGTATACAATTTTTTCTCATTTGAATTTACTTTCATACCAAAGAAACTAAATTGTGTTATTATGTTGCCCATAAAAAATGGACAATGAGTTACAACTAATTTCTTTTTTAGAAACATCATTTTTTACTTATACTTTTGTATGTAGAATCCTCTAAACAAAATGGGTGGGTTTTGGTGTTAGAACATAATAAAAGAAGTAATAATAGAAACAGAAACAGAAAGGGAGACACGATATTGGTCACCCAATTCAGCCAACTTTTCCCTACGCCTGCAACTCCAGAGTAGCATATAAGATTTGAACCGAAATCTTGAGGTAGGATCCAAATCTAGTTACGGATCTAAATCTCCTACTTCACACCCTTCCTTTAAGAATAGACACAAATTCTTCGTATAAAAAATAGCACGCGAAACACACACAAACTCACTAACCTTTTTAAAATTAACGTATCATATATTGTCATTCTAATTCTAAGGCTCTGTTTGGCAAAGCCAAACCGCTAGCTTTTAGCGGATAATCTTGTTGTAGGTGTTTGACATTGTAGCGTTTTATCACTAGCTTATAGTGTTTTTTGAAACATTAATTGAAGTAGCGTTTGTGCTTATAGTTTATAGCGTTTCAATTTTTCTCCGATTTCTACCCTTATTATTTTATTTAAATTTCCCATTTATCCACCATTAAATGAATATTCTCTATCATTTTTAAGCATTAATTGCAAATGTCTGTTTATATAATTTTATGATTATAAGCTAGTTCAACCACTAATTTTACCAAATACTTTAAATTCAATCCATAGTTATCTGCTATAAACTATCCGCTATCAGCTTATCTGCTATAAACTAGTTTATCCGTTGTGTAATATTAGTAACTGATAATTAAAGAATTACTAGTAATTAATCCCCGGCGGCGAGAACCGCGTAATTGACTGACAATGTCAAAAATGAGTTTGGTGGTGATTGATCATATGAGAAAGAAACGGGAATTCTTCTTCCCATCCCATCGTCAAACCCCCAAATTCTGCATTTCTGATTTCCCATGACGACGGTGTTGTGGAACGGCGAGAGAGTCGTGGTGCTGTTGTTCATCTCTAAAATCCTCTACTCTCTCCCTCTCTCTCTCCTCTCCCATGGCGTCGCTCTCTCCCTCCTCACCCTCGCTTCCTTCTTCCTCGAAATCTCCGTGGATTCTTCCATTTCCCCCTTCCTTTTTCGCACCAGGTACCCCTCTCTCTCTCTTCATTCATTTATCTGTTAATTGATTAATTCCTCTCATTTTCAGGCCCGGTGCTTCTTCGGGGATTCTTCTCGGCGCTGTCACCTTACCTTCTCTCATTCTCTCCAAGTTAATACAATCATCACGTGGAATCTCCCTCGCTCAAATTCAACCTGAAGGTGTTGTTTTTTTTACCTTCACTGCAATTCCTTTATCGATTCTTTGCAATGATTTAATGGCTGTAGGTTCAGATAGGCTATTTTTCTTCAAAATTATGAATTTCAATTACGTGATGTGTAAAATTTTAATGTATAGAGATTGAATATCTGACATTGCAATACTGGACCACATCTGCCAGCGTCTTCGGTGTGCTTTTATTCCTAGCCTTGGCTCTACGCCATTCACATTGGAGTTCAAAGATTAGCTTCTGTTTCATTTTCCTTCAAGCTCTTCTCTGCATTGTGGCCCTTGTCACTACATCTCAATTTGGTGAGTACTGTTTTGGACTGCTAATTCTAAAAAATCCTGTTGGTGAGGAATGTGCTTTCTGATTAAACTCTTATTATTATTGTTTTTTTTTTCCGCAGGCTTGCACCCTGTACTGAAGGTTTTCTGGGTCTTTTGTCATGGATTGGCATCCGTCAAGCTAATTCAGCATTTCCTTAAAACTTTTCCATCTTGTGCTTCCATTGGTAAGTCTCTCTTATTACACCTGATTAGTGATTGATTAGTCACCTTATCTTCTATGAATTAAGGATTTTACTGTTGTCACAGCTCAAAACCGATATGCGATAAATTTTAGAAACTAATTTTGGGTACAGATATATTTTTCTTTGTGAAATGAAGTTTCAAGTAACAAGCAGACACTTTAGGTTATGAAGTTTTTTCTTAATCATGGAAGACAAGTGCACCTTTTGCCTAATCGGATCCAATATTCCTGACTTGAATTAAAATAAGCAAAGCTGTTTGGAAAGGGTGGACGTGGAAGCAACAAGACAGACAGACTATAGTCTATAGGAAAATTAACCTTCCCGCTTGAGAGAACCCACAAGGGATGAAAATTTCACTGTAAAATATAATGAGTACAGCAAATTGTTCTTCAACCAGCCCAAGATACTGCAAATATCCCCTAGTCACTACCAACTAAGTGGAAATCTGTTAGACTAGGCAGTTATTATGTTATTAGGTTATTATTATTATTATGTTATTGTTAGACAGAAGTTATGGTTATTATATTAGGCAGTTATTACTTATTATATTATTATTATTAGGCAGAAATGGTGTATTATATTAATGGGCAGTTTATTTAATTATGATTGGTGCTGTAACTGCTATCGGGTGTGCTGTGTGTGCAGTAACTGTCATCATAACTGCTGTAAGGCAGTTCTGTTGTTGGACAGTTTGTGTTATAAATAGGGAAAAGGGATCATAGATGGATTAGGGATGAAATAGAAAAGGAATTGGGGCCTTTTAGGCTTGGGAGAAACTAGAGACTCTCATATGTTCTCTAGAATTGTATTGTAATCTTCAAATTATATTAATATATTAGTTGGTTTCCATCAAAATCATTAAAGGCAACATTAAACTAATAATAACCCATAAAGAGGTGGTGAGGTACAAAAGTGACAACCCAAAAGAGTGAAAGAAACAACCATCCAACCATAAAGATGAAAAGCACACGGCTTCAAGTAAGATCATGAAAAATTGTTAAAAGCAGAGCACAAACGAGTACCTAAAGTGTGCTCAAAGTTGGCAATTTTTTTTTCTAATTATCCTACTGCAACCGTTGCACGCCAAGAGGGAAGGATGGCCAAACTTCTGTCTCACGTCACTCTCCCCCCCCTCTCCCAATTCATAATTTGTTGTTCATCTTCCCTGGTAAGGCTGCCCGCAATAATAGATCCACAGCAAATTTAACCCTGTCATGGTGGGTTCTTATAGCACTAGGTTTCCTTTCTTCTTTAAAACTTGTTGGCCAACACTCAAGGAGGGCTCAGCTCGACAAAATAATCATTAGAAATATACAGTGTTCTGCAGATTGTCAGTTCATTATTTGTTTTGTTTGTCCTTTGGTCATTAGCTGTAATAAATTTTCACTCATATCTGAAATATAGATAAACACTGCATTACAGCCCCTAGGTGATCAAATTTGGCATAATTACATGGTTGATTAAGGGTGTTTAATTTTCTGCTCTTTTATTGATCATAGTTTCCCCCGATTCCAGGGGAAGCATCTTTGGTGGCTGCCGGTATCGTTCTCTATTTTGGTGACATGTTGTTGCTTACCATTAAAAAGGTTGGTGCTTTTGAACACAATATTGCTTCTAGACAAAATCAAATTGTATATATATACATAATTCGTCAGTACATTGTTTAAACAGCTATGTGGACCATTGATGTCATCAGAATTGGTTACTGCAGAATATGAAATAAATCGAAGTGAGATAAGCATTATAATTCAGGTATTGGTCCTTAGCTTATGTTATCTTTTATTGCTTATGGCATAGCTAGATCAGCTAAAATCTCTGCTGTTCCTGCAGGGGCTTGTGCTTGGTCTTCTGCTATATCCACTAGCTTTGAAATACATTCTCCAAATATGGGAGTGGTCTATGAATACAGCTTCTTCTGAACAAAGAGGATACTATGAGATTGGGAGGTCCCTTATGTTTATTGCCTCCCTTGGATTTGTCCTAATTTTGATCGTACCATCATGGATGCAGTTCGTGCAGGATTTTCACACGCATCCCTTTTTCTGGTATCACATCGATATTTTGTTAGCTTTTTGTTTCGGATATTTTCAGATATCATCTGAAATATATTGTGAAAGTGATAATAATAAGATGCTTGGGGATTAGTTTTATCGAATATTAATTAAGCAGGATATAGAATATGTCATCCTGGCAGCTTTGATGCAGAATATTTTCATAGGAGCATACTAGTATTTCTAGTGCATTCACATACATCGCCACCAAATAATGACCTAGGTAGGACCAAGTACTATGGTTTTTCATGTTGGCCGACATGCGGCCTGAGTTTATTCTCTCCCGTGTAATAAATATATATTTGATACGAATGCTACTAAGAAAAACAAGTTTGGTAAAGTTTTTGTTAGGAGGGGCAAGAGAGTCATTAGCTCCAAGTAGTGGAGTACCTTTCTAACGGTACTGCTGAGGTGTCCTTAGGGTAGTGGCTCACAATGATTGTGCTGCCAGGGAATAAAGGTAGGATTTTTGTAAGAAAGAGACAGGCTTGAATTGACTGGGATTGGGCTAGGTTGTACGGATTCCTCTCACTGTGAGAGGCTGTACTAGGATATTCTTCTCAGATTTTTTCTGACCTAATTTCTCTGTAATTTGTCACTGAATTCAAGAAATAGACACCTCATTTTCTCAGTTAATTCTGTTTAATCTACTGTTTCATTACATTCCTATCATTGGTATCAAAGCTCTAGTACCACCGGAGCTGAAAAATGGTGAGGAAGACGGCGGTTGAAGAACGACAGGACCTGCTCGAGCAGAGTTTCGAAGGGCTCGAACAGAGTGTTGAAGCGCTGACCTTGGAAGTTCGCTCAAACCAAGTTGAAATGCGTTCACTACTTGAACGTTTGGAGCTCCGGTTACCCAGAAGGAAGAAACGACACCGGCGAGCTGGTAGTAGCACCGTTGAGAATGACGGAGAGGAGGAAGAAGACGAAGACTCTTCTACGGGCTTCGACGACTCTGAAGAGGCGAGTGTTCGACCACGTCACCATTATCATGGGCGAAAGCTTGAAATCCCTGTTTTTGAAGGAGGCGAAGCTTATGGGTGGCTGGTGAAAGTGGAACGATACTTCAAGATTAATGGAGTTAGGGAAGAGGAGATGTTGGAGGCGATGATGATCGCGCTTGACGGAAGAGCATTGAACTGGTTTCAGTGGTGGGAGGAGCAGCACCCCGAACCCACTTGGGAGGAGTTTAAACAAGTTATTCTAAGGTTTCAACCAGATCTGGTACGAAATCCTTTAAGGCCCATTCTGAGTGTGAAACAAACTGGTACAGTGATGCAATACAGGGAACAGTTTGAGATGTTGATGGCACCCTTGAAACGCAGAGAAAGAGGCATGTTAGAGAGCATTTTCCTCAATGGTTTGAGTGAGGAAATCCAAACAGAGCTGAAACTCCACAACACTCGTGGCCTTAATGCTTTGATGGATAGGGCTTTACTCATAGAAGAAAGAAATAAAGCTTTGAAGGATGAAGGGGAGAAGAAGAGTGGAGGGAATAGGTGGAAAAATGGTGGGACTGGTTCAGGTTTTGAAACAGGGAAGAACAGAACCGTGATAACCAAACCCAGATTTGAGTTTGGAGGAGGCAGTGGAAGTGTTCCAGAGAGAAAGACTCCAGCAACAAATGGAGAAAAGAAGCAAGGGCAGAGTAGAAACTTATCTCAGGAGGAGTTGAGAGAGCTCAGTAGGAAGGGACTTTGTTTTAAATGTGGAGAAAGATGGGGACGTGATCACATTTGCAAGATGAAACGTACAGAGTGCAACTAATTGATGAAGTGGAGGAGAGTGATACTGAAAAAGAAGAAGAAGTAGAAGAAGAAGTGGGGGCTGAAGAAGAGGTAGAATTGAAGACTCTGTTGCTTTCACTCAAAAGCAAGGAGGGATTAACTTCAAGTCAATCCTTCAAGGTGTGGGGTATAATTAATGGAAGGAGGGTACTAGTTTTGGTTGATTGTGGAGCCTCAAGCAGTTTTATATCTTACAAGTTAGTAGATGAAATGAAGCTGGATCTTGAAGACACACCTGAGTACACAATTGAGGTGGGGAATGGGGATTAGATCACTCACAGGGGAGTTTGCAAGGGACTTAAGGTGCAAGTGCAAGGGATCAACTTCACTCAGAATTTTTACTTGATGACTTTGGCAGGGACTGAGTTGGTTCTTGGCATGGATTGGTTGGCTAGCTTGGGCAACATCAAAGCTAACTTCCAAAACATGGTTATTAAGTGGAAAGGGGGAGGACGGAAATTTAAAATTAGAGGAGAGCCATCACTCAGTAGACACCAAGCTTCACTCAAGACCATGAGGAAAGCTTTACAAGGAGAAGAAGAAGGATACCTACTGCATTACTGTGAAATGCAGAGTGTAGAGAAGGAGGTGGAGATACGGCCAGAACTTGCCCCAATCCTTGAAGAATTTGCTGATGTCTTCAAAGAGCCAACAGAGTTACCACCATTGAGAGAGCAAGACCATGCTAGTGTGCTCAAACCTGGAGCACCTACTCCTAACATCAGGCCATACAGGTATCCCCATTACCAAAAAGATGAGATAGAGAGAATTGTTAATGAGATGTTGTCTGCTGGGATCATAAGGCCCAGTATTAGCCCATTTTCTAGCCCTGTGTTGTTGGTTAAAAAGAAGGATGGAGGATGGAGGTTTTGCATTGATTACAGGGTCTTGAACAAATACACTGTGCCTGATAAATTTCCAATACCCATTATAGATGAGTTACTTGATGAGATTGGTAATGCTATGGTATTTTCTAAGCTTAATTTGAAGTCTGGTTATCATCAAATTAGGATGAGAAGTGAAGACATCCATAAAACTGCTTTTAGAACTCATGAGGGTCACTATGAGTATTTGGTGATGCCTTTTGGGTTGACAAATGCGCCTTCCACTTTCCAAGCCTTAATGAACAACATTTTGAAGCCCATTTTGAGGAAGTATGTGTTGGTGTTTTTTGATGATATACTAGTTTATAGCAAGGATTTGGCCTGTCACTTGGAACATTTGAAGACTGTTCTGAGCATCCTGAGAAGCAACCAGCTGGTTGCCAACCAAAAAAAATGCACCTTTGCTCAAAGCCAAATTGAATATCTGGGTCATATTATCTCAGGAGAGGGTGTGGCAGCAGATCCCTCCAAGGTAGAAGCTATGACTAACTGGCCCACTCCAACAGATGTGAAGAGTCTTTTAGAGGATTCCTTGGGTTGACTGGGTATTATAGAAGATTTGTAAAAGATTATGGGAAGATTGCATGGCCTCTCACATAGCAACTCAAGAAAGACAGTTTCAATTGGAATGAAAGTGCTCAGGTTGCCTTTGAAAGGTTGAAGACAGCAATGACAACTCTGCCAGTGTTGGCAGTGCCTGATTTCACAAAGGAATTTATAGTGGAAACTGATGCTTCCGGTAAAGGGTTAGGGGCAGTTCTCATGCAAGAAGGGAGACCGGTGGCCTATATGAGTCAAACTTTGTCTAACAGGGCCCAAAACAAATTTGTTTATGAATGAGAGTTGATGGCTATTATGATAGCAATCCAGAAATGGAGACATTACCTTCTTGGCAGGCACTTTGTGGTGCACACTGATCAAAGGAGCCTGAGATTCCTGACAGAACAGAGATTGATGGGTGAAGAACAACAGAAGTGGGTAACCAAGTTGCTAGGCTTTGATTTTGAGATCAAATACAAGCCTGGAATTGAGAATAAAGCTGCTAATGCTTTATCAAGGAAGCTGAATTACAATGCTATCTCCACTGTGCAGTGCCAAGAGTGGGATGGTCTAGAAGAGGAGGTGCAGGCAGATGAGAAACTGAGACTTATTGTGCAAGACTTGGTTGCCAAGGTGAACACTCATGAAGGTTATGTGTTGAAAAATGGTAGACTTTATTACCAGGGCAGGTTGGTCATTCCTAAGGACTCTCCTCGAATTGGTAAGATACTAGAAGAATTTCATGATTCTGCTATGGGTGGACACTCAGGGATTTTGAGAACCTACAAGAGGATAGCAAGTGTAGTGTATTGGGAGGGGATGAGGAAGAGGATACAGCAGTATGTACAAGCTTGTGCTACATGCCAAAGAAACAAATACCAGGCCCTTAGCCCTGGGGGACTACTCCAACCACTTCCAATACCAACTCAGGTTTGGAGTGATGTGTCTATGGACTTTGTAGGTGGCTTACCTAAATCAATGGGGATGGATACTATTTTGGTAGTGGTTGACAGACTTACCAAATATGCTCATTTTATAGCTTTGGCTCATCCTTATAGTGCCAAAGATGTGGCTGTGGTATTCATGAAAGAAATAGTGAAACTACATGGTTTTCCTAGCTCTATTGTATCTGACAGAGATAGAGTTTTCATAAGTGCTTTCTGGTCTGAGTTGTTTGCAACTGCAGGAACTAAACTGAAGTATAACTCAGCTTACCATCCTCAAACTGATGGTCAAATTGAGGTGGTTAACAGATGTGTGGAGACTTACTTGAGATGTCTGACAGGGAGCAAGCCCAAACAATGGGTTAAATGGTTGTCTTGGGCTGAGTATTGGTACAATACAAACTACCATTCTTCTATTCAAATGTCACCATTTGAGGCTTTGTATGAAAGAAAACCCCCTGTGCTAGTGAGGGCGGATGAAAATTTCTGTTTTGTGGATGAGGTTCAGCAACTCACTCAAGAAAGAAATGAACTACTTCATGAATTGAGAGACCACCTGAGCAAGGCTCAGAACCGTATGAAGCAACAAGCTGACAGACATAGAAAGGAGGTGACTTATGAGGTAGGTGAAATGGTTTACTTAAGAATCCAACCTTACAAGTTGAAGCAATTGGCTAAGAGATTGAACCAGAAATTGAGCCCTCGGTTCTCTGGTCCTTTTGAAGTGCTGGAGAGGATTGGAACAGTAGCCTATAGGCTGAAACTACCATCAGAGAGCAGTGTGCACCCTGTATTTCATGCTTCTCTTTTGAAAAAGGCTGTGGCTGCCACTGATACAGTTCAGCCACTTCCCAATTGTTTGGCTGAGAACATGGAGTTGCAAGTGAGTCCTGAAGATATACTTGCTGTGAGGAAGACTCAGAAGAACACAGTTGAAGTTTTGGTGAAATGGCAGCATCTACCTGACTTTGAGAACTCTTGGGAAGCCCTTGAAGACTTGCAGGAACAGTTTCCAGAATATCACCTTGGGGACAAGGTGGCTGTTTTGGGAGGGAGTATTGATACGAATGCTACTAAGAAAAACAAGTTTGGTAAAGTTTTTGTTAGGAGGGGCAAGAGAGTCATTAGCTCCAAGTAGTGGAGTACCTTTCTAACGGTACTGCTGAGGTGTCCTTAGGGTAGTGGCTCACAATGATTGTGCTGCCAGGGAATAAAGGTGGGATTTTTGTAAGAAAAAGACAGGCTTGAATTGGCTGGGATTGGGCTAGGTCGTACGGATTCCTCTCACTGTGAGAGGCTGTACTAGGATATTCTTCTTCTCAGATTTTTTCTGACCTAATTTCTCTGTAATTTGTCACTGAATTCAAGAAATAGACACCTCATTTTCTCAGTTAATTCTGTTTAATCTACTGTTTCGTTACATTCCTATCAATATTGTATGCAGAGAAATTAGAGATAGAAAGAACCAAGTCTAATTCAATTAGATTTAGAGCTCCAGACAGTTTAGTTGTTAAACCTTGTCTAGGCTTGTTAAAATACAATTACAGCTATGATGATAGGCTCAGGTTCAAATAATTTGGTGTAAAACAACCTTTCCACTTTATTATTATACCAGCTTTCTTGTTAGATAACTAATATTTTAATTTTAAAACATCTCATTGCAGGGTGCTTTCCTTCGTTTTCTCGGAGCCATCCAAAAGGCTGTCATTATGTATCTATTGGGTGTGTATAATTTCTGTTTCTGTTTTGCGATTCTATAACATCTCTAAGAACAGTAAGATTGAGAGGATTCTTTTGCGGAAATACTACCATCTGTTGGCTGTCTTGATGTTTTCGCCCGCACTTATCTACCAGGTAATTTGCAAATACATGGTTTTTGTTATCCATGCAACTATATTAAAGGGATTCTGCCACTGGGTGTCCATTATACATTTTCTTTTTCGTGAAATTCCAATGCCTTGTTTTTTTTGTTGAGAAACTCCAATGCCTTGCTTTTCCTATAATTGAAAGTAGGGGGAAAATGCACAAACACTCCCTAGATTTTACCTCATTTTGAAATAGCCACCATTAACTTTCAAATTTTGATGAAAGAACCTTCAAATTTCTGAAACTTATGAATAGACCCTCGCGTTACATATCTAAGTTAAACAAAAACTATTCATCAAATGCCTTCTACTTATCGATTGGGACGTGGCAATCTCTAATTTGTCCATATAATTTTGTGGTTTTTTTTGTTGAAATTTCCCATTTTAATTTTTAAAATTATTCTATTTTTTGCAAATAAAGAATAATCAGGAGAATTTTTAATTTAATAATATAGAAAAATCAGAGCTTGTTATAAGTATTAATTGGTACAAGCAACTCAAGTAGCTAAAATTTTTGATACATTTTTCATAGATGAGATTTCAAAATTAGTTTTAATTTTATGGTTAAGAAATATAAAAGAATAAAGAATGATTGAGCCATATATGTTCAAAAACATAATTTCTTTTTACACCTGGGTTGTGTGGGTGTAAAATAGTGACGAAGAATAGAGACACGATATTGGTCACGCAGTTCGGCCAATCTTTGCCTACGTCTGCGACTACAGAGCAGCTGTAGTTCCGTCTTATTAACTGTATAATTCATTTTGAGTACAAGCACTAATGAGTTTAAATAGGCTACTCAAACGGGCCTGGTAAATGGGCCGAATACATATATAAATAAATCTACTATTTACAACATATCTCAACACTCCCCCTCAAGCTGGTGAATGGATATCTATCATTCCTAGCTTGCAAGTAAGTTGGTTGAAATGTTCTGTTGGCAGACCCTTTGTTAGCACATCTGCTAGTTGATGTCCAGAAGGAATGTAGGATGTAGCTATTAAACCGCTGTCTAGTTTCTCCTTGATGAAGTGGCGGTCTATCTCTATGTGTTTGGTCCTATCATGCTGAACAGGATTATGGGCAATACTGATTGCTGACTTATTGTCACAAAACAACTTCATAGGCCCTTCATATTGTATTTGCAAATCATTCAATATGATCTTCAACCAAAGTAACTCACAGATTCCTTGAGCCAAAGCTCGAAACTCCGCCTCGGCGCTTGATCGAGCCACCACATTTTGCTTCTTACTTCTCCATGTAACAAGGTTCCCACATAAAAATGTGCAATAGCCTGAGGTGGATCTTCTATCACTTACAGAACCTGCATAATCTGCATCAGTATATGCCTCTATAGTCAACTTTCCACCTCTCTTGAAAAGGAGTCCTCTCGCTGGAGTGGCTTTGAGATATTGCAGAACACGGTCTACTGCTTGAAGGTGTCTTACTCTGGGATCATGCATGAACTGACTTACAACACTAACTGCATATGCCAAGTCAGGTCTAGTGTGGGCTAAGTAGATCAATTTCCCCACTAGTCTTTGATATTGCATTTTGTCAACCTTAGCACTTTCCTCTTCGGTGCTCAATTTGTGATTTTGCTCAATAGGGACGCTTACAGGCTTACATCCAAGCTTTCCCGTTTCTTTCAGAAGGTCGAGAACATATTTTCTCTGAGAAATAAAAATGCCTTCATTGGAGTAAGCTACCTCAATCCCTAGGAAATACTTAAGTTTCCCAAGGTCCTTCATTTCAAAATATGTAGCTAATTTTTCCTTAAGCAGTTGCCTTTCGGTCAAATCATCCCCTGCAACAATAATATCATCAACATAAACAATAAGTATTGTCAGTTTACCACTCTGTGAATGTTTGAAGAAGAGAGTATGATCTCCCTGGCTTTGTTTATAGCCAAGGTGCAACATTGCCTTTGAAAACCTCCCAAACCAGGCCCGAGGAGATTGTTTTAGTCCATATAAAGCTTTTCTCAGCTTGCAAACCACATTCATTCCATTTGTGGGACCAAATCCCGGTGGAATCTCCATGTACACCTCTTCTTCTAAATTGCCATGCAAGAAAGCATTCTTAACATCAAACTGGTGTAAATCCCAACCAAAGTGCGCAGCAAGAGAGAGTAAAATACGAACAGTATTCATTTTTGCCACAGGAGCGAATGTCTCCTCATAATCAATTCCATAAGTTTGAGTGTATCCTTTTGCCACCAGTCTTGCCTTGTACCGATCTAGAGTACCATCTGATTTATGCTTGACTGTGTAGATCCATCTGCAACCAACAGGCTTCTTGTCCTTTGGTTTCTCAACAATCTCCCAAGTTTCATTCTTCTCAAGTGCTTTCATCTCTTCATTCATAGCCTGGACCCAATTTTTATCTTGAAGTGCCTCTTGCACTGATGTAGGGATTCTTACTGAGTCAACAGCTGCAATAAAACTTTGATGCTGCAAGGAAAGATGCTTAGAAGAAACAAATTGAGAAATAGGGTACTTAGCACAAGATCTTTTCCCTTTTCTCAAAGCAATAGGTAAGTCATCTACATCAGGGTCAATAATATCAACATCTATATCAGGGTCATCAGTATTAGGAATATGAGAATCTGAAGTTGATGAGTCACTTTCAGTACTTACCTCCGGTTCAGGCGGCTGGAGCTGTTTCTGGACCAGATCGGGTTTTCCTCTTCTTTGATAAGTAAGAATAGGCTCACTAGCCTTGTTCTTCATTGGTTCCAAAGGTATTGTTTCCTGCAAAACAGAAGACACAGGAGATACAGAAGGAACATCTGGAATAAAACTAGGAGAAATGGAAGGAGGAGAGGGAGTAGGAGACACAGGGTCTGTAACTGGTGACTCGTGTTGCCATGGACCAAGGAAGAGAAACTCGAGCTCGGACTCAGATTCCAAATTGGAACTGGAATCACTCTCCCCCTGAAGCTGTGGACGAGTGAAAAAAGAGACATGCTCATGAAATGTGACATCCATTGAGACAAAGAACTTACGACTTGGTGGATGATAGCAATTGTAACCCTTCTTGTTAGGAGTATAACCTATAAAGACACAACGGAGTGCACGAGAATCCAACTTACTTCGGTGTTGTGGGTGAACGTGGACAAAAGCCACACAACCAAATACCCGAGACTCAAGGCTCTGCAAGACAGGAACAGAAGGAAACTTTGAGACCATAAGTTGAATTGGACTAACATTACCTAGACCACGAGATGGCATCCGATTAATTAGATAGGCAGCAGTTAATACTGCCTCTCCCCAATATGATTTTGGAACTGACATTTGGAAGAGAAAAGCTCGTGCAATTTCAAGAAGATGGCGGTTTTTTCTTTCAGCAACCCCATTTTGTTGAGGGGTGTCAACACAGGTAAGTTCATGTATGATGCCCTGTTTAATGAAAAAATCAGAAAGATTATGATTCACATATTCTCTTCCATTATCAGAACGAATTCGTTTAATACCTCTTCCAAATTGAGTCTTTATCATATTGTAAAAACGAATAAACAATTGGGATACCTCAGATTTATCTTTCATCAAGAACAACCAAGTTGTCCGAGTAAAATCATCGATAAAAGACACAAACCACCTTGCACCAGAAATATTAGAAACCGGGGCAGGCCCCCAAACATCAGAATGAATAAGATCAAATGGTTCAACACTTTTGATGCCACTAGAGGGAAAAGTACTTCGGTGGTGCTTAGCAAATTGACAAATGTCACACTTAAAGGACTCAATAGACTGTTTTATGAATAAAGATGGAAACATAGACCTGAGTAATGAGAAAGGAGGATGACCAAGACGCTTATGTAGAAGCCAAATTTGTGAAGTAGGAGGAGACTCTGACCGAGACTGAAGTGCGGAAGACAACACCTTTTTAATAGCATGCTCATCAGATAAATAGTACAACCCTCCCTGTTCCTTAGCAACTCCAATCGTCTTTCCCGTGGCAAGATCCTGAAAAACACAATGAGAAGTGAAAAGGGTAACTTTGCAGTTATGATCACGAGTAAGTTTATGAATTGATATTAGGTTGTGAGAGAGTGTGGGAACATGCAACACATTTTGTAATTGCAGTGAAGGTTGCAACCTAACATTTCCAGAGCCATCAATACGAGCATAAGAACCATTAGCAACAGTAACATACTGATCCCTCTCAGAGGAGGTATAAGAGGAAAAACAATTGGCGTCAAATGTCATGTGATCAGTTGCACCAGAGTCAAGAATCCAAGCATTCTTAGGGATTGTATCACAAACACTAAAAACTCGAGAACATACACTCATACCAGTCGTGGAGGGAGCACCAGACGGCTTACTGAGATATTCAAGTAGAGACTTCAAACGGATCACATCTTCCTTAGTGAAGCACAAAGAGTAATCAACAACGATTTTTTCAGCCATTTGTAACAAGCTCGAAAAATAAATATCGGCACCTAACGAGCCAAACACGGCCAAAAGAAGGGATATTCCTCAAAGAAAGGTGTCCACAAATTGAAACTAGTCAGAGATGAACCACCAGTAACACCAATAACCTGTTGTTAGAGATATGGCAGAATACCCAATATCTGAGAGCAGAAACGCAATAGTGCCTCCAACGTGAACCAAAAAATCAAATTGCTCAAAAAGTGAAAAGAACCCCCAAAATAGAACCAGAACAGGCCGATCTACAAACTGTATAACTGGACCGTCGAGAAAAAATGGCGTCAGGACGGCGCGTGGGGATCACGCGCCGGAGAGTGGCCGGAGTAGTGGCGGCGCGTGGGAGCGCGTCCGGTGGCTGGCGGAGGTGAAATTTTAGAGTGTTGCTCGGAATTCTGAGACGAGGTTGATGGTGTAGGTGGTGAGATGAGATGAGCAGCGTAAGTTGGAGAAATGGGACAGGCAGTGGTTTAACGTTTTTTTTTTTTTTAAGTAAAAAACTGCTGTACTAAAGACAGCACAGTAAAACAGGTTCTGTTTGGGGTTATAGGGTTCAGAGAAAGTCTGCAATGAAGGCAGGGAAGGGTCACAATGAAGGTGACTTGGGTTTGCCGAAATAAGGACGGCTAGGGTTTATGCGGAAGCGAAGCCCTCAAGAACGAGAGCTCGTGATACCATGTAAAATAGTGACGAAGAATAGAGACACGATATTGGTCACGCAGTTCGGCCAATCTTTGCCTACGTCTGCGACTACAGAGCAGCTGTAGTTCCGTCTTATTAACTGTATAATTCATTTTGAGTACAAGCACTAATGAGTTTAAATAGGCTACTCAAACGGGCCTGGTAAATGGGCCGAATACATATATAAATAAATCTACTATTTACAACATATCTCAACAGTGGGCAATGTTAGTTTGGGTTTAAGTTTTATATTTATCAATGATGCGACCGTCTGTTAGCTATAATACTCACTGTTCTATTGCTTTCAGCCAAAATTTCTCGATCTAGCTTTTGGTGCAGCTCTGGCGGTTTTCTTAATATTAGAAATTATTCGAGTAAGTATCTTCTAATGCATTCAGCTTAGCCGTTTTGGTATCATATTTTGAAAAGGGTGCTGGTTGTTAATTGTTGATTGTATTAATAATAGTGCAGGAATCAATATCTAAATTTAAGATACTAAAATTTTGAATGAATGGTATGAAAGAAACGATCTACCATTTAAGTAGTATCGTAATGTGGCCAAGAAGGGTTATTTTGAGTGGGTCATTTGAAATGTATTTGCAGTATTGATAGCAAAAGGAAATGTATTTGCAGTATTGATAGCAAAAGAAAAGTGGTAAAGGGAGAGTATGCAATTAGTGCACGTTCTGGAATCTGCAGGAACAATTTTCGTAGATATCTGTCATTAAATAAGAATCCTGATATTGTGAACATTTGTTAAATAATTTAAAATTATGAGTATATGATTACTATTAGGATAGTTTAAAATTCATGATAAGGGTTGTCCAATGTTGCCAAAAGATAGTGAAGTCTTATTTCTTATTAAAACCATTGGAGGCTGTGGGACATTTAGCACATATTTCCCCCCAGTTATGACCTATGTGATGATGCATAGTTCAAGAAGCATTGAAAATCAACTACAAGCCGAGTCCTTATCCTCCTTCTGTTACCCCAAAGCTAAAATTCTAATATTACTGCTCGAAAGTTGTGCCTTCATTTGCTAAATGACTTAGAGCTGGCTAATTAGTTTCTTCATTGCTTTTGCATTGGCATTCTCTGGCTCAGGTATGGAGAATCTGGCCCTTAGGGAAACCAATAAATCAATTTATGAATGCATTCACCGATCACCGTGACTCGGATCTTCTCATTGTCAGGTATTATGTCCTTTTTCACTATAATGGTATAGCCCAGATTGTACTGCATACTGTTTTTGGTACATAGAGCTGAATTTTGTTCCCTTTCATTACAATATTTCCTTTTCCCAGCCATTTCTCACTCTTACTGGGATGTGCACTCCCTATTTGGATGTCTTCTGGGTACAATGATCGACCTCTTGCTCCTTTTGCTGGAATTTTGAGTCTTGGAATTGGAGATACAATGGTAAGTTTTTCTTTTGAGGAAACGGGTGGCATACACACCTGCTGAACTTGGGGCATTTGCAAATAACCAGCATGGACTTCTAAATTTAATCATGGCCGAAAGATGGATTTTATCTTCTATTAATAAGGAAAGAAGTAAATTGCATCATAGTGCACAAACTCAAATGCAGTGCCTAAGATGTAACTGTGTTGGATCGGTCAACAATGTTTAAACCATAATTGCAAGAACCTGAATCAATTTGGAAGTTTTATACCACGACTCCACAAGGCTGTGATAATTCTGGAACAAGTAATTTATTCCCGTTCTGATAATCAGGATGATATTTCTTAAATAACTAATGTTTGATAACTTATTTCAAGAAATTTGACTATTTGCTCTAATTGTAAACAGTTTTTCATAAGTAAACTAATTAATTTGTAACAAGACTGCATGAAAGATGATGATTGCGTGGATACCATTTTTCTGATGGATAAGTCAAAGACTGGAGAAAAATCACTAGAGAAAGTGTTTTTATTTTACTATAATTCTTTTTCCAGAAGAACTAACAGGATTTGTTCTGTTAGTGATTGCTTTCCTCAATAGTATGTAGCATTTGATTCTCTATTTTTGTTCAGGCATCAATGGTTGGGTACAAGTATGGTGTTTTGAGGTGGAGTAAACATGGCAGTAAGTATTTTCATTATCGATGATTTTTATCAGGGTTTTCCGTTGCAGATGTTAATGTGTAGCTTTTTCACTTGCCAGAGAAAACAGTTGAAGGTACTGCAGCGGGCATAACGTCTGTACTTGCTGCTTGCTCTTTACTCGTTCCACTCTTAGCATCAACTGGATATATTCTCACTCAGGTCCTCTCTCTCTCTCTCTCTCTCTATATATATATATATATATATATATATATATATATATATATACATACAGCTGTAGGTTTGGTAACTGTTCGCGTCAAAATAACCAAACCGGCTGAGTCAAGTGATTATGATTCTACCAGTTCACAAATCACAATGTTATATCTGATTCAATATATTGGACCGGGCAATGGTCTGGTTTCTGTTTAGCCGGTCCGATTCTAGTTTAATAACACCGTCCAGAAGAACGTGTGCTTGCCATTTTTGTAAAAGTAAAACTGAATTGGAACAGGAAGAAGTGTGGTTAAATGTGGGACCCACTTAAGGTCGAGTTCTTATAACCGACAAAATGGGAGACATGAACCCAAGTATGATTTTTTCATTGGAATTGTCCGTGATTTGTGGAAATCGTCCGAATTACTTGGTTTTTCTTCGATAACATAAGTATATCTTAGTTCAGTGCTTCAGGTCTTCTGCCACTCTTTGCAATTTGCATATACAAGTCCCACGTTTTCCTTGTTCCACATGCCCCTTGTTTCATAAAACACCAAAGCTTTATACAGTACTTATTTTTCTTGTTACCTGATCTCCTACAATTTCTTTCTTGCACCAATGAGTTAAGAACCTAGTGGCCCAGCATTATCATCCTATGCATACAAGCCAACCGATGTTCCACGTATTTTTATGCCTCAAGGGAGTAACTAACACCCCATTTCCCCAATCATCTTCTTTTCTAACCCACGTGCCCACAAGCGGGCCCGCTTTAGGACGATTTTATGCCCCATTTCAGTTTCTCCTAGATCCCTTGAGTAGTAAATACTGCCAACTTGCAAAGTTGTAAATTCTGAGGACAGTAAGATGGAGTTTCATCTTTATTGTCGTTTAATTAGGGAAGCAAGAAACTGCCATTTATTTATCGATAATCAAATGAAAGGAATAAATTTAGTGAGAGACCTGGTAGTATTCTTGAATATTTATTCTTTTGATTATTGAGTTTTTCTTTGACATCTTGTATACTTTTTGCAGCACTGGTTCTCACTACTTCTAGCTGTGACTCTATGTGGTTTGTTGGAGGCCTACACGGCGCAACTTGACAACGCATTTATACCACTTTTTTTCTATAGTCTTCTCTGTTTATAGACACGGCTCTCTCACAAGAATAAATTGCCTTGATGAGCAATGAAGGTTTCTGCAAACGTGCTTCCTGGCTGAGCACATTGTTTTGGCAGCAGAGGTCAGATAACTGTTAACCAATGCAAGGTTACATACATGACAATTGGGTTTGTTGTACATAGTTATGAGGAATGTATTGTATCTTTATACGGAAATGATAGGTATACGGGTGTTTCCAGTTAAAATGGTTGAATACCCAACAACACACATAGCATACTGTATGCAGCAGGACTGATAATTTTCCATTTTTGAAGAAACCATGTATCCTTGAGAGAGAAGAACTGTTGAACACTAGTGCACATATTCTGAAGGAATTTTTTACGCATTCAATATTTCACACGTAATGTACATTTGTACTGTTTGCATTTGTCAAGATCATGTTGCACACTTGCATGTCGGCTGCACATGGGTCATAGGGTATCATTTTCCGAGAGCAGAGTAGAAATTGTTGAAAATTTGTTACTCCCTTCTCAAATTAACAGTCATTTAAGGCTTTTTCTATTGATGGTACTGTCATTTAAAATTGTGGGCTGCTCTTTAAAAAAAATGATTGATCATATTAAAAAAATCTTCATAGATTAAAATGTTTTCAAAATAACAAATAAATATTTTAAAGAAAATACTTAATATGAGTCGGAGAGTAATAAGTATGGCAAGTGATATGTTGTTTGTATTGTCTATACCCTCAATATCTCTGTAACTGGCCTAGTAGCATTGATTTTTTTTCTCTTTTACTCCATCTTTTAGTTTCCTTTGGGGCATGGATCAAGTGTTAAAAATTGTTTTTTTTGTTTCAACATGGAATCTTGAATAAAAGGTATCCATATTAAGGGTATCCATGAATTAAAGATGCCTTTACCAAGTAGTATTCATATTTTGTCTTCAAGATTCTCAAAACCGATTTGGATTGGGCAATCTGGTTGGGAACTTGACTCATGACCATTCCAAATGAACCTGAGAACCGCCCTATATGAATATTGGGTAAAAGTTTGGAACCGGACCTAGAAAATCTAGCCAAAATGAGAATCGGCAGTTTGACTAGAATCAATTTATTTAAGAATGAATGGAATCGGGCCAAAATACTATTAAATAATAAATATTATGGTATATATATTTTTTTTTATTATTTGATATATCATTTTAAAAATGTTATTTAATATCTTTTTTGTTCGACTTTTAAACCTCGGGAGTCGGGTCTTGACCAATTTTATGGCGTCATTGCCCAACTAATTTATCGATGATTCTTTTAGCTAATGCTATGAGAATGCAACATAGTAAAGAGTAATTTGTTTTGGTGACTTTATTTTCTTACCGATAAAAAAAAGTATCTTATCCAATTCAATCACCTGTCTGATTTTTACAACCTTGGTTGTACTAGTGTCTCACTTTTTCTTAGTAAAGTATCTATCTCATGTTTTTTGGCTAAAAGGTCTCAAACTAATTTCTGATTGTCGATAATAGTTGACAAAAAACAGGTGAGATTATTTTATATGTCTGTTGACAGGTGGACCAAAACAAAATATCTGATAAGACTAATTGCATTGACGATCCAACAGTAGTAGCTTGAAGCTCATGCATCTTCCACGAAACCGTTCTTTGCTTGCAAATTGAGACATTTTTTGTTAGCGCTTTTCTGAATGTATATCTGAGTGAGAGGGACTTATTAGGTCCAATTGCACAACATGGGGCATCCAGGCATTATGGGGAACTGTGACATATTAAAGAACCTTATAAAGTTACAAACATCTTTTGGATTGGATTAATGGACCCATAAATGAAACTTGTGGTAGGACAACTTGTACGGCTGCAAACCGGTTTGGATACGTTTGGTTTGATGAGTTATTATAATTAAAATTGAGTCAAAAATGAAGCAATTCGATTCTGAGTATTATTTTGATTTTTTTATGGAAATTTGGTTCGAGCTTATCTATATATGTAATTATGTATGAACACTTGTCAAAGCATTTTAAAAAGTTTATTAAAATAGCTGCTAAAATGTATTTTTGGTCTTTTAAGTTTTTTGTTCGTCATTTAATATTTTCTCTTCCAGTTTGATCCTTCAAGTTTCAAATTCGTTACACATAAGTTCTTTTTCAGCCATTCCGTCCATCTCACTAAATAGTTGATGATGTGTTTGTTATGTGCTGATATGACACCTGCAATGACAAGTATTATGTGGCAATAAAGTATTTGACATGGATTTTCTTCAAATAATTATTTAAATCATCTTTTTTCCCCTTCTCCCGTTTGCCGCCTCAATATTTTAATTAACTATAATAAAAATTTAAACAAACTTTTTTTAAACAAACTTAGAAGACCTATTTAAAATTAAATAAAAACTGAGAGGACCAAAATGAAACAAATATTGTGACAGTAAAACAACATTTATGCAACAATGGTGAAAACCCTAAAATTGTGTTTTTGCGTGTTGAAACTGCGAGAATGAGAATGTGATCCAATGCTGTGAAATAATGACCGATGCGAGAGTGAAATATTTCTTTTAGCTTTAGAGATTTAGATTTAGATTTGAGAAGAGAAGGAAAAAAAACTTAAATAGTCTTTTTAGATATTCATAGGCATTTGCATATACAAGTAGTAGTTCCCTAGATATTTTTAGGGGATACAAAGTAAATATCATAAGGTAACATTCATACATTTTCAACTAAATAAATATCAATTTGGTAATAAAAATACTCATGTTTTACATGTTATTTGTTAAATCACTACTAAAAAATGTGAAATTAGAGAGGGAAAATTAATTACGAAAAATAAGAAATCTGTCTCTAATACTGTCACCTAATTGTAACATAAGAAAGGGATTTAGAGTTTGATTTGGGAAGATAAGGGAAAAGAATATGACTTAAATATTTTTTTAGATTCATAAGAAAGGGATTGACTCTCGTCGGTCGGTTGGATCGATGGATTCCTTTTCCTTCTTTCGTCCCCTGCGGGTATGCAGCTGCCCTTTGGTCAAGGAATGGCGGTTGACTGCCTTCGTGGCTAAGGTGGGTCTCAAGGTTTGTTTTCCAACTCGACCGGAGGACTTGAGATGTCAATTGCTAAGGGAACGTCTTCCGGATCGATAGAAGAGGGAGGTGAAAAAGAAGAAGTTGAGTATGTCATAGCTGATCGCAGGTTGGATAATCTCCGCTTGCCCTGTTGAAACCTCACCCTATGAAGTAGTAGTTCCCCTAGATATTTTTAAGGGATACAAAATAAATATCTGTTAGCCTGCATTTTTGACAGGCTCAATTAAATGCAATCAACGAGGTTTAGTTTGACCTTGTATTTCAAGAGACAATAAGTAATTTCGACGTTCAAAATGGGTTAAGTTATCAGGTTATATCAAGCTGATTTCGACGCTGAATTTGGTGAAGTCGAAGAAGTTGCAAGCAAAGATTTCGACAAGAGGAAGTTCGAAGGCTGATGTCGAAGTGGAATCAAGCAACCATGGTCGAAAAGACATAACAGTTACTGTTTTTTAAATTCTCTGTACAGTTAGTTAGTTATAGTGTTTCCCTCCTTGTATAAATAGTAGTTTTTCATAGGAAAAAAGGGTCACAATCTCATTACAGAATTCTCACGCTCTAACTTCCAACACATTACAGAGAAAACGAGCCAGAAGAAGAATGTATGATCTGTGCACCAACTCTCTTTACAATTAATGCAATTTTAATTTGTTTTCTTCTTTGCTTTTTTGCAATTTTTTCTTTGTTTTATTCTCCCTCATTGAGGAAATTCGACGGTTTTGCGCGAGATCAACGACTATCTTCTTCTTTTTACTTTTAAACTGCAAGAACACGTATAATTCTGGGAAAAACTTTAACACAAATGGTCTTAGGATTTACTCGTTGATCTTGTAAACAGAAGCAATTTCAAACTAGCGGTGTTTACCAAAATCCAAGGTAAACAAATTGGCACGCCCGGTGGGACGTTTGTGTTAATTTTAAAGTTTTTTCGTTGAATTCTTAAACTTTGTGTTTGTCTGTGCATGCAACTAAGGAGTGGTAAACATCTTCCAGATATGGCACACTCTAGTACAAGTAATGCTTCTGCATCAAATGCACAAAGTACACAAGAACAAGCGTCAGTTAGTGACGTTAATGCTGCAAATGTCGCAGGCATAACCGTTGCTATGCCATCTTCGACAACAATGGGAGTAACCGCTATAACTTCTCCCATAATTACTCCTGTGTCAATGATGACCACTGCAGCATTAACAAATGTTAATACAATGGCTTCTGTGCCACCTATAGTAGGACCAACGAGTCCTTTGATGGCAAATCCAATGATTGGAAATATGCCATTTACTATGAGTGGAAGGGCTTTACCGTATGGCATGCCAACAGCACTGATGGCAGGCCTTCAGACAAATTCGTCTACATTTGCAGATAATGCAATTACAGGGTATTCTCCTACTCATAGTTCAACAGAGGGCATCCATAGTCGAAATGCCCAAACTAATCTGACTACAACATCTTTGTTGGCATTAATACAACAAATGGATGATAGCAATCATGATATGGTCAATATGTTAACACAACAAATTGGTACTGTGTTTAATCCATTGATACAAAACACTAGTAATAGTTACCAAATGTTGGCGACACAAATGGGAAGAATTGCTGATTTCTTTGGTACTCCACCAGTACATCACCAGCAAATCCCCCAAATCCAAAATGCTAGGCCTGTAGAGATACCTGTAGAAAGGCCTAACAATGCAATTCCTATGAATCAGGGAAATCAAGGACAACAACAAATTGTCGAAGAGCCTATGAGGATAGAGGCAATCCCTGAAGTTGTGTTGGTGAATAGAAACCAAAATGCAGATGAAGTGGTCAGACAAGTGCAACAAAACAATTTTGGAGCACAAAATAATCTGGCTAATATGGTCGAAACTATTGTAGCCCAGAATGGCCTTAACTTAAGTTTACATAGGCCTAATTTTGTGTCGCCTTTGGCGGAATACACCTTACAAACAGAGCTGTCTAGGGGATGGAAAATCCCTAAGTTCACAAAATTTGCTGGAGAAACCAGTGAATCTACTGTCGAATACGTGGCTCGCTATTTGACTGAGGTTGGTGATATTGTGCATAACGAAAATTTAAGAATGAAATAATTTCCAAATTCTTTAACTAAGAATGCGTTTACATGGTTCACCACCCTGCTTCCAAATTCCATATTTAATTGGAGTCAGTTAGAGAAGGCCTTTCACGACCAATTCTATATGGGCCAATGTAAAATTAGTCTTAAGGAATTGGCTAGCGTTCGACGCAAGGGGGCAGAATCTATTGATGATTATCTCAATAGATTGAGGCTTCTCAAAGCAAGGTGCTTTACTCAAGTGCCTGAACACGAGTTAGTCGAAATGGCTGCTGGTGGCCTAGATTATTCTATAAGAATGGAACTAGATACTCTACACTTAAGAGATATGGCGCAATTAGCTGATAGAGTTCGACAAATAGAGAGAAAGCTGAAAAAGCCAGAATAAGTAGGTTCCATAATAAAAAAGAAAAGGTTGCTTATGTCGAAACTAATGACAGTGACCAAGAATTCGACATATCTTATGAAGATGTCGAAGAAGAGGTTAATATTGCAGAATTGAAATCAAGACCTCCTTATACCGGTCGATTGGCTCGTTGTCGAAAAAAAGGAGAAATCTGGAAAGAACAAGGTATTTTCGACCTGATGACGTCATTAGAGCAGTTAAGAGGAATTTCAAAAATGTCATTTTCTTCTTCCTTTAAAAACTCAGTCGAAAAAGACATTTTTGAGGGGCAATTTGTTAGCCTGCATTTTCGACAGGCTCAATTAAATGCAGTCAACGAGGTTTAGTTTGGCCTCTTATTTCAAGAGACGAGAAGTAATTTCGACGTTCAAAATGGGTTAAGTTATCAGGTTATATCAAGCTGATTTCGACGTTGGATTTGGTGAAGTCGAAGAAGTTGCAAGCAAAGATTTCGACAAGAGGAAGTTCGAAGGCTGATGTCGAAGTGGAATCAAGCAACCATGGTCGAAAAGACATAACAGTTACTGTTTTTTAAATTCTCTGTACAGTTAGTTAGTTATAGTGTTTCCCTCCTTGTATAAATAGTAGTTTTTCATAGGAAAAAAGGGTCACAATCTCATTACAGAATTCTCACGCTCTAACTTCCAACACATTACAGAGAAAACGAGCCAGGAGAAGAATGTATGATCTGTGCACAAACTCTCTTTACATTTAATGCAATTTTAATTTGTTTTCTTCTTTGCTTTTCTGCAATTTTTTCTTTGTTTTATTCTCCCTCATTGAGGAAATTCGACGGTTAATTTCGCGCGAGATCGACGGTTATCTTCTTCCTTTTTACTTTTAAACTGCAAGAACACATATAATTCTTGGAAAAACTTTAACACAAATGGTCTTAGGATTTACTAGTTGATCCTGCAAACAGAAGCAATTTCAAACTAGCGGTGTTTACCAAAATCGAAGGTAAACAATATCATAAGGCAACCTTCATACATTTCAACTAAATAAATATCAATTTGGTAATAAAAATACTTGTCTTTACATGTTATTTGTTAAACGACTACTGAAAAATGTGAAATTAGAGATGGAAAATTAATTACGAAAAATAAGAAATCTGTCTCTAATCCTGTCACTTAATTGTAACATAAATTTTATTATATAGATTTCAATTTTTCTGTCATTAAATTAACTTTTTTTCTAATAATGAATTACGTACTCAGTCAGTGTACCAGATTTTATCCACAAGATAGCCACCCAAAAAAAAGAGGATAAGAGAAAACTAGGAAATGAACCAATGCATGGCATAAGAGATTGCTAGAGAGAGTAATGGAGAGACATGAGTGATGAGTCCTTAATAATTACTGAGTTGAGGGAGACAATAGCTAGACATGACAAGCCAACACTCTCCTAAATGGACGTTTCATGTTATGAAAGCTCATAGACAATTGCACCCACATGCACTGGTCTCTCCTTCCTTCCATGCACATTCAACTCCAACTATCTATCTCTCTCTTTTCTCTTCTTATTTTGTCAATGTTGCTCATCTTTAACTACACTCCAGATAACCTTATCTATAATCACTACGTACACTTTCATCTCAACACTACATTATACAAGTATATATAAGTGTGTGTGTGTGTGTGTATATGTTAAATGTCACAAACACTCTCAACCAAACCTACCTATCTGTCTTAAAACACAAAAAAGTTCTAGAGAATACTAATCAAACAACACTTTAATTACACTTTTGAAATTGTGTAATGGCCAAGTTTATTGTCAACAAAAAGAAGAGTGGAGGTAGCATTGAGAAGCTTAAATTTGTAGTTGAGAAGCTTCACAAGAAGCTCTTACAAGGGAAAAACAAAACAATCTCAAAAAGTGACAAATATGAAGAACAAAGGTGTGAATCAACCTATGTGCCAGAAGATGTGAAAGAAGGACATTTTGCTGTGATTGCTGAGTGTGGGAAAGAAGAGGAACCAAAGAGATTTGTGTTGCCATTAAGTTGTTTGACAAATCCCCTATTTGTAAGACTATTGGAACAAGCAGAAGAAGAATATGGTTTTGATCATGAAGGTGCACTAACCATTCCTTGTAAACCTAGTCATCTTGAGATGATGTTGGAACACCAATGGCATGTTGAAAAAACTACTCCAAGCTGGATTTCCTGCAATAACTCCATGGTTTTTTAAAACTACTTATATTTAAATAATGACTTGGACATATATTACAAGAAGAGTTAATGGTAGCATTATAATAGTTAAAAAGGTTGAAAAAAATCGCATTTTGATCACCTATGTTGATTTACATTCTTTCCAGCATCTTTCTTTGTTTGAGGCAATATTAATGAAAAATTGATTTGTCTGTTAAATAATTTAATTACTATTTGAGATGTACAAATTAAACTCCATTCACAATTTAATAAAGTTTAAACAAGATCTTTACCACAAATTTATAAACTATAGAGAAAATTACATTCACCTCCCATAAGTTATACTTAAATCACAGATACTGCCTCTTAAATTGAACACTGACATCTTTTATTTGCTGAGAAATTTATACTCGCTTCCATAGGTTTGGTTTAAAAGACACTTACATAATATATAGCTAGATTAGGTGTGTGTAATCTAAGAGAGATTAATGTTTTGTTCAAAATAGAGGGGATGATTGTGTTATTTAACTAAAACAAAGAGGAGGTGAGTGTAGTTTCTCCTATAAACTAAACACAATTCTAGAACCATTTAAAAAATACATTACAATATTTTTTACACACATTCCTAAATATTTAATAAATTAAATTTATATGCAAAGATTCCTTTTTTGCTCGTATTATTTTTTAATAACGAGGAGTTTGGATGCAAGTGGTTAAGACACTTTTTAGATAAGGTCTATTTGTTCCACTAACATCTTAATTTGATTCCTATTTAGTACAATTTTTCTAGACCAAATTTTACTTAATTCTTGGCGGAGCTTCAAATTATTCATGGCCTATTTCCCTTATAAACCAGTGAGTTAGGGTTAAAAGAATATATATATATATTATATTGTTTAATTTCAACCATGGTTATTTAACACTATGTATAATTTATAAATTATGAATCGACACACAGAGGCCGTGACTAGACGAATTAGCCACAAACTATCTTCATGAGTGCATTTAAATAACCCTGGTTGAAATTACTTTAAAGTGTATTTTAAGGAAATGTTCGATTCATAATTTAATATATATATATATATATATATACTATATTGTTTAATTTCACCCATATATTCCCTTAAAATACACTTTAAAAAATCAACACACAGAGGTCGTGACTAGACGAATTAGCCACAAATCATCTTCATGGGTGTATTTTTTTTGTTATAAACTGAGTATCATATGCGCGCAACTGCAAAAACTAGTCAGATAGGACCACAATGAGTGGTAAAATTCTTCCTCAAGAGACTTAACACTGCTGCATGCCTAAGATTAGATTCGAACCCAACACATTGATTAAGCTGGAGTGCATTTTAATTTGCCAAGAAAGTGACAGAGAGATCTAGCATTCCATTTGAAAAGATAAACATGCATTTAGATTTCTAGAGGGCCGAAAGGATGAAAATGACATACCATATTACTATTGGAGGTTGGGAACCCTCCACTTTAGAAGACTAAAAAGAGGGTTGGGAGGTCAAACGGTAGATACCACCACTACTCCAAGCCACCACTACTCCAAGCCACCTAAGCACCAAAGACCAAATGCAAGACGAAAAGTCACACAAAAGGAAGAGATGACTCTCAACTTCTTCTAGAGATGTATCATTGCTCAATTAGACAGATAAAGAAGAATCAAGTCATATGCCGATTTGATTGAATGCACCCTTCATGACACCCAGGGCGGATTTACTTTATGCTAGGGTGGTCGACCGTACATCTTGAAAAAATAATATTAACACTGATATTCGTATAAAAAAATAATATTAGCATTAATAGCCTACTAAAAATAATATTTTCCACACTATGGAAATATTTTTTTACACCGGAACTCCTAGTTTTGCACCAATTTGATGCACCATGCTCACACAATTACTCACACTCTTACACATTTCTAATTTTCACTCAAGCGATGTTTTTTCACTTTCGAGCATGTTCTTTTTTCTCTTCCTCCTTTAAGCGACCAATTATGAGTTGTGTAATTTATTTAAATTTAATAAAGTTATTTATTTTTTTTATATTTACAGTGATGGTGTGTCCAAAAAAATTTGCACACTCTAACCCAAGATCCTAAATACGCGACTGATGACACCCTTTCTAGACCCAACTATCCGATCCTAGAGAGGCCAAAACTGAGCACAAGAGTTCACAGATAAGATAACCCTCATAAATCTTCTTTCCACACAAAAAAGACTTGCCTCCAAACAAAGAACCATCTCCAAGGCCATCGTCAGCAAATTCAAATAGTAAATGGGTTTAGTTAACACAAGTATCCCAAAAATATTGATTAAAAATTTATATATTTTTGAATAAGACATTGGTTAACATCTTTCTTTCTAGTTTCTAGATGACAAGTATCCCATTTTTAGATATTTTTTCTTATTTAGATTAAAAAAACGTGGTTATTCTCATGTTCCTGCCAGCAACTACTTAGGTGCGTTGCACTTTTGTCTATTCCCATCTAAATGATATATTTTTTTTTTTGGTGTGAATTCCCATCTAAATGATTCAAAAGTGAAAGCTGCGTATTATTATGAAACGATGTTTACGGACCTACGGTTTTGTTGTTTTGTATCGACAAGTCTTTTTTTGTTGCAAAAAGGATAAATCGCCATCTCAATTAAAAATTACAAAGAAAACCAGGGAAAATCACAATCCTGATTTCCAACCCTAGGTTGGGCCCACCTTTATGATGAGCCAGCTCAATGGCCGACATATCCAACTATCACGGAAGATTTGCCACAACCTGAATAACCAGGGAAGCCCTAGTTGCACCTTACTTATTGCACTTTTTTGTTGTGATGGCCATCTTTTTGCTTTGGAATTTTGTCACTGTTGCGGTTACAAGAGAGGAAGAAATGGCTTGATCAGTTTCACTCAACCATTTAGTTTCCCTCGACAGTGTATCGTCGATAAGTTCTCGTGCAAAATTATCGTAAAGGGAAGCTATGAAGGGTAAAAAAATGTCAGGAAAGGAGCTAAAGTAAACTAGTACTTCTAGTACTCGAAGTAAACATACAATGCTCTCGGTACAACATATCATTTCGTAAACTAAGCCGTGTACAACTAGTAGTTCTAGATAGGTAAAGGGAAATAGTGTTTCGCATCTAACATCCCATGTCTTATATAGCATCCAAGCAACCAAGCAACCAGGCTGATGACCACCGCAAATGATGGAAAAACAAAAATATTGCCAATCTATCAGAGAGGCGTAGGACTTCTTGGCTCATAAAAATTTAGACCAGGATTTCTACACTGAATTCAACTCAACTATGTGATGTGAGAAATCCACCACGAGCAGCAACACACGCATACATTGTAATACAAGTTTGTAATTCCTAGGTAGTGATGATAAATATTGCACAACACCCTGCATCCCAGTCATACGATTTTCTTCAGTCAGAAAGACCCGCCTTAGCCTTTAGATGCCGCTTGAAATCCATAATGTCACCCTCCCATTTGGTTACCTTCTGATCAGCACACACCCATATCTCATGGGCAACCTGGTTTATGAGCCTAAAATCATGGCTAACAAGCACCAAACCACCATCCCATTCATTCAATGCCTCGGCCAATGAGTCAATGGTCTCAATATCCAAATGATTAGTTGGCTCATCCAAAAGTAGCAATTGGGGCTGTCTATAGGCTAACCAGGCGAATATCACACGACTCCTCTGTCCATCAGATAAATTCTTCATAGGCATCACCTGCGCTTTACCTGATAGACCAAACTTCCCAATAGCTGCTCTCATTCTCTCTTCCTCATTTCCGGGGTATTCTTTTATCATATATTGAAGAGCAGACATTTCCATGTCTAGCTTTTCAGCCAAATGCTGGTGATATTGTGCAATGCGAAGGTGATTATGGCGACGAACCATGCCATCTAAAGGAGCCAACTCACCCGTCATAAGCTTCAGTAATGTGCTCTTCCCAGCTCCATTGGGTCCAACCAGAGCAATTCTGGAGTCTAAATCGACCCCAAAGTCAATATTCTTGTAGATGAGATTATCAGGAGTGTAACCAAATGTAACCTCAACAAACTGGAGGACAGGTGGGGGTAGTTTCCCCACATCAACAAAGCGGAATACTAAAACTTTGTCTCTTGCCACCTTCTCAGTAAGTCCACCGCGCTCCATTTTTGCAAGAGTCTTCTCCTTACTCTGAGCTTGGCGAGCTAGTTTTGCCGATCCATGGCCAAATCGCGCAATGTATTCCTTCATATTGGCAATCTGCTCCTGCTCCCATTTGTACTGCTTCATCTGGTTCTCTTCCAGTTCAGAACGTGTCTGAACATATTGATCATAATTGCCAGTATAGAGCTTCAGCTTTTTGTTTTGCATGTGGATGATATTTGTGCAGACACCATTAAGGAAATCTTGGGAGTGTGAAACCACAACCAGAATACGCTCAAAGTTCTTCAAATTTTCTTCCAGCCAGACACAAGCTTCCAAATCTGCAAATATTTATTCAAACAAAATTATGAGCCCCCCTATATTCAAAAACCAAAGATAAAACATAAAGAACGATGTTAAAGAAATTAAGGCAAAAAACATTGCGCAGATATCAAAGATAGACAGAGAAACCGACATATTGAATTGAATAAAATATGATAGTATAACAACAAAAACTAACAAACACAACTGCCAGAGTTAAGACTGTATGGCTAGCATCACGAGATATTTGACCTCCATAAAATGAACGGGGGCATTGAGAACGTCTCCCTGATTTATAATATATAATAAGAAAGGCCAATACAAAATGATCAAGAACTACAAGATGCAAGTCGTTGGATCTAACATTCACAGACCAACCATGATGATATAAAGCATCAGAAAGATAAATTTTTCTATCTTGAAGCAACCCCACCAAATCCTTTCCCAAGTAGGCTCCAACAAAATGTTACTAAAAAAACTACAGAGGCCTACCCAATGGATAAACCTCAAGAATTCAATAATATCCATGTCTTTTATTTGGTAGACATAATTCAAACAATATATGAAGAATCCACAGGACCTTCAATTTAAAATTGCAGGTCAGCCCACAAAGAAAATCATCGAAAATCAATGCATAAAACAAGACAAGGTACTGATGATTATTCAACCACACTTAAAAAGGGTCAGTTTTTTCAGGAAGGAGAGATACCAAGGTGATTGGTTGGTTCATCAAGTAGAAGAATGGTTGGGTTCATAAACAGAGCTCGTGCTAAAGCAATCCTCATTCTCCAGCCACCAGAAAAATCACGTGTCTTCTTTGCCTGCATCTGCTTGTTGAAACCAAGCCCAAATAAAATTTCAGCCGCACGCTTTTCTGCAGTTGATGCATCCATAGCTTCTAACCGTTCATAAACACGTTCAAGAGCTTCACCACCACCATCATCCTAGAACAAAAATTAATCAAGTGTTGAGCCATCTAAAAACACAAAACATCTGTTGGAGAAGTTCAGATGTCATAATGCTTAAACATACCTGTGCTGCCAAAACTTCAGCTTCTTTCTCCAATTTCAACCTTTCCTCATCACAGCTTATGACAGCCTCTAATGCAGACATGTCAGAGGCTTCAATTTCCCGGCTAAGGTGATAAATATCCATGTGGTCTGGAATAGGAAGCTCTCGACAACCTATTGCTGTAAGCAGGGTAGATTTTCCACAACCATTTAATCCAAGCAAACCATAACGTCTGAAAGGAATTTAAAGTAAGCACAATGAACAACAAATGTTACAGTTAAGAACAATATCCAGATGACAGAACATAGGAATAAGAATAACAGACCTTCCATAATTCAGCTCCAGTTCAGAATCAACTATCAGATCATGGCCGTGGAAAGTAACTGATAGAGATTCTATCTGTAGTTACAACATAAATAAATACGTCAATACAACACCGACAATTTTAAATGCATTGACAATTAGCCATACACTTCATATGGTAGAAAGATCCTTTTGTATTGCACCCTAGCTACCTACCTACCTCCAAAGGATTTGAAATAAGGGAATATTTGATTACATTCACAGATGAAAACCAAGTTTTGACCTTGGCTGCATGGTAGAATGCCTGCTTGCCAAGGTGCTTTTCAAATATCATGCACGATGCTGACATGCTAGCAACAAGAAGCTAAAAATATAACCTAATATGAGAATATCTGCCACATTTTAAAAAACTTATAAACTTCAGCTTCCAACAATCTGGATTAATATGAGATAGGGTGTGTTTGTTTGGGGTGAAAGAGGGAAGAGAGAGTAAGGGAAGAAAGAGTGACTTTGAGATGTTTGGTTAAGGAGAGAAATAGGAAGGAGAGAGGGAGGAAAGATTACTTTAGTGGTTTTTGTAATCTCTCCACAAGTGGAGAGAAAGGGCTCTTAAAATTGTCATTTACCATTTTGCTCTCAACTAAATTAAAAAATAAAATCAAACACCTATGGTTGGGACACTTTATAAATTTAAATTAAATAGCTAAAATAAGTATGTAACTAATTAAGTTAAATGATTAAAATAATTATTTAGCTAATTAAAATAAATATTTAGCTAATTTAATTAAATAATTAAATAACTATTAAGTTAATTAAATTAAAAAATTAAATCAAACACATAGGGGTATTTTTGTTATTTCAAAACCAAGAGAACAACTGTCTCTTCCCTATTTCTCTCCTCTTTTACCTCAAACAAACAACCCTCCAAATCTACTCTATTTCTCCCCCTCTTTCTCTCTTCCCTCACTCTCTCTTCCCTCTTTCTCTCCTCCATCTATCTCTCCTAATCCAAACACACTCTTACTCTCTTCTCTCTCTCTCTCTTCCCTCTTTCTCTCCTAATCCAAACACACTCTTACTCTCTTTTTTTCCGTAGGTACAAGGCAATACATTCACACAAAAGTAAAGCCAGGGCATTTTCAATTGAAAAACCAAGGCGGGAATTCTAATGATAAGCCAAGCAGAAAATAGTTGATCCAAGCTTATTAGTTAGGCCTAAAAAATAGATTTCCAATCTAAGCATTTTCAAATCTTTTTTCAAGGTATTTAAGCAACTCAGGCACCAGTGAATGGATTTGCAGCTTTCCACAACAAAAATTGTTAAAAAAATAGATTCAATTTTTCAGAAACCAATTTCCTTCTTCCAGTTCAACCTTGTTCACCATTTTACTTTTCTAGCTAAGTTATATTAATCCGTTTCATCCAACTATACAAAGAGCTTATAACCAATACAAAGAGCTAATAACCAATACAGAGAGCAAATCAACAAAACCGAAACACCGAACAACAAAATACCTAATCTGAAATCTCTACAACAGCTTATCCAGCTTATATAATAACAAAATAATTAAAATTAAACTGATTTTTAAATTATTCAACGATGAAGTGTAATCGAATACTCACCCGAATATCCCTAGAAAGAGGATGGGAACAAAGAACACCCGTACAGGTCCGATCAGATATCTGAATATCCCCAATTCCATTGGCGACACTGTCAACCGATTTATCCGACACCGCTTTGGACGAAGCAGCAGCTGCCTTGCCTCCTCTCTTTGCTGCCGCCGCCGCCTTCTTCTGTGCAGCTTTCTTCTTGCTAGCGTCAGACACCATCTTCAATCTCTAATCTCTCTCTGCACAGTAACCACCACCTTTAACTTAACAATCAACCACGAATTTGTAAACAGAGTAATTAATAGCGCCAAAAAATGAAAATCAAAAGCGTGAAATGCAAACCTTGGATTGTGAACGTGAGAAGAAGAAGAAGATAGATGAATTGAAATTGTGTTGTGGTGAGATAGTAGAATGGAGTAAGTGGTTAGGGCTCTCGTCTTCTCGAGGCTTCTGTTGGAGTCAGGGGTGAGGTTTGGAATATTTGGAATATATAGAGGTGTATCAGCTTCCACGTGTCGTGGAAGAAGTTAAAGATACCTTTCAGTAGAATAAATAAATAATAAAATAATAATGAATGGAATGGAGAGATAGTGTATAATAAGCAGGAGTACTTATATATGGGCCATTTTTCATGTTGTGTTGGGTTACCGTATTCAAATGGAAAACCGCCAAAAATCCAAAGGGTTTTTTTTTATGGTTTTTTTTTTTACCCCCCAACTTGTCTCCCATACCCCCGTATTTACTTTTTTGACCAAAATACCCTCATTTTTTTAAAAAAAAAAAACTGAACTTTCCGGAAATACACATAAATTCGGAAAGGGGGGTAAAAAAAATTCCGGATTTATGTGTATTTCCGAAACGCAATTTTTTTTAAATACCTTCCGAATTTATGTATAAATTCGAAATATATAAAAAAATATATTCCGAATTTATACATAAATTCGGAAGCGTAATTTATTATTTTATTTTTTAAAAAATCAGTTTAAATTAATTAAAAAATCAATTTAAATTAGTTAAAAAAATCAGTTTAAATTAGTTTAAATCAATTTAAATACGGTAACGATAACAAACGAAAAAAACTGAAAATATAATAAAGTCGATAAAATACGAGTACATATACAAAAATAAAACCAAAACAAATACATCTACGGATGAAAGTCTAAGTGTCCTAAAGCCTGGAGGAGGCTGTCATATGCATCGGCTGGAATACCTCCCTCAAAACCCATAGCATCGAGTATGTGTCCAGTGGCAGCATCCATCGCATCCTGATAGGTCGGTAGACCGACATCCTCAGCTACAGCCTGCTGCTCTGGTACATGCTGCTCTGGTACCTCCTCAACTGTAGTCAGTCGTGGAATGGACACCCGTTGATACCAAAGTAGATAATCATCGGTGCACTCACCCGTCATGTCTGCGACTCTGCTAGTACGAACAAAAATCCGTGCTGGGGATGGATACACCGACAATCTCTCTAAAATGGAGATCACATCTGGACATGGGTCTAAGATGGGTGCAGGAGGGATCTGTTGGATGCGCCCAAACTGTCAGCGGACCCGGTCAACCATATATGTGACAGCAATGTCGCCCCAGATCAGCCAACATCTGAAATGTGCCATGGTGTGGAATGGAACGTGCAGTCTGTGGTCCTCCCAAGGCGTCAAAATGACCTAGTCCAGCCGCAGGTTATCGATCTGCTCCCGAAAATGTATCAGCTTCAGATCATCGCACTTGAAGTTCTTCCACCTGCTGCAACGTGGAAGCCCAGTATCAGGGAACATCCTCCGTCAGATGATAGTGGGGAAGTACTCATAAATCCAGCACTGAAATAAAATAATTAAATGAATAAATAATTAATTATTTCAATAAAACCAATTAAAAGAATAAAAGTAATTAATTAATTAATTACCTGTAGCAGAGAAGCGTATCCGCCAATCTGCCTGGTGTCCCAGTAAGTGGCCAAGTTCAGCTGGTCATAGAAATATGCCAGAGCAGCTGGACCCCAAGCCCACTGGCCACATGTGTCAAAATCTGAAATGAGACTAATCCACTTAGCAGACACGTACGTGTGACTCTTGTCGGAGAAGATGGTGCCCCCAATAAGTGTAGCATATAGCACCGTGCTGCATGATCAAACTGCCCCCGATGCATGTTATCTCTGTAGGCATCCTCTAAAAATCGGAATCCGAAATCCGGAGTCCTACAGGAATTAAACTCGGTCAGCAAATGAAAGATGTATAGGCTCAACCAAATGATTGCCTGTGAGCGGCAAGTGGAGCAACGCAGCCACGTCGTCCAATGTGATGGTCATCTTTCCCCAAGGCATGTGAAAAGAGCTAGTCTCAGAATGCCACCTCTCAACAAAAGCAGATACAAGCTCATGGTTGATGTTGTTGAGAGGTGTGACGTCCAACTGAAGTAGTCTCGCCTGCTGCAACCATGCTGCAATATAAGGGTGGTGCACCTCAGGTCTAATACTGGATATCTCCCCCCTGTGAGATGCAACCTTCAGCGTACCTCGGTCCTGTAAAAAAATGAAAGTAATTAATAAATAATTTAAACTAATTAAATAATTTAAACTAATTAAGTAATTAATAAATAATTTAAAGCAATTACCTCCCCGGCCAGTAGTCGACTGACGCGGTGATCCACTAACCAGTGCAACAAAGGCCGCTCAGCAGCCTCAGCCTGATACTCAGCAGGCTCCTGTATATATGGCTGCTCAGCCTGTGGTATCTCTGGCAGCGGTATATCTGGTTGCTCAAACTGTGCTACGTCTAGTATGTGTGGCTGCTCAACCTGGTCTTGTCGCTGTCGGACACGCCTCTGACGCTCAGAAGCGTGCCCGGCCTGTCTAACCAATCTGATCCTCGTCCTAGTCCTAGGAGCAACATCATCTCCTGGTGTAGATCCAGATGTCTCGCCTGGGGTAAAGTTTCCTCCTCGACTGCTAGCCACTGAAAAACGAAAAAAAATGAGTTAAAACGAATTTTTTTTAAAAGAAAAAACAATAACCTTCCGAATTTACATGTAGATCCGGAAATTTCAACATTGAAATTTCCGGATTTACACGTAAATTCAGAAGGTTATTTTTTAAAATTTTCCGGAAATACATGTAAATTCGGAATGTAAATCCGGAAATTACATTCCGAATTTACATGTATTTCCGGAAAAAAAATTTAAAATTTTGAATTTGCCTTCCGAATTTATACGTATTTACGGAAAAATTACTTTTTTTTTTCCGGAAATACGTATAAATCCTGAAAATTTAGGGAGAAAACTCACTTTTGATGAGAATTGTACTTTTTAATTTTTTTTTCAGGGGTATTTTGGTCTATTTGGGTAATATGGGGGTATGGGTGACAATGTGGGGGTACAAAAAAAAACCCTTTTTTATACCCCACTCCATCAAGCTATACCCCCACAAATTATGATAAATTGAAAATACCCCTATAAAATTTGTCGCTCGGATTTATCTAATAAAAGGTAAATCTGTTTTGAAAAAAAAAACCAAAACCAGATTTATTTTACGTTAGATAAACCCGTTTTTCAAAAATAGTAAAACAGATTCACCTTAGGTGGGGGGTTAGTTCTGTTTTTGTTATATTTAAAACGGATTTATCTATTTATTAGATAAATCTGTTTTGAATTTTTTCAAAACAGATTTATCTAATAAATAGATAAATCTGTTTTGTAAAATAATTAATAAATAAAAGTGATAAATAGATATATATATATATATATATATATATATATATGAATATCGGTCGTCTTTTGGTTATGTCTAGTGTGTAGTTTGTTAACACGTGACGATGTTTTACGTCGAGTGAATAATTTCAGCTAAAGAATCAGTTTTCGGGCAACCTACTCAGATTGTAATGAAATCACAGCCATTAAATCCAAAAAAATAGGGATCAAGACTCCCCAGAAGGGACTTCTCTCAGGACAGAGGGGCTCAAAATCCCAAATTTTATCATTTACTATTTTTTATTAATTTTTAAAATTTTTCATAATCTACAAAAAATCTAAAAAAATTTGCATAACCTTATTTTGGTTTTACTAGATTTTTAGTGGTGTTTTTATAATTTTTAGATTAGTTTTGACTCTTTAACGAATTTTAAGTATTGTTTTTATAGTCTTTTTTAAAAATAATTAATAAAAAACAGTTATTTTTAATATGCAAAGCGGATTTACCTATTTATTAGATAAATTCGCTTTAATTTTTTCAAAACGGATTTATCTAATTTAATTTTTTCAAAACGGATTTATCTAATAAATAGATGAATCTGCTTTGTAAAATAACCAAAACGGATTTATAGTTCTTAGATAAATCTGTTAAGTGGTTTACTGAGTGGTATTTTCGGATTATTAAATTGTGTGGGAGTATAGATGCATGTGGCGGGGGGACAAAAAAAACCCAAATCCAAAATCTGTCATCATAGAAAGAAAAGGGTTTTTTGTACCCCCACTCTTTCAAACTATACCCCTCACCAAAAATTTTAATCTGAAATACCCCTGTTGAATTTTACACAAACAAATTTACATAGCACAAACTAAATTTGTTTTTTTTTTTAAAATTAAACGGATCTAGTAAAACTCTAATAATTCTATTTAACTCCAAAAATAGGTGACGAATGTATGTTAAGTATTGTAAATCCATTTTATTAAAAATTCAAAGACGGATGTAATTTATGGTATTATACATCCGTTTCATATATTATTGCTAGCGGATGAATCAACCTTATAGATACATCCGCTTTGTTTTTTACACTAACAGATGCATCTACCTATGAGGTAATTCCGCCTTGTTAAATACCAAAACAGATGTATCTACCATATAGGTAAATCCGTTTTTTACAAAATTTAACGGACACGATTCCATTGCCAACGGCTATATTTTTAACGGTGTAGATTGCACCGACAATATCAACGGTAGATAATCATTGAAGAATTCTATAAATACCCACTCCCACCGTCATTCTTTTCATACCAACATTTCACTCTTACTTATTTCACACACCCACACCCTCCAAAATGAGCATCTGTCCCACTCAACGCTCAGATGTCCTGGCCACTCAACGCTCAGACGACAATAGGCTCAGCGCTATTCACCATCGCGACGAAATCACCATGAGAGAAAATAGTGTCTTTTTCTGGAGCCTAAAACTAGTTTTATGCAGAATCAACCGCGGCATGACCTTCGATGGTTTGAAGGATAAAGTGGGGCTCAAAGTTCAAGTGATTGGGGACGACCGTGACGTCACTAGTATCACTTATCGCAAACCAAATCTTGGAGACGATGGCCGCATTTCCTTCTCGTCCATGAGAATCAAGACTGACGAAGACGTGGAGAACATGTTGAACATCCATGACATGATTCACATGTATAAGCTGTTGGAGCGTGAATGAGATTATACGTCGTTTGTATGGTAAAGGGTTTGGAACGAAAAAAATTCAATTCCGGATTTATGTTTTAAGACATAAATTCGGAATGTATTTCGTATTGTGATTTAGAGTACTAAGGATATATTTAATAACTATTACTAAAAGGGTATAGGTGTAATTTGCCTAAAAAATAAAGAAAAACCTTTCAGTAACCAAAACGCATCCAAAAATTTTGCAACTTCAAAAAATCAACTCAACGCTTCTTCTCTGGCGAAATTTCTTCCACCGTTTCAGCGACTCAACGGCAGCGCCCCTCTTTCTCTCTCTCTCTCTCTGTGCATGTTTATTTCTTCAAATTTCTCATTAGAAAACGTTAATTGAATGATTCCCCCTTTTGCATGCTTCAAATTCAAGCTTCTGGGTAATAGGGATGTTGCTTAAATATGAATTGATTATATGGTTATCAATATAGTGGCTGTGCAAAATAAGGAATTGAGCTAAATGAAATCAACTGAACTGGGAATTTGGTATCTGTGACCACTAACCACAAACTAACCATTGTGTTACTAGTTTGTGGTTAGTGAGTTTTAATGCTCAAATGTGGTAAGCCTGGTGTCAACTAATAGTAACACAATGGTTAGTGATTAGTGAATTTGGTATCTGATTTTTGCTTCTAAGAGCCACTAACCACAAACTAGTAACACAATGGTTAGTACACTAACCATTTTGTTACTAGTTTGTGGTTAGTGAGTAGTGATGTCAGTGTCAAATGTTATGCAGTGTTGTGAAATGTAAGATATTTTGGAGCATCTAACTAGTATTAACCACAATTGTACTATTCTGTGGTTAGTGGCCACTAACCACAATTGTACTACTCTGTGGTTAGTGGCCACTAACCACAGATTAGTATTAAAATGGTTAAAACTGAGACCAACACATTAACAGAGAAAAATTACAAAAATCATGCCAGATGAAGAACGAAACATAGAATCAAATCGAAGATTAACATATCGAAAAATGAAGAAGCAAGAAAACGAAGCAAGAATGCGGATCACCGCTTCATAGAGAAGAAGATCGCAGGATGGAATGCGTGGAAATGGAAGACTACAAGATGTGTAAAATTACAAAGATGCTCTCTTTAATTGACAGCCTTTAGATCATATTTCATTAAAACAAGAGACATCCAACGGCTGAGTGTGGTTTAGTAAAAAATACTAAGGATTTCATGTTTAGTAAACCACACTCGGCCGTTGGATGTATCTTGTTTTAATGAAATATGATCAATAAGCTCTACTCAATAAGCTCTATTCAAAGAAATTGAGTAATACCTCTTCTAGACTAAGAAACACAATCAATAAGCTCTACTCAACACTTGACATATTCATGACAGCAAGCTTGTGGAAAAACTAGGTACAAAGGCTATTGCCATTAATTTGAGTGAATATTCTGTGTCAAATATTACAAGGAAGAAGTTGAAGGTAGAAGCAATAAATGCATTGTAAGAATTCTATTTTTTTTGCTTTTGTGTGTGCACAAAAGAAAGTGGAGAGAATGCACTGCATGCAGAGTAAAGAACAACAGAGCGAAATTTGCTTGTTGCCACCACCACCAAGTGTCAGCTAATTGAACAAATTGTTAACCCCCAACCAATCGTACATAGACAGAATTCACAAATGAAAATTACAAAAAAGGACTATTTGAGGTCCTATAAGGGATGTGGCACCCTTTACATGTGGTCCCATTGTGGGGAAACTTTAATTTAATTCTGAATAAAGCTCTTTGCATTTCTTTCCTACATGTAGGTACGAGTTAAGGCACTGCAACTTTCCCTTCAAGCTACCCATCATTGTGACCCTTGTGGCCATTACTAATACTATCAATCAAAATAAAATAATTCACGCCAGAAAAAGAACAGTTTGATATACTAGTAGCATTTAGAAAACTAGAAAGAGCACTAGATTAGCATATAAATTTTGAAGTTATATTTATTTGTAGGTAATTAAGGCCACTTTCTGATTTGCACTCTTTGGTTATCCCCTCACCACATGGTTTTGGCTCATGCAATCATCGCATAGCTATCGGTGCTAAACAAAGGGAAAAGCCTAAAAACATTGTTCCTTTAACCACGTGGATACGGAATCTCAATATTGCATGCATCCATTTTTTTTCCTATGCAAAAAGCACACTTGCACCTACATGAGAATAAACTTTTAGTAAAAAAAGTTTTTGATCAATACTTTAGTAAAAAGTTACATATTATTTCATTATATTAGCTTCATCTCTAGCAGTTCATTTTGGTGGGCATAATCGAGTTGCCTTTTCTTCTAAAGTCTGGTTTGCGGCAATATTGACACTTTATTTTCCATACTTTTTAAAAAAGTTATTATTGGGTAAAATCATATGCTCACTTCACAAATACTAATATAAAAGCACACCTCACTCTACAAGTGGAATCAACATGAAATTTCACAATTAGAAAAAGTATTTTAAAAGAAGATCAATAAAGTTTTTGGTCCTTTCTCAGAAAAAGTTTTGGTATTTGGTAGAGAGATAATTACACCTTGAGGTCCTTGACCAAAAAACTACTGAAACAGCTACATGATTATTCGAATTTGTGACCTAACCAAGGATCATGATCAATCCCATTCCAATATTCCATTATGATGATTTCACTTTTTTATGCCACTGTCAATTTCTATTAGGTTTCCCCTGCTTTTTAGTAATTTTATTATTATTATTATTATTATTATTTTCATTTGTATAAGCCACCCGTACCTCAATTCTTAGAGACAGTGAGAGGTAGAGTTCTTGTTCCTTCAATGCAATTACAATCTAACTGCGGTCACAACCTGACCCCAACTCAAGTTAGCCAATTGTATTGTCATCCAGTAGAGCATGTAGAAAAGACAGCAGAGTGGAAAACTAGGAAAGAGCCAAATTGGCATCAGGGAATGGGAATCTATATCTTAATAGATCACGACTCACGAGCCGCTATTAAATAAAATCATATAGTAGCCACTTAACAAAATCAACCATCAACATAAACTTATATGATGTAAACTTATATAAAAAGCATTCAATTGCAAACCAGCAAAACGATAAAAAATCAATAAGGTTTCAGTTAAACAAGTCATTTATTTAGAATAAAAGTGTAGTATGCGGTGCGGTCAGTGTCCTCGCCCTACCACCTCTGAAAGAAAAAACCCCCAAAAAAAAGTGCAGTAGTATTTGAGTAACGGACTGAGCCTATAGTGGTCTTGGGTGGATTTTAAGTTGCACATATCCATGTTTTTGTGTATTGTGCCTAAGTGAGGTAAACACCTTTGATTTCCAAGTCAAAACTTTTGATGGTATAGATTAATGTGGGGTACCTGTCATCCAAGTATCTACCATATTTTAATTTTAATTGCTTAGGAGGGTTTCCATTTATTTGAAATTGTGACTTTGTATTTTTGTTATTTTGTGTCATTTTTTTTATGAATGTGTTTTGCCCGTGTCATATTGGTTGCAGCCTATGCCAACTATAGATATGATAATAAAAATAATAATAAAAATATAAAATTTGGTATTTATTTAAATGAATATATGAGTGATTTAGATTAAATAGAAAAAGTGCTTCTTCACTTAAAAAAGGAATGATGACTGATCGGTGCATTTTAAGGGAAACTCTCCTGGTTTAGGGGTGTCAAATTTTTTAAATATACAATTTGCTAAAAATATAATTAAAAACAACTATAATATATTTAAATAAATAAATTATACATTTCATAATTGTCTTCTACGTGATTTCATATTCTGAAATCGTTGAATAATAAACTCAGTCAATTTTATTGAATACGCTCACTCTCAATGTATGTCACCAAACAGTCGTTCATCCATGTATCCCCATCCGGTTACGCAACCTATTCTTCACAATATTCATAGCAAAGAAAGCTCTTTCTACAGTTGCTGTTGCAACAGGCAAAACTAGTGTCAGCTTCAAAAGAAGACTTTATCAGGTTCAACTTGTGTTGAACTAGACTAACACAAATTAAATAGCACTAATAAGTTCCTAAATACAAATTAAATAGCACTAAAAAATCAATATATTCAAAAAATACAAAATAAATTCAAATTAAATAGGCTTTTTTTGGTTACCGTATTACTGGTGTGCAGTATCCACCGGCTTTGTTGGTGACTATTCTAGTCCTGGGGACCTGGCTGGCCATCGGTATACCCGGCTTTGGCCGTCTGTGTGGTGCTCCTCTCCCAACTGAGTTTTTGCCACACCCAAAATTCAAACCTGAGACATTGTGATGGTACACTCTGTTTTGACGCTTGCTTTAAAACGATGCGAATTCGTATAAACTGACTGACCCTTGTTCACTTAGTTTATGATCAATCAAGAATTATCAAACCTTGCACGAATCTTTATTTTAGAACTGGTGATAAATCCAAGAAACACACTCGAAACCAATGGATTGATTGTCTATCTTTAATTGTTTTTCTTCATTAAACATCAAACTCTTTTCTTCAAAACCTTGGTTCTTGATTTTGGTAATTTCTGTATTTGGAAGTCCACGAGAAACGACCGAGGTTAACTTCCTTGTACTATATTTTATATCATTATAATAATTTTGACTCGCGTACGACTGCTGATCAATGACCAAGAAAAAAAAGATAATAATAATAATTTAAATTTTGGTATTTATTTGGTGAATATTTGTTTGAAAGAAATGTATAATAATGACCAAGAAAAAAAATATAAAATACGCGTTGAATGATTTTTTATCTAGTTGGAGTTGTGAAGTCAATTTATTTTTAAATCAACCTTTGTATTAGTTAGAGATGATAATTATAAAATATGGTTTGTTACCATAAATTTGTTGATGAAACATTAATTGATTTCTCTCTCAATACCAAGGTTGACAAAAAAAGTCGAAGGTAAGACCAATGATGATGGACTAAATACATAATTTATAGTAATTTGTAAGCAATGTTTTTTTATATGTTAATAGTTTTAATGATTAAAATAAAAATTAACTAATTTCTGCCAAGAAACCAAATTGCAGGGTTGCTAGTAAAGCAAACAAAAATAAAAATGAACGAAATGCACACTGCAATTTGGTTTCTAGAAGGTTATGAGCAGTACTAGAAATAGTGAAGTTTGATCTTTGAGACCTTGAATCTTCTCTAAAGCTTCTCATATAAGATGCTGAGAACCTTCTAGAATTAGTATTCTCACGACTGATTCTAGCTTTGACTGACCATGATTCTGTCAAATTGAAATCTGATTCATCTCCTCTTCTTCAACTATAAGGAGATGGTTCAGCTTTGTAAGCCATCATATGAATGAATGAGTTACAATAAACTCAACACAGAAGAGTTGAATGAATGAATGTTGAGGACACTATCACTTAACTCAAATTTTGCATAGGTTTTGAAAAAGACAGTGACTAATAAAGAGGCTTTTTTTGAAGGTGAAAGCTAATCAATTTTTTAAAAAAATGGAAAAAATAAATTTCTTAGCTTCGAATAATGGAAGCTAACACCTTTTCTGTAAAGACAAAAATCCAGGACAAAAAATTTGTTCTTCTATCTCCTCTATCAGTTTTTCAATTCTCACAATCTTCTCAATGTCTCTCTTCACTCTCTTCAGTAACAGCTTTGGAAAAAACAAGTAACAAGAGACAAAAAAAAAGTAAATAACAGTGTCAGCCGTACTACAGCTGACAATAATGGGGTGGGGATTCTCTAAGTATTATTAAAAAAATTGAGACCCAATTTTAAATACTTGAAAACTGGATGTAGAATCATGGAACCTGCTGTACGAGGTAAAAGTTAACTTGGGCACGCTACCAAAAAAGGTTCATTTGTGCAACTTAAAACCCACCTCTATATCGATGGCGTGTTGAGAGGTTCTCAAACAAACCACACTAACGAACAAACACAGCATCAGAAAACAGTAAATGGTAGTAGAATTGTACGGGTAAAAACGACAAAGGTAAAGCAATAAACCTCTTCTTCATTCCAATCACTCCACACCCCCTATTAAGGACATGGTCGTGCAATTGTCCATTCATATCACCAATCCCAATTTGCACAAAATTATCAATTCAAGAGTATGTACTATGTAGAATGGCAGCTAGCTATCCATATTCATATTGTCCAACACAACATATAACCAAAGTGGAACAGAACAAAACAGACATTTCATTTTCTCATTTACACTTATCATGCATAATACTAAAACAATAGTCTGAAAATTAGTATGACCAATTAATACCACCACATAACAAAATACCTTTCTATTTTAGCATAAAATTTAACCTACTATTTTTTTTTCAAAAGCCTAGAAACTAAAGACATAAGGTAACAGCAGCTTCACATAATAGAACAAGCATTAGGATTTTCATCACTGAAGATCTCAGGAGCAGGCAATTGTTGAATGTAAACCGGTTCATACCCATAATAACCATAACCATATCCATAATCATATCCATTAGCAGCAAGTTGTGGCTGTACCTCCATGTTGTTCTGCTGATCAACTTTCCCTTTTCCTTCCTCACCACCCTTCTGATTCTCTCCTCCTCCTCCACCCTCACCACCCTTCTGTTTCTTCTTTCCTTCACCAGCACCACGACCTTCATTCTCATTCTCCTTTCCTTTCTCCTTTCCCTTCTCATTCTTGGCAGGGACCACCACAACCTTCCTTCTTAGCCTCTCACTCAAATTCACCACCAGCGCTTTTACATCCATCGTCCCTTTCACAGTCACAGTATCTTTCTCTTTGTCTATCACCACTTGAAGCACACCTTTCGTCTTCGAAACATGCTTCCGTATCCTCTCAATACACCCCTGGCAATGCAGCTCTACCTTCAGCACCGCCGTCGTCACCGGCGCCTGTTCCATTCATCAATCATTATTTAATTCAACCACAAAAGTAAAAAACGATAAAACAATTAATTAAACATAAAATACAAAATGAAATGAAAATGACCTCTTTGGGTGGTTTTTTCTCGTCGCCATTTTTGTTCTGGTTTTGAGGTTTGTTTTCCTTATCTTTCTTCGGAAGTGGAGAGACGAGGTCGACTTGCTTCTTCATCGTCCGAGAGAGTTTGTCTCTGAGTTTAACAGGGTCAACGTTTCCGGTGATGGTCAACTTTCCGATTTCACTCTCAGCTTTCACTTTCTCGACGCCTTCAACAAGAAGGTTCAATTTCAACGCTTCAGTTGTTTAATAAAAAAAAAAAAAAAAACGAAAGTAAATAAAAAAACGATGATGTACTACTATGAAATGCAATGCAATGTACTACTAAGAATGAAGATGAAGAGTTAATAGTGAACGGAAAGAAAACCTTGAAATCCATGAAGACATTTGACGATTCTGGAAGCGCAACCCTTACAATGCATGTCAACATTCAATACGACAGTGGTTGGTGCCGTTTCATTTTCTCCTTTCTTCTTGTTCTTCTCTTCATTCTGATTCTGATTCTGATTCTGGTTCTGGTTCTGGTTCTGGTTCTGGTTCTGGTCATTGTTGTTTTGGCTGCCGTCGTTCATCTTGTTGTTGTTGTTGTTGTTGTTGTTGTTGTTGTTTTTCTTCTGCGAAATTTTACAAAAACAAAGTTAGCATTAATGTTCAGGAAATGAAATAAAAAGCGGTATTATGAAGAGGGAGAGCGTTTTAAGTTTTAACCTTCGCCATTGTTAATGGAGTGGAACGGTTACAGAGAGAGTAGCGGAAAAACAAAACGGTATAAGTGAGAATGAAGAGGGAATTTGTAGAGACAGTGAGAGGTTAGGGGAGTGGAGTGGACCCCACTATATGCCACGTTAAACGTTCGTTACGGTTTTTCTCACCTCCGTTCACTCTCTTTTTTCTTTACTTTTTTTACGATTGCTTTTTTGTCTTTTCACTTCTCTTTTTTTGATATATCTTCTCAATTCTTTAGTTTGGTGATTTTGATCATTTTTTTATTTTTGGTGATTTTTATTTTTTATTTTTTTTAATTTAACAATTTTAGTCTTCATATTTTTTAATTGCTTTTTTTATCTTTAAATTTTGTGGATTGTGAAAGACTAAAATTAGAAAGTAGGATAACCAAAATTGCCATCTTGATAAAATTAGGATAATTGAAATTGTCAAAAATAAAATAAAGGATTTAATTTTATACATTGATATAATGATTTTTTTTACATTACTCTCATTCAATAATAATCGTTGAATTATTAAAAGTGTTTAGCATTATTCGATATATGCTCAATAGGAATTGGGATTATCAGCTTTGTCACACTCTCAGAGAGGGTAACAATTGTGTAAATTTGTTGGCTAAGATGGCGTCTAATGGGACTATTTCTTTCGTCCAATTGGATAATCCTTTTAGTGATTTGGTTACTCTTCTTCAATCGGATATTAGAGGAACTATTTTGTAAGGCTTTAGGCCTTCCTTTTTCCTTTTTATTTTCGGCATTTGTGAACCAAAAGAAAAATAAGAGCGTTTCACTTTCATCCTAACTACTTGTAAAATCACATAATTAGATGTGATTTACTGACTGTGCAAAATTTGTTACACCGAACATACATGGATGACAATTAAACCGTACCATAAAATGAGCAAAGTTATCAAAGTGAAAATGTTAGAAGAACAAAAATACAAGAATAAACTCTCAATTTAGTCTCTAAAGTATCACTTTCTCTCCTACTTAATTCCTAAATAATAAAAATTTATTAAAGAGACCCTAAGATTTACTTCGATGCATCAATTTGGTGTCTACACGCAAAATTTTAGCGACTAAATTGAAACAAAGACAAATTTTAAAGACTATTTAATATATTCTGATAATTTATATAAAAACTAAATTGGAGTAAAAAGTAATAGACTAATAGTTTAAGGACAAATAGCAGTCCACACATATACAAAATACAATTAAACGTTTGCGGTTAACTTTTTTTGGGTCAAGTTTTGCGGTTAAATTCAATTGGAGGGAATTCTAGTCGCAAGCTGGCGCCTGGCGGTAGCAAACTTTTCTTGGATTGTTTTATTTCACAAGACTTAATGTGTTTTTTTTATTTCTTAAAGACCATTAATGTGTTAAATATTTATTGTTAAGTTTTAAATTAATCAATAAAATATCTTAACTTATCTTTAAAAGTGAGTGATCGTTTCTTTTCATAGAAGTGAAATTGGGTTGGGCCGCTATCCAACTCGTAGTTGTGGATTTTTGTGATCTTCCACGTGAGTTATTTCATACGCCCCTCCTCTATTCAACTAACAAAACTAATGAATGAAAGATGTCTCTCCTCACTTCCACCAAAAAAAAGATGTCTCCTTACCAATTAAAAAAAGTAACGAGAGGATTATGCTTATACAAAATACTTTATCCATACAGATACAAGTATGGATTAAAACAAGTAAGCTTCAATGGCTGATTAAGATTAAAGAATTTTAATGGCTAAATGACCAATATAAAAATTACTACATGATTTTATTGTTCCAATCTTGAGAATGTGGATCAAAATTGGCTCCCAACACCCAATTTCTAGCTTAATTAAATTGCGTATTTGTGTGTGTTGTTGGTTTGAAGCAAAACCTAACACCTATAACTGGCTATTCAAACACAACAGTAGCTGTTAAATTTACATGGCCAAAAGTAACTTAGGCAGTTACAAAAACAGAAAATTCTAGTTTGTTAAAATAACAAACTTAAGTTTGTGGCCTACAACAAACTTAGTTTAACAGCTAGTTTTTCCAGTGAATGCTTTAAATACAAGTCAAATGTACATACAAATTTCTTACACTGTATAATAGAATTACTCTTGCATTTTATACAAAATACTTGGTGTTCAAAACTTGAGTCTTCTTCCTTGTGTTCTTTGTTTCTGAGTTTTGTGAGTAACTGTGAGATTACCTCAAAGTGTAAGTACCTCGCAGAGAAGAAGCAAACAGGTCAGAGTTTGTTCAGGATTCATACACAAATAAAGAGAAATTGAAAAGGAAAGGAAGAAGAATAAATACCTTCGTGGGTAAGTTCACTGCTGCAATCTTCAAAGGAATCGAAGATTTGTGTGCTTCCAAATAGCAACGCGTACGTGCACATCAGAGAAATCACAAAAACATTAGGGTTCTTTGTGATTTCGCGTAAACCAACGAATTAAAGGTAAACTGGGTAAGTATTTTACCTATTGTGTCCTCGTTGAAAGACTTGAACCAAAACCTTGGGTGTTGAACTCTCAATCGAAGAAGACGAAGATTAGGGTTTCTCCAATACTCAAAATCAGGCTCCAAAACCATAGGGGTTTTGGTCGCAACCTTCACGCAAATCTTTGTAGTGAAGAACTGAAGTGAAATCACCTCTGATTCGTGGTGATTTCTGGGTTCCATTGAAACCCAGGGAGAGGCTCAGCAGAGAAGAAAGAAGAAGGAAAGAAAGTCAAGAAAGGAAGAGAGAGAAAGAAACGTGCGAAGTGAAGAGAGAAATCAGTTTTGTTATTTCGTACCAGGTCAAAGGAGGGTCCGCGTGTTTTTCCACTTTCTTTTTTTTTGGTCGAAATTGCCTGATTCTCATTAATACTGGGCAAGGCCCAAACCAGTACAATCAAAGGATAACATAGGGGTGCAACTAACAGAACCACCTGATTACAATGATGGAGGCTCATTGGCCCAACTACAAAGAAGCGCAACACTAAAAGGAGGGAATAAACCAGGCCCAACAACACCATAAACTCACGGACTGAACATCTGAGATTCAACCCTAATTGAGAAATGGCTATAACATCACCCACTCTCAATAATAATTGAAGAAACCAACTCCTCAACCCTTCACAGGTGACATAGATCATGAGACTGAATGGAGACTAACGAATTCAAAATCTAAATCAGCCTCATGAAGACTCCATTACTGGTCGGTTTCTTCAACAATCATCTGGCGAGTCAGCTACAGGAAGCTCGATAACGCCATTTAAATCCACATCCGGGTAGCCAGCTAGAGGAGATTGACGATAGGAAGGGCGATATGATTCATTGAGCAGCAGGTGAAGCATCCAAAAGTAATGATCTATCATGAGCTAGAGCTTTGCGAATTACTGAGGGAGGGTTAAGGGACCATCTGCAGATCCAGGTAAATTCACAACTTACGAAGCTTGATTTTATAGATAAGATATCCTGTGTTATCGGCTTCACCTCTTCCCTGACACCATTGTTTCTGTATACTTCGATGAGGATTTGACTATCAGATTCAAAAACCACATGTTGGATGCTGAGGTTTAGGGCAGTAGACATGGCTTGTCTGAGAGCTAGAGCTTCAGCCAACAAAGGGGAACTTGCAAAGAAGGAGGCTGATGACATTGTAAGAACATAACCCTTACCATCTCTAATAATGATTCCTGCATAACCCTTTCCTGTTACTTGATTGAAACTAGCATCACAGTTAACTTTAAGATATGGAGGTCTTGGAGCCCTCCAAATCTTGGAGCGTCTTGGAGCCTTCCAAATCTTGTTATTCCAATTAGGAGCCCAAGCAGTTTCAATAGAAGTTCTGACATTCTGCTTGCTAGAAGAGCAAAATTCTTGAGTCTGGTTTTTAATTTGGTAGAAAGTACCCAAAGGATTAGGCAAAATCCCATTGAAAACAAATTCATTCCTGGTTTTCCAAATCCACCATAGCGTGTACAGAATAGCCGAGATTGTATCCACGTCATCCTTTAGGAAAATTTTTAGCAACCATTGAGCTAATGAAGTTAACCCAACTTCAGATGGAACGGGACAAAGTTGAATGGCAAACCAAAGAGGTTTAGTCCATTCACAAAGCAGAAGCATATGTTCCACAGTTTCTGGGCACTTCTTACAAATAGGGCACAGAGAATTCATATTTAATCTTCTCTTATACAGGGCTTCCTTAGTAGATAGTGCATTGTGGCAGCATCTCCAAGCAAAGTGCTTCACCTTTTCAGGGACCATAGCTCCCCAAATACCATTCCAAAGGTTAGGAGGGAGAAGACTAGAAGAGGAAGCTGAATCAGAAGCAGAACTATTAGTCTCATTAATTAGGGCTTGGTAGCCAGACTTTACCTCATAGATACCATGTTTGGAGAGAGGCCAATAGAGATTATCCACAACAGATGACCAAGAGATAGGAGTTTTTAGAATGTCAAAAGCATACCTATGGTCAACATTATCTCTAATAATCTGCAAGTCCCACTCATGACTGGAGTTTATTAGCTGATTAACTTTAGTAATAGAGGCATCCGGTTTGAGTATAATCTTTCTCCCAGTGGCCAGCCAGTTGTCAAATGGGTCCGGGCGCGCAAAGATCCACAAAAAAGAGTTTTTGGCATCTAACTAGCTGTGGGCTGGGCCTGTGTAATTGTTGGACTTTGATAATTACACCTGGTGTGTTATTGAATACACCCCTGCATCAAATAATTGAAAAATTAGTGTCTTTGTAAGAAATTGATGCTGAATTCCAACATATGTGTATATCTCTAAGTGTTTATCTAAGTTTTTTATTGACCGATGTTTTCTTATAAGTGAAATTCATTCGAGAAAACGAGTACAGGGGGGTACTCAAATTCTTTTACAAACGAATCACGCCCATGTTTAAGAATGATGAAGGAGAAGAACGCCACATAGTAAAAAATATTTATTTATTTTTGGTTACAAGATACACTGGTATTTCTTCCCACTCTCTCTATAAACCACAACCATGAGTTACCCACAGTCTGATTAAATAGCACTGTGCAATCCATAGTTGCCTTTGAAAACAACGTCATTTCTTGCACCCCATAACACTTAAGTTGTTGCAAGCCATACCAAATACCTTACCTTCCTTTTCTTCCTCCTTGTAATAGAACAACCAAATTTGAGAAATTTCTGCAAAGGATCGGAGTGATACCCAATTTATCGTGTGTTGCTATTCTGCCTTGTAGCAATCTCCAACCAAAAATTAAAACCTTAAGGGAACGCTCCAATCTATTTATTGCATTCACAAGATCATTTTTATAGGGCTGCACAAATTATCCAAGTCATTTTTATTTTAATTTTACTAAAAACAAAAAATAATTAAATTAAATTTCCTCATTTTTCAAAGAACCCAGAAATTAGGGTTCATCTCCTTGCACATAGTTGATGCCAAATCCATGGTGAATCGAAAATCACCCAGTCCAACGGTTGGTTCAAGTTCATTTGCTCTGCAATATGGTTGAACTGCCCAGAATCGAGTGTGACCGCAGTTGAACCATTTTGAATAGCCAATTGACTCGAGTTGAACCGGTCAAAATGTATTTTTAAAATTTTTTATTTACTTTTTCCTCAAAAATTAATACTTTTTTTACTTTTTATTAACCAATATTGCCATGTGCTTGACCACCTTACCCTCAGGATTTAGCTTTAAGTATGAATACCCATTTGACAGCCTTTTTATCATGAGGCAATTGAGTCAAAGTCCAAGTATCTTCTCTATAGAATTCAACTCCTCTTTTATAGTCTCCTTCCACACATTTTCCTTTATGGCAACCTTGTTGTCTATAGGTTTAGAATCAGCTAGCAAAGCAAAATGAATTATGTCTCCTTCTTCATTAACTTTTGCATCTGTTAAAAAACACCCTAGTGATAGTATAGATTGCTGATGTGTAACGCTTATATGATTTCACAAATCATCGAAGTCATTTTCATTTAATTTTATTAAAAAAAATATTAGATTTCCTCAATCTTCAAAAAACCCTGAAATTAGGGTTCATCTCCTTGTATTTAGTGGATGCCAAATCCATGGTGAGTTGGGAACCGCTCAGTCCAACGATTGGTTAAATTTCATTTAGCACGCAGTCTGGTTGAACCGTCCAGAATTGGTCAGTCCAATTGAACAATGACCCAAAGGTATGTGTTTTGAACTCTGAATTTCGAACAATGACCCATATGTCTATATAGTTCACAAGTGTAAAGATGTGTTTTTAAACTCTGAAATTTTGTTTAATACTAATTTTAAACAAACATAATTCTAATAACAGTTGGGCGAAATTTTCCTTACAAGATTAGACGGTCGTGGACCTGCATAGGCTTATTTGGGAAATCAGTGGAATTTTTTTCCAAGCTAATTAATTGAAGGGAGTAAGTTATATAGTTTTTTGACTTTTTTTTAACCTCCTTTTCTCCCCTATACCCCTAATTTGACGAAACTGACGAAAATACTTTTGATTACAATAAAAAACCAAAAATATTTTTCATTTTCACATAATTCCGAAAATTAGAGTAAGTTTTTTTCTAAACTTTCCGGAAATATCCTTTTTTTACGTTATTCCTGAAGCGTATTTTTGTAAGTTTTCCGGAAACATCTCTAAGGGGGATAATTGCGGAATAGAAATTCAGTGAGGTTTCAAGAAATACTTCCTGTTGAGGTATTTCGAAAAAACAAATAATTTTTCTTCCGCAATTATCCCCCTGAAGATGTTTCAGGATTTTTTTTTTAAAATTGTTTTTAAAAAACCCTAGTTCTTTTATGTAATTGATGAAGAGAATTCTTCAAGGATGGTCTATGTTAATTTCCACATGGCCTTTAGGACCATGTCACAGTAAGCCCAAAAGCTATCACCCCACAAAGGGCTAAGATGTCTTTTTCTTAGAAGATTTCCCTAGGAGAGAAGATTGTACACCTAGGATACTAAGCCAAAAGCTTAGTAACAAATACTAAAAGGGTATATGAGTCATTTCCACAATAATTAAAAAAATTCGGTAACCACAAATATGAAGTCTGTGGTTAGTGGCCACTAACCACAGAATTCATATTTGAGGTTAGTGGAATCCAACTAGCGTTTCTAGTTTGATTATGTTCTTATTTCAGTCTTAAATATAAATTTTGAAAATGCTATTATGTTCTGGTTTTGCAAATATGTCACAAACCATATATATGCACAAACACTAGTTGGATGCCATTAACCACAAATATGAAGTCTATGGTTAGTGGCCACTAACCACAGACTTCATATTTGTGGTTAATGGGACCACCATGACCGCCACCACCAACCGCCGCCGGTCATCGGAGCTCTGCCGTCAGCCGCTGGAGCTCCGCCATCAGCCGCCGGAGCTCTGTCGTCGGTCGACGGAGCCTCGCCGTCGGTCACCGGAGCTCCGCCGCCGGCCACCATCTGCAACCACCACATATATATTTATATTATATATATATATATGAAAAATTAATAAATAAAAATGTTTTTTTATTAATGGATGGTTGGGATGTGTAAAATTATATTGGTACCCTCTTTAATTGACAGCATTTGGATCAGATTTAATTAAAAAAATACAGATCTAATGGCTAATACTGATTTAGTATAAAAACCTAAGGAAATCCTTAGTATTATCCTAAACCCAAGCCGTATATCCTCCTCTCATGCCACCTGGGTTCTATTGTTTCCGAAGAATAAAATGAAAAGTTAAAAAAATAGTAAAATAATTTAATTTTTTTGTTAATTTGCTACATGATGTTTCATATTTTACTATCCAATGGTTGTGGTTTAGGGTAAGCTCATATATGCATTCCATTATCTATAGTCTTTTCCTTAGTTTTTCTTACTAAATTAATTTTAGCTATTAGATCCCTTTTTTGTTAATCCAATTTAATCTAATGGTTCATAATGAATAAGAGTGTTGTTGTCATTTTAAAAATAAAGGTGTTGTATTTTTTTTTAAAAAAATAAGGGTGTTGATGGATATATATATATATATATATATATATATATATATTAAAATAAATACCACCACCGCCGCCGCCGGCCGGTCGCCGGAGAACCACCATGACCGCCGCCGTCCGCCGGAGCACCGCCGCCGAAACCACCGTCGGCCGCCGGAGCTCCGTCGTCGGCCGCCGCGCTGGTCACCAGAGCTCCGCCGACGGCCACCGCCTACAACCACCACATATATACATTTATTTATATATAATATAAATAAATATTATAATCCTAACTTTTGTGGTAAGTGGCAATAACCACAAATTAGTACCCGAATGGTTAGTGGCCACTAACCACAGATATGCATAGTGGTGGTTAGTGGCGGTTAGTGGCCACTAACCACAGAATAGTGCAAGAGTGGTTAATACCATAAATCTCGATGTCTTCATTAGAATAGTACATTAGAAATTCAATTTCTTCATTAGTAGCTGTTAGCCTGTAATTTCGACAGGCTTCATTTAAAATAGTCAACAGGGTTTGACTTATACTTTGACATAGATCAGAGGATTTCGACAAAGATCATGTTCAGGGCAGATTCGACAAGCTTCCAGAAAAACAAAAACAAGAATGAGGAAAATGGACACAAGCTTCGACAGACATAAGACTAAGTAGTTATGCGCTGAAAAGCTAGCAGTTGGTCGAAAAGAGGAGCAGTTACCAACATTTTTATAACTGTTTTTGAGGGCAGTTTCTGCTCCTCCCACTAAGTATAAATAGTAGTTTCTGAGAAGAAACAAAGGTCACAAAAACTCATATTTTACTTCTCACGCTCTAACTTCCGCATTCAAGAGAAAAACGAGTCAGAGAAACAATGTATGAATTTGTGCACCATTTCCTTTAACTTTAATGCAATTTTAATTTGTTTTTCTTTCGTTTTACTTGTTTTTATCGTTCAAGTTCTTCTTCTCTGAAGTACTCTGATAACTTCGCGCGAAGGAATCAGTTATTTCTTTCCTCTTTTTCTGGTTAAAACGCGAGACGATTCAAGAACATCATAATAAACTATAAACTCTAAGCACAAATGGTCTTAGGATTCACTGGTTGATCCTGCAAGTTAACCAAATTGGAGACCAGCGGTGTTTACCAAAATTCCAGGTAAACAAATTGGCACGCCCGGTGGGACATTTGTGTCAAGTATTAGAGTATTAGTTTAATATAATCCTTTGAAGTTAACTGTGCATGCGCTTAAGAAGTGGTAAATCTCTGTCAGAGATGACACGTTCTAGTGTGAGTTTTTCAAATGCACAAAGTGGGCCTGAAAATGCGTCTACTAATGATGCTAATCCAGTAACCACCATGGGAGTAACTGCTCCGTTGCCTTCGACAGACATGGCTGCTGTGATATCGTTTGTGCCTAACACTTTATCAACAATGGCCACCACAGTGACCACACAGCCTATTGAAATGGTATCTATGCCACAAACGATGGGAATGTCTAGCCCTTATATGATTAGTGGGCACATGCCATTTAGCATGCCCATGGTTGGTCGAAATTTCCCTTATGACATGCTAACTGCCATGATGGTAGGTTTACAAGCGAACTCATCAACATATGCAGATAATGTGCATACTTCCCCAGAGGGTATTTATGGTCGAAATGCCCAACCCTCATTAACCACAGCATCTTTGTTGGCTTTGAGGCAACAAATAGATGATGCTAATCATGATATGGTTAATATGTTAACCCAGCAAATTGGTACAGTGTTCAATCCTTTGATACGTGACACCAATATTAGTTACCAAGCATTGGCAACTCAAATGGGTCGAATTGCTGATTTCTTTGGTACCCCCAGAGTACAAAATCAGTCAATGCCCCAAGCCCAACCGGTGAGGCCTGTCGAAATCCCTTTAGAAAGGCCTAACATTGAATTGCCTAGAAATCAGGGGCAAACACAAGTTGTCGAACAACCCATACAAAGGTTGGTCGAAAATGCACCTGATGTAGTGTTGGTAAATAGAAATCAAAACGCTGACGAAGTAGTCAGACAAGTACAACAAAATAATTTCGGAGCACAAAATAACATAGCTAATCTTGTCGAAACAATTTTAGCCCAAAATGGCCTTAACTTAGGTATGCATAGGCCAAAATTTGTTTCTCCTTTGTCTGAATATGTTTTACAAAGAGAATTGCCAAGGGGTTGAAAAATCCCTAAGTTCACTAAATTTGCTGGGGAAACCAGTGAATCCACTATCGAACATATTGCTCGTTATTTAACTGAGGCTGGAGATTTAGTCCACAATGAGAATTTAAGGATGAAATTCTTCCCTAGTTCTCTAACAAAGAATGCTTTCACTTGGTTCACTACTTTACCCCCACATTCCATGTTTAATTGGAACCAATTAGAGAAAGCTTTCCATGAGCAATTTTACATGGGACAATGTAAAATTAGTCTCAAAGAATTGGCCAGTGTTCGACGCAAAGTGGCTGAATCTGTGGATGATTATCTCAACAGGTTTAGACTTCTCAAAGCAAGGTGCTTCACTCAAGTGCCTGAACATGAGCTAGTCGAAATGGCCGCTGGTGGCTTTAGATTATTCCATCAGAAAAAAGCTAGACACTCAACATTTGAGAGATATGGCTCAATTGGCTGATAGAGTTTGGCAAGTCGAAAGTTTGAAAGCAGAGAAATCTAGAACTAATAGGTTTCATAATAAAAAAGACAAAGTTGCCTATGTCGAAATTAAAGATGAAGAACAAGAATTCGACATTTCCTATGAGGAGGTCGAAGAAGAGGTCAATGTTGCTGAGTTAAAACCTGGACCTCCATATACTTGTAAATTGCTAAAACCTTCAAATGGTAAAAATCCTGTCGAACCTAAAAACGAAAAATTCGTTGCAAAAACATATACTTTTGATGTTACTAAATGCGACGAAATATTTGACTTGTTAGTTAAGGATGGTCAAATTTTGGTTCCTAAGGGACTAAAAACACCATCATTAAAACAAAAGCAAAAAATAGGTTTTTGCAAATACCATAATTTTTTGGGTCATAATACTTCTCGTTGTGTTCTTTTCAGGGATTTGGTGCAAAATGCACTCAATGAAGGAAGGATGAAATTTGGTGATAAACCAAGGGCACCAATGAAGATTGGCGCTGATCCTTTGCCTGATGCTGAGGCAATGTATACTGACGTGAGCATCAACATGGTCGAAGCCTCTGAAATTGTGCCTGGTAAGGCTAATATGAAGAGAACTACCATAAGTTCAAAGATGGATGTCGAAATGGTCACTGAAGGCCAAGAAGATGACAAAGTGAAAGCAGTGTACCCAAAAGCTGAAGAGGAATTGGTTGATTTCCTCAATCGTTGCAAGCTAAGCAACTCAGAAGTGATGTTGTGCCCAAGGTGCAGTGCTGTTTTTGACAAGGAGGCTGCTAAAGAATTGGAAGAGTTCAAGCCTCAAATGAAGCGCAAAGGTAAATGGGTGGATAAAAGGCCCAAGTTTGATTTTGCTGACAGGAGAATTCCCTACATGGTTACTTCGACCAAAACTCCTGGAAGAGGAAAGCTGAGTACTTATGTTCCTCCTTCTGGTACGCCTGTCGAAAAGTGGATACATTCTGGTGGGAGAAGCAAAGCCATATACCACACGGGGGACAATGCTATCCATCGAGTTAGACCACCTAAGCTGGTCGAAGGTAACACAAGTGGTGTTAACCAGAACAAGGCAATTGAAATCAAGAAGTATGCCTATAGTAACAACTACAAAGGGAAGAATCCTATGACAAGAACTCAATGGCGAAGGTTTCAACGCCAAAAGAAGGCTGATGCTATTGCTGCAGGTAAACCAACAACCTCAAACAAAGGGAAGGGTAAAGAGGTAATCTTACCTTCGACTGAAGTGGTTAGGAAACCAGCCACTGAGAGAATTTTCCCTCCTCTTTCTGAAATTAAGAAAGGCTTCAAAAAGAAGACCTTAATTTAGAAGAGGAGTTAGATTCTTCCTTTGCTGATTCTGGGTCAGAGTTTGACGTGCTATGTGGGGTCATCTCAATGTTACCAATTGAGTATGATGTGGTTTCTGAGGTTAATGATGTCGAAGAAGATTTCGACGAGGAAACTACATATAAACCCATATGCTACTATGTGTTGCAGAATGGCTGCATCGAAGAGCAACATGCTGTCTTTGAAAGGCCAGATTGTTGCATGATGAATCACCTCAAGCCACTGTTCATTCAAGCCAAGGTCAACAATGTGGGAATCAACAAGGTCCTTGTTGATGGTGGTGCTGCTGTGAATTTGATGCCTCAACATTTGTTAAGAAGAATTGGCAAATGTGACACTGATTTGAGGCCACATAATGTGGTTCTCACTAATTATGAAGGCAAAACTGGCCATTCACTTGGGGCCATTGAAGTCGAATTAGCAGTAGGTAGTGTCAAAAGGCCAACTTTGTTTTTGGTAGTACCCTCCAAGGCAAACTACAACTTGCTGCTTGGAAGAGAATGGATACATGGAGTGGGGGCAATCCCTTCGACTGTGCACCAAAGGCTCATTATTTGGAGAGAAGATGGGTTGGTTGAAAACATTGAAGGTGACCAAAGTTATTTCAAGGCTGAAGTGAATACGATCACCAAGAAGACATTCGACAAGCAATTGGCAAATATCTCTCCATGCTCTTCTTCCAATGCTGGGTTCATTGAGCAAGACAATGTCTTCTCCTCTGTTAGTCTTCACCCAAATTATGGTTTCGTTTGGGAAAGGGAAATCATTGATGAGGAGAATAGACCAAGAGGCTTTGTTAAGCCTACTGGCTGGGATAGACTTTGAAATGATTATAAAGCCCAATGCATGGGAAAGAATTACGGCCTATGTGGCCGAAAACAAAGAAAAAGCTATTCTAGAAGCTGAGTTACATCAAATGGTTGCTTTAGCCACAGAAGATAATAACAAAAAAATCATGGTCGAAACACAGAGACTTGATGTTGTCTATGATGATGAACCATTAGGATTTGAGAAAGATCCAATGGGTTCGACCAAGAAAATACAGGCACAAGATCCCTTAGAAGAAATTGATTTGGGAGATGGTTCAACAAGAAGACCAACATATATTAGTACAAAGATCAACAAATATTTCAGAGTTCAGATTGTCAAATTGCTAAAGGAATACAAAGATTGCTTCGCTTGGGATTACAATGAGATGCCAGGGCTGAAAAGTGAGGTGGTTGAGTTGAAGTTACCTATTCGACCAGAGAAGAAGCCTGTGAAGCAAACACCAAGAAGATTTGCACCAGAAATCATGTCGAAGATCAAAGCGGAAATCGAAAGGCTGTTGAAAAGCAAGTTCATTAGAACTGCCAGGTATGTTGATTGGCTTGCTAATATAGTTCCTGTAATTAAGAAAAATGGTACACTTAGAGTTTGCATAGATTTTAGAGGTCTAAATAATGCTACTCCCAAAGATCAATACCCAATGCCTGTGGCAGAAATGTTGGTTGATTCAGCGGCTGGTTATGAATATTTAAGCATGCTTGATGGATATTCTGGTTATAACCAAATTTTTATTGCTGAAGAAGACATTTCAAAAATTGCATTTCGATGCCCAGGGGCATTAGGTGTTTATGAATGGGTAGTGATGCCATTTGGTTTAAAAAATGCTGGTGCTACATATCAAAGAGCTATGAACACTATGTTCCATGATTTTATAGAAAATTTTATGCAAGTCTATATAGATGACATAGTTGTTAAGTCTTCATCAGAAAATGGTCATTTAGATCATCTACGACTATCATTCGAAAGAATGAGAAAATATGGATTGAAAATGAATCCACTCAAATGTGCCTTTTGTGTAAGTGCAGGTGATTTCTTAGGCTTTGTTGTGCACAAAAAAGGCATTGAAATAAATCAAAACAAGACGAAAGCTATCATGGAAACACAACCTCCTTCAACAAAGAAAGGATTACAGTCATTATTAGGAAAGGTCAATTTCCTTAGAAGATTTATATCAAATCTAAGTGGCAAGACTCAAATATTCTCGCCATTACTTCGACTGAAGAAGGATGATGTTTTCAAGTGGGATGTCGAACATCAAGTAGCTTTCGACGAGATCAAGGCATATCTGATGAACCCTCCTATTTTATTGCCTCCTATTAGAAATAAGACAATGAAATTGTATATAGCAACATCAGAATTGTCAATAGGTAGCATGTTAGCACAAGAGGATGAAAATGGTGTAGAAAGGGCCATATATTACCTCAGTAGGGTTTTAAATGATTCTGAAACTAGATATCACCCTATTGAAAAATTGTGTTTATGCTTGTATTTCTCTTGTACTAAGTTAAAGCAATATATTAAGCCTGTTGATGTGTATGTTTATTCCCACTTTGATATTATTAAACATATGCTGTCGAAACCAATCCTACACAGTAGAATAGGCAAATGGGCTTTAGCTTTATCTGAGTATTCATTAACATTCCAACCTTTAAAGGCTATCAAAGGCCAAGTCGTTGCGGATTTCATTGCTGATTTCATTGCTGATCATTCAATAGTTGAATCAGAAATTAAATTTGTGCACCTTCGACCTTGGAAATTGTACTTCGATGGCTCCAGCCATAAAAATGGGTCTGGTGTTGGGATGTTAATCATTTCACCTAAAGGGATTCCAACTAAATACAAGTATAAAATTAAAGAAAGTTGCTCCAATAATGAGGCTGAATATGAAGCCTTAGTAGCAGAACTTGAAATTCTGTTAAACTTGGGGGCAAAACAGGTCGAAATTAGAGGTGATTCTGAATTAGTAATCAAACAATTAACGAAAGAATACAAGTGCATTAAGGAAAATTTGATTACTTACTTTATTGCTGCCAGTACTTTATTGAAACAATTCGACAGCGTTGATATTCAACATGTGCCTCGTATTGCAAATCAAGAGGCCAATGATCTGGCACAAATAGCTTCTGGTTATAAAGTTTCTAAAGAAAAATTAACAGAGCTAATCGAAATTAAAAACAAGTTAATTTCGACAGCAATGACACAAGAAACCTTGTCAGGGAAAAAACTGGAGGGGGCAGAGAACTACTCTTTAGTCTTAAGTCAATTACCTCCAAGTGAAAGTGAAAATTTTATTGAAAATTTTAATGATGAAGTTTCCGACAAAGGTTATTGTGATAATGTGTTTGAAGTTTTTGCCATTGACAGTATGTCAAATGATGATTGGCGAAGGCAAATTGTTAATTACTTGGAAAATCCAACAGGGATAACTGATAGAAAAACCAAGTATAGAGCTTTAAGTTATGTGATCATGGGCAATGAGTTGTTTAAGAAAACCCCTGAAGGAGTTTTACTCAAGTGTCTTAGTGAAAATGAGGCATACTTGGCAATATCTAATACTCACAGTGGAACTTGTGGAGCTCACCAGGTAGGCCATAAAATGAAATGGCTCTTATTTCGACATGTACCTGCAAATGAATTGCATTCTATTGTAAAACCTTGGCCATTCAGGGGATGGGCTTTGGATATAATTGGTGAAATTAAACCAAATTCATCGAAAGGCCATCATTTCATATTAATAGGAATAGATTATTTCACTAAATGGGTGGAAGCTGTTCCTTTAAACAATGTTAATCAAGAAGCAGTGATTAATTTTATTCAAGACCATATATTATATAGATTTGGTGTGCCTGAAACTATCACCACAGATCAAGGTTCAGTTTTTATTGGTCAGAAAATGGTCGAATTTGCTGCTGAAAATGGTTATAAATTGTTAAGTTCGACACCATATTATGCTCAGGCAAATGGTCAAGTTGAAGCAGCCAATAAAATTATTGTTAGTTTGATTAAAAAACATGTTGGGCAAAAACCCAAGAATTGGCATAGGACACTTAACCAAATTTTATGGGCATGTCGAACATCTCCTGAAGAGTCAATCAATAGTACTCCTTTTAAACTTGTTTTTGGGCATGATGCAATATTGCCAGCAGAGATTTGTCTCCAATCAACTAGGATTCAAAGACAATTTGAAATCCCATCGGATCATTATTGGAATATGATGTTAGATGAATTAGTTGATTTAGATGAAGATAGGCTAAGTGCATTAGATATGCTCACAAGACAAAAAGAAAGAGTGGCTAAGGCCTATAACAAAAGAGTCAAATTGAAGACTTTCGACGTGGGAGATTTAGTTTGGAAAGTTATCTTACCTATGGATAGAAAAGATAGAGTCCTTGGTAAATGGTCCCCAAGTTGGGAAGGACCATTCAAAATTTTACAAGTCTATTCAAACGGCGCATATGAAGTCGAAGAGATTGGCGCTGATGAAAGAACTTTGCGTATAAATGGCAAATACTTGAAAAAGTATAAGCCAACATTGCAAGAAGTTAAAATAACGCTGGAATAAAGATAAAGAAAGCGTAAGTACGTGGCATTCAAAAGAAATTGTGATTGCCATATGAGCATTGTCAGAATTACAAGCAAAACGTAAATCATTATCAAAATGGTTAAAGTATTACGACAGGAAAATGAATCTATATTATTACAAAATGACTTTTGATTTCAAGTCATTGAACAAAGCTTTAGCTTTGAAGATCTTTCTGTTGAGGAAATTGCCATCTTTGGTTAGCTTTTCGACAGTGGCATTGCAGCGTTCAAGTTCTTTTAAGTGTTTAAGGCAATTGGTGGCTTCTTGGTCAATCTGGTCCTTAACTTTTTCTGCAGGAGTCAAAGACCCTAAAAGGGTTCCTTTCTTCTCTTCCAATGCTTGAATTTTCGACTGCAATCTGGCTATACTCTCTTGATGTGTCTTGATCTCAGCATTGCAATCCTCGATAGCCTTCATCTCAGCTTCTGACTTGGTCTTCAAGGAGGCAAAGCTAGCATGAGTGGCATCAACAAGTGCTGCCACTTCTGCCTTGCGTTTCGACTCAAGCTCTAGAGGATTGTCATGATCCCTCTTTTTCTGTATATCTTGAGCAAGTTGTTCGAAAAGAGGCTGGATAGCTAAGACAAAGTCACTAACAGATTCATCAAGGACTCCATCAACATCAAGTTCAGCCAATTTGTGGAGTAAATCCTTAATCTGAAAAGCAGAATGTGGAAGGCCACGTGGTACACCAATATAGGAATAACGCCTACAACATTTAACAGTGATGACGTCAGGTAGGTGAGATATTCCGATCAAGTGTAAAACCTATTTCGACATTGAATTCAAAAATGCTCTTTTTCTTCCTTTGCCTTAAGCTCAGTCGAAAAAAAGACATTTTTGGGGGGCAATTTGTTAGCCTGTAATTTCGACAGGCTTCATTTAAAATAGTCAACAGGGTTTGACTTATACTTTGACATAGATCAGAGGATTTCGACAAAGATCATGTTCAGGGCAGATTCGACAAGCTTCCAGAAAAACAAAAACAAGAAAGAGGAAAATGGACACAAATTTCGACAGACAGAAAACTAAGTAGTTATGCGCTGAAAAGCTAGCAGTTGATCGAAAAGAGGAGCAGTTACCAACATTTTTATAACTGTTTTTGAGGGCAGTTTCTGCTCCTCCCACTAAGTATAAATAGTAGTTTCTGAGAAGAAACAAAGGTCACAAAAACTCATATTTTACTTCTCACGCTCTAACTTCCGCATTCAAGAGAAAAACGAGTCAGAGAAACAATGTATGAATTTGTGCACCATTTCCTTTAACTTTAATGCAATTTTAATTTGTTTTTCTTTCGTTTTACTTGTTTTTATCGTTCAAGTTCTTCTTCTCTAAAGTACTCTGATAACTTCGCGCGAAGGAATCAGTTATTTCTTTCCTCATTTTCTGGTTAAAAAGTGAGACGATTCAAGAACATCATAATAAACTATAAACTCTAAGCACAAATGGTCTTAGGATTCACTGGTTGATCCTGCAAGTTAACCAAATTGGAGACCAGCGGTGTTTACCAAAATCCCAGGTAAACAGTAGCTTAAATAAATTATGCACATCATGATTAAGAGCAAATTATAATCCTAACCAATGAATGTTATGCACATTTGTGGTAAGTGACAATAAACACAAATTAGTACCCCAATGGTTAGTGACCACTAACCACAGACATGCATAATTGTGGTTAGTGGCCACTAACCACAGATATATATAACTGTGGTTAGTGGCTTTACAGTTTGTTGGTTTTACGGAGCACGAGTTTTTATTAATTTTTAGGTAAATTACCTTTCTACCCATTTAGTAACCAATACTAAACATATGTTTAGTATTGTAAATCACACTCTAAGCTCATATATGCATTCCATTATCCATAGCAACATAAGTTTCCTGTCTTGTAAGTTTGAATTCACAGTAATCTAGTTACTTTTTTTTCCCGGTATATAATAATTTTGTTATCCTTTAAGCTTATCCATGTATTACTTTTCCACTTATGTTTTGATATGTTACAAGGTATAAAGCTAGAGTTTGAAACTTTTTTTTTTATACAAAGGGAAAATTAAAAGATCAAAAAGAAACTAAAAGCGAGGAAATAGATGTCTAGCGGCATCCCTATCGAGAATGTCTGCAATGCCCTGGGGGGATTGTCGTGGACGCTCCAGTGCTCCGTGGAAGAAGATTCCAATTTTGCCACAAAGTCCGCAGCGGCGTTGCCCTCCCTTAGCGTTGCACCACCCAATCCCGACCTATACAGTCCTTTATATAAATTGAGTTTGGCTACTATTTTTTTTTAAAGATTTGTTAAAATAGAGTCTGTTATTTGTCTTTAATTGATGTTAGTTTCTGTTCTACACTGTACTTCTGACCTTAAAGGGTGGTCCGAGGCAGTTAGTGGTTGATGTCCTTAGTCAATGGCCGTATCTGATCCTAGCTGGTGTTGTACCTGCAAAGTCACTCCGATGCTAAAGTCAGTGGAGTAGTCTTAGCAAATTGATATATGTGAGAATGCTTACCATTAATGAGGCAATGAATGTTGTATTTATAGAGTGTGGTGGGGTTTGTTTCAACGAATTAGGACCGTCCGATCTTGCGATTCGATCTGAGCCCTTGATGTTTGGATTGGGCCCTTTGATATTGGGCCTTCGCGTGGTGCGAATAGATGTGAAAGAAGGGGGTGTATATGGTCAAAAGACTCACCATAACAGTTGCCCCCAAGTCTGGTCGTCTTAGAGGCGATCTTGACTTGACGAGATTATGATGTGTTTTTACCGACCTCCGAACGAGCTGTAACTCTTCAGATGTTGCGATGGGATGGGAAGACGATCTTAACTGTCCGATGTTTGATGAATAAGGGACTCACCGATGAAAGGTTTACCGAAGCTGAACCTGCTTTTTAACATTGATTCGACCGTGTAACATTTTTAAAGGTGACGTTTCGTTTTTTGCGCTATCGCATTTATTGCACCTATCAGAACACGTTTCCCAATGGTGGCTAATGATGGTGACGCTTTGGTAGGCGTAGGCGTGCTTCTAAGACTATTGATGGTCGTCGTTCTGAAGGCGCCCCCGTTATTCCCGAAGTCCGAGACCATCCTTATTCTGCTCCAAACAGCGAACAAGCGGAGGACGATCTTGAGGTCAATCATCGTTCCTCTAAGGATATTACTAACGAACCTGATGGTGGAAAGCAAGCTTCTGAGGACGTGGTTATTGTCGGTGCGAAAGATAACCAGGCCGATGTGGTTATGGTGGAGTCGGATTCCTCTGAAAAAACTCAATCCGATGATGAACAAGGGTCGTCAAATACCCAAGAGGTGGAAGGTTCAGAGTCGGATTCCGAGTCAACTACCGAGACAGGGGAAGAAAGCCACACAGAGCCCGAGGTTGATAATGCCAAAAGATCCGTCGAAGGAGCTGAGGATTGGCAGGACTATTCGCAAGAAAGGAATGATGAGGTTGGAAAGGACGAAAATGCCGATCATGGTGATCGTTCTATTGCTTTGACTGATGGTTACTCCAGTACCGGTCCTGGAAAAATCGATCTTCCTATGCCTTATGATGTGAACGTTCCTCGTATTCTCAACTGGGTTGCATCTTCTGTTACCGAAACCAAGTCTCTTTATGAAGCTGGAGAGGATATGCGTGTTATTGTAAACAAATTATCCATTCGGGGTCGACTTTGGAACTTTGAAGGTATGAAATTGGATGAGCATGCTGCGACATGGCCAGGGTCTTTGAAATTTGTCATGTATGATGTGCTGGTGTCGGATATGCACATCTGACCTCCTTTTACTAATCTTCAACAAACTGTCTTGGTGAGGTTGGATTTGGCACCATCACAACTTCATCCCAACGGTTGGGCATTTCTCCGAACATTCGAATTGATGTGCCTTGCGCTTGATCGTCCAGTGTTAGCCGACCCGTTCTTTCATTTGTTCGAGGTAAACATGAATTATGAAAAAGGTGATGAAGGGAATGCTCCGGAGCATGTGAGCCTTCGATCTAGAAGAGGTGCTAAGATTTTCCGGGCTTACTCAGATTCGCTGAAGGGGAGATGGAAAGAGCTCTTCTATTTCGTGGAGCCAGTTAATGGTGAATATTTTAAGATATGAGGGTTCTAGGTAGGGTCGTCTTTGAATATTTTAAGATATGATTCGTCTTTCTTCACTTTATCTTTTGTTTAAGTATATTGACTTGTCCTGTTGCTTTTTGTTTTTAGACACTATGGCAGGGAATAGGATTGCTATGATGAAAAGAATGGCGCTGCAGAACCTTGGTGCTGTGGAAGGCGAGTCTGCAAATCAAGGGGTTCCGCAAAGTGTTCCCGACCTTAGTGCTGCCATTCATGTTTCCCCCATCAGGACCGTCCATGAGGAAAACCTGGAGGATCCTGGGGGCGATCTTCAATTCCGCAAGAGAAAACCAGTTGATGAGGGAACCTCTACTAAGCAGCCAAAAGTAGCTTGGCAAGTCGAGGATAAAAAGAAGAAAGGGGTAATGCAAGGCGATTCTAAGTCTTCCAAGAAGCATAAATCTTCTAAGAAAGTAATCCCTGTTCCTGTGGATGCGACTTTTATGGAAGAAAACATGGAGGAATACTCAACCGATCCTGTTAGTGCGGCTGCGAAGCTTTTTGTTCATTTGGCTGATGTTACCAAGTTGCAGAAGGCGGAGTTGGAACATCGTCATGAAGGTAAGGTTGTTCTTCTAATAGCTCGTTTGTTATATTGTTACCTATGTTTTTGACTTCAATTTTTGCTCATTTTTTCCCGTTACAGAGTTGGTAACTACCGAGCGTGCTAAGCTGTTTAATGCCCTGAGAGAGTTGACCGAAAAGAACAAAGTCCTTGGCAATACTCTTAGTGACTTGAAGACGCTGAAGGCTTATGCGGACGATCTTGAAAAGTCCCATAATTCTGCCAAGATGCAAATTGAGGATGATAACGCTCGTATTAAGCAGCTGAACGATCGGATCAGAGAGCTTGAGGATGAGAAAAAGAAGGATGAGGAAACAATACGAAAGCTGGAGGGTCGGATTCAAGAGCTGATAAAGTCTTTGCAGAAATTTGAGGAGAACAAAACCGAGACTACTTCAACCCCGAAAGATCGTCATGCGGCTTTGGAGAAAGAGCTCGCCCAAGTTCGTGCTGAACTGGCGAAGTTTAAGAAGGAAGCGCAGACAGCAGCTGATCTTGCTCTTGAAATGGTGGGGGATGGTTTTGATCTCGCACTCAGTTAGATCGCGCTTGTGTATCCTTCCCTTACCCTTGACAAGACCGTTTTGAACGTGGATCATGAGATTAAGGGTGATCAGATTTTGAAAGTCGACATCAAGACCAATGTGAAGACCGTGGTTCACCCCAAGTCTGCCTGATTTATTTCCAGATCCAGTTTTGTAAGAGTTCCGGGTTTATACAGAGAATCATGCATAAGCTCGGAACTTCGTCAAGTCGTATTAGTTTTTAGTCTTTATTTATAAAACTTGAGGCCTCGGCCGTATCCAAGATGGTTGTAATGAATTTAATTTTCTTTATGTAAACTTGATTCCTTGAATGGCTTATCTTCTCGTCGCCGTAACTGTCATTTTCCATAGTCTTGACCTTATAATTTTTGATAAGATCAAAAAGATAAGTGTGGAACGTATGTATTAAAAAGGTTTGAGAGGAGCTCTCAAACGATTAGAGAAGACCTGTTGAGAAATCTCGTAAGATCGGGCCTAAGGACAGTTTACCAGGACTCGGCCCAGATTTAACCCGTCCATTAGGGTTCTTGGCTACTAAGGCCAATGATCGATTTAAGAAAAAAATCCTTAAAGGACCTTTCGAACCTTTGGGGCAGTTTACCAAGACTCGGCCCGGATTGAACTCGTCCCTAAGGGTTGTGACTGCTTTGGTCACGTATGGACTTCCGAGATTTAGTTCATACTTTATAATTTTTGATAAGATCAAAAAGATAAGTGTGGAACGTAGGTATTAAAAAGGTTTGAGAGGAGCTCTCAAACGTTTAGAGAAGACCTGTTGAGAAATCTCGTAAGATCGGGCCTAAGGACAATTTACCAGGACTCGGCCCAGATTTAACTCGTCCATTAGGGTTCTTGGCTACTAAGGCCAATGATTGATTTAAGGAAAACTCCTTAAAGGACCTTTTGAACCTTTGAGGCAGTTTACCAGGACTCGCCCGGATTGAACTCGCCCCTAAGGGTTGTGACTGCTTTTGCACTTCTTTACGTAGTTCTTAGCATCGCCTTCCATGGTCGGCCAATAATATCCTGTGCGTAGGGCCTTTTGAGCTAGGGAACGGGCGCCAAGATGTTGTCCACATATTCCTTCATGAATTTCGGCTAGGACGGAATGCACTTGCTCCCCTTCGATGCATTTTAATAATGGTGAGGATAGGCTCCTTCTGTATAACGTATTATCTATGACTGAGAAGGCCGAGGCTTTTCTTTTGACGATTTTCTCTTCAGCCGAGTCTAGAGGCTCGATTCCTGTTTTGATGTACTCCAATATTGGAGTGATCCAACCTTGGCTCTCCTCAATGGAACAAATTGTGGAAATACAAGTCGGACAAGAGAGATACTAGGTCTTCTGAGTAATTCTTGGATGACGTCCGGTGATTACCGGGGACCTTGGTGCTGGCGAGTTTTGATAGGATATCCGCCCCTTGATTCTCGGATCTGGGGACGTGCTTTACCTCGGCTGTTTTGAATTGTGCGAGTAACTCTTGTATTCGAAGTTGGTATTTCTGCAGGGTCGGATCCTTGGTCTCAATTGATTATTTATTTGTGAAATGACCAAGAGTGAATCAGTGTAGAGATTGACTTGAGTGACTCGTAGGTCAATTGCCAATCGTAGACCTGCGATGCAAGCCTCGTATTCTGCTTGATTGTTAGTTGTTTGGAAAGCGAAGGTAAGGGAAACTTCAATGATCACTTTATCCGGGCTTTCCAACATTAAACCTGCGTCGCTTCCTTTGGGGTTGGAAGACCCATCAACGTGTAAAGTCCAGATGTCGTTAAGAGGATCAGCGAGAATCATTTCTGCTACAAAATCTGCTAGAACTTGGGCCTTCATTGTTGTACGAGATTCGTACTTGATTCCAAACTCGAAGAGCTCTACTGCCCATTTAATCATTCTTCCGGCAAGGTCGGGTTGGTGTAGAATCTGCCTTATTGGATAGTTGGTGCGTACGACTATCTGATGAGCCACAAAATATGGTCGGAGGCGTCGAGCTGCGACGACTAAGGCGAGGGCGATCTTTTCTATTTACTGATACTTGCATTCGGGTCCCTGGAGAGCTTTGCTTACAAAGTAAATGGGAATTTGACCGGTCTGTGTTTCCCGGATGAGTACGGCGCCTAAAGCTTCCTCCGAGATTGATAGGTATAAGTATAGAGTTTCTCCCTCGCATGGGCGAGTTAGGATGGGCGGTTCTGAAAGCGCTCGTTGAAGTTGTTGCAAGGCTTCGTCTTGCTCGTTTGTCCAGTTGAATTCTCCTTCTCCCTCCTCCTTTTCTTTTTTCAAAAGTTTGAATAATGGGAGAGATTTAAATGCCGCATTTGATAGGAATCGGGATAAAGCGGCGATCATACCGTTGAGTTTTTGGACCTCTTTTTTGGAAGTCGGAGTTCGCATATCAGTCACGGATCGACATTTGTCAGGGTTTGCTTCAATTCCCCTCTCTGTAAAGTAGAAACCGAGGAACTTTCCAGCTCGGACACCAAAAGTGCATTTTTCCTGATTTAGTCTCATGCTATTTTTCCTGATTTTTGTGAAAATTTCTCGAAGGTCTTTTACGTGGGTGTTTTCCTGTTCACTTTTTGCAATCATGTTGTCAAGATAGACTTCAACGGTCTTGCGTATCTGTCTTTGGAATACTTTGTTCATCATTCTCTGATAAGTGGCGCTGGCATTTTTTAAACCGAAGGGCATAACTCGGTAGGCGAAGTTACCTTGGTCCGTCATAAATGCAGTTTTTTCTTGATCGGGAGGAAACATGGCGATCTGATTGTAACCGGAATATGCGTCCATAAAAGAAAGTAGGCGAAAACCCGGGGCATTATCGACGAGGCGATTAATACTTGGGACTCGAAAGGTCTTTCGGACAGGCTTTGTTTAGGTCAGTATAATCGATGCACATACGCCATTTACCGTTGCTCTTTTTAACTAGTACTGGGTTTGACAACCAAGTTGTGTATTTGACCTCTGTTATGAAGTTCGCTTTGATCAAATCTTCGACAGTTTTTGCGGCGACCCTGGCCTTCTCTCCACTCTGCGCTCGTCTCCTTTGGGCAACCCATTTTGCTTCTGGATTAACGGCGAGCTAGTGACATGCGACTTCTGGCGGGATTCCGGGCATGTCTTTTGCCGACCAAGCAAAAAGGTCATCATGATCTTTTAAACACTGAGTGAGTTTGATTTTTACCTATTCGGATAGGTCCGCTCCAATTTTCACTGTTCTAGTAGGGTCTTCTCCGTGCTGTACTTCAATGGATTCCCTATCCGGCTCGGGTCTTCTCATTTTCTTTTTGAGTTCTTTGGCCAACTCATCATCATCTTCCTCTTCCGAGCTGTCTGGGTCGTATCTTGCATCTAAATTAGTTAAGTTGACTTCGGCGGATCTTCCTGTAACTTCTTCTTTTTTGGTTATCACAGGTGGAACCCCTTCCTTATCTTGAGCCTTTTTTTTTTCTGCTTTTGTCCACAGGAAGAAACATCTTGAGGCGGATTCAAGATCCGAGTTTAAGGTGATCACCTTGTTGTAGAGGGAGTGGAATTTCATTTTTAAGTGAGTGGTGGAGGTTACTGCTCCGAGCCTTCCCAAAGTCGGTCTTCCAATGATACAATTGTAGATTGATTCACACAGCAGGATGAGGAACTTTGTTTTGATGATCCTTACCAAGGGTTCTTCACCGTAGGAAACCATCAGTTCCAGGTGTCCAAGAGGTTTAGTCTGAGATCCATTGAATCCTGATAGTGTGGATCCTCGGTAAGGAGCGATGTCTTCTTTATCAATTCCCATTCTTTCCACGAGGTCGAGGAAGATGATGTCTGAAGAACTTCCCTGATCGACCAAAATCCTTCTAATCTCCTTATTGGCGATTACCGCCGTGACAAGGAGTGGTACGTGTTTGTTGGGCTTCCCATCTAGAAGGTCTTCATCTCTAAAAGACAAAGGAGGTCGGTTTAAAGGTGTTTGTGCGACCTACGTGGAGGCTATATTGAGTAACTCTTTCCATTTTTGTTTCATTGTTTTCCCGGATTCTTCGTGGGAAAAACCTCCTGCGATCATCATCATTACGGACCGTCCTTTTGATTTCCTCGAATAAAGTTTGTCGTCGTCAGATTCGGCTTTGATTTTCCCCTTGCTCTAGGTTCCTGTTCCCATTCATCTTTAATGTCGCCAGCTTGACGTCCAGGTTTGTTTACATAGCTGGCTAGTTTTCCCCTTTTAATCATATCCTCAATGTCATCTTTCAAGGCGTTGCCGTGGTTGGTGTCGTGACCGTTACTCCGATGATATCGGCAGTATTTATTAGAAGTTGCCCCGATTTGTGGGCGAGTGGTTTTGGGAATTTTTCGTCTCTAAATTTCGTGTTCTAGCATTCACCTAAAAGTTGAGCCTGAGTGACATTGAGCTCGGTATAAAATTGATGACGGTTCCGAGGTCGGGGGTCCCTGTTGCCTCGGCCGTCGTTCTTTTGATCTCTTTCATTTTGGGGTCTAGATGATTCGGTCAGTGGTGGTTTTTTACCGATCATGGCGCTTTCTTCTTCATTGATAAGTATTGGGATAGCTGGAGGAAATCTTGGAGGTTCTCTGGCTCCCATGTGTTTATGTGTTTTTTGAGTGGGCTTTCGGGGCGCAGCCCCATCCCCATGAAGTAAACTCGGAAGGCATCATCGAGGTTCCGAACTTGAACTGTTTCCTTGTTAAATCTTTCTATATAGGCTTAAATATGTATTCTGCCCCTGCAAATATCACCATAATCCAGTTATACCCCTGTAAAAATAAAAACTTTAAAATTACCCTTGCAAATATAAATCGCTTACGGTTATGCCCCTCGGTCAGCTTCCCATCCAAAAAAATAATTTAAATAAGGTTTAAATATATGTTCTGCCCCTGCAAATATCACCATAATCCAGTTATGCCCCTGCAAATATGAGCATAATAGAAAAATTAAAGATTTTGACAGGGGCATAACTGGATTATAGTGATATTTGCAGGGGCATAACTGGATTATGGTGATATTTGCAGGGGTAAAACATATATTTAAACCTTATTTAAATTATTTTTTTGGATGAGAAACTGACCGAGGGGCATAATCGTAAGCGATTTATATTTGCAAGGGTAATTTTAAAGTTTTTATTTTTACAGGGGTATAACTGGATTATGGTGATATTTGCAGGGGCAAAACATATATTTAAGCCTTCTATATATTGTCTTAAAGATTCGGAGTTCTCTTGGATGATGGACGCTAAGACATTTTTGCTTTTTGGTTTGCTTTTGGAATGGGAAAAGTTAGCTGAGAAGATTGTGTTTGATTTGAGGGTCTCAAACCATTTGAGGCTATTTTTTCCAACGTTAGGGGGAAAATTCGGCATTTCATTTCTACGGGAACGTTCCGATACTGCATTACTGTGTCAAAATAACTTAAATGTCTGTCTGGGTCGCCTGTCCCGTCATAAGTCTTCAAGCCTTCTGGTGGTTTTTCGAGATATCTGGGTACCGGGTACCGGTCGATCTTTTCCGCAAAAGGGCCTTTGCGCTTGGTCGTTTGAGCCCGTGGCGGATAGAACTGGCAAAATGGGCCCGACCCGTCGGGCTGGGCTGGGCTAGCCCGAAATATGGGAAGGCTTGGGCTAAAGAAAATGAGCCCATTTTTACACCAGGGCTTTTTAGCCCGGCCCACAAAAGCCCGAGCCCGTGCCGGGCTAGCCCGACCGAGCCATGGGTAGCCCGCAAGCCCGTGATTTTCAAAAAAATGTGCATATTATTGCTGCCCAACCCAAAATCAATAACCCAATTTCAATCAAAAAGACCAACTCCCAAGTGTTCACGTTTCTCACTCTCAACACCTCTTCATTTTCTTTTTGATCTTAGTATTATAAATAGAATAACCCAAATGCAGTTCACGTTCACGTTTTTCACACTCTCAGCCTTCATTTTCTTTTTGATCTTCTTCTTAGTATTATAATATAAATAGAATAGTAACCAAAAAAATAATATAAATAGAATAGAAAATAGAATCACTTTACATAAAACACAACTACACTCATAGTCAAACTCTCTCTTTATCAACATGATGTGGTGTTAATTAAAAGATTGAAAACTGAAAAGTGATAAATTAATTCTATGCAATTTTTATTTTACAATTCAGTCCGTTAAAAGGAAATAGAAAAAAATTGGTGTACAATGCGGGCTAGCCCGAAAAGCCCGCAGCCCGCATAGGGTTGGGCTTGGGCCAAAAAAGTTGAGCCCGAATTACAATCCGGGCTTTTTTGGCCCGGATCGTAAAAGCCGAACCAGATGCGGGCGAGCCCGATGTGGGCCGGGTAGCCCGTTTTGCCAGCTCTAGTGGCGGAGATCGGTACCGATGGTGCGGGTACCTGCGGTCATGAGGGCGATATCCTCGAGGTGAATATTCTCTACTCCTCGATCGTTGCATAGGAGAAGAGGATGCCAGAGAAGAATGAACTCGGGGTGAATCATCAGCCTCTTCCCTTCCGACGTACACTCCGGTTGGAGGCGAACGGGAAACATTTATTCCGAGCTGATGAGGAGGAGAGCGATGGTAATGTTGTCTTCTGGGTGGAGATCGATGGCGCTTTCGGGCCGGATTTCTTCTTTCGGGGGAATCCGGGTCGGGTGAGACCTGATCCGAAATATTCCGGGCCTGGAGCTCCGCCACCTGTCCTTCAAGATCCGTAAATCGGTAACTCCTCTCTTGGTTTGCCGCTTCATATGGGTTCAGCAGTAGGACGAGCTGTTGGACAGCATCGGCTGGGACAGAAAGTGGAGTTTGAGGTACATGGTTCCTTGCGGAGCTTCCGGTGACAAAAACGAAGTTCGGAATTTGATTTTGAACTTGTGCTTGAGTGGAGTCTGGAAGGTCTTGTACGAATCCTTCCGGGGTTGACTGAGGTTCGGCCAAGTGAGGGATGACCGATCTCAGGATCGGCTCGGGGGGATACCCGCCGCGAGGCTGTTTGCCTTCGAACGAAGATTTCGAGTCGTTATTGATCAAGGTGAGGGGAGAAGATCTTGTTTTGAGACCTCCCACTGTGGTCGCCAATGTTCTGCACTGTACTTCCGACCTTGAAGGGTGGTCCGAGGCAGTTAGTGGTTGATATCCTTAGTCAATGGCCGTATCTGATCCTAGCTGGTGTTGTACTTGCAAAGTCACTCCGATGCTAAAGTCAGTGGAGTAGTCTTAGCAAAGTGATAAATGTGAGAATGCTTACCATTAATGAGGCAATGAATGTTGTATTTATAGAGTGTGGTGGGGTTTGTTTCAACGAATTAGGACCGTCCGATCTTGCGATTCGATCTGAGCCCTTGATGTTTGGATTGGGCCCTTTGATATTGGGTCTTCGTGTGGTGCGAATAGATGTGAAAGAAGGGGGTGTATATGGTCAAAAGACTCACCATAACAGTTTCTAAACTCTTAACACTTTTGATTATCTTTTAGTCAAATTCATTTTACCTATAAAACAATTATTACTCTTTATATTTGGGATCCTCATAGAAAATAAGTAGCATGTCAACCATTATCATTTGATCCAATAATTCTTTGAGATTTGCAGCTTGAAGAGGCTCCCAACCTCTCATGTTTATCCATGAATGCATCTTAAACCTTACATTATGCACCACGAATGGACCTCAAATCAACCACGTCCACATGATTAGTTACTATACAACATAATAAGAAAGAGGATCGATCTCCTTCTTTATTGGATATGAACAATTTCTTATATATTGACACCTAACTAAACTCTTACTACTCTAGACATAGATATAAGCAAAAGTAATGATAAATTTAGACTAAATACATAGGCGTTTTTTTCTTATATTTAAATCGAACGGGAGTACTTATTTGTCGTAGTGTCTTTCTAGCTACCTACCCCTAAATTCAAAAGAATAAAAAATGTATGTTTGTTGGAGCTATTAGCACAAAGATTCACCTCACAAGATGTGAGAATAAGTAATGCATCTACATGAATTGAGTTTACTTACATTTAGAAAGAACCAAAATAGTTTCTCTAATTTTCAAAAACTACACTCCTTCAACATCTACACCTATGTGAACTCAATTCACTTACACTCATCTGAATTGAGTTCACATGCATTCAGAAATAAGTTAGGCACATGTGTGAACTTCATGCACGTTTGTCTGAACTAAATTCAAATACGCATGAAAACTAGTAATGCATTTACGTAAACTGAGTTTACACACGATTAGAAATAAGTTATATATACACGTAGGTGAACTTAGTTTAAGTACCTTCGTTTGCACTAACTTTACATACACATAAAAATGAGTAAATTACCAATGTGAACTCAAGTCATGTATGTTTATGTGGACTGGATTTACATACGTCTAGAAATAAATTATGCACGTACGTGAGCTCAACTCACGTATATTTATGTGAACTCAAACTGCGTACGCTTTAAAATATATTAGTTATGTATGTATGTGAATAATTAACATACGTATGTCAGTACTGAGTTCACATACACTAAGTAATGCATCCATGTGAACTCAGTTCACGTGCGTTTGTGTAAACTGAGTTCACATACAATCCGAAACATGGAAAATTGTTCTCCATTCTTAGATTAGAAAATTGTCAGAAATGTCCACAGTAATGATCACATCCTAAATAAATATAGCACACAGTAAAAGAAAAGAGTTTTTTTGTGTGTGTAGAATTAGATACTTTAAAATATCTATTGGGAATCTAGGGGAGCACGCTAATGAACTTCCACCAAGAAACATTGAAATGCATTTTTCCACCAAAAAACTTTAAGGGAATGGATATATGTGTCACATTTAGGGATGGCTAAGAAACCGCACCCGTGGGTACCCGCGGGTATTATCCGCGACGGGTAGCTTAACGGGTACCTGCGGGTTGCATAAACGGATAATTAAATTACCAATTAATAAATGGGGCGGAGTCGGGTATTGAGGTACTCGTCCCCACGGATACCCGTACCCGTAATAAATATATTTATTTGAAAATTTTCCTTTTATTATTAATTTTAGTATTATTTATCTTCTTTCATTAACTACTATAAGCTAACAAATAAATGATAAAATAAATGTATAATGAAATACCTAATTTTTTTATATGAATGAAGATAAAAAATGGTGTTCAAAAAGTTTGTTTTGTTTGGTATTTCGAATTTTATTTTTTTAAAAAATATTTCAATTAATATTATATGTATGTATAATGAAATGCCTAATTTTTTTATATGAATGAAGAGAAAAATGATGTTGAAAAGGTTAATTTTGTTTGGTATTTCAAATTTTATTTTCAAAAAAAATATTTCAATTACTATTAAATGTATCCGTGGATACCCACGAGAAGACAATACCCGTTAAAATCCTGCTATGAGGTACCCGCGCGGCATGGGGGGGGGGGGGGGGGGGTACGGGTAGCGTTTATATTAAACGAGACGGGTAGCGGGTAGCTACTAGTCGTGCCCACTCCTCCCCGTTTACATCCCTAGTCACATCTCTTATATGTCATTCATTTAGCTCACTTCTACTTGATATTGGACTACTCGCTCACACTTGAATTTCCTTTATAATCCCCTATCAAGTGTGAGTCACCCACCTCGCTAGACTTGATTGGGGAGTCTAAGGAAGCAACAGTGAGTATATGGGTCATATCTTACAAGTCGATGTGGGACTAACATTCACTGAAATTTCCACAACACTAGCGTTTTGACCCGTGCGTTGCACGGGGCCAATGCTTTAGTTAACACAAAATTATCAGGACACCAAAATTTGTCATTTAGATTACAATATGAAAGAAACTTTGAAAAAATACAAAAGAAATTAAAAAGACCTTTTTTGAAATGTATCTTAAAGACTGTTAATAATTTAATCACACTTTTATACTGTGATACAATGATTTAAATTAAACTAATATAACAAATGATGAAACTAATTTGAATCTCTCAAGACAGTTTCCTCCGGTGCTTGTCTTGTACACCGGTTTTCAAGATCCCTCTATGACAAAGTAGTGAACTTTAAGTGCATTAAAAATCATGTTAGGCATTATAAGAGGGAAAACAGAAGAATGAAAATAACACAAATTTAACAAAGTTAAGGCATTGTCAAAAAAAAAAAAACAAAGTTAAGGCAAATCTGTCCAGCTACTTAAATGACCACAATGAAAATTCAAATTTGGGAAAAGGAGACTTCAACTTTCAACTTCAAGGGCGACAATTATTCAATTGTAAAGGCACGCAAAAGAAAGATAGTCAGATATCATTAAAAAAAGAAATCTTTACAAAATTAATGAGAAATATAGCAAAATACGGTGTATATGATTCACTACAACTTTGAGGAACTCTAACTAAACTGATTATCTAAAAAGTCAAAGAACTTAACTAAAGTTTACTTACTTCAGGCATGACATATCGCTCCAAATGCCCAGTAATGGTTTCCCATTCTTGCATGACTGGTTGTCTGGTTCAAGAAGTGCAGAGAAACCACCCATCTAAATAATAGCATGATAATATACCAGATTTCTGAGAATGAGTTGGTAATCAGCCCGCATAATATAAATTGCAGTAAGTGCATGGGATTAGGTCAGGTTAAGAAAAAGAATACTGTCCATTTTCATTTTCTGGAATTCAAAAAGAGATCCATTTATCCTCTTTCAAGAGATAAAATGGTTGGTAGCTCAGGATACATGGCATAGTATCCTTGTATTAATCGGATGTACATAGTTGGAACCTTCATTTACAAAGTTGTTTAATCAAAATGATGCCATCCAACTATAGTTGATTGCAAATAGTATGCATGTGGATTCAGAATTTGCCCAAAAAAATACAAGTCCAAGTATAGAGAACGAGTACGACGTATAGAGAATTTGCCCCAAAAATACAAGGACGAAGCAGATCCCGACGCAAAACGAGGACGAACCCACGAAACGAGAAGCAGAAGCAGAGAGGTGACGTCACCGAAGATACACAGACCCACCGAATATCGCAAAGCACAAAGGAGTCACGCAGACCCACCGAAGATACAACACCACGAAGAACCAAAATCAGTGAAATTTGATCGAACCAAGGCTGATACCATGTCAGGAAATATGACACGCGATATTGGGCACGCAGTTTGGCCAATCTTTGTCTACGTCTGCGACTACAGAGCAACTGTAGTTCCGTTTTATTGATTGTATAATCGTGTCCTCGAGTACAAACACTAATGCGATTAAATAGATTATTCTATATGAAAACCTAATGGGCCTGGGCCGAATACATATATAAATAAATCAACTATTTACAACTTGCTTATTTCCTAATTCACACTGTGAACAACAACAAAGTACACCATATCATATATTTGCTCAATGATGATAATAATTATACTTACACCAGTGAATACAGTTATAGCATCATCAGCCTTAGGCCCTTCTGTTGGATATGACTCACGCCATCTCTGCCAAATTCCCCTTACACTAAATTTTGGCAAAAATTCAACCTTCGAGAAGATAATTATATTGTTAGAAACAACAAAAAATTATATATCCATCGTGAGTACTGCATTTCTTGAGTTCATTTCTAGACAAATTAGCATTTCTTCTAATTGCATTTGCTCTGGACGAAGTGACAAAAAAGTAAATTACAGTGGAACCTGCATAGAGAGGGGCAAGTAAACCATTGAAAAGCCCGTGGACATGTGTTAGCCTTCTGTTAACAATGCAATGAGTACAGAAACTTAGGAGGGCTGGGACGGTGGCCAGCTGGTCTCCTAAGTGTTATTTTATTGAATAGGAAGAAGAACAATGTTTACACCGATGCTTCTCAGCACCTCCACTGGTATCTAACCAGCAACTATGATAACTGTCAAAAAGATAGCTTCAACTATTATCTGATTCCCTTTTATAGACCAAGGGAATGGAGCATTAGTTGTTAGCTAACCATCTAACAGTCTAACTACTCTTAACTGCCTATTAACTAACTATAAAACTAACTAACAGTATTGTAGAAAGAATTACATTTAATTAACCTGTTGGTTCTTATTTCTCCTAGAGTAAGTCTTTAGGGGCCTAACAATGCCCTCCCCTTCTGAAACTACCTTGTCCTCAAGGTTGAAGGTAGGGAATTGCCTCTTCAGAGTTGTGACTTCCTCCCATGTCGCTTCCTCTGCAGACAGACCCTTCCACTTGATTAGTACTTGCTGGACTAAATCCCCCTGTTGGTTTACTTTTCTCCTTTCCAACACTTCCTCAGGCTCATAAATCTCCACTGTGCCTTGTAATCCTTATGGGAGTTGTTCTTCCACTGGATGGTCCCCAATAGCCAGCTTTAACTGAGAGACATGGAAAACCGGATGTATTCTGGCTGTCTCAGGTAATTGTAATTGAAAGGCTACTGTGCCCACTTGCTTGGTCACTAGGAAGGGTCCATAGTATCTAGCTGTCAGTTTGGGATGCAACCTTGTTGGCATGGAAACTTGTTTATGTGGTCTAATTTTGAGAAACACTTTATCTGCCACCTTTATGTTGGATGGTCTTCTATGAGCATTAGCAAATTTGCTCATTTGTTCTTGAGCTTTCTGCAGATGGAGCTTTAATTGTTTTAGTGCTTCATCCCTGGTCATCAAATCCTGAGCAACAGCTTCCACACATGTCTCCCCAGCCACAAATTTTGTAAGTGTAGGAGGAGGGCGCCCATATACAGTCTCAAAAGGAGAGCACTTGGCAGACTTGTGATGACTAGTATTGTACCAATACTCAGCCCACGGTAAGAAATCCAGCCACCCTTTAGGTTGTTCAGAACAAAAGCACCTGAGATATGTCTCTAGAGTCCTGTTTAGCACTTCAGTTTGGCCATCACTTTGTGGGTGATAGGCTGTGCTCATTTTGAGTTTGGTACCCTGTAGCTTAAACATCTCCTGCCAAAAAGAACTGAGGAAAAGGGGGTCCCTGTCACTGACAATAGAGACAGGAATGCCATGCAATCTGACTATCTCTTTGATGAATGTATTGGCTACTGTCTTGGCAGAAAAGGGGTGTTTGAGAGGGATAAAATGGCCATATTTGCTGAGCCTATCCACCACTACTAGAATGACCTCATACCCTTTTATCTTGGGCAACTTCACTATGAAATCAATACTAATTTCTTCCCATATGTTGGTAGGGACAGGTAGTGGTTGCAGCAAGCCTGCTGGAGAGCAAGCTTGGTACTTACTTCTTTGACATGCCTGGCAGGATGCCACATGTTCAGTAATTGTTCCCTTCATTCCTACCCAATATAAGGATTGCGCAATTCTTCTGTAAGTTCTATAAATGCCAGCGTGCCCTCCCACTGGGGTGGAGTGATATTCAACCAATAGAGTGGGTATCCACAGAGATTGAGAGGATAGAACCAACCTTCCTTTATAGTGTAGTCTGCCTTGTTCCAAGGTGTAGTGCTTATGTGAATTAGGGTCTTTCTCAAGCTCATGTATGATTTTTTTCAGCATTGGATCATGTCTAACTTCCTCATCAATAGAACTAATATCCTGCCACAGAGGTCTGCTTAAGGTATTCAATTCAGGCTTGTCAAACCTTCTGGAGAGTGCATCAGCTACTATGTTAGTTGTGCCCTTCTTGTAGACAATTTCAAAGTCATAACCCAGTAACTTGGCCACCCAATTTTGTTGATTCTGAGATATTACCTTTTGTTCCAGCAAGAATTTCAGGCTTTTATGGTCAGTATGGACCTGAAATTTTCTTCCCAACAAGTATGGTCTCCAATGTTGGATGGCTAAAACCAGAGCCATTAATTCTTTCTCATACGTGGACTTAGCTAAAGTTTGGTCAGACAGTGCCTTACTAAAATAAGCAATAGGTCGTTTTTGTTGTGTCAAAACAGCTCCTACCCCTAGCCCAGATGCATCACACTCCACACAAAAAGGTTGCTCAAAGTCAGGCATGGCAAGGACTGGAGCAGTAGTGATAGCTTCTTGTAGTTTGTGGAAAGCTTGGGTACCTTCTGAGGTCCATTTGAACTCACCCTTCTTTAATAAATTGGTTAGAGGTCTAGCTATCTTCCCATAATTGCTCACAAACCTCCTATAGTACCCTGTGAGTCCTAAGAACCCTCTCAGGGCCTTGATGGAGTTTGGTATAGGCCATTTCAACACCGATTCAACCTTCTGGGGGTCCATGGCTACCCCTCTCTTGCTAATCACATGCCCAAGGTATCTTACCTCCTCTTTACGAAATTCACACTTTTTAAGGTTAGCATGAAACTCATGTGCTGCCAAAATTTCTAAGACTTGCTGTAAGTGGTGTAAGTGTTGCTCCCAAGACTGACTATAGACCAGAATATCGTCAAAAAAAACTAGGACAAACCTCCTAAGAAAGGGTTTGAGGGTAGCATTCATGGCGCTCTGAAAAGTGGCAGGGGCATTGGTTAAACCAAATGGCATGACCAGGGATTCATAGTGCCCTTGATGGGTTCTAAAAGCTGTCTTTGGTATGTCGATGTCCGCCATTCTTATCTGATGGTATCCTGCTCACAAATCTATCTTGGAAAACACACTGGCTCCATGTAGCTCATCTAAGAGTTCCTCTATGACTGGTATGGGGAACTTGTCTGGTATGGTGGCCTTGTTTAATGCCCTGTAATCCACACAAAACCTCCAGCTGCCATCCTTCTTTTTTACTAGGATAATTGGGCTGGAATAGGGGCTGTTGCTGGGTCTGATGATACCCGCCTGCAACATTTCCTCAACCTGTTTTTCTATTTCGTTTTTTTGAAGATGTGGGTATCTATAAGGTCTCACATTAACAGGTCCCTCACCATTTTTGATAGGGATTTTGTGGTCAACTTCTCTTCTAGGCGGCAAGCCTTCAGGTTCTTGGAATACCATGGGGTATTTGTCTAGCAATCGTTCTAAGCCTTCATGATTCTTAGCATTTTCCAAACAATTTAAGCCACTGGCTATGCTTTCATACTGTTGAGGTGTGTTCCACATCATAGCCACCCCTTCTATTTCTATTATTTTCATCATTTGTTGGGGTGAAATCAGAGTCTTACCCAAACTGGGATCCCCCTGAATCACCACAGGACCTGTTGGGGATTGAAATTGCATGGTAAGAGTCTGCCAGTTGGTTTGTACCTCCCCCAATGTTGCTAGCCAAGCTATTCCCAGAACCAAATCCACACCTCCTAGATCAAAAACTAAGGCATCAATGGTGCATTCATAGTCACCTATTTTGACTCTGATCCCTTTACATTTACCTAGGGTGCTCTTCTTCTCACCATCCCCTTAACGCACGCTGTGTATGCTTGCAGTGTCTATGTGTAAGCCCAGTTTTGCCACCATCTCTCTGGATATGAAGTTATGGGTAGCCCCACTATCAATCAACACCAAAATATACACCCCATTAATGATAGCTATCAATTTCATGGTACAAGGTTGTGTAAGGCCCATTGAAGCGAAATGAGGGAGCTCTATGCAAGTCAGGTCTGTTTCATCCTCTGTCTGTGAACCATCACTGCCATCCCCTTGTTCCTCCATGTGAACAATTTCCCCAAAGTCATTCAAATCCTCGTTCTCTCCCAAAATCACCATTCGTAAGTGTCCTTCAGGGCAACGGTGGCCAGGTTTGAAAGGTCCTCCACATGAAAAACAGAGGCTTTCCTTCCAGCGTCGCGCGTGCTCTGCTTTGGATAGAAATCGAATGCCAGGGCCTTTGATTGAGTTTGCAGAACCTGCCTGTTTTTCCCCTGTGTTCGCATTTGCTGTGGAAGGCGTAGAATTGGAGTTTGAGCGCGAAGGCCCCGTTGATGCAGCATCATGGTGTCGTGACCCGGTTGGATCCTCGCGCGACCCGTTTCTCGCTACGACCCCGTTTCCTCGATATCGAGACCCATTGAACCGATTTGGCGTATTACCGGTGTTCTTGGGCTCGCGTTGTGCCTCTTCAACCCTTCGTGCCATCGCCATAGCCTTAACCAGCTTTTTCGGATCTTGGATTCGGACCTGGTCGCGTATGGATTTGCGCAGACCTCCAAGAAAATATCCCAATGTGATGTGTTCCGGCGTTCCTTTTGCTTGGGCGAGAAGGAGTTCAAAGTCACGAATGAATTCACCTACCGTGTTGCGTTGCTTGATGGTTGTTAACCTTTCGTATACAGTCCCTTGCGAGCAATCCCCAAATCTTTCAAATAATGCCTCTGTTAACCGGCACCAATTAACCTCCTCTGCATCTTCTCGCCAATATTTGAACCAATTACTTGCCTCCCCCTCCATACAGATGAGGGTCAGGCGCATCTTCTCTGTATCTTCTTCAATTTGATGTAGTTCAAAGAAAGTTTCTGCCTTGGAGATCCATCCTAGTGGGTCTTCTCCTTCGAAGGTGGGGAGTTCCACCCTCTTCATCCAACCTTGCTTGGGTTCCATTTTAACATCTTCTGGGATGGCGATCACTTCCGTTTTCTCTGAGGTGCCTTTCTTGGCGTTCTTGTTGGTTTCTAGTCCCTTCTGGAGACTCAGCATCATCTTTCTCATCTCCTCATAACGGTCATCAGCTTTCTTGGACATTTCTGTCACCTGTTCCTTGAGTATCTCCATATCGCTGGTTACCACCTGGAGTTTTTCATCCATTCTTTTCTCCAACGCACTGAGTTCTGCATCTCCCCGTGTTGTAGGCTTCGTCATCTTCACAGATCCGGCAGGTCGGACCAAAATTGTTAGCCTTCTGTTAACAATGCAATGAGTACAGAAACTTAGGAGGGCTGGGACGGTGGCCAGCTGGTCTCCTAAGTGTTATTTTATTGAATAGGAAGAAGAACAATGTTTACACCGATGCTTCTCAGCACCTCCACTGGTATCTAACCAGCAACTATGATAACTGTCAAAAAGATAGCTTCAACTATTATCTGATTCCCTTTTATAGACCAAGGGAATAGAGCATTAGTTGTTAGCTAACCATCTAACAGTCTAACTACTCTTAACTGCCTATTAACTAACTATAAAACTAACTAACAGTATTGTAGAAAGAATTACATTTAATTAACCTGTTGGTTCTTATTTCTCCTAGAGTAAGTCTTTAGGGGCCTAACAACATGTATATCATATATGTTAAGGATTGACATCATAAAGATATCCCAAATCACATCTTCAACAAATATAGTAGATATGATAATATATTTTGTCTAGTTAAAAATATAAATTGAATAAAGAAGATTTTCATGGATATGATGTAGTGGTAGACAATGCAAGAACTGACCAGCAGAAGGGTACTCCCACGCGTTTGTCAAGGTTTCGACCTAAAATCAAAAAAAAGTTGAAAACAAAAGGAATAAAGGGAATGGACTGACATGCTTAAAAGTCATTAAGGATTGAAGTGCATTATGATTAAAATTAAGCTAGAAACAACATAGAACAGGTATTCAGAAGTAGGATTGTATTTTAGTGAATTATCTATTCAAGGTAGCATTAAACATGACTGGAAATAAATCATACAGCATACTTGATGCAGTTGATGAATACAAAATTTAGTCACCCCAGAAACGAGGACATTTGCATTGAGAAAATTAACATATCAGAGTACTCAATGAGAATATCAGCAAGCAGACTGTCAATACCTTAAATTTTTCAAAGATAACAAAAAAGTGGCAAAAGAATGAACAAACTAATAATTTAGGGGGAGAATAAAAAACATCAGATTTGAACAATTTCAAACTTCTATGGTCTGTTCAATAAATATCTAACACTAGTTTTAATTAAAATACATTTGAGATTTTGTTCTAAATCCCAAAAATAGATTTGAAATTTGATTACCTTTGTCTCTCTTCAATAAATTCATTCAGCTGCTTCTTTAGTTTAACAACCTCCTGTTCCTGAATACAGCAAGCAATTCACCTGAAGTAAGTATCAACATGGTAAAAGCGCAATCTTATAGAAAGCTGATACTACCTTCTCTTGAGCTTTCTCTACATCTTCTGCACTTGATGATATCCATCAGTGACTACATTAACAGAAGAAAATTATAGATGACAATCATTTGGAAAATAGAACTCTATTTGATTTTCCTCTATTTATCACTATCATGAAACATAACAACACAAAGGCATTTCAAGAAAAATCGTTTGAAGTAGATGAGTGATGAGTCTTACCACGTAAGTGGTCATATCCAACTTCACTCCAACTAAATCTCGAATTACATCATGGGTCATGCTCTAGGCAGCTGCTAATCTTGCATTCAGTGCAAATATCTGGACAACGAAAAGGAAGAAGCATATTGAAACCGTAAGCAAAAAAAAAATTGGACAGAGAAGAAGAAGATAACCTCAGTATCTTTTCCGGCTGATTTTTTTTTTTTAAAAAACCGCCGGTAGGTCCTTCGGAACTGTCGAAAATGCCTATAAATTAAACTTTCGTCTTCACTCTTCTCATTATCTCAATCTACTCTTTATTTCATTCTCATTCTCTTCTACAATTTCTCTATCTTATCTTATTTCTTCTTTCTCATACTCTCTAATCTCCATAAATTTCTCCATATATCTCTCGTATACATTTTCCATTCTTCTTCCTTCTCACTCTTTCATTCTTATTCCTTCTTAATTACTTCTTCATTCTCATTCCTTCATTCATTATCTCCTATGTTATTTCTTCTCGTACTCTCATTCTGTCGATAAACCAATTATCGAAAAGAACCAATTGCCGAAAACCAATTGTCGAAAAGAACCAATTGCCGAAAACCAATTGTCGAAAAGAACCAATTGCCGAAAAACAATTGTCGAAACCAAGACCCACTGAATCGAAATAAGAAGATGATAAAGAGCAAGAACACACCAAGAATTGTTTACCCAGTTCAGCCAATTTGGCCTACATCTGGGGGACTTGCATTGCAATGTCCAATTTTATTGAGAGTGATTTGAATTACAGAGAGATTTACAAGAAGTAGACCCTCCCAAATTGATTTCCCCAAAACTGGTGCTCCACCTTAGCCTAGACAAACCCTAGATGGTGATTAGAAGCACCTACCCAATTTTGTACAATTTGGAATTGACCTCTCTTCTTTCCATAACACTAGAGAGAGTTATATATACAGGTTTTTCATTTTGGTTGTTACAAGAAGAGGAAAGATCCTAACTAACTTAAAACAGAATAAGAACTAACCACACAACTAACTTGTAACAGCAACTGAAAGACTTCAAGCAATTAACTCTCAAGGGGCATAATTGGTATTTCACAAATATATGCCAACGAATAACACATTCATTATTATTCCTTCTTATTCTCTCTTATATCATTTCTTTTCATGTTAATCTCATTCATTTTCATTCCTTGATCACTCCGTAATTCTCATTCTCTCCTAATCATTTCTTATTAAATTAAATCAAAAAGTGATCAATATGTGTATGTGAAATTAAAAAATAAAAAATTGGAATTATAATTTTTTTTGAAAATTCTGTTATCCGCCGAAAAACATTACTTACAAGTGTTTTACCTGTAGGTTTCCGACGATAGAAATCCGCTACTAAAGTGACATTTCCGAAGAATTTTTTTCGCTGGTAATACGCGATTTTCTTGTGGTAGTGAAGGCACTGATTATATGGTATACTAAGTAATAAACTTTAGATATAACTAAATTTTAAACTAAGATAAAATAATTATTTTATGTAAGATTTATTCTACCATGAATTATGAATTTGACATTCATGATTGATATTTAGTTGCATGCATTAGGACACCATGAATATTAAATATGAGGGTTTATAGAACATACCTCTTGTAGCCATTATTGATAGTGTGTTTGAATGCTCTTGTGTGTCCTTGAACTTCAATGACATAGGATAGGATCTTCCTCCCCTTCTTTCTCAATCTTTGATGGGTAAGTGTACAAAATGACATTAGGCATTTTCATATGTTCCAAGACATATATATAGAGAAAGTGGAGAGTGGACCTACCCTTTCATGTGGGGTTACAATGGTTTACATCATTCAAATATGAATAGTTGCCTCTATTCAAACCATACCCTCTCATGAAGAGTTATAATGATTCCACCCATCATGGTTTCATTAAACTATAGGCTACATTAATTTTAAGTACACCTACCATGTGATGTCTAATATCTATTGATCACTATATAGATATTCCAAGACCCATCAAGATACCATTCAACCAATGTCTAATTTTATAAATCAATGGAAGACCAAAATAAATATTTCTAACATTCTCCCACTTGGGCAACATTGATTTAATAAATAATGTAAAAGTAAAATAAAATAAAGTTTCAAAAATAAGGTTAAAAACAAAACCAAAAACACATTGGTTGAATAATTGTGGCCACTTTTGTATCTTGACTATAATCACAAACGACAATGATCAATGCCGACCAACAAAACTCATCAATTAGAGCTATAAGTGAGAAATAAACTATTAAGAGTTTATGTCACCGATAACCACGTAACTAATTAATCTTGTTGTCATGACCATTAAATAAATGTACTAATGTAATACACATCATAGTATAATTTGTGATCATCGAATACTATTGTGTACAGTTCCTCATTGTGTCTTCCTAAGAAGACACAATCAATCCCTTAAAGGGATTCATGTTTCAAGTGAAACACCATTCCATAATGGAAAATAATTTCTTTCCCAAGAAAGAAATGACAATCTCCCAAAAAGAGATGAAAAACACATTTCATTAGAAACATAAATGCAATGCATCATAAACATGATTGTAATAGTATTAAAAGGCAAACAACTTCATTAAATATAGTAAATTATTCTGTACAATTTATGTCAGCTCCCACTAATTAAATGAATCAAAAGACTTTACAATTCCCATATTTTCAACATGTTTTGTAAAAATAATAGGCCTAAGTCCCTTAGTTAGTGGGTCAGCTATCATTTCTTCAGTAGATATGTGTTCGACGTCAATTTCTTCATTTTCCACCATTTCACGAACAACCAAGTATTTGATCCTTATGTGTTTAGAAGCGGAAGTCGTCTTATTGTTCTTGGTGAAGAAAACAGCAGAACTATTATCACAGTACATCTTTAAAGGCCTCGAAATCGAGTCAACTATACCAAGAGCTGAAATAAAATTCTTTAACCACATTGAATGGGCTGCAGCACCATACAACGCAACGAACTCTGCCTGCATCGTAGATGAGGCTGTCAAAGTTTGCTTAACGCTCTTCCAGGAGATAGCACCACCAGCCATCATAAAGATGTACCCTGAAGTTGACTTCTCATCATCAGGACATCCAGCAAAATCAGCATCAGAGTATCCAATAACATTTAAATCATCAACTTCCTTGTAAACGAGCATATAGTTCTTTGTCTTCTGCAAGTACCGCATTACCTTCTTAGCAGCAACCCAATGAGCATGTCCAGGATTAGACAAATATCTACCCAATACACTCACAGTGAAGGATAAATCAGGTCTCGTGCATATGGAACATTTGACATTGCATTCATTTCAATATTGTTCTTGGGACATTGATCCTTACTCAGTTTATCTCCTTTAACTATTGGAGCATCTCCCGGTTTACAAGTCTCCATGTTGAATCTTTTCAAGACTCTATCAATATAAGCCCTTTGAGATAAACCTAAGAGTTTTTTGTTTCTATCTCTATGAATCTCAATTCCCAAGACAAAAGAGGCTTCCCCGAGATCCTTCATATCAAAAGAAGTGGACAAGGTTTTCTTGGTATCTACAAGCAAATCAAGGTTGTTACTTGCAAGCAAAATGTCATCCACATAGAGAACAAGAAAAATAAACCTACTCCCACAGATCTTGAGATATATACACTGATCCACCTTATTTTCTTCAAAACCCATGGAAGTGATGACTTCATCAAACTTAATGTACCACTGTCTTGAAGCTTGTTTTAATCCATATATAGACTTCTTCAATTTACACACCAAGTGTTCCTTATCATTTTCTATGAAGCCCTCTGGTTGTTGCATGTACACATCCTCATAGAGATCTCCATTTAAGAAAGCTGTCTTCACATCCATTTGATGAAGTTCTAAATCATAATGAGCTACAAGAGCCATTATAATTCTGAATGAATCTTTTGATGATACAGGAGAGAATGTTTCTTTATAGTCAATACCTTCCTTTTGTGTAAATCCTTTGGCCACTAGTCTGGCCTTGAAGCGTTCCACATTTCCCTTGGCATCTTTCTTAGTTTTAAACACCCACTTACATCCAATGGGCTTAAAACCATTGGGAAGCTCCACAAGCTCCCACACACCATTATGATTCATCGAATTTATTTCATCATTCATAGCTTCAATCCACTTATCTGACAAATCACTAGAAACAGCCTCACTATAATTTTCTGGATCTGGCAAACATCCTATGTTTGAATCCTTCTCTCCCAGAAAAGTATAATAGTTGATAACAATCAAATATGATTGTTATTACCTCTTATTTCAAGCTTAAATCATTGTTAATTCTCAAGCAATTTAGTGATTAATGTTGTAAATAGGTTAGTTTAGAATAATTAAAGGTGCAAGCTGAATTATGTTATTAATGGGCACTTTGGTGCCCAATTGTGGTTTAATATGTGTGTTTAATTGCTGCAGCACCTGTTGTGGCAGCATTGCCATTTTACGCAACATGAGAGAGAATGTAGCAAGAAACACGGAAATCAAGGCAAGGACAGCTGTCAGCGTGTGTCATGCGTGGGTGTGCGTGCCAATCATTGGTGATGCGTGAATGACCTAGGGTTTTGGGCAAAAAGGACATTGTGCCTTGAAAAGGACAAAATGTGCCTCCACCATTTAGGGTTTCTCTCATCCCAAGACCTTCCCTATATAAAGGCACTCACCCCCATAATTAGGTTAAGCCGAATTCCTGAGGTATAGACATAGCCTCAAGTTTTTGTGCCTCCATTGTTACTTAAAGTCAATTGCTGGGATATTGATTGCTGCAGCAACGTTAGATCTGCTTCATCTTCGAAGGAGCTACATTTTGAGAGCTGGAATTGCTTGGTGGATCACCATTGAAGCTGTCTCAGTAGCAAGACTTGTAGCTGAACTTCTCTTCTCGGGTTTTAGTATGAAATTCCTACTTCCCTTGATGTTTAGTTTAGTTGTAATGTTGTGTAAGCTCAATATGAGCTAAACCTCTGTAGTTGGGATGCTATTATGAATTTAATGAAGTTAATTTGTTCTTAATGCTTGTGTTATTGTGTTGAGCACTTTATCTTGTGTGTTTTTACTATTTCCATCTTAGATTAGGATTGGCCGTCTAATCTAAGTAGATATACATTCACAGACATGGTTTGTATATATATCTCACAAGATAACATGGTATGTTGCACTATAGACATATAGTTGTTCCTTGCTTGAGTCCTAGACATAGGAGAGGCATAAGCCATGAGGTAAAACACTTAGGTGTAATGCTGCTTGTTCTCCAGTAGCCTAGGGAAATAATCTCTTCTGAATTAGACATAATTTGGGGTGACTAAAGCCTAGTGTTAAGCATTAGACATAATGCACAATTGCGGCAGCACCTAGTGCTGCAGCACTTAACATAGCATTTTGAGCATTTTAATGGATTTATTGAAGTATTGCATCTCAACTTGTCCCAAATCTGATTTCCACTACCCTAATACCTTTTTAGTTGTTTGTTACTTGTTACCCAACCAATTGTGTGTCATTTACTTTTGTTACTAAAATCACTAATTGTTACTTTGATTAAACTCTTGTTTGGCAAATTAATCCTCGTGGGAACGATCTCTACTTTCATTATATTACTTGTTACGATTGTGTACACTTGCACAAAAGAACGTTCACGTTTTCAAGCAACAATAGTCACCACGAATAGCAGGCCTACGTTCTCTTTGGGAACGTCTAAGAGGCAAAACTTCAATTTGATCCTCAGTAGCAGATGGTGGTGAAGGTGGTGGATCATCTAACATGGCTTGTTGTTGTTCCTCAGGTGTTTGGTTAACTAAAGGGCTCTCAACTCTTTCTTGTATTATAGGTATAGGTAATAAAAACTTCTCTCCTCTAGAGCTTGATTCTCCTTTTTCATGATCAACTGAAACGCCAATATCAGTCTCAAGAAACTTTGCATTGATAGCCTCTATTATCTTTGTTCCTCTAGTAGGACAGTAAAATCTATATCCCTTAGCATTGTTAGGATAACCAATGAAATAACACCTTGTGGTTTTAGGACTTAACTTTGATGCAGTCGGGTCATAGATTTTAACTTCAGCAGCGCACCCCCATACACGAAGATGATTCAGACTAGGTTTCCAACCTTTAAACAACTCAAAAGGTGTCTTAGGTACAGCCTTAGATGGTACCCTATTTAATATATACATAGCTGCTTTAAGAGCTTCTCCCCAAAGGAAATCAGGTAACTTAGAATGACTCAACATAGACCTCACCATATCCATCAAGGTACGATTACGCCTTTCAGCCACACCATTTTGTTCAGGAGTACCAGGCATAGTATATTGAGAAACAATTCCACATTCCTCAAGATATTTGGAAAAAGGTCCCATATATTGTCCACTCTCACTGTGTCTACCATAGTATTCACCACCTCTATCTGATCTAACTATTTTAATCTTTGTGCCACATTGATTGTCCACCTCAGTCTTGAAGATCTTGAACTTTTCAAGGGCCGAAGACTTCTCATTCATCAAGTAGATATAACCAAAACGAGAATAATCATCTATGAATGTTATAAAATACTTATTACCACACAAAGTTGTTCTTAAAGGACCACATATGTCAGTGTGAATTATTTCCAATAGTTCTCTACTTCTAACAGACCCCTTTCTATTTTTCCTCGTGAATTTTCCTCTTATGCAATCCACACATTCCTCAGCTAGAATCAAGTGGTGGTAAGATGTTATCCTTAATTAATCTATTAATCCTATCTTTAGAGATATGCCCTAAGCGTCCATGCCATAAGGAGAATGAGGTGTCCTTCAACAAAGGTCTCTTACTTCCAATACTTTGAACATGTAGGATATTATAAGTATTATAATCCAATTCCAAACTATATAAACCATTATGCTTATGAGCTTTTCCAACAACATCATCATTATTATCAGATAACAAACACAATCCTTTATTGAACTTACAAGAAAATCCACAATCATCAAGTCTTGACACAGAAATTAAATTTCGCCTCATAGATGGCACGTACAAAGTATCTCTTAATTGCAAAACAAAACCAGATTCTAATCTTAATTCTACTAATCCTATAAATTCCACATTAACCCTATTTCCATTTCCTACAAACAGGTTCACTTCATCTTCACTTGGTTTTCTCTTTGTCTTGAACCCCTGTAAAGAATTAGAAACATGAATTGATGCACCTGAATCTAACCACCACGAGTTTAAGGGGATATCTACCATGTTAGACTCAAAACAAGCTAAAGCAAAAGGCTTACCTGGGGTTCCACTTTGAATCGAAGTCTTAAAGGCTTGACAGTTTGACTTTTTGTGTCCTATGCCATTGCAAAACCAACATTTCAATACCCTTTTCTTAAAATTAGGTTTTGAACCAGATGCCATGTAAGATGGGCCAGCCTTCTTATCATTTCCATGTCGATTAAATGGTTTCTTTCCCTTATTCTTAAAGAAACTCTTCTTACCATGCTTATGGTTAGGTTGCGAAAGCAAATTCACACTTCCATGACTCACATGATTCATCCTTTCTTCCTCTTGTACACAAACAGATATGAGGGTATTAATGTCCCACTCTTCACTTTGAATATTGTATGAGGTTTTCAAAACATCAAATTTGCTAGGTAGGGAATTTATGGCATGATGTATGATAAACTTATCGGTTAATGGACATTGGAGGTCACTAAGTTTGTTGGCTATAGTTATCATCTTCATGATGTGCTGCCTAACCCCACTACTACCATCATACTTCATGTTAACAAAGGAGTCCATCAATTGTCCCGCTTCAGCCTTACCAGAAATGGCACATCTTTCACCGATAGAAGTAAGAAAAGTTTTAGCATTATCAGAAAGGGGAATGGCTTTAACCAATGCATCATCTATGGATCTCTTAATGAGCATTAAAGCCTTGCGGTTAGCCCTTGTCCATTCCTTATGATAGGCCTTTTGTTCAAGAGTACTAGTCTCAGTCAAAGCAGAAGGTTCATCCTCTCGAATTGCAATGTCAATGTCCAATAAATTCAATGCTAGCTCAATATCCTCCTTCCATTTCTTATAATTATTCCCAGTTAAAATCTCTATTTGATTGGCAGAACTATTCAAGGAAAAGGTGACAGGAGCTGAAATATAAAAGGCAAAAATGATTAATTACATGAGCAAATTGATACTATAACAGGGAATATTAATGACATACAACATAAACTCCCCTGTGGGTGGAGTATACATCATATAAACAACAATGAAAAATTCCAACACCTGTGGGCAGAAGGAAGTTTAAACTGTAACACATTCCCAATAAACCATGCTTCAAAAAACAATTCATAATTCAATCTCCTGTGGGTAAATTAAATTATAAATCATTTAAGAAACAAAAAAAAAATCCCCAATACATCCAGGAAATCCCATTAATATTCATGAGTGACCCACTGTGGTGGTGTACATTCACTTCAACTAATAGAATCCCAAATTGGATAACATTTGCTCAAAAAATCAATTAATATTAATCATTTTCATTTCAAGCTATGCCCATAGAGAGTGAATTAGGCTAATGAAGGAACAAGGGAGAGTGACTACTGTAGACAGATTTATAAGGGGTTCAAAATATTTTCCAAGTCAAGAGACTAAATAGAACCCAATTTAATAGATTTTAAATAATTTCTAAACTATACAACAATAGAAAATAATATATATATATATATATATATATATATATATATATATATATATATATATATATATGAAACCTATTCCAAAAATTCTGAAACCTAGATAGATAATTAGAGTATAATTTTCTAAGAATTATGGATAAAAAATAGTTCAAAACGGGTTAGAAATGACTGCTCACGCTCCCCCACTCTCCCTAGCCTGAGAGTGGGCGTCGGTTACACGCTGGGGTCTGTTGCACCCCGAAAAATCCTTTGGAGGGATTTCTCTTCGCACAACATGAATTGGAGTCGCCACCAATATTTTTTTAGAGGTAAAACATTGAAAAAAACCTTTCTTGAAAGACAATGGTCCTTGGAACCACGAGATTTAAGTTCGGGGGTCGGTTATGCATGGGGAAGGTACGAGCACCCCACACATCCTTTCTACTGAAAGGGAACCTCGATTTGACGTGTGATTTAAAAGGTTGATTTAAGAAATGCTTTGTTTTTATCTCTCTTTATCTCTCCTTACTTTATGGAAAAACTTAAGGAAAATTTAATCTTTTGCGCTTGACGGGAGGGCACCGTGCCTACGTATCCTGGGGAGGGAATCAAAGCAACGTAGTTCTTGTTTTCGAAAATTGTTTTGTTTTTAGAAATTGCCTTGTTTTGGAAAAGGGTTTGTTTTTTTGAAAAGAAAATGGTTTTTATTTGTCGTGCTTGACGGGAATGTGACCCACTCCTACGTATCTCCCAGTGCGATGGAGAATTCAAAGCTTACGTAGTTCTCGGTTGTCGAGAAAAGGTTTTTATTTTTTAGTTGTTTAATTGTGAAAATTGAATGTTCACAGTGATCAAACAACAAAGGTTTTGAGTGATCACCACTAGCATCCCATTATTGACGATCATGCAAGCAAAGGCTTCGCATTATCCTCAACAAAGTTTTTAATTTGTGAAATGAGAGTTCTTTTGAAAAATGAGTGTTCATGATAATCAATTGAGCAAAGACTCCAAGTGATCACCACTAGCACCCCATTGTTGACAATCGTGCAAGCAAAGGCTTCGCATTATCCTCAACAAAGTTTGATTTGTGAAAAATAGTTTGGAATTGTTTTGAGAAGAAGTGAAGTTGTTTATCAATGATTATGTAAATGCAAAAAAATGTTTTGAAGTTGGAACGTTACTAACGAGTAACAAGTTGTTTTTTGTATGCAACATGGTTTTGAAGTTTTGGAGAGTTACTAACGAGTAACAATTGGTGGAAATCAAAACAAGCAAATTGTGAACACCAATTCAACATTTTAATGCACCACAAGCACATAAACAAGTATATCAAGCATGGAGTACCAAGCTTCAATTCAAGAATGCATGAGTAGGCAATGATGCAAGAATAGGTAAGAATGCATGAATATGCAAAATGCATGTGCATCAAGGTTAAATGAACCTATCTTTTGCCAACTTAGCATAACCCAAGATCATTTGTGGACCATAAATGAACCAAAACCCAAATTCATCTTCTCAAATCACAAATTTCACAATTAACAACATAGGTTTGAATATTTGCAAGTTTAAACAAGTAATTTAACAAAATCAATTCATAAACCCTAGTATGCGAACCTTTTAGCCCGAAGAAATCAAGATACACATCTTGCAACCATTCCTTTAAGCGACCCAAATTCACAATCAAGGTTCATTTCCAAGCAATTGTACGATTGAACCTCAAAAGGCATCAAATCAAATATTAAAACCTAATTATTGAACATATGCGAACCAAATAGCCGAAGGAAATCAAGATTTACATCTTGTAACCATTCCTTTTGGCACAAAAGCTCACAATCATGGTTCATATAAGATTAAGCCAACAAACACCCAAAAATCAACATCAAACCAAATTATCTCAAAATATGCGAAATATATACATGGCCAATCATCAATTTATTTCAACAAGTCAACCAAATCAAGCAAGCGAATGACATAACCAAAACATAGATACATTTATTCACAAGATTCAACCATGAGAACCAGCAAAAATCATAAAACACATATTTATTTGAAGCATGCGAAATTATTATCAAAGCAAATAACATTTTATTTCAATTAAAACAACAAAATCATGCATATAACCCCAAAATCAAAGCATCAAAACAAAGATTCATGAGATTAACATATGTACAAGCATAAAAATGAAGTTAAAAGAGAGGATCTACATTTTTGGAAGTGGAAATCTCACAAATATGCAAGAAATGATGACTTTATGCAAGGATTTACAAGAGAAGGGGTCTAGGAATCACATACCTTAAGATGAGCTCCAAATAAACACAATAGATGAAGAAACAATTAACCAAATCAACTTATCTTCAAGCTTGGTCTTCAATCTCCAAAAAATGACCCTTGATCTTGAACTTTTGTGTGATTTTATGAAGGATTGATGGTTGAAAATTAGTGTTTAGGCTTGGAAGATGGATTGAATGTGTGTGGGTAGATGAGAAATGAAGAAGTGAGTTAGAGAGAAGGGAGAGGGGGTGGCGCATAAATGGAGAGAAGGTGAGGAGGGAGTTGTGTGCTAGGGTTTATGAGTGAATGGTGAGGCCAAAAGCTTTCTCCTTTTCTTTCTTGTGAGGTGAGGTTAATAGGGTATATATAGAAAACAATTAGGTTTAAGGGTAGTTAGGTCATTGTGCATCTCATCTCACCCTAGGATTGCATCTAAAATTTGAATGGAGGGTGAGGATTGAATCACACATGGATTGAGGTCAAAAAATGAAAATATGAGAGGGAATGAGAGGGATAGGCGACACACATTGGGAGGGGTCCTTGGTGACCAAGTTTTGCAAGTTGGCAATTGTACTATTATGAGACCATTCCCTTTTCCTTTTATTTTTGATTATTCTTTTCAAGATAATTGTACAAAAATACACCACTTTGAGCCACATACAAGGTATTTTGAGGAATATGCCATTTTATGTGATCACCATGAACAAAAAATGTCATAAAAATCACATCTTGGAACTTTTTGTAGAATATTCCCTATTGATCCTTTTTGAAATTTTGTGCACAATGTATGCATGCATGCGCATACATACATACATGACCAAAAATGTTTTGCCTCAAATAAATTTCTCTAAAATTGCACAATGATTCTTGATGAGAAATTATCTTATTTTTGACAATGACCAAAATACCCTTTTGCCCTAAAAACCTTGTTTTTTAACAACAAATGCATTTCCACTCTAACAATGAATTTAAAAGCCCTAGAATGACTTTTAAAACCCAAAAATGCATGCACAATGCTCTTCACTCTTCAAAATAAAACCACACTTTTCAATTTATTTATTTTTTGCGGAAAATTAGGGTTTTAAACCTAGGCGGACAAAATTAGGGTATGACAGGGTCATCCTTGACCTCTAGCCTGGTCTGTTTGACCCGTTTTCTGGGTGTATCGGGTCATGAAACCCGCTACTTTGAGGTGTTATATCTTCCTCATTTCTCGATCATTTCACTCGATTCTTGAATCAAATTTATAGTACTCATAACAAGGATTGCAAAGGTATACTTTTCAGGAAACTTTAAGGACTATAATAGAAATTACGCGGACTCAAAATTGTGAAAAAATAACTTTTACGAAAAACGGGCTCAAGTGTGTTCTTTCACGACCCATCGCTTTGTTTCACCAAAAACCGTTTCGTTTGTTTCAGAAAACGTACCTATTTTCATGTGATAATGAACTTGCATCCATTTGGATGAGATTTGGGAAAAACAACGTAAAAATTGGACAAAAATTGCACCACAATTTCAAAATGGGTATGTTTCCATGAAAATGGGTTTGTGTCTTATTCTATCACATTTTCCTACAGATTCTATACAAATTTGATCACTACAATTTATTGGTTCTAATTATGAGATAGTTTTTCGAAATATAAACAACATGCCATTGTTCTATAAATAACCCAAAATTGTATGAACAAGAAGATAAGACACTCTATCAATATAAAAAAATGAATTTATGAATTAGCCCAAAAGATTATCATGTCAATATATATAAATGGATCCTAATCATACAACTAAGGCTCTGATACCACATGTAAGATTTATTCTACCATGAATTATGAATTTGACATTCATGATTGATATTTAGTTATATGCATTAGGACACCATGAATATTAAATATGAGGGTTTATAGAACATACCTCTTGTAGCCATTATTGATAGTGTGTTTGAATGCTCTTGTGTGTCCCTGAACTTCAATGACATAGGATAGGATCTTCCTCCCCTTCTTTCTCAATCTTTGATGGGTAAGTGTACAAAATGACATTAGGCATTTTCATATGTTTCAAGACATATATATAGAGAAAGTGGAGAGGGGACCTACCCTTTCATGTGGGGTTACAATGGTTTACACCATTCAAATATGAATAGTTGCCTCTATTCAAACCATACCCTCTCATGAAGAGTTATAATGATTCCACCCATCATGGTTTCATTAAACTATAGGCTACATTAATTTTAAGTACACCTACCATGTGATGTCTAATATCTATTGATCACTATATAGATATTCCAAGACCCATCAAGATACCATTCAACCAATGTCTAATTTTATAAATCAATGGAAGACCAAAATAAATATTTCTAACATTTTATACATTTCATAGGACTAAATATAAATCAAAAGAATTAAAAAAAAACATGTGTATATAATTTTTTAGCTTGGCAATGGCGTTTTATTTAACTAAAAAAATAATATTTTTGAATTCCAAAACGAAGTTTTTACGTTTTTTAAAACTCACCGGTTCAAATCAGTTCTCACACCCGGTTTTTTGCCGGTTCTTAACATATTTCCTACCGATTCTAAGACAAGCCGATTTCTACACACTAAACCGTACACATGGTTGCAAATGTGAAGCGAATGAATGTCTCTAAATTTCCATGTAATGGCCTCCAATATCTGGTTCAAATTAAATATTCTGTCGATAGCTATTATTATTATTATTATTATTATTATTATTATTATTATGTTTTTTGTTATCTTTCAATCTTCGTAGTACGCTCCTTAAAAAATTCTGTTATTTGCTTTGAAGGCGCTTCAGCAAAAACAGCAATAGGATAATGCTCACGTGACTTCATATTTTGTGTATTTTGCTTTGATACCTGTGGCCTATTTTAATTATTATATTTCGACTAAAATCTATGGTTGTCTTTGGAGTTAAAGGGATTTATCATGTGGATCATATACCATAATAATAACGTGGTTTGATTTTTAAAGAGAAGTGACATCGTAAAAGGACAATACATATAATTTGACTAATTGTTTATCTGGTGTTATTATTGTTGTGTAAATTAATAATATAAAGCCAAAAGTGTATAAATTAATTACATTATTGATCTTATTAGTTGTCATCAAATTTATTGATCTTATTATTATATTCCCAGTCAACAAAATCTTTGATACTCAAAGATAGAAATAGTAGTAAGAGCATTAGGCATATTCATTCATATCAAGTGAAGCGTCAGTCCAATCTCTTACGTGGCACTCTCCCATTTGTTGAGCTATCAAATCCCACGTGCTTGTGATCGTTTGTATCACGTGGCCTTATGTCCATCATCTTTTTTGTGGCAGACATGCGGATGCACCGGCACTTTCAAGCTTTTTGGAGTATATAAATAACGATCGATAATGGAGATCTATCGATCCTTATCCCCTCCTTAACCTATCTCTAATCATATAATTAGGTCCATTCCTCAACTCATATATGCTTTTTTAGACGGAGTGACAAATGTTACTTGAAACTCACATACACAATTGTGAAGTCTCGGGTTCGAATCCAAGAAATAAGTCGTGATAAATAGAGTTTCACAAAACATGAAATAAGTCGTGATACCAATTTTTTGTATTTTTTTCCGACTATATACATGCCGATGGTAAGAATGGTTGAACGCTAAGCATTACATCTTGACATTTTTATTGACAGACAATTACTTGTAGTGTTAACACTAGGTGCCATACATTTGTGTTATTGTTAAGATACTCTACATTTTTTCAAAGAACTAGAGATTGTAAAGTTATAGTTTTTAGGTTATAAATACATATAAAAATAAATATTTAATAAATATATATTTTGTTCCTTATGTTACTAAACCTAGCTTGAAACTTGGTCAAAAAAAACTTGAAACTTTTGAGATTTGTTTTATTAAATGAAGATGAATTTAACTAGCGATTGTGATCGGGGCGGCTCCTCTTTGTATTAAAGTGTAGTCATTGCTACCCAAAAATAAAATAAGAAATCAAAATTGGGTATAATAATATGTAACGACAACCCCAAAAATAAAAACTAGGTATAATAATTGATTGTTGCTACCCATAATTTATTAGGCTTTTTTTTACCCCCTCTTCCACCTAATACCCCAATATTACGTTTTATTCTCAAAATACCCCTCACCTTTTTACCAAAATTTAAGTTGAAACTGATTTCTTTTAAAACTTTCTGGAAACACTTCAAAGGATGATAATTCCGGAAGTCATTCAATTGAGATGTTTCCGGAAAAATTTATCAAATGGCTTCCGGACGAAATTATCTCATAGGAGGATAATTCCGGAAGCCATTTTGAAAGCCAATTTTTTGAGAGTGGGGGTAAAATGGTTAATTTGGTCAAATTGAGGGGTAAATGGGGGAGGAGGAGGGTAAAAAAAAGCCAATTTATTAATGTCTTATTATCTTCTAGTATTAGTTAATCTTTCATCTTTATCATAAGAGAAATGCTAAATGTCCCGAATAAATATTCCCTAAAGTTTCTCGAATAGTGTCAAAAAAAACAAAGCAAGGACATCAAATCATATGAAAGAGAATACAAGTACTCAACTTTTTTGTGACTCGGGATAAACATAATCCGGACATAAATCGTTTCTGTTATCATAATTGTTCACTAAAAGAATTTTTCATATTTTATATTTGACACCTCTTAACCAACACGGTCGGCCCGGTGACTTAATCTATTTTGGAATACGAGAAGTCGACTTGGTGCTCCTGGATTCGATTTCCAGAGTGGACAAACTTGATGTCGGCAAATGTGAATTTGATCCTAAACACGAATAAAAATTAGTCTTTTTGTAAAAGTGTTACGACACTCTCTATGAATAATAACCTGCAATTATCCGAACCAAAACAAATATTTGACACCTCATAAAAAATCCAGCTAGCTCCCTCCGGTATTTATTGCGACCGGTCTTTCTCATATTTACTATTACGCACATATGCCATCCAGATATATAATTCACGTGTCATATATTGAATTGGTCCCCAAATCTGTCGAGATATTTACTATTTAGTGTCTTATTGAGAAAACCTTTCCCACCCTCCCTTTCTATATATAACCCTTTCCTATATTTGATAAAAATAGTATGCTTTGAAGACGAAATGAAACTTCTCAGTTAGCCACTCATTTCATATATATAACATGTTGATGCTGATATGTTGCCTTTATCTGCATTTGCACCTGCACTTTAATTACTTGGTTATTTCCATTTAGACATATTATTGTCAATGATATGTTGTAGAAGGGAACCAAACCAAGGTGCAGGTGCATATGCAGGTGAATGCCATATTGGCTATGAGATCAACTTTACTGAATTAAGCTGCTGTTTGTAGATGGCCAGTGTGGTTGGTTTGTGCCTGCTTGTGCTTGGAGCTTGGAATTTGGAATAGATCCAAGGTTAAGATCAACTGGTCTCTTTTTCTTCCCTTTCCCTCAGTTAATATATATATATATATATATATATATATATATATAGCAACTTGTTCACTGTAGCACTCCTAGGTTATTTTTATAAAATTAAAAGAAAAAAGAAATATTGATGGAACCTTTAGTGTGTATGCATGTAGTGAAATCATGTCAATTTTGCATATTTGTCAAAAAATATGTAATTTGAATAGATTTAAACTTAAAAACCAGTAGACATAGGATGTAAGAGTAAATTTAGATAAAGTTTTCTTTAAGTAGTAGCTAGTATTTGTGTGTGGTGGTGGTGGTGCTTCCTCCATACCTACGTACCTACTCTTTTTTCCATCCTTATTAGTGGCAATCTTCCTACTCGAAATAGGAAGGGCTTCATCATTGGTATGCAGTTCTTTGGGCAATCTGGGAAACCTGTAATGGGATCATCTTCTCTAGAAAAACCTTAGATCTATCAGAGACTTTATTTGCGATTAAGCACTTCTCTTGAAAATGGCTCTTAGCTAAGGCCTAGACGGGACATAGTTTGTTCTATGAATGGTATGCGGACCCTCTGGAATTTATCTCTGGGATCTGGGATCTATTGGCCTATGATCTTTTCTAACCATACTTAGAGTGGTTTTGGTTCCTACTTGGTGATTTGTCGATTTTTCTAGTCTCACTATGTTGTGAATTTCCATCACTTTTTGATTGTAGTTGTATTATGCTGACATTTTGTTTGTATTAGGTCTACAACAAAAAGCAGTTTAGGTAACGCTAGAAAACTGTGGCGAGAAGTGAAAAACTGTGGCTTAAGTACCTATTTTTCTAATCTATAATTAATATTATTTTGCTTGTTAAAAAAAAGTATTCGTGTAGACAAGAAAAGAAAACTAAAATGATCTTGTAATAATCCTAGCTTTTACAAGTTAAAATCAATATATCCGAATTCTAATGTTTTTAAGAGTTCTCTCATCATTTGAATTTTCTATGCAAAATTATATAAGTTGGATTGCAAAGTTCCTTTATTAATATCTACAAGCCAATCCAAACTGCACCTAATTTCTATATATATGGCTTTGATGCTTTATCTTCAGTAGTTCAGTTTGATCCTTTTGGGTCAGCATATATATTGTTTAATCTGCTGCACCTTTTTAATTAAGAAGGCTGTAAAATTCAACAAAGTAGCTAGAAAGCAACTCAACTCAAAGAAGAAATTCCTTTACATCTTAACCATAGTCCAGTTAGCCGTCAATGCTATAACAAATATGGTTTGTCAAATATCTGTTGTGTGTGTGTGTATATATATATATATATATATATATATATATATATATATATTCGTTTGTTCTTATTTACTTTCAAATTCGTACAACTACCCAACTAATAATCACCACTAATAAAAAATATGTACTCCTTTTGAAGTGCCAACAGGGTACGTACACTGAAGCAGCTAGCTAGCATTTGTTGATGTGAATAAGTTGCAACTAAAGACAAAACAGAACAAAGCTGGCACGAATCTCATTATCATCAATATACATCATACATGGGACAATTTCAATAGAATGGAACACTATTGAAAAGGAAAAATATTTTTTGAGATCCAAACATACCCAACAACACCAAAAGAGACAAGGGAATATAGAGTCGTGTTGTTGCGGAGTTTTTAGAAAAATATACCGAAGAAATTACCGGGTTGAGTCGCGGACTAGGTCGCTCTCTTTAAGACGTTTCGCGGCACTCTCTCTTTAAGACGTTTCGCGGCACTGCTCAAGGTGCAAGCAGACTATAAACCACGCCGTCCCCAGGATAAAACAGCCCAGTACGATTATCACTGCACAGTGTATAATCGCTCTAGAAATACACCTCAATATGATCCGTAGATCACTCTGAATATGATCCGTAGATCACTCTGAAATATGATCCGTAGATCACTCTGAAATATGATCCGTAGATCACTCTAAAAGAATGGCTCGTAGGCCGGAGTAGAAGAGAAGAAATTTCGAGAGAGGAGAGAGAGCTTGAGGTATGATTTAACGTCAAGCGGTGTGAAGAATGAACTGAGGGAGGGGCCTATTTATAGGCGTCTAACCGGCTTGCTGCGCAAGTCTTGTTGGATAAGGACGGAGCTGCTTGCGCTCCAAGTAGCTCCCGTTCAACGAATCTGTACACAACGGTTAGTTCATCGTATCCGGACGGTTCAACGAATCTGGACGCAACGCACCAAAAAATAAAATAATTATTTTCGCAAAAAATTTATTTACACCTCACAAGCCAAGCCCAAGCCCGGCCCGGCCGGTCGGACGGACGGCGGCGGCGGCGCGCGCGTGTGGTGGTCAGATGGTGTGCGTGCTTGCCCGTTTACAAAACTGGGTACCCTTTGGGCCCCAACCCAAAGGTGTGAAGTCACCACTTATAAGCACTCTTCAAGTGCCTAGTCCAAGCAATGTGGGACTTTTTAATTCACAACCCATGTTCCAACAATCCCCCACTTGAATTTAAAAGGAAGTTCCAGAATTAGCGTCAAACGCCTCTATAGGATTGTGCATAAGCAGAGGTGTCATACGACTTGAACCTTGCTTAGCGGTTAAGATTTAGATTCAACAAGAGTGACTCGTAGTCTTGAACTCTATCTCTAATCGTCAAAACCACACACAACCCTTTCAATAGTGTATTCTCAAATGCCCGTGCTTTTATGGCCATGCACGTCTATCCCAGTTTAGTGAACGCTCTAGGAATTTCTGCCCAAAATTCCATAGGAAGCGGCCCCCACTTCCACATTCACAAAGGTGAGTCTATCAAGAGTACTCCTGTAGCTAGGTACTCCACTCCACATAGAGTATAGATCTCATTAAGAGTTTCTATTATCTCAGCCTACTTCGCTTCAGGACTCATGCTTCTTTTCTTTCAATAGCATGTTCATCTCCTATCACTTCACAACTTGTTATTACCCATTGAACCTAATTCTTGGGATCTCCAGTCTTTTAGGTCGGGTTACCATCGTGAGTGACTCATGGTTCTAAAGGCAGTAGTCCCATCTTTTGAGATGTATTGTGGACTTTCTCTCTGGCTAATCCTTTCGTCAAAGGATCGGCTAAGTTCTGATCTGTGCGTACGTGATCCACTCTCACAGCTCCTTTTGACATTAACTCTCTAACTGTGCTGTGCTTACGACGTATTTGTCGTCTCTTACCGTTGTAGTAACGATTCTCTATTTTTGCAATAGCCGCGGTACTATCGCAGTGGATCAACACAGCTGGCATCGGTTTTTCCCATAAGGGAATCTCTGCTAGTAGGCATCTTAACCAACTAGCTTCTTCACTGGCTGTGGCCAGTGCTATCATTTCAGACTCCATAGTGGACTGAGCCAATATGGTCTGTTTCTTTGATTTCCAGGAGACAGCACCACCGGCTATACTGAATATATAGCCGCTAGTAGCTTTGGAATCATCAGATAGAGTATTCCAATCAGCATCACTGTACCCTTCAAGTACAGCTGGAAATCTCTGATAATGTAATCCAAGATTCATGGTCCTTTTCAAGTATCTCATGACTCTTTCAATAGCATGCCAATGCTCTATACTAGGTCGACTAGTAAACCTGCACAACAATCCCACAACATAGGCAATGTCGGGTCTAGTACAATCAGTGGCATACCTTAGACTGCCAATGATGCTCGCGTATTCCGTTTGTCTTACACTGTCACCAGTGTTCTTAAAGAGCTTGACACTCGGATCATATGGTGTACACGCAAGTTTACAGTCAAAGTAATTATATTTCTTTAAGATCTTCTCAATGTAATGAGATTGATCCAAAGAAATTCCCTTCTCGGACCTAGTTGTCTTAATGCCAAGTATCACACTGGCTTCTCCGAGGTCTTTCATATCAAATTGTTGCACAACAATGATTTCACTTTATCAATAGCATGAATGTTTGATCCAAATATGAGTAGGTCGTCTACATAGAGACATATGATAGTGCAAATGTCATTCTCGGTTTTGTAATAAATGCATTTGTCACTTTCATTCCCTTTAAACCCATTCGATATGATCACATTATCAAACTTCTCGTGCCATTGTTTTGGAGCTTGTTTTAGACCATACAGAGACTTATCCAACTTGCAGACCTTGTGTTCTTGCCCATGAACTACAAACCCTTCAGGTTGCTCCATATAGATTTCTTCTTCTAGTTCGCCATTTAAAAAAGCAGTTTTTACATCCATTTGGTGTACTTCTAAGTTATAAATAGCGGCCATCGAAATTAGTACCCTTATAGATGTAATTCTTGTAACGAGCGAGTATGTGTCGAAGAAATCTATATTCTCTCTTTGTCTAAAACCTTTGGCTACAAGGCGAGCCTTGTATTTATCAACAGTGCCATCAGGTTTTAGTTTCTTTTTCAAGATCCATTTACAACCAATGGGTTTGCAACCAAGAGGCAAGTCCACTAAGTGCCGTGTCTTGTTAGACTCTAGAGAATCCATCTCATCATTTATGGCTTCTTGCCACAAATCAGCATCCAATGAAGACAGAGCTTCTTGAAGGCTCGTAGGATCCTCCTCTAATGTATAGACCTCATAGTCAGGTCCATAGTCTTTAGCAACACGTGCTCTCTTACCTCTTCGAGGCTCTATTTCCCTTTCTTCGTTGTTTTCAACGTTCCTAGGCACAGAAACCTGACCAGTTCTGGTGCCCCCCACTATTTCTTGATTTAAAAGGAAATTCACTTTCATAGAAGTCAACATCATTTGACTCTATGATCACTTTTGCATTAAGGTCATAAAACCTGTATGCTTTGCTATTTACTGCATAACCAATGAATATACATTCATAGGCTCTACTGGCAAGTTTAACTCTCTTAGGGTCTGGGGTTCTTACATAGGCTAGACAGCCCCATGTTCGAAAATAAGACACATTTGGTTGTCTTTTCTTTATTATTTCATAAGGAGAAACTTTATTCCTAGACTTAGGAACTCTGTTTAGTACATAACATACAGTTAGTAAAATTTCCCCCCACCAGTGAGTTGCAGTCGTTTCATGTATGATCCCATTCAACTTATAAAAGTCATTAAATAATTGGGAATCATACTCAGTTCCTCCAGAAATGGTAAGCCCTGCCTTATTCAGAAGGAAGCCTGAAACCAGATTCTTCCTTATCTCTGGAGTGTGAATCACGTCCTTCAAGATTAGAGTCTTTCTAGAGGTGAACTTCATCTCAACATCTCCAATACCCGCAACAATAGTGGTGTGAGCATCGCCCAACAACACTTTCTTATCCTCAACTGCCTTGTATGTTTTAAACATAGCACGGTTATTGCATACGTGGCGAGAGGATCCAGTATCATTCCACCAGTCATCAGATCCACCAACCATGTTGATTTCAGTGATCATAGCAGTGAAATGCTCTTCAGTCAGGTTAGCCTGCGGAGTAGGGCTTGGCCCGTTCCTACACTTGCGTGCCATATGACCTGGTCTCCTACATTTGAAACAAATGAAGGGAGCAGCATCATTCTTAGGTGGTGGTGGTGGTGGAGTCTTAGCATTTGGGACCTTTGGAGGGTTCCCATTATTGTTGTTGCGGTTCTTTTGAATCTGGTTACGGTTCTGATTCTTGAAAGGTTTGCCAGTTGGCTTCAGAACTGCTCCTGGTTTCTTGTTTGGAAGAAACAATACTTCTTCTTTCTGATCTTGCTTCCGAGATTCCTCCTCAATCCGGAGTCGAGTAATCAAACTTTCCAAAGAGAATTCTTTGGTCTTGTGCCTGAGAGAATTCTTGAATTCCTTCCAGGCAGGAGGAAGTTTGTCAATAATAACAGCTGCTTGAAATTGTTCATCTAAGGCCATGCCTTCAGAGATAATTTCATGAGCTATTTTCTGTAACTCATGTGACTGAGTCTCTACAGATTTTTCATCTGTCATCTTGTAGTTGAGGAAGCGGCTCACAACATATTTTTTTAGTACCTGCTTCCTCAGTGTCATATTTCTTTTTCAGAGCATTCCAGACTTCTTTGGCGGACTTGCAGGTGCTGTAATAATCATAAAGATCATCACTTAGTCCATTGAGAATGAAATTCTTACAAAGATAGTAATGCTCCTTCCCAAGTAGTATTTCTTTGGCTGTTTTAATTCGTACTTCCTGTTCAGCAGTTTCGTCTTCCACTGGAATCTCATCGGTCAAGACATTAGCAACTTTCTTCATAGTCAGGAAAAATTCCATCTTTTGTTGCCAACGCTTGAAATGAGATCCCTCAAACCGAAAAGGCTTGTTGTAGTCAGAAACATTGGGTCCAGTAATCTCTTCGGTAGTCATGGTTGATTTCGCAAATATCTGATCGAGCGGCACTTCAGGGCTACTCTTAGATCGTCTCACCTAGCAAGCACTTCAGGGCTACGCTTAGGCTGATTCGAAACGTCTTAAAATTGTTGTTGCGGAGTTTTTAGAAAAATATACCGAAGAAATTACCGGGTTGAGTCGCGGACTAGGTCGCTCTCTTTAAGACGTTTCGCGGCACTGCTCAAGGTGCAAGCAGACTATCAACCACGCCGTCCCCAGGATAAAACAGCCCAGTACGATTATCACTGCACAGTGTATAATCGCTCTAGAAATACACCTCAATATGATCCGTAGATCACTCTGAATATGATCCGTAGATCACTCTGAAATATGATCCGTAGATCACTCTGAAATATGATCCGTAGATCACTCTAAAAGAATGGCTCGTAGGCCGGAGTAGAAGAGAAGAAATTTCGAGAGAGGAGAGAGAGCTTGAGGTATGATTTAACGTCAAGCGGTGTGAAGAATGAACTGAGGGATGGGCCTATTTATAGGCGTCTAACCGGCTTGCTGCGCAAGTCTTGTTGGATAAGGACGGAGCTGCTTGCGCTCCAAGTAGCTCCCGTTCAACGAATCTGTACACAACGGTTAGTTCATCGTATCCGGACGGTTCAACGAATCTGGACGCAACGCACCAAAAAATAAAATAATTATTTTCGCAAAAAATTTATTTACACCTCACAAGCCAAGCCCAAGCCCAAGCCCGGCCCGGTCGGACGGCGGCGGCGGCGCGCGTGGTGGTCAGATGGTGTGCGTGCTTGCCCGTTTACAAAACTGGGTACCCTTTGGGCCCCAACCCAAAGGTGTGAAGTCACCACTTATAAGCACTCTTCAAGTGCCTAGTCCAAGCAATGTGAGACTTTTTAATTCACAACCCATGTTCCAACAAGTCGTATGGAAGCAGCTGAAATCCTTTATAGGTTGGTTGCTTTGGAGGAAGGGTAAATAGTTATTTTGGTCCCTCAAAGTGTAATTCGCTGTCAATTTGGTCCCTCATTTAAGTAAAAATACAAAAACGTCCCTCAAAGTTGATTCTGTCTTTCACGTTAGTCCCTGACGTTAGCTCCTATCTTTAACACCGTTAAAGTTGCAGATGTGGCAAGTTAAATGCCACATATGATTGCTTACCTTAAACTTTCACCTGTTCTCTTCCACCCCCTTCATCCCCATGCCTCTTTCTTCTTTCTTCATGTTCTGAAAATCCAAGAACTCTTCCACCCCCTTTAGCAGTCATATGTGGCATTTAACTTGCCACATCTGCAACTTTAACGGTGTTAAAGATAGGAGCTAACGTCAGGGACTAACGTGAAAGACAGAATCAACTTTGAGGGACGTTTTTGTATTTTTACTCAAATGAGGGACCAAATTGACAGCGAATTACACTTTGAGGGACCAAAATGACAATTTACCCTTGGAGGAAAGATATATCCTTGCAGAAGCCAACAGGGAAAGATATACCCTAGTTTTGTGGCTATTCAAGAAACAAAAGTGGAGAACATTACATAGGGCTTATGCCGCTTCCTGTGGGGAAATTTGGGTGGTGTTGGTCTGAGTGGTGAGATTCTATCACCATGGGATAAAACTAGGGGTTCCCTAGTTTTCAATTTTAGTCGAGATGACTTCATGGTTGTTTGTCTAGATTGGGGGTTGGGAAAGAGAGATGTTACATAGTGAATATCTATTCGAAACATGCATTGGCATCAAATTGGATTTTGGGGCAAAATCTCTTGATGTCAAAGACAGGTTTTGGGACTCTGTGGACTCTTGCAATGACCGGATTGGCTCCTCCACAAGGGGGAGTGACTCTAGTAGTAATGAGAAGGTGGGATTCTTGACCTTTTTGAGAGATCATCTATTGGGTAGGAGGTTTACTTGGACCCGACCCAATGGTCGAGCAATGAGTAGACTTGATCCTATCTGGGTCTCCAGAGAGTGGTTTGAGAAATGAGGTAATGTATCCACTGGCTGCAACACTTTCTTACGTTCAAGGACATAAGGTAACATAACTAGCTCTGAAGTGCTCACTGCTTGCAACACTTTCTTTGCACACAAGTTAACAATAGCAAAAACCAAAAGCCTAAATCAATGTTGCGAGTTTTCTCTTTTCCATTTTCTTGATTCTCTAGCTTGATCGTGGAAAGTTTTCTCCTTTCCTCATTAGTTTTTTTTAATTTTGTTTCTTCATATTGCTACCCAATCATTTTCATTAAAATTTAACAAACAAACATAGCAAAGAACATAACAAAGCTAGCTCTGAAATGCTCACTGCCCGTGGCACTTTCTTTGCACACAAGTTAATAGTAGCAGAAACAAAAAGCCTAAACCAATGTAACACCTCTCTCACTTGATCCTGGCAAGTTTTCTCTTTTCTCTTTTCCATTTTCTTGATTCTCTAGCTTGATCATGGTAACTTTTCTCCATTCCTCATTTAGTTTCTTTAATTTAGTTTCTTGATATGTCTTTTTCATAAAAATTTAGCAAACCACCGTAGCAGAGAACATAACATAACTATCTCTGAAATGCTCACTGCCTACAACACTTTCTTTGCACTAACAGTAGCAGAGGCGAAAAGCCTAAACTAACGCAGCACTTTCTTTTCTCTTTTCCATTTTCTTGATTCTCTAGCAGAGAACATAACATAGCTAGTATGGAGATTGAGTCTCTTAGCAATTAAGAGGGTTTATATGAATATGATAACCTCTCCCTGAAATAGTACAGAATGCATAGACATTGTTATTGGAGAGTTGATCTTGATTTCTAGAAAATGATTTTAATTAACTACCGGTTTATTTGCTAAATGATTATTATCACAACTCACAAGTTGGTTTAGATAAAAAGCTTAACTCACTTGATCACATTCGTTTCTCCATTATCCGTCCATTTCACTTTGTTACAAGGCAAGAATCAAGAACATATTAGTGATTGCTGGTGAATGCATAATGGGCTTTTTTTTATGTTTATAATTTGAGTGATGCTAGCAGAACAAACGAGTGAATAATTATCATGATAAAGGAAAAAAAGAGAAAAGGGTGAATATTTATGATGATAAATAAAAAATAAAGAGAAAAGAAATCAAGTGTGCATAATGTAGCCATATAGGCATTCTGTTTGATTTGTGTAAAGGATTTTTTTAATTAATAATTGTCAAATGAGTGATAACATCTTCTTGTTTATGTTGCATTTGGTTTCTGTTTCTTCTAATTTACTGTTAAGTGCATACTTTTCTGCAATAGATTGAAAATTCTGGCATCTTGTATAGTAACTTTCCTTACTCATCACTCTATAATAGAATTTCAAGAAGAATGCCAAAAATCTTCCTAATGGACCACGACCCGTTAGTAAGTCCAACATTACCAATGGACTTGGCCGTCAGTAATTAACGAAGAGGATTCCACATTTTACCAAGGTATATATTTACCGACGAATACATCTATAGTGTTTAAAAAATAAAACTTAAATGAGACATTTTTTTCTTAAGGCTAAGTCTTATACACGACTTTTTTGCTTTATAAAAAACAATTAGAAGATACTCCTAGAACTTTAACTAAAGCTTTAGTAGCCTTACTCTTATGCCACCGACCCTTTATAAATCAATTTCCCAATCATTTTAACACCAAGTTTTAACGATCAAAATGTAAAAACTCATCCCAAAATCATGGAATAGTTATAATTTTCCCATGATTTCTCCTTCGGTTCATGTATCTTGTGTCATTTGATTCATATGATCTTTCTCTACAAAACTTATGGTTAATGCTTCGATTTGTTTTAAATCTTAAAATTTTGTACACAATTTTATCCAAAATATTTGAAAGTAAAAAATATATTATGATTTCATTGAAAAGTTGATCCTAATTCATCATTCAACCACATGTAAGACTAACACGATCTACCATTTGAAATTAAAACACCGTTAAGAGCACGTACTAGCATGATCATCAATCGTCGTCTCATAAAGCTCTTGAAATTGAGTGATCAAATCTTTTGCCTGATCAGACGCTCTGAGATCTCAAATCTCAGTTGAGCAAACCAAGAGCAAACAATCAAATAACTTGACCTTGTCCCAAGAAAGTAGCTCAGTTGGCAAGCTAAAGGATGTCTAGGAAGAAGGAGGTCTAGAGTTCAAACACTAGAAACTAACATTCCTGCACTCCCACTAATATTTGCTTAACAAAAAAAAAACTTTGACCTAGCCTTATATATTATTTATTTAACCTAGACGCCTTCCTTCATAGGCTCAATGGTAAAGTCTACATTATCTCCCACATATGCCCAATTACCAATTACCAATTAATCACAATATTAGCAGGCCAAAACATCATCAAATACATCCTAACAGTGATCTGATTGTAAAAAACTGAAATAAACCAAAATTGATTGTAAGTTAAAAATATTATTAGCAAAAATTCTTGACTTATTATTCAGGTGTATCCACATATCTGGTTTGCTGCAAACATTCAAGGGTTGCCATGTATGATATCTATACGATATATAACTTGGGCTCCATTTGAACCCTTAAAATGGTTTAAAAAACAGAAATATTATGGTACTATATATTGGATTTTACTTTGTCGATTAGCTCTCTTCGGAGAATTTTTCCTGATGCTGTTTTAGGAACAGTGTTTATGAATGTTACCCTTCTCAATCTTTTGAAAGGTGCAACCTGCAAACAAATACAAAAATGAGTAACAAGAGATTACATTCAGGCATCATCATCATTCATCAGTGTCAAGGATGCAAAACCTGATTGATGTTAAGCTAAACAGGCTTATGTAAGGATTCTTATCATTTGGCTTATTATTATAGAACAAGCTTGTTCTTTATCTTTCTTTTACCTGATTAGCAATGAACTTTTGAACATCTTCCTCAGTGAGTGAACTATTGGGTGATCGAACAACATAAGCAGCTGGAACCTCACCAGCTTCAGCATCAGGATATCTACGGAATGGAAGTAAGTCAATGATGAATTCCAATTACTGACAGTATAAGATTGTGTCTCTTTTGTAGTCATAATTGAATTAAGATCAGAAATGGAAAACTTACGGAATGACAACAGCATCAAGTATTTCAGGATGAGAAACAAGAAGCCCTTCCAGTTCTGCTGGTGCAACCTTAGAAGATGAGCAAAATAACAAACAACTCAGTAAGATGAGAACCCCTGATCATAAATGTTCTTCATCAAGTATGAGGAGAAGGGTTGTAAATCAATAACTAGCCATACAGAGCAGCATATACACATTATGCTGCACTTAAGTTACTATACAGGATCTTCAGATACAGATTGGGGTAAAGCATATTTTAATGCACGTCAACACCAGATCATTTGTTTTTTATCAACTAAACCTGAGAGGGCTTTTGTTTGAGATTTCAGCTATGTGACCATGCTGTATGTATGGCATCTTAGATAAGTTTTACAATCATCATTGACATTATGTTAGGATTACATACCTGAAAACCTTTATACTTGATCAGTTCTTTGATACGGTCAACAACAAAAAGTTGTCCGTCCTCATCAAAATATCCAAGATCTCCTGTATGCACCCATCCATTTTTATCTATTGTCGAACTTGTGGCCTGCGGATTGTTGAGATAACCTGAAAATTTGTATAGGTTTTAATAAATTGCATTTAGGAAAAAAAACTACCGGATACAAATTAATGTTATACTGAATATCAAGTAAAGAAAGGAATCTATAGCAAGTTCTTGGCTACTTGGCTAAAGTCAGAAACTTAAATGTACAGTATAAGAAAGACCAACATGTTTACTAAGAGCATTGGGATCCAATTCCATACATCACAGGAAACCTCCTTCCTGTTACACTAATCAGCTAGTCATTATCTTCCTCAAACCAAAACTATAGCAGTGACAGAATTTGATTTCTTTTTTTAACAAATGAGTACATCTGGGGTTACCATAACGACTCCTATCAGCAAATGAATTACACTTTATGAAGGCAAAAACATGGAAGCAATGCTTATTGTTAGCCATTTAATCACTCAGCACATCTTTGCACGCCGGGAAAATGAAGGAAAAAGCAAACACTAAGCAGAAATATTATTCAACTCTCTGGTACTAAATTTTGCTGATACGATTCCTTAAGTTCCCACTCAACAGGCGGACAATTTCTGTAAGCAATGTTGCCCCCACACTGATCAAACACTTAACTAAACACAAGACCTGTCATACGAGACCTGGTTAAGCTGAATAAGCTGAAAACAGAATAGGAAGATTCAAAACATAGTCCATAGTATAATATTACGCCAGATTTGTTCAACCTGTCTGGCCTACTGAGTTCTGTTTCATTGCCAATGGGGTAAACTCCAGATAGAACCAAATATGACACCATCACATTGGCCTCTGATAGTGTCATCAATCTAAACCACTTTCTAAGGTGAGAATTTTATTCACAAATAGTACATTTCAGTGTACCTTGCATCATATTGGGACCCCGTACCCATATCTCTCCCAATTGTCCGGGAGGTAGGGGCTTCAGCGTATCCACACTGACTATTTGAGCTTCCACTCCCGCAACAAGCATTCCAGCCGAGCCAGAATGCCGAGTCCCCACCCGTGAATTCTCCACAGAAACGATCCCACTAGTTTCAGTCATACCATAACCCTGAAACCAAATTAATGACAAAAAAGTAACACAAAAGTTGTGTGTGATTAGCTTACTAAAAAAATCTATTTAATTTCTAAACAAAAATATGCACAAAAACAACATGCTACAACATAATTAAATTAAGCTCGCTGGGTGGTCGAAGAAGCAAGTGATAGATGTAAATTCTAAATTAATTAGTAGCTATCTTTATCATAATTTTTGTTAGTTTGTTACAAAGTTGGTTGTGTTAGTTTCCTCATGTTTCTTGCTGTATATATACATTTAAGTGTTATTGAATGAACAAGTTCAATTTTATACCAAATCATTACATCGTTAATATTACCACTGTTAGATTGGTATTAGCTCTTGCAGGAGCTAAGCATTAGCATTAGCTATATTTCAATAATGCCTTACCTATTAAGATCTGCAAGAAGTGGTTTACGTGAAGATCCCTCCTGGCTTCAAAACAGTCCATACCAATCAAGCTGTACGTTGCAAAAATATCAACCAAATATAACGTTGACTAATCATCTTGTAGAAATTGAGAAAGTCAACCAAATACTTGAGGACCAATTCAAAAATCAAAGACCTTAGGTCTCTGAAATATTTTATTGGTTTGGAAATGGGTAGATCTTTAAAGGACTTGTTTTGTCTTGAAGGAAATATGCTTTGAAATTACTTGATCATGTTGGTTATTGGCATACAAACAATTCTCTACACTCATGGAGGAAATATGCTTTGGAAATTACTTGATGATGTTTGTTATTGGCATGCAAACCAGCCTCTACAGCCCCTTTGGCAGGCCAGATATATGCTTTCATGTTCATGAGCTGCACCAGTATATTTAAAAGCCTCTGCAACCACATATGAATGCTGCCATACACATTCTAAGATATATCAAGTTTTGTCCTGGTAAAGGCTAGTTCTTTTCCTCTAATTCTGACCAACCTTTAAAGGCATTCTCAGCTTCAGATTAGGCTTCATGCCCTGATATCCGCATACCAAAATCATCTTCTGAAGCATAATTTTCAGCTCTTGAAATCTAGTGGCTCCTTTACTTGCTACTGGTCTTGCAGCATCCTCACTGCAGTTCAGTTCCACTTTATTGTGACAACTAATCGACTTTAACTTTTCTTTTTTGCTAGGGACCATTTACAAAGTATCTTTCAACTAAAGACTAATCTCCCTTAGGATAAAACTTCACACTGGCCATCACAGTGTTTGTCCACTATAGGAATTGAACTGAGAGCATCGGATTGAGCCCCCGTGTCCCAGGGTAGATTAAACCACTCGGCCAAAGTTGTTGGTTAATAATCGGCTTTACTAATTGCTCAAAATCTAACCTTTCATAAACCGATAAACGTACCTGATAGGAGTTGTTAGGCTTAAAAAGATAATTAAAAACATTTTCGATTTTAGATTTTAATTAGTTGGGTTTGTAGCCCCCTATAGGTCTTCTTTTTTGTCTTTATATGTAGTCTCCTTGAGAAAGATGTAAATTCTAAACTACTTAATACCCAGCTCTATTATAGTTACTGAGTTAGTTGTGTTAGTTCCTAGCTAGATACAATTATAAGGTAGTTAACAGCAGTCCTCTAACCTTTTCCTCCTATTCCTTGCTGCACAAGTATTATTGAACAAAAAAGTTAATTTTCACCAAATTATCAATGAATCACCTCACCTGAGAAACCACAGCATTAGGGAAACGCTTAGCACATTCTTCCATCAATTCTTTGCCAAGAGGAGCAGCACCAGAACCAATATACTTCAATGAAGAAAGATCATATTTATCAACCAAACCATGTTTAGCCAAAGCAAGTACAATAGGAGGCACAACCCACAAACGAGTCACTCTATACTTCTCAATCGTCTTCAAAAGCAATTCAAACTCAAATTTCTTCAACGAAACCACAGCATTACATCTCACAAGCTGCGAGTATGTAATAACCAAAAGTCCAAAAACATGAAACATAGGAAGAACACATAGAAACACGTCATCAATTTCACCAGCCAATTCATCATCCATTCCCATCATCAACGAAGACGCAATGAAATTAGCGTGAGTGAGAATCACTCCCTTGCTAACTCCCGTAGTCCCGGAGGAATACAAAAGCGCCGCCGTGTCGCTCTGTTTAACGTTCCTGTTCGGAAACTCAGTAACCGACCCGGCGAGTTTGATCAACGAGTCGAAAGTGATAATTTTGGAATCGGAATTCGATATATCGTCGTTGGAATTGAGAAAAACAGCGGGGATATTGAAGTGCTTGATTTTGTCCCATAATTCAGGAACAGTGATAACCAGTTTAGGGTTAGAATCTTTAGCTTGTTTAGAAACTTCGGTGGTGGTGTAAGCAGGATTAACGGTGGATACGATGGCGCCGATGGAAGTGACGGCGAGAAAGAAAACAGGGTAGAGATAAGTATTAGGAGCGAGGAAGAGAACGACGTCGTTTTTGTTGATCCCGAAGTTGATAAGAGCGTGAGCGAGTTTAACTGTTAGGGATTTTAACTGAGAGAAAGAGAGGGATTGGGAAGAATCGGCATCGATAAGAGCGGGTTTGTTTGGGAATGAAGCGACTTTGTTGAAGAGATGTGTTACGAGAGAGAGGTTGGGGTCTTTTGGTAATTTTAGAGATGGTCTTAGAGACCTGTATATTCCATCTGAACCGTAACCTGATCTCTGCATTGGATTTTGGAATTAAGAAGAAGAAGAAGAAGAAGAGAAATGAAAAATATGAGTTACGTTTTGTCGTTGTTGTCTTGATTTTGAAGAAACATGAAGTTAATACTGATTAGACGGGACAAAAACTAATCTCGATCTATATTTTATCTGCTTACCAAAAATAAAAAATGATATTTTATCCGACAGTATTAGGTTCTTTTTTATAAAAAAAATATATTGACTTTCCGGATTTAAAGTACCCCTTTTTTTTTGTCCAACTATATTATCTTCAATCAATAACAACGGTTCAATCTATTTTGTTTGGTACTGGTAGTCACACTTGTAAATAATAATAATAATAATTAGTCAAACAAATTTGGTCAAAGAAATAATAATAATTGTAATAAGAGTTTAATTTGTATACACATATACTTGTACAGACTTTGACAATCACTACCGATCATAATTGATGGAGTAGTTGGCTACTAATTGACTAATTGTTGGTTACCAATTGATCAATTTTTCTTTAATAAATCCTAACATTCATCTGATTGTAAAAAACTGGAAAAAAAAACCAAAATTGATTGTAAGCTTAAAATATTATTAGAAAAATTCTTAACTTATTATTGAGGTGTATCCAATAAATACTGCTGATCGGAGTCCACATATCTGGTTTGCTGCAAACATTCAAGAGTTGCCATGTATAATACCTATACGATGTATAACCTGCGTTCGTTCGAACCTTAAAAAGGTTTAAAAAACAGAAAAATCATGATACTATATTTTGGATTTTACTTTGTCGATTAGCTCTCTTCGGAGAATTTTTCCTGATGCTGTCTTAGGAACAGTGTTTATGAATGTTACCCTTCTCAATCTTTTGAAAGGTGCCACCTGCAAACAAATACAAAAATGAGTAACAAGAGAAAAACGGTATACCAACAAACATTACATTCAGATATCATCATTCATCACTGTCAAAAATGCAAACATGATTGATGTTAAGCTAAACAGATCACATAATTTGATGAAGTGTAATAGACCAAGCTTGTTCTTTATCTTTCTCTTACCTGATTAGCAATGAATTTTTGAATATCTTCCGCAGTGAGTGAACTATTGGGTGATCGAACAACATAAGCAGCTGGAACCTCACCAGCTTCAGCATCAGGATATCTACAGAATGGAAGTAAGTCAATGACGAATTCCGATTACTGACAGCACATGATTGTGTCTCTTTTGTAGGCATAATTGAATTAAGATCACGAATGGAAAACTTACGGAATGACGACAGCATCAAGTATTTCAGGATGAGAAACAAGAAGTCCTTCAAGTTCTGCTGGTGCAACCTTAGATAGAATGATGAGCAAAATAACATGAGATTGTGACCATGCTGTCTGTTTGGCATCTTAGATAAGTATTACATTCATCACTGACAATGACATTATGTTTGGATTACATACCTGAAAACCTTTATACTTGATCAGTTCTTTGATACGGTCAACAACATAAAGTTGCCCGTCCGCATCAAAATATCCAAGATCTCCTGTATGTACCCATCCATTTTTATCTATAGTCGAACTTGTGGCCTGCGGATTGTTGTGATAACCTGAAAATTTGTGTAGGTCTTAATAAATTGCATTTAGGAAAAAAAGCCTACAGAATACAAATTAATGTTAAACTGCATACTAAGTAAAGAATGGAATCTATAGCAATTTTCTTTGCTACTTGGCTAATGTCAGAAATTTAAATGTACAGTAAAGAAAGACCAACATGTTTGCTAAAAGCATTGGGATCCATTTCTATACATCACACAGGAAACCTCCTTCCTGTCACCACTAATCAGCTGGTCTTTATCTTGCTCAAACAGAAAACTATAGCAGTCATATATAATTTTATTTATTTTTTAACTAATGCCTGCTAAAAGTAAAACCACATACTTGAGAAAAGGAATCAATTAATTAATGAGTACATCTGGGCTAGCATAAAAACTCCTATCAGCAGATGCATTAAGCTTTTGGAAGGAAGAAACATGGAAGCAACGCTTATGTTTAGCAATTTAATCACTCAGAGCACATCTTTGCACACTGGGAAAGTGAAGGAAAAAGCAAAGCACTAAGAAGAACTATTATTCAACTCTCTGGTACTCAAATTTTCGGATACAACTCCTTAAGTTCCAGTTAACAGGCAGACAGTTTCTGTCAGCAACATTGCACCAAACTGATCAAACATTTAACTAAACACAAGACCTGTCATAGGAGACCTGGTTAAGCTAAATAAGCTGCAAAACAGAATAGGAAGATTCAAACCATAGTATAATATTATGCCAGATATGTTCAACCTTCCTGTGGCCTACTGAATTCAGTTATCATTGCCAATGGTGTAAACTCAAGATAGAACAAAATATGACACCATCACATTAGCATATGATATTGTCATCAAACTAAATTACTTCCTAAAGTGGGAATTTAGGCACAAATAGTAAATTTAACTGTACCTTGCATCATATTAGGACCCCGTACCCATATCTCTCCCAGTTGTCCAGGAGGTAGGGGCTTCAGTGTATCCACACTGACTATTTGAGCTTCCACTCCCGCAACAAGCATTCCAGCCGAGCCAGAATGCCGAGTCCCCACCCGTGAATTCTCCGCAGAAGCAATCCCAGAAGTTTCAGTCATACCATAACCCTGAAACCACAATAACAACAAAAAAGTAACACACAAATTGTGTGTGATTAGCTTACTATAAAAATCTATTTTATTTCTTAACAAAAACATGCACAAAAACAATAAGCCACACATAATTAAATTAAGCTTGTTGAAGAAGCAAGTGATAGATGTAAATTCTAAATTAATTAATAGCTAGCTCTATTATGACTACTTTTACTAAGTTAGTTGTGTTTGTTACAAGCTAGTTACAATTATAACGTAGTTAACAATCCTATATAACCTTTTCCACCTATTCCTTGCTGTACAAGTATTATTGAACAAACAAGTTAATTTTCACCAAATTGTCAATAAATCACCTCACCTGAGTAACAACAGCATGAGGGAAACGCTTAGCACATTCTTCCATCAATTCTTTGCCAAGAGGAGCAGCACCAGAACCAATATACTTCAATGAAGAAAGATCATACTTATCAACCAAACCATGTTTAGCCAAAGCAAGTACAATAGGAGGCACAACCCACAAACGAGTCACTCTATATTTCTCAATCGTCTTCAAAAGCAATTCAAACTCAAATTTCTTCAACGAAACCACAGCATTACCTCTCACAAGCTGCGAGTATGTAATAACCGCAAGTCCAAAAACATGAAACATAGGAAGAACACATAAAAACACATCGTCAATTTCACCAGCCAATTCATCATCCATTCCAATCATCAACGAAGCAGCAATGAAATTCGCGTGAGTGAGAATCACTCCCTTGCTAACTCCCGTAGTCCCAGAGGAATACAAAAGCGCCGCCGTGTCGCTCTGTGTAACGTTCCTTTGCGGAAACTCGGTAACAGACCCGGCGAGTTTGATCAACGAGTCGAAAGTGATGATTCTTGCATTCGAATTTGGCATTTTGTCGTTGGAATTGAGAAAAACGGCGGGAATATTGAAGTGTTTGATTTTGTCCCATAATTCAGGAACAGTGATGACAAGTTTAGGGTTAGAATCCTTAGCTTGCTTGGAAACTTCGGTGGTGGTGTAAACAGGATTAACGGTGGATACGATGGCTCCGATGGAAGTGACGGCGAGGAAGAAAACAGGGTAGAGATAAGTATTAGGAGCGAGGAAGAGAACGACGTCGTTTTTGTTGATCCCGAATTTGATAAGAGCGTGAGAGAGTTTAATTGTTAGGGATTTCAATTGAGAGAAAGAGAGGGATTGGGAAGAATCGGCGTCGATGAGAGCGGGTTTGTTTGGGAATGAAGCAACTTTGTTGAAGAGATGTGTTACGAGAGAGAGGTTGGGGTCTTTTGGTAATTTTAGAGATGGTCTTAGGGACCTGTATATTCCGTCTGAACCGTAACCTGATCTCTGCATTGGATTGGAATTAAGAAGAAGAAGAAGAAGAAGAAGAAGAAGAAAAATGAAAAAGACGAGTTACGTTTTTTCGTTGTTGTTGTCTTGATTTTGAAGAAACAGAAAGTTTTGTGTATGTACTAGCGGGAATGAATGACAAACGGACAAACGGACAAACGAGAGACACGCACGGAGTCACACATGTTAATTTAGACGGGACAAAAACTAATGACGATTTATATTTTACTCTGCTTACCAAAAATAAAATTTGATATTGTCAAAAAAAAATTGAGTATAAACAGGCATACTCTTAAGTTAGGATTATAATGAACGGTAAAACTCTTTTTGGTAGGTTAATAATAGGCAGCAAAGCTCCTCTTAAGAGTTTTAACATTGTTTTATGTCTGTCCCTGAATTTTAACCACAACATTAGTTAATCTGAAAGAGACTCCTACATCTCATCCAAGTGCTCTCGGATAAAAAAGAAAATTGATATTTTATTTGACTGCATTAAGTTCTTTTTATAAAAAAAAATATTGACTTTACTTTACGGATCCAAAGTACGGCATATTTTGTCCAACTATATTATCTTTAATCAATTAATAACGGGTCAATCTATTTTGTTAGTAAGTTATATAATTTTCATCAAAAAGAAAGTGCTATAATAATAATAATTGAGGGGCTTCCATGTAGCAATCCATCTCTACCTCTCAGTGGCGGTTCAGTTTACTGATTTCTATGGTTCTTCGCTTCCTACATCCTCCCACCCACCTTCATGTAGAGGACTTATGAATGCTTCATGTGTAAGTTTGTAGTTCACATTCTGTGTAATATTTTTGTGGCATTATCCGATATTAATGAAATTATGCATTATGGACCTAAAAAAAGTGTGTTATATTATTCAAAAGTGTGTTATATTGCTGGCTTGGTTGTGACACTTCTGTTTTGCTCCAACAACTGTATTTTGGGCCAACAATCAAGACTTACCTGGCATGTCCTTAATAAATATGATTTTTGAAAAAGTCTTTTATTTTTTTTCACAATGAAACAAGTCTTTTTAGAAAGTTCTATTAAGAGATGAAAAACCAAAACTGGCCTAATGTAACAATCACGCAGTTAGGGGGTGTTCACAAACCAATTACGATTACTTTGTTTGATTTGGTTTGAATTTTATATTTATTTATCCAAAAATCCGAACCAAACCAATTGATATTGGATGGGTTAGTTTGGATTGGACTAGTGGGACATACACTAAAATTCTGATTTTTTTTAAAATATAAAAAACTACATATTTTTTAGTAATATTTAAACGCTTCTAAATAGCCGAAGAAATTCAAGAATTTAAATGTTACATCAAATTAAACTCAAACCCATTAACAGTCTTCCAATTCATAATATTGAAATTTTACAATTTAATCATAAATTATTATGGTAAAAAGTCTAAGAAAATAACATATTGTGCTTCTAAAATTATGAAACTATTATGAGTTAGTACGTGTTGGTTCGGATTCACGGGTTTGTTTATTGAAATCTGTTGTCCGATCTAAACAGCTATGAGTTGGTTTGGGTTGGTATGAGTTTGGCCCGAAGACAAAAAATGTCCTAACCAAATAGATTGGATTCAAATTGGATTATGAGTCGATTTAGATTTGCCCGAACGATTAAACACCCCTATTCATCTAAATGAAAATTATAAACTCTTCAACACTAAAAAATACTTATACGCCCCTCAAATGAATGGCTCCAACAACCCCTCCTTGTTCTTCAAGAATATTTAGAAGACAATTGGCATCAAACAAATGCTGCAACACTGCCATCACAGCTCTACACCATCCTGATTCAACTCCACCGTAGTTAAATTTGCTCTTACAAGTATATAAAAAAAATATATAAACAATGTTAAATTATTTTTGTTAAGTGACAAAAATGCTTCTCTGCAAAAAAATATATTCATTGGAACTTGAACTGGTGAGGTCAAATTAACTTACAAAGTTCTCTTCACTCTTGAGGGGGAATCGAAGTGTAATGATTGAATTTGGTATCACATTTTTTCTTCCAAATAGTAATAGTAACTTGACAATTTCTTTTTACTGTAAAAGTTTTGTCTGAAACTTAAAGGGTATTATAGCACTACAGTTTTTTGACGTGCAATCTCAGTCAGCGCCAAACTTGTATTCTTGTCTTCTCTCTTATGGTAATAATATGAGACAAAGTTTTGTTTGTGAGTTGCAAACAGTCCCGAGAAAATTGATATGTGAGGTTGAAAACAAATGAAAAGGAAAGGGAACCTTTTGCTCTCTGTTTGGAATCAAAAGTCAATGTAACATGAGATTGACCTTTAAAAAGTTGCAAGCTCATGAATTATATAGAGGAAAGTCTAAAGATATTTAGATTAGCTTTCAATCAGAAATTGGCACAACATAATAATGCATACTAATTTAACTCTTCTGCCTTAAGGAAAGAAAATGTTATACAAAAATAATTTGATATCTTTTGAATAGTTAAAAAAAATAATAGAAGGTTAACAAAATAAGAGAAATATAACATTTTCTCTCATTTGGTTACAAAGAAAAAACATATGTAAGGCCAAAAATTTGGGAGCTTTTTAATTGCTTGGAAAATGCATATAGAGGATAAAGGGAAAAAAAGTTTGTGGCATAGCGTATTGTCCCATAAATATGGAGTGGAGAGTGGAGATTTAGTGTGTGTTTGGAAATACGTCCTCTTGACCCATGTTTTCTTTGACGGAATAAGTTGGAGAGTTGGCTTAAACATCGGTTCAGCATCCTAAATCCAAACACAGGCTTAGTTGGTAGTGCGAGGGAGAATGAAAGTCTATATAAGGACCAAAATTGTTGGAATCTAATCTAATCTATCTAATCTAATATACTTTAAGCAAACTAACCACCACCAAATTTACTAAAATACTCATAACTTAAAAAGTTACCAATACATTATTTGGAAGGTAATTTGATAATTGTCTAGAAAGATACCAACTTTTTCAAAAAGCAAAAGTGACTTAGAGAGAAAGGAAATGTGGAGAGAGAAAAAAGAGAAAGAGAATGTGTTAGGGGGAAAAAGTGAGAGACAAAAGGAAATGAAAAAAATAATTTGTCATTGATACCTAAAAAAGATAAATTACTGTCATATATAAAAACATACGGGGTAAATATTTGTCATTGATAATTATAATTTTAGTAGCCTACTATAAGTCTATCGTCTATCTTTTGAATACTAGCAAAAGTTTTCAAACAAAAAATACATGTGACAAATATTTGTCATTGATACCTAAAAAAGCATAAATAACTGTCACTGATATATAAAAACACACGGGGTAAATATTTGTCATTGATAATTATAATTTTAGAAGCCTACTATAAGTCTACTATCTGTCTTTTGAATACTAGCAAAAGTTTTCAAACAAAAAATACATGTGACAAATATTTGTCACTTATACCTAAAAAAGCATAAATAACTGTCACTGATATATAAAAATACATGGGATAAATATTTGTCATTATAATCATAATTTTAGAAGACTGCTAATCAGAAGACCCAATGACTATTCAAACAAATGATAAATATTAAAAAAAACACGTGACAATTTTTTTTTTGACATAGCGTGACACATTTTTGTCATCTGTAATTAAGAAGGACAAATAATTTTCACTGATATATAAAAAATACGAGAAGTATATTTGTCATTGATACTTAAAAAAAAAAGATAACTAACTGTCATTGATATATAAAAAAGCACAGATAAAGTATATGTCTCAACAAGACAATATTTTCTCTTATGTTTGTTTTTATAGGTGTGTGTGTGTGTGTGTGTGTATACATATACATATAAAAAGTTATACTTATATGTTGTTTTTGAGTTCCAACGGAATACATTATATGTTGTTGTTATGAAAAGTTATACTTATATATTTTTGACTTTTATATGTATTTACTTTTTATATATTCGGATTAATTAAATTCTAACTTAGTCAATTCATATTAAAAACACGACGGTGCCCGTGCGTATGCACTGGTAAAGCGCTAGAACCTTGTAAAGTATCGTCTAAATTATTCATCATGTCCAATGTCCGAGCTGGGGAGATAATTTATTTCGTTGACAAGTTTCAAACAAAAATGCGTAAAATTTGTTTAGAAAATATTTTTCATATGTTTCGAACTGGGTCCAACCCAATCCAAATTTGGGTCCGTCTTCCAAACATGCATAGGGACTCCCATCTAGGCGATCAATGCGCCAAAGCTTAAGAACAATGAAGACACCGGCTCGAGTGAGCAGCTCAGGTCTCATCTTTGGCTTGCGCGCAAAAGCGCTCCTTACACCTTCCTGGCACTTATAAATAGGTTGTCGCTTAAAGCGGCATGTACACTTTGTTTCTCAACATCAGGCTGAATACCACTTCACTGACTTGAGCGTTGGAGTTCAGAGTCCCTCGAACGAGTTCGAAAATACATCAAATGACCTCGGATTCACCTCAGACTTGCTGCTAGTTCCGTTCAGAACACATCAACTAATTGACTTTATCAATTTGTATTTTGGCTTTGAATTGACATTATTTGTTGAATATTGATTTTTATCCATAATAACATTTTTTACAATCAAACACTAGTATATTAATTGTTAGATTACTATTTTCTCCTTCATGAACTTCATCTTTTAACTAACTCATTCAACTCCTTTGATAATAGGAGATTTACTTTTGCGCAAATTCAACTTGATATAAGTTAGCTTAATTACCAAAATAACGTGATATAAGCTGGATTTGTCAGCATCAAAATGAGTTTGATGACTTTTCCTTTAGTCGTCTGATGGAAATAAGAAAACTTGTGAAATGACTTAGATTGTGTATAATAATTGAAGTTACAGCTTGATTTCCCAAAATTCCACACAAAACAACAAAATTTCTCCACCATCACACTCTTTCTCTTTTTTGGTCATCATTGCCTTTATTTTTTTGTTTATTAATTTTAGATAGGTTTAGTAAACAAAATTCCATTTGACTTCTTCTAAACTAGCTTACTATAGTTCAAAAGATTCTTCATTAGGGTGTGCTCAACTCAAACGCCTTTACATAATTCAAAAGAACCAAAAATAGGTATCAAAAAAAATGGTTTAACTGCGTAAAGAAGTTCAAGTTCAACATTTGATACCTTTCAATTTGAGGAAGTGTGACTTCAGAGACTGTAAACAAATAAAAGAAGATTTATAAAATGAAAGTATAAATATATTTAGTAGTTTCTAGATTAATAATAAGAACACCACCAAAAGTTGATTTGAGCAATAATTGAGTTTGAGTTTTGTGTGTGATAAAAACTCTATTGAGAGAAAAAACCACACGAACCGACAAAAACAAGTAAACACATTACCAATCAGAAAGATTAAATGATTTATCATCAACAAAACCGATAGAAATTGTACACCAATAACACAATAGCCTAAAAAATTAATAAATAATTATCTAATTAATATTTGATTAGGGGGATTGCATTTGGTCCAAGAGAATAGTTGCAAAAATCTAACATCAAAGTTAATACTCACAAGAGACTTCCTAGAAGAGAAGGAAGAGGTTTACTACTATAGACAAAAAATATAAAGGTTTTACCATGTACTGTCAAAATATGAAAGAAGATAGAGAAAAGAAAGAGAGAGAAATCCATAACATAATTAGCTTAACGTCTCATCTGAATCTTTCACACGACCATGCCTCTCACTGAACATATCTTTCTGATTTTACTTCCAGTCAGTGTTCAGTATCAGTAGTAGTAGTAGTACATGCCCTTCTCTTCCATTGTCTTGTTTTCATCAACACTGAAGTTCAAGTAACCATCATTATTATTACTGCTAATGAGTTGCTTAATCAACTCAATATCACAATCCAATGGAGTAAAACACCCATTATTACTCTTTTCTCCTTCCCATTGGTTGTTGTTCACATATTCACTTTGACTTGTCATGAAATTCTGAAACCCCATCATCATTTCTTCTTGTTTGACAAAACTACAACTCCCATCAGAGGAACTACTGCAACTTCCCTCACTTCCAAACATATTATAATATTGCAATGGACTTATAACCAATGAAGAGGAAGAGGACTCTTGGTTTTGGTAGAAAGGGAGTTGATGAGAGATTGTATAAGAACTACTACTTGAAGGAACACAAATTTGTTCAAGGTTTGTAGTGAATTCAGATGTGTTTGGATTTGGATGATTGTAATAACTAGTAGTAGTGTTGTTATATTGAGAAGAAGGAAATGGTGGGTTTTGAGGTGAGGATTGATAGGGTAGTTTTTTCTGTTGATAATGAGATACAGCAGCTGAAGGATGCAAACCCATGAGCTTCTTCTTTAGTTTTGTGTTCCAGTAGTTTTTGATATCATTATCAGTTCTACCAGGTAACTGAGCTGCTATGATTGACCACCTACAATTTCATCAACAAAAAAAAACCAGCAAATGTAGTCTATCATTAGCCAAACATGATGTTTTCTAAGATAATATCCTTATGTGCCTTCCTTTCTTTTGTAGTTATTGAAGCAAAAAAGGAAAAAAGGTTATGTTGATGTAAATATTCTGGATCTGGATAGTTGATTTTAGATTAGATTAGATTGCTAGTTAAAAAGAGCAAAAAGTACAATTGGTAGTGGGTCTAGCTATATATTACATATTTATATAGTGCATAAAAATTACCTGCTTCCAATATTAGCGTAAAGGGTGCAAATGATTCTGTCTTCCTCATCTGAAAATTCTCCATGCTTAATGTTAGGTCTAAGATAGTTAAGCCATCTTAATCTGCAACTTTTTCCACATCTCCTTAGACCTAATAATATTTCAGATTCAAAGAAAGTATCAGATATGAAATTTAAGGGTTTTCATTTATGTGATATTTGTGTTGCATGTGATGATATGAGATAGATCTTACCAGCTTTCTGAGGAAGAGCAATCCAATTGCCTCCAGTTCCATGCTTTTCTATATACTCCTTAAGCTTTGAATCTTCTTCAGGTGACCATGGTCCTTTCTTCACATTTGCTTTGTCACAACAAGGAGCTCTTCCCATTATTTCTCTCTCTGATATCTATTCCTCTCTCTTGTAGGGACTGCTTTTGCTTTATAACAAGAAGAATAAGAGACCTTGCTTTTTGAACAGTTCATAAATTGCTATTTTATTAGTACTACTACTATTTCAGAGAGGGAGAGAGAGAGAGAGAGAGCGAACGAAATGAAAGCGTATATATACATTTTGATTTATATTCACACTCTTGTTATGTGTGGACTTATCTCAAAGGGAGAGAACTTTCTAATTGTCAAATTTGGTGACTTTTTTCTCTAATAACAAATAGGCTTAAATAGAGTTTTGGTCCCCAAGTTTTACCTCCTCATGATTTTGATCCCCGAAGTTTTAATTTCAGGAATTTCATCCCTAAGTTTCTCAATTTGTAAAATCAGGGTCCCCCACTAATCTCGTCAAAATTAATGCTGACCTGTCTGCCACTTAAACTACGTAGCAGCCATGCTGGCATACCAAAGTGGTTTTTTTATATTAAAAATTGTTATTTTTATTTTAACATTTTTTATATATATTTATATTATATTTAAGAAATTAGAAATTAAAAAAAAGTGAATCAAAATGGATATAAAATGTTAAAATGTTAAAATATAGTATAAAAAAGCCACTTTAGCATGCCAGCGTGTATGCCACGTAGTTTAAGTGGTGGACAGGTCAGCATCTATTTTGACCAGATTAGTGGGGGGCCCTAATTTTACAAATTGGAAAACTTGGAGATCAAATGCGTGAAATTAAAACTTAGAGATCAAAATCGTGAGTTAGTAAAACTTAGGGGACTAAAACTATATTTAAGCCTAACAAATAAAAAGTATTCAAAGTATATGTCAAACAGAAAGAAACATAAGAAGACGTAAACGGGGTATTGTTTTGGTGATTGTTACAGCTACCAGAATTGAGAGTACTCTATCCAAACACGAGGACCAAAATGAATGATTGGCCTTGTTTTCTTAAGCATAGTGCGTTTGTGTAATATTTAACTATTGTTGTGTTAATAATTTAATAATTAAAGCATTGACACTTTGCGAAAAGTAGAACATTATATATGTGTGTAACGACAGAAAGAAAAGATTGAAAAAGGAGGACGCAGTTAATTAAATAAAATATATTTGTAGTGTATATAATAACTGGAGGACATGTATGATTTCATGAAATTAATGGACTAACTTGTATTATTTAATTTGCATATTGTCATGAAATAATTGTGCAAAAGTAAAGTAGGTGTATCGTTTGGATGGACTAATCAATGCAATGGTAATAGGTTTAGCATTTAGATGACCATGACCATATACTGATATACATCATGTTACCTATAGCCATTGTCATCAGCATAACGTGGTCAAATATAAGAGTGTGAAGAAAGTTTATAAAAATTAATTAAATAGCAAACGTGGTCAAATATATAATTAACTAGTGATTTACCCGTGCATCTGCACGGGTGATAATGTATTTATTATAATCTGTTATGAATTCATAAATACCATGAAAATTGTAAAATGTGATAAAAGAAAAAGGTATAAGGTGATGAAAAAATATATATTTCAAAGTGTATAAAAAAACGTGTTGCAAAAAGTTTTAAAAAAAGTCTATATCGTCTTCAAATCTTAAAAATGGAGTAAAAATTAGAGAAAAAAAGCGAGATGAAAATAAGATGAAAGAATAGGTAGATGAGAGAAAAGAACCCACAGTGGACAAACTCGGTGTTGGCCAGTGCGAAATTTGATCCTAAGCATGAGCGAATATTAGTCTTTCGTTGAAAGCGTTAGGACACTCCGTGTGTAGCAACAATGGTCCGAACCAAAAAAGTAAATATAGCGACATTGTAACCACCGCAATTGCCTCATCCCCCGTGGCCTCCCCGTAGCTATCACTGCGCCCTAAAAAGTTTAAGTTGGAGAAAGTTAAAATAGTTAGTGCCTTCTTCAAAGTTAAAAAATAGAGTAAAAATCAGAAGAAGGAAAAAAATGAGATAAAGATAAGATAAAGGAATATGCAAATGAGAGAGGAAGAAGATGCGTATAAAGTGAATCTAACGACGTCGCAAGAACCGTGATCATTGCTCCCTGTAGCCTCCCCTCTTTGTCGCCCCCCATCGTCGCTCCCCGTCACCCCCCTAATCGACACATGGGTACTTATATTTTTGGTAGTTTGACGAATAAGTAAATAGTTACAATTTTGAAGCTTAAAAGTTTTGAGCGAAAAACTTAAATAACGATTTGAAAAATTAGGAAGATATCTTTATTAATTGTTGCAAAAGACCAATCGTATGAGTTGTTTCCCATCAAGACTCAAAAGTAAAATAATCATTTATAAAAAATAAAGACATCTGTGAAAATAAGATATAAAATATTTGTATTTGAACAACGTATAATATGGTGATGTGGTAAAGGAAAAAGTATAAACATGTAAAATAGAGATTTTGGTATTAGGTTTTTTTATTAAATAGATTGTAAAAGTCCATTTATTTGAAATTGCTTGTGATGATAAAATCATACAGAGAACTGATAATGCTTCTTAATCCAGACTTAAAAGCTAAATACTTATTTATAAAAAATAGATATTGTTAATACAAAAATATAAAAAAAGAATTAGTATAAAAAGACCCTTATTTTTGAATAATAGATTTTTGAGTAAATCTAAATTCCTCTTTTTCTCTTATTCGACAAAATAGTAAATCTAAGTTTTGTGTAAAAAACCATAAAAATTAATTCCAAAGAAAGTACGAATTCTGCGTAAGAAATCAAGAGTAATGAAAATATACTTCTAATGGTAAAAAAAATAGCAATGGAAAAAATAGAGATTCTAGTTGTGGGAATAGAAGTTAGAGCTAAGAACATGTTGTCAAGACACATTCATATGATAATCGTAAAAATAGTTATGGAGTCATAATACGAAATTAGATATCATTTATAAAAATTAAAGACAGTTGTGGAAATAAAATATAAAGTATTTGTATTTTGACGTGTAATGTTTCGCCATCGAGAATGAAAAATACGGAAATTTAACAATAACATCTAACGCTTCTTCGATGAAAATCAAAAACAAAATATATAAAAATAATTAATTTGACAACAACTAACATTTTCTTGCCAAGACTCCTAAGAGATTATTAAAAGTGATTATTAAAAGTCATAAAACAAAATATCAAAAGTCATAAAACAAAAATATTATAGCAAATTTGTTAACTGTCGAGAAACAAAAACAAAAAGTAGATATTCATAAATTATAGATTTTAATGTTGAGTGTTTAAATGAAATGAGGAAAAAATTAAAAAATTTAAATATGTATTAAAAAACCCATAAAAATTAATTTGAAAAAAATATTTTCCAAGAAAAAATAGATGGAGAAAAATAAAAATAAAAGAGGAAAGAAATAACAAAGGTGAAAGAAGAGAGTAAATAGAGAGAGGATAGAAAAAAGAAGGGAAAAAGAGAGAGTTGAGACTTGAGATGAGACATTAGGAGAGAGAGAAATGTTAAAGAAAGGAATAAAGAAAAAGTAAAAGGGGGAGAGAGGGGTAAAAACATAAAAGTAAAAAGCATAAAGTTGTGTCATATTTTGTCTTTTTTGTCTTTTAGTGGTTAAGTTACAATTTTGTCCTCAATTTTGTGAAGTGTCAATTTTTGTAAATGTCTTAATTGGTAATTTCATAGGTGGTGAAGTTGTATAAATACATATTAGATAAATCATTGGATTAAAGAACTGTGACAGTGATAGATGTTCATGTATATCCACGGAATACATACCCATATCTACTTGAGATCGTTATTATATCCCAAGTTCAGGGATGCTGGCCAGCAGGTATAACGACTTAAGCCAATGGCCTCTCAGTCAACAAACTCAATCTAGGCTCCGCAAATCATCCATATGGTGGAGAGACATTAACTTGCTGGGTGAAGATCTAACGAAGGATCAATTATGGTTCAATAAAGCCCGCTTCTGGCTAGATAAGTGGTGCGGAAATAGACCTGTCCTGACAAAGAAACCACGGTGCAACTGTAAAATCTGTGTATATCTGGCTCAGGTGATCATCAAGAGCTAAGCGAAGAACAGGTGGAGGTTTGTTCCAAAATATGGCGAAGCAATATTCCAACAAAAGCGGCGGTGCTGGCTTGGAGAGTAATTATCAATCGGTTACCTACTAGAGACGCATTAATTAAAAGAGGAATGTTGGATCCAACACATAATGGTTGCTGCGTTTTTTGCTTTCAGGAGGAGGAGGAGTGTGCAAACCACTTATTCTGTGAGTGTGCTAAGACACTTGATATATGGAGATCAATAGGATTATGGCTGGATATGCCAATTCAACGCACAACACAACCACCAGATCATTTCAACAAATTTGGACAACAACTTAAACGAAGAAATTTGAAAGGAGTGAAGCACTTGGTTTGGATTGCGACTATTTGGGCGATTTGGAAGACAAGAAATAAGGTGATTTTTAATGAGGTTGTTGCAAATGTAAATGTAATAGTAAATCAAATTAAAACTATATCTTGGGGGTGGTTTATTTGTAGAAAGGGTAGAGATTCAAAGCTGAATTTTATGGATTGGCTAAACTGCCCGGTGGGATCTTTGTGGAGCACTTCTTGTTTTCCACTCTCTAATAATATTTTTTGCTTAACAAAAAAAAAATTATATCCCAAGTTCAGATATTAAAAATGCTATAGCAGTTTTACTAATTAACTATCGATATCAATTTTCGTCTTATGTATTGAAAACAATTTAGACAAATACAGGCTAATATACGATTTATTTATTGCTTAAATATGTTTTAAATCCTGCAAATATAGTGTGTTTTGATTTAGCACCTTGCAAAAGAGAAATTTAGTAAAAAGTCCTTGCAAAATACACTATTTTGATTTAGGTCCTTCTGTTAGAGTGCTGTTAGACTGGCGTTAAAAAAATGCCAACGTGTCTGCCACATGGTAAAAAGTCCTTGCAAAAATACTGTGTTTTGATATTAGCCCTTGCAAAATACAGAGTTTTGATATTAGCCTTATTTCTAGTTTCTTCTTCTTCTTTCTTTGTTCTCTTCTCAGGCCCTTTTTCTTCTTACAAAATACAGCGTTCTTGTTTCTGTTCCAGATTCCTTTACTCATTATCAATGTTGTTATTATCAATCCCCCCCCCCCCCCCCCCCCTCCAGATTCCTCGTGAAAGATTAGGGATTTGGTTAGAGATTTGATTCTAAAATTAAGATTAGGGATTTGATTCTAAAACTAGGGTTTAATGGTGGTGTTCTATGATTACGTGAGAGAGAAGAGGGAAGATTGAAAGAGATGGAGTTGAAAGAGAGAATAGAGTGGTTGTGGTGGTGGTCGTTGTGGTGTGGGTGTGAGAGAGGGAGGGAGGGAGAGAGAGAGAGAGTGGATTTGGAGGTGGTGTGGTTGTGGTGTGGGTGAGAGGGAGAAGAGAGTGGTTGTGGTGGTGGTGGTGTGGGTGAGAGGGAGAAGAGAGTGGTTGTGGTGGTGGTGGTGTGGGTGAGATAGAGAAGAGAGTGGAGAAGAAAGGGAAGAATAGAATATAATGAAAACTAAAAAAATAATGAGTTGCCATGCCAAATAACAATGAATATTACATGACACATAAGTATTCCGTTAGCCAAGTCAGCATTTTTTGTAACAGACCACTAGCAGAATGGGCTCAATCAAAACACTGTATTTTGCAAGGACTTTTTACTAAAAAAAATTTTTGCAGGGTGCTAAACCAAAACACGCTATATTTGCAAGGGCCTCAAACATATTTAAGCCTTTATTTATTCAATTCAGTTGTGTCATTGTTTTGCCACTAATTAACTACGTATACTGTTTGTGATTCTTTGCACAACCTACTTATGGCAATAGTACTTTTTGATAAAATCTATAAATCAATGTACACGATGGATATGCTTATGGGTAACAAGATCAAACTAGCTTATAGTGAATAAGATCGTAGTAGGTGTTTAGTAAGTGTTGAGGTCCTTCGAGTTAGTCTCGGGATTCAAAGAAAACTCCTCAAAGAAAACTTTTGGAAGAGTTGTTTCATGGGTGTGAATGTTCAAGATTCTTTTATATGGCTGCGGGTTTCACTGCACCACCGTACTTCACCTCGAGAGCCTGCACCGAAAAAGAGATCTCACAAGTTAGGAGCCTCCATCTCCACTTGCCAAGGAGGCGAGAATAAAATAAACAGAGATCCTTTACCCCCCCAACCCCCGTCCGTTTTCGGCTAATAGACTTCTGACCACTTCACCCACGAAATTTTCTTCCCCGACCCCACCCCACCCCACAAGAACTCTCTCTGGATCTTCACCACCTCCTTCCACACTTTGATTAGAATCTTCACAAAGAACAAGTAGAAGGTTTGAGATACTAGTAACACCCCCAAAAAAATACTCACATACCTATTGCCCCACCCATTGAGCCTCCATTTGAGAGTCTCAATCACCGAATGCCAGGTAGCCAGACATCTTGGACTAGCACCAACCGGTATACCAAGATACTTAAAAGGGAATGTCAAAATCCGGCAATGGAGGAAATCTGTGGCCATTTCTAGGAAGAAGTCCTGAATATTAACTCCCATGATACTACTCATCCAAAATTTAAATTTAAGGCCTGAGACCAATTCGAGCAAAGCTCTTAAGAACAGACTCTGTCGCCCAAAGATTTGAAGCTATGACCTCCCCGATCAAGAATGTATCATCTGCATACTTGAGATGAGAGACGTCGCCAAAGGACTACGTAATCTGAAACCCGCAAACCTATCTTTATATCAATGGCCGAGCGGAGGAGCCCCCAAGGCCCTCAGCTACCAAGAGGAAGAGGAAGGGAGCAAGGGAGTCTCCTTGTTTTAGACCACGACAATGTTTGAGAACCGTCGACTAAAACTGAGGAGCTACTTGCAAAACCACAAGCTCAAATCCAATCTCTCCACTTTATGCAAAAGTCAAACCTACTCAATATATAGTCTAGAAACCTCAATCCACTGAATTGTATGCCTTCTCAAAGTCTACTTTAAAGACCATACAATATCTTCTCACTTTCTTAGGATAATCGAGTACCTCATTTACGATCACACCATAATCGATGTCTCTCCCTAAATAAAAGCCAAATTGGTTCTCCCTAAATAAAAGCCATAAAGGAAACTTAAAAGCAAATTAATCTTCGTCGGTAGGCAGGGATCTAGGAAGATATGGTGGGTTTAGTTTAGAGTCCACCCTTTTTGTAATCTAGTTATATTTATATATATATATATATATATATATATATATATATATATATATATATAATACCTGCATATTTGTTCTCATCACTTTCTAGCTGGATCTATCACTGTTCATAGTGCTTAACACAGTTACACTTACCTTTGACCACTGTATATGACAATTATAAGCCAGTCATTATCTCCATATGAATTAGGCCATTCACCATTTAATCATGCCACATCATCATAATCAACACATACAAAACAATTAGCTAGTAAATGGTCTACGGTGAACCGTTGAAAATATCTCAAAATTTCAATTCGTGTCACTTTGATGAAAAACAAGAAAAAATAAATAAGTGTCTCAAAATTTTACATACTCAGTTTTTTAATTTGTTGCCAAAACAAAACATAGTCATTGTCTCAATGGTAGAAGAGGACTGTGAACTTATACTTACATGAAAGAGGGTGTCATTTCTCCTCAGAAGTTCAACTTATTCAAGTATTGATCGATCTAGTTAAACTATATAAAGTACTGTATTACCTTAGTTATCGCCACCAAGCAACACAATATGTTATGTCAAAAAAAAAAAAGCCAGACAATATGTTTTTTTAAAGCTTCATTAAAATCTTTTGATGTTAAAAAACATCAAGAAGGAAAAATAGTACTTCCCCCTGAATTTATTAAAAAAAAAGAAAAAAGAAGAAGACGGAAGAGAGAACAATGAGGGACTAGACCAATACCCTTGGCAAGGCAACAAAGCAATAATAAGGAGCCCTAAGATAGAGACCCCTTAAAACAAGTCATCCTAACGAAAAGGTAAATGACAGTTTAAAGAGCTAAAAACAAAATCAAATTAAAAGGAGACAGATGCAGAATTTGTCTTTAAACGAGTATTGTATTCAGCGACCAATTTCTTTTTTTGCCTCAATTTCTTCTTTTGAGTCTTAGACGCAACCGGTTCAAAATACTCATGTTGTGCAACTATTCCCTGGGTATCGGTAGCCACCGGATCACCAACATCATCTAATATCGCAACCCAAAGTTTTCCTAATATCCTCATGTCAGAAGCTACCAATGAGTTAAAAATAGCAACAGACTCTGAAGCAATAAGCGGATTTTGGGTCTTGGGCACAACCGCAACTGCTTGAGAATCTGCGATAACATCATCATCTGAGACATCCCCCCAAGCCTTCCCTAATATTCTCACGTCAGGTGCAGCCACCGGGTTAGAAGTAGCAGCTGACATTGAGACATTAATCGAATCAAGCCTTGTCGTGGGAGATTGTGTGGAGGATAAATCCCCATCCTGCAAATTCTCATTATTTAAAGAAGAAGGGACCACTACCACCCCTGAAGAGTGGACATTCATAGCGATACTTCGAGCAAATGTAGATTTCTCAGAAGAGAAATCACGTTGAGGTGCCGATAAAGACGAAGAATCCTTTTGCATAGCAGTGCCTTCAGTGGGAACAGGGGTTACCTTGTGTATATCAGTTCCGACAGTAGCTACGCCAAGGAGAGGGTTTGGGGTTTCTGCCACCTCCACTACAACATTTTGGGCCTATGGCAATCTCGTCCCTTAAAACATCTATTCTTGAAATAAAAAATTACTTAGGCGCTAACCTCTCGCGGGAGCTATATTTCGCTAACATCATTTTCCTTTTCCCTCGCACTCAATTTTTTTTCGGAAACCCTAGCATGTTCTCCCCAAATCTCACAAGTACTGCCTATCATCAACACGACCAAGATGGTAGCAACCCAAGAGCGTTGGTAATCTAGAAGAGGTCATTGACGAGAATCACGCGATTGCTTCGTCTTCGGTGGTACCTGAGTATTATGTTGACATTTGGTTTTCTATTGATAAGGATCAGTTGGAGCCTAGATCCACTATTTTGATTCAGCAGGAGAAGGGTACTATCATTGATTCAATTTGTAACCTTGTAAATTGTTATTCAGGCATTACGCCAATTGAGGCAAATTTCTCAAGAAGTTTCTCAGGCAGGTGTCACAGGGTGGGGAAGAAGGCCAGCAGCTCTTCGTGTGCTTAGTCTGCGATTGAGCAAGTTTGCAGCCTTATCTTACCATTTTGTTGTGCTATTTAGGGGTTATTCACTTTAATCAATTATTTATGCACTTTCTTGATAGTGTATCCCTATTTTCATTAGTTTTATGACTAAGAGTTGACATGGTGCCCGGCCCTATTTTCATTAACTTTGGTAAGTGGTAACCTTACAGTTTTTTAAAATTAGGATAGTAGCTATATGGTAACCTTGAAATGAATCTTCATAAGATCACTTGGGTCACAGTTCATACGCAAATATGTGGAGTATGTTAAAAATTTCAAATTGGTTTAATGCCCTTGTGTGTTCAAATAATATGTGGTAAACTAATTTAAGTCATACATAAAATCTCATGCTTTAGTTATATGCAATGTAAATTCCTGAAGCTCTCCATAAGATATTAACTGTGCAGATAAAATCATAAATTAGTATAACCATATAGGAAGAAAGCACCTTGTTTTCAAAGAATGCATGTTGTAATATAAAATTTGACCCGTACATGGCATTAATTTTCTATTCTATAAAATGGTTTCTTGATAAAACCATATAGGAAATTGAATAAATTTATATTAAATAAATCTTGCAGTCATATCAGATACATTAATTTATATAGGAATTGTTTGATCTTCTTGCACTGTAAGCTGGTACTCCCACTTCAAATCCATCCACATGTTTAATTTTCCACTATCCTAATGCACATGAAGCTAGAGCACAATCATGCCATTTTTCAATGGAATAAGATGGATATGTAAAACTTGTGGAATTTTTCTCCTGGGACTGTGTAAGTAATTAGAAAGCACAATGCAAATATCAACTCTCAAGATGATGATGGAGGTTTCTTATATTAGCTATTTCCACTAATACAAAGTTGGGTGGTTTTGTATTCCTTTTTCAGGGTGCTACAAAATGAAAATATAATTGGAATTATCCCTCTAAAGAGCTAGGAAAGCTTTCGAAGCTTCAAATTCTTCATCTCTTTGATAACTTCTTCGATTGGGAGATTCCCCACTCTTTGGGTTATTTGAGAAACCTCTAGTGGCAAAAAAACCACATTGGGGCAAAAAAAAACTTATTTACCAAAATAATGCACATTGTGGGTTATTTACCAAAGTAGGGCAAAATTTTTTTATAGTTCAGAAGTCGCCTCCCCCAGGGTGCCTTCTGAACTGTTTTTTGCAATTTTTTTTTAAAATGCAGTTCAGAAGTCGACCCCCCCAGGGTGACTTCTGAACTGTGTTTTTTTATTTTTTCAATAATTATATATTAAAATGATAAAAATTAAATTAAATTAATTTAAATAAAACAATAGTATTTAGATAATTAATATTTGTAATCCAAATTTCCTAATTAAATTGAAGGGTCAGAAAAAAATATTACAACACAATAATTTATTTAAAAGACCAACCGAAAATTACAATAGTTATTTAAAAGAGTAATCCGAAATATTACAACACATTAATTGCGGTTAGGACAGTTGTTTCTGTTGTGACCCTCATTTCTACAAATTCCGCATCTTCCGGTGCGTGTACCCCTTTCTCTTTGATCCATCTCTGTACGAATACGGGTAGACTGTCGACCCTTTTTATCTCTCTGTTTAGTTGGATCATGCTGTAGTTCTAAAGTATTGAAATAAAGCCATGACGTCTCAGTTGGCAAGGGTGGGAACTCGACAATGTAAGTATTGAAAACATTCTCCATTGTGTACGGTGGATCCACGAATTGCATGTGGTCGTAATTGCATTTTGAGCATGCTGCGATGACATGTGAACAAGGGTAGTGAAGTGCCTGGAATTCCCCACACTCACACGTTTTTGCTCTGAAGTTCACCACAAATGTTCGCGCAGGTCTACCACTTTGTGGTCGTACAAGTTCTTCAACTCGGAACAATTGTTGGGCACGATCGTGAACTGAGACGTTATGCGTTTTTGAGACATTTATGTTCCTGGCAATATTTTCCAACAATTTTTCAGAGTACATAGTCTGGATCTCAACATTGCCTGTGCCTGTGTTCCCCTTTTGACGAAAACCTCGTTCATCCTGAAATATGTTGCATCTATCAATGAACGAATAGGGAGATTCTGCACCCCCTTAAGGACATTGTTGATGCACTCTGCAAGGTTTGTTGTCATGTGCCCCTAACGGGAACCTCCATTGCACCACTGCAACATCATCCGTCGGATTATCCCTCCAGCGGTCCAATGGCCACTACCAGAAAATGTTTCGTGGAAGTAGTTTCGATCATGTTTTCCTCTCGTTTCGTTTTTTATTTTCTATTCTTGTATTTCTGAAAATTTTGTTGTTTATTTCAGTCTTTTTTCTATATTATATTATGTTCTAATTTTTAATCTCTTAATTTTTTTCGTAAATATTAACGTAATTAAATTATAAATAGGTATAATCATTTTTATAAATTTATTTAGGTATTTATATATTAATATATAATTAAATAAAAAATTTGCAAAACACAGTTCAGAAGTCACCCGGGGGGGGGGGGGGGGGGGCGACTTCTGAACTATAAAAAAAATTTGCCCTACTTTGGTAAATAAACCACAATGTGCATTATTTTGGTAAATAAGTTTTTTTTTTTGCCCCATGATGGTTTTTTTTGACACCTCTAGTACCTTTAAGCATCTGTGAGCTATGATTGAAGCTTAGAAGATGTCATGTCATGTCATTGAAGCTTAGAAGATGTCATATCAGTATATTAACAGTAACTTGGTTTGTTTAGTGTCTGTTGTCACCTGGTCTTTGATAATTTAAATTCTACTTTAGGGCTTTCTTAAGTTTTGTTGGTAATTTGTTTATTGTGAGTTGTAATTCGGTGTTTCCATAAAAACCAAAAACTGGATACTAGTGTAGTTGGTGTGTATGCAACACCTCAAATCTATAATTATTTTTATTTATTATCATCAACGGCAACGGTCCAAAATTGTTGCATTTGATAAAGATAGGCAACGGTTTAATAATAGGCAACACTGAAAAACCGTTGTCGTTAACTGCAACGGTTTTGTATTGTCATATAGTTTTCAAAAAACCGTTGCCTTTGTCAGACCAATAGCAACGTTTTTTTGTTAGTGTTGTCTTTGCTCAAGAAAACCGTTGCCTTAGGAATAGGCAACGCTCGCACATACAACGGTTTTAAAACCGTTGCCAAAAGAAAAGGGAACGGTTTTTTAACCTTTGACAACGCTTTTCACACGTTGAAGATCCAAAATGTTGTAGTGCTCCTTAGGAGTTAGGACAATATTATTTATACCCTTAAAACGATTAGGATCATTATCAGCCTCTATTGATATAAGGTATACCGATGAAGTATAAGAAGGAGGTCCAAAATTCAAGCCCTAGAAACTAACACGTCCCCATCCCTCTAACAATTAACAAGTAATGTTGCCTATAAAAAAAATGTGGCCGGCAACTAGGTTACCCGCATAGAAATTGTGAGTACTAACACCTAGCTAACGTGTCAAAGTTGTAAGGGTATATGTGTGTAAATCTTGCCAACTCATTTAACAATAGTTAGTATTAAGAAATTGCAGATTAATCCTTATTTTGTACCCTACTTTCTGTTGAGCTTAATTGCTTTTCATTCTCTCTACCATCTTTCGTTTTCTCCTCTATTCCCCACCATGATCGCTGTCTCTTCTCTTCTCCTCTCCTCTTTGCAATCGCTTCTGGTCCTACATTTATCTCAAGCTCTCTTGCAATTATCTTGCAACGAATCAATAAGGTAAGTCAACAAACGATTTGATGATGTAAGGTTTTATTTTTATCCAAAAAAAGTAAGTATATGTTGTTGGAATAATGATACTCAAGTGTGTGTTAGTTACAAAATATTATTTATCTCTCTTATAATACTTTAAATAACCTTGTCAATATTAAAGTAATTTTTTAAAAGAGACAACCTGCCCTCAAGGTTTATAGTATTAGTTAATCAAATGAATATTAGTTAATTAAATGGAGAAAAAATATACTATCATTCTATGAATGTCCACAAGATTTATATGTTACTTAATTAAATAGATAAAAGAATAAGATAAAACTAAGTGGCTGTCCATCAACAAATCTCTCCCACACTATACTCCCAGTATTGTTGTGTACTGTAGGATGACGATTTCTCACTCTCTTTCTTTTTTCCAAATACCTTCACGGCTACTGTGCCTTTCTTAATGTATGTATTAAAAACAATCTATATTTGAGGGGTGCCATCATGCCGTGGCATCTTTCAACTATAAAGAAGCTCCACCATTTCTTGTGATGATCGATAACGTTGAAGATAAAACAAGAATGCAATGTTACAGAATTTCAAGAGGATTTGCAGAGAAAAAGAAGAAGCACGCTATTTTGTCGACACAATATACATTATTATACAGGCTCTATTGTGAGAAGTACAGGGTTGGAATATTAAATTTTCCACAAAGGGTATTTTTGTCTTGAAAAGGTTATATGAATTTTCTCTGTCCTCTAAAAAAACTTATTTTTTTTAAAGATGCTACTAAACAACTTATC